>CM042691.1:409521903-410734220 GCA_023614405.1 Avena insularis
CACAACGAGAACGGGGGTCCACACTACTTAATCAAACTAAAATAACTAAGCAAAGCAAACAAAAACTAAGACGCTCCAAGAACAACACAAATGTGCATGAAACAATAAAAACAAAGTGTCTAAACAGACCTGAGCTTTTTATTGATGAAGTAGGGGATGCCTTGGGAATCCCCAAGCTTTGACGCTTGTACCTCTTGGATATTTCTTGGGGTGAAACCATGGTGGCATCCCCAAGCTTGAGCTTTTGTCCATTCTTCATCTCATTGCATCATCCTCTCTCTACACCTGAAATTTTTCCTTCATACAAAACTTCACACAATCTTCAATGGCAACATTAGCTTATTCAAAAGATATTAGACCTCTGGCAAAGCTTTAGAACAACAAGGCTTTTCATTAAAAATACAAGCTACTGTAGTAACTCCTTAAAAAACCTCAATTCACCTAAATAGAACTCAAAAAGGAATCAATAAGAAGCAAATGCAAATAATGGCAGAAATCTGTCAAAACAGACCAATAGGTAGAAACCGATTTTTTCGAACATCTTATGTTGCTCAAATAAAAAGTGTTGAACTAACGAAAGTTAGATAACATACTGGGAGATTTATTCATAATTTTTCAGCTCAATCCGAGTTACAGAGACTCCTCATGATTTTTTTTGGTGGAGGACAGAAATCTGTTTTGAGATAGCAACTCCCCAAATCTTACTTCCCTCTCATTAGAGGTCATTCTTGGTACAAAAAGCAAACAAAAAGGATAAGGAGAGGTCATTACTTAAGTAATAACTTCCAAGGCTCAAAGAAACTCTTGGGTTATCTCCCAACAAGTACTTTTCTTTAACTCCTTTAAGTTAGGCACAAGAAGCAAGAAGAATCAAGTATTTTCAAATGAAGAAGCATTAACATCCATACTTGCAAAATCCTCAACTATAAAAGGTATCTCATCCAAATGGGTTTTGGAGGATCCCTTCTCATCTCTCTTTGGTCTACTACTTTTATCAAAAAGATTTTCAGGAGCAATCCAATCATAATTCTTTTCAAGGGCTTCATGCATTCCAACAAGCTTATAGGGTATGGGTATCTTAAATTCCTCTCTGGGATTAGTCTTAACAGAAGTACCCACAACATTTACACTTGAGCCTAGCATATAGAAACGCTCAAATACCTTTTTGGCATCCCTAGCAACATCATGGAATTCTTTTAGTAAAGTTTCAAGGATGAATTCTCTCTTTTCATCATTCTCTTCTTCTTTTAGTTTTAGGAACAAGAATTGTATGAAGGGGTTAAGGCTAACAAACCTAGCCTCCAACATATGAACTAAAGAAGCTGCAACAATCTCATAATTAGGAGTAAGTTCTGCTATAGATCTATCCTCAATATCCTCATGCTTGCTAACATGATTAAAGAATTCTTTAATATTATCTTTCCCAATTATGGATCCACTACCTATTGCAAGATCTTTCAGGGCGAACTTCGGGAACAACATGGTGAGCTAGAGCAAGGTGGCAACTAGAGTACGAGCTATTTTTTTTATGTTTTTGATAAAGAAAGCAAACCAAACTAGACTAATTTTTTTGGGATTTTTGAAAAGAGGCAAACAAAGCCAAGAAAAAGAAACAAAGCAAACTTAAACCAAAGTAAAGAGAAATGAAGTGAAGGACTCCCCTAGTGAAGACGCCCTTAGCCTCCCCGGCAACGGCGCCAGAAAACTTGTTGGTGCTTAAGGTGGGAGCACTTCATTGGAAACCCCAAGAGCAAGGTGTGATGAGCACAACAGCAAGTCTTCCCTCAGTAGAGACCAAGGTTATCGAACCAGAAGGAGGAAGGAAACGTCACACAAGTGTTGCAAGCAACGCGGAGACCTGCACAACACAAACTCAAGACTTTGCCCCAACGAGCAGTGAGGTTGTCAAGCTCACCGGTTTGCTGTAATGAAGGATTAAACGTATGGTGTGGAAGTTAATGGTTTGCAGCAAGTAAACAAGTAACAGTGGAAGATGTATCAATGGTAAAGATTGGACCGAGATCCATAGTTCACTAGAGGTGCTCTCCTTAGATAAACAACATGGCATGAAGGGTAAAAAAATTACAGTGGGGCAATGGAACTGATCAAGGCATAACAATGCAATTACTAGTCAGAAAAATCCTATGAGATTCGATTGGGCAATACAACAAGATACATAGACCGCCATCCAACTGCATCTATGACTAGAAGTCCACCTTCAGGTTATCATCCGAACCCCCTCCAGTATTAAGTTGCAAACAACAGACAACTGCTTTAAGCAAAGTGTGTGAGGTAAACAGTCCACATGTTCCATGAACAACAACGTTGTTTTCTCCCTAGTAGCAATAACACATCTACAACCGAAGAGATTTCTGTCAGTTCTCTTGGAAACTAGAGGCATGAACCCACTATCGAGCATAAATACTCCCTCTTGGAGTCACTAGCAACTACTTGGCCAAGATAGCTACTAACAACGGAGAGCATGCAAGATCACAAACAATACGGACATGATAGAATCATAAAGACAAAACCATTAATCAAACCAACATAATAATCTCAATATCCATCGGATCCCCGCAAACACAACATGCATGATTACAAATAGATTATATCTTGATCATGAAGGGAGCTCACAAGATCTATACAAGAAAGCACAAAGGAGGAGATACAACCATCTAGCTACTACATGGACCCATAGTACAAGGTGGAACTACTCACGTATCATACCGAAGAGAAGGCCTCCGGGATGATCTCCCCTCCGGCAGGGTGCCGGGAAGTACTTCACATCCCCCCGATCTAGGGACGACGGTGGCGGCGGCTACAGAAGGTTTCGTGGAATATTGATCGGGTACTTAGGGTTTCTGCATCGGGGCTTCTTATAGGCGAAGGGGGAGGCCAAGGCGATGGCCAGGGGGCCCACACCCTGCCTAGGCGCTGGGCATGGCACACCTGCGCCTAGGGAGGGTGTGGATGCCTTGGCACGCCTCTCCGTCTCCCCTTTGTACTTCTTGTTCCCCACGGAAAGTAATTGACTTTGACGTTTGTCCCGTCCAATTCCGAGAATATTTCTTTACTAGCTTTTCTGGAACCAAAAACAGCAGAAAACAGGCAACTGGCACTGTGGCAACTTGTTAATAGGTTAGTACCAGAAAACATGTAAAAATCACCTCAAAGTGTAGACAAAGCAACGCAAAGTAGATATTAAACAAGCATGGAGCATCAAAAATTATAGATACGTTCCCGACGTATCAACTAACAAAGCAGCATGTCCTGGTTACTTCGAACGGTAGAAAAAAAGGATCGGGAGAGTTCAGTAGTAGGACAGTTCTCTTTCATCGGTTGCTTGTAGTACATGATGCGGAAATCCTCCTCCCTAAGGCGGCGCTTGTGATAAGTGTTGCGTTTATGTAGAGCACTTCGTTGGGAAACCCCAAGAGCAAGGTGTGAAGCAGCACAATAGCAAGTCTTCCCTCAGTAAGAAACCAAGGTTATCGAACCAGTAGGAGGAAGGAAACGTCTCAAAGGTGTTGCAAGCAATGTGGAAACCTGCACAACACAAACTCAAGACTTTGCCCCAACGAACAGTGAGGTTGTCAAGCTCACCGGTTTGCTGTAACAAAGGATTAACTATATGGTGTGGAAGGTGATGATGGTTTGTAGCAAGTAAACATTAGCCGTGGAAGATGTATCAATGGTAAAGACTAAAGCGGGGTCCATATTTCACTAGAGGTGTTCTCCTTAGATAAACAAACGAGGCATGCTGGGTAAACAAATTACAACAGAGCAATTGACAGGACTGAGCAAGGCATAACAATGCAATACTAGACATAAAGAACCTACGAGATTCGATTGGGCAATACAACAATATACATAGACCTCCATCCAACTGCATCTATGACTAGAAGTCCACCTTCAGGTTATCATCCGAAGCCCCTCCAGTATTAAGTTGCAAGCAACAGACAACTGCTTTAAGCAAAGTGTGTAAGGTAAACAATCCACTTGTTTCATGAACAAGAGACCGTTGTTTTCTCCCTAGTGGCAACAGCACATCTACAACCGAAGAGATTTCTGTCGCTTCCCTTGGAAACTAGAGGCATGGACCCACTATCGAGCATAAATACCCCCTCTTGGAGTCACTAGCAACTACTTGGCCAAGATAGCTACTAACAACGGAGAGCATGCAAGATCAGAAACAACACATACATGATAGAATCAAATGGACAAAATCATTAATCAATCTGACATAGTAATCTCAATATCCATTGGATCCCCGCAAACACAACATGCATGATTACAAATAGATTAGATCTTGATCATGAACGGAGCTCACAAGATCTATACATGAAAGCACAAGGAGGAGATACAACCATCTAGCTACTACATGGACCCGTAGTCCAAGGAGGAACTACTCACGCTTCATACCAGAGGCTGGCATGATGAATAAGAAGGCCTCCGGGATGATCTCCCCTCCGGCAGGGTGCCGAGAAGAGCTTCAGATCCCCCCGATCTAGGGACGATGGTGGCGGCGGCTATAGACAGTTTCGTGGAATATTGATTGGATGTTTAGGGTTTCTGCATCGGAAGGACTTTATAGGCGAAGAGGCGAGGCAGGGGGCCGCTAGGGAGGCTGCACCACCCAGGCGCGAGGTGGGCCCACCCGCACGGCCAGGGGGTGTGGCCCCCTGGTGAGCCTCCTCCGTCTCGTATTCTGGCTTCATGTTGCTCACCGTAAAATATTGACTTTGGCTTTTGTCCTGTCCAATTCCGAGAATATTGATTTTATGCCTTTCTGGAACCAAAAACGGAAGAAAACAGGCAACTGACACTGTCGCAACCTGTTAATAGGTTAGTACCAGAAAACATATAAAAACACGTCAAAGTATGGACAAAGCAAAGCAAATTAGATAGTAAACAAGCATGGAGCATAAAAAATTATAGATACGTTTCCGACGTATCAAGCATCCCCAAGCTTAACTCTTGCTCGTCCTCGAGTAGGTAAGTGATAAAAGAATAATTTTTGAGGTGACATGCACCATCAAAACCAAGATCAAACCATTTGCAAGCATTGAAAGCTGGGATCAAAGAACTCTAAACATGTGCATGAAAGATGGAGTTCTAACAATAGGACAAAGTAACTATGCATGCAACATGAAAGGCTACAAACAAAGATCATGAATAACATGCATTGAAAAACATTTGTTTGTTTCACATACAGAAAACATGTCATAGTGGCATTCAGCTTGTCCCTCATAGAGTAGCAAATAGATGCATAGGACACCTTCAAAGTTCATAAGAGTGACTAGATACAAGTAGCACAAGAACAAGCAATAACATCAATACGCATCAATCAGTAAGTTTTGGGACACTACACATAGAACTAAGAATGACAACTATGCTCTCTTAATGGTGCCTAAATGTAGAAGGTGGAGACTCGATATAATAGTGGAAGAAAGGCCCTTCATACAGGGCAGCAGGGATTTTAAGTTTCAAAAAAAACTTCCAAAAATTATGGTACTTGTTAGCTTTCAGCCCTCATTGCCCCTATCATAAGCATCTTGAAGTGATTAAGGTTAGAGTGAACAAATATGGAGTATATGCTTGACAAAGTATAAGTTGGCAATCTCATGTCCCTTGAATATGAGGGTCGCACCGCATGCTACTCAACTTTGTTCACCTGTAAGTTCTTGTCATAGTAAGTACATGTGTATCATAGAGAACCGCAAACGGGGTACCCCTTGCACATGGTACAGGAGCTATCCCATAACCAAAATGACAAAGCAAGCAGACAATGAGTATCTCAGTGATCTTTTTATTTACTATGTACATAGATTTTTATTAAGGATGCTTCACAGAATGCTCATTATGGTGATGCTGCAAGTTTTCACCATGATTAGGCATGGCTTAGGCTAGCGGCCCAGATGTTTCTCTAACACAAAATACATAACTCCATGGACTTACAAGCTTCCTCTTTATTTCACACCGGCGACATCCATAGATAAAAGAGCATGATATCAACTGTGTATAAACTATAAGTGCAATGTTGAAAACGTTCCCTGTGACAGCACAGTTCTGCTAATTCCAACATATAAGTGCAAGCATACACAACATGACACAATGGTTCAAGTTTATTAGGGGCAAGGAATATAAAGTGTGTCATCAAGTTTGTGAGGGCTTTAATCACTAAGTTTTTACATAACAAAATACTTTTTAATTGGAAGATAGTTGAAAACAAGAATATACTTAGAATGGTGTAACACACCATGCATAGGAATTTATAGTGGACACCTTGGAATAACTTGGTTTCTTGGAAGTTAGAAGCATGACTAGAGCTTACCCATACAAGTGGAGGCTAGCAAAAGACTGAGAGCAACCAACTAAAAGAGCAATAATGGCCATAATCATGTAGAGCGATAAAACATTACTAATCGAAGCATAGAGTGATACTACAAGTCAAGGAATAAATGATCATAGAGGCTATGGTGACTTGTTCATAGTCATAACATGGTGTGAGCATGTGCCAAGTCAACCCAAACAAAACATCGAAGGAGAAAACCACAATACTATGCTTTAGTATGCTAAAACAACGCATAATTCTTTTAAGACAGACTAAGCAATCCCAATTGTTTGGAACAAGGCATGCTACAACAATAATCACTAGGCATAAGGTCAAAACAACACCTAGCATGTCATGCTAAAGTCTAAGTCACAGTCAATGCAAGCTCCTCTTGCACTTCTCAAGCAAGAACTTTCTACTCCTTTCCAACACCAATCGACTTATTTGAAACAACACAGCGAGAACAGGGTCCAAACTACTTTATTCAAGCAAACTAAACAAACTAAGCAAACCAAACGAAAACTAAGACGCTCCAAGAACAAAGAAGAATAGAAAATAACAAAATTGCTTTGCTTTCTTCATCAATGTGTGCCAGTTAGACAAGTTATATGTATATATGATATAAATGTGTGGTTTCATGTCTATATTACAATCATATGAATGTTTGTAGATGGATCTAAATCCTACATCCTACTTCGTAACAAATATCTCGGTAGATGTGTCAAGAGTGCAGAATTGTCAACTTTATGTGTAATTATATATATTTTCTAGAGTTTAATTTGTAAGCTATCTAGAAGTTTTCGAGATGATTTTACCTATATTCTTATGGAGGTGGTGTTCTGGCTCCCACGTGCAAATGAACCTATTATAAAAAATACATAAAAGATAAAATTTAAATTGTCAAAAACATATGAACAATTTTTTTGCATATATATCTGGACATTATATGCCCGTACATAAGTTTTTAGAAAGAATGAACATTTTATGTGGCTTGTGTATAAAGACAAAAAATATGTTAGTAAATAGACACGCTGGAGCACTGAAATTTATCTTTTTTACATGGGACATCTACAATGTTCTTTTCACCCGTAAACTTGTGTACGAACATCTAGTCTCCGAATGCACATGAAAATATATTCTTCTAATTGTTTTGACATTTCGAAATATTTTTTCACAGTATGGGTTCATTTGCACCCGTGAGCCAAATTGGATTTCCAGGGAATTGTGTCCTTTTCTTGGTTCACATTGTCTCGGTACAACATCATACATGATGGTGATTCATGTCCCTTGTCCTAAATTGCCGACTCAACTCAAATGGTCAATATTATCCATTACAATTTGTCAAGCTAGGTTACAGTAATACCCTAGAATCGACAAAAAGCATAAATCTGGCATATGACGCACAAAACCTTCCTTTTGTACACACGAACTAACCCAAATGACCTTGTAAAACAAATTGTGGCACTTAAGTCACTAACTTTTTTTTTGTTGAGAATACAACTTAATTTTTTCTCCGTCTCAAAATAGATGTCACATATTCATTAAATTTTAGATGAATCTAGACAAATCTACTGACACCTATTTCGAGGCGGAGGGAGTACTATTCTTGTTGGCTGGAAAAGCTTTGAAGTCGTTCAAGATCTTTTTCTGAGATAAAAAGGACTTCATTATATCCGAAAACCAGAGGCGGTCTACATTTCTGCAACGTAGCTGCAAGCTCTTGATCCACCATGCACACAACTTGTTCTTTTAAAACCGACAAGGTGCTTCTTTCCCCTGGTCCACCACTCCTTTCATTGGAAGCGAAGATACGTACTAGCAGGTTGGAGTGGTGGTGCAGCCCACGATCTGTACATCGATCGATCGACCAACCACCTCTTCTTAATTCTAATAAGTCTCCACCAAGTCAGTCTTCCCCCCAATCTTCGATCGTCTGGTACCACGCACTACGTGTAGTTCGTACGAGAATACCGCGTCGTCCTTCTTGCGACGTCCTGCCAGCCTACGCGCCGGGATCGGATCAGGCTGTTCAGGATGCAAAAGGCGGGCGGGGGGAGGGGCGGCGGCGGCGGCGGCGGCAAGGAGGAGAATGATCAGGTCGCCGGCGGCAGCGGGCAGCAGCAGCCGCAGCGGATGAAGATCGGGTGGCCCACCGACGTGCGCCACGTCGCGCACGTCACCTTCGACCGCTTCCACGGCTTCCAAGGTGTGCCCGCCGAGCTCCAGCCCGAGCCCGCCGTCGCCAGGGCCCCCAGCGCAAGGTACGTCCACACACGCATTACCCCCCCTCCCGCCGTAACCCCCCTCCTTCTTCTCCGCCTCCGTCCGACCCTCTCCTCCGTGCAGCAAGACGGCGTTCGGCGTGTCGACGGAGTCGATGCAGTGCGCGCACGACTCGCGCGGCAACAGCGTCCCGTCCATCCTGCTCCACCTGCAGCGCCGCCTCTACGACCAGGGCGGGCTCGCCACGGAGGGCATCTTCCGCGTGGCCGCCGACGGCGCGCAGGAGCAGCGCGTCCGGGACCACCTCGACCTCGCCGGCGCCACACCGGAGGACGACGCCGGCGTCGACGTGCACTGCCTGGCGGGCCTCATCAAGGCCTGGTTCAGGGAGCTCCCGGGGGGCCTGCTGGGCGCGCTGCCGGAGGAGGAGGTGGCGCGGTGCGCGTCGGAGGAAGAGGCCGGGAGTCTTTGTGAGAAACTCGAGCCGGCCAAGGCGGCGCTGCTCGACTGGGCCGTGCAGCTCATGGCGGACGTGGCGAGCGAGGAGGGCAGGAACAGGATGGGCTCGCGCAACGTCGCCATGGTCTTCGCGCCCAACATGACTCAGGTACTTCCATTACTGGAGCTCAAAAATTCGTCGTTAGATTGGACTTTGGTCATGATCAAGAAGTTATTAGATTGGATTACGGTCATGATCAAGAAGTTAGTAGCAAATTAATCGTCAATGATGAATGACCAACACTGCTAATTAATCGTGCAATAATATGTTGTTGTTGCAGGAGGTGGATCCTCTGACGGCGCTCAAGTACACAGTGCAGGTGATGAACTTCCTCAACCTGCTCATCGAACGAGCCCTGCGCCAAAGACGACAGCAACACAACAAGCAGAAGCTACTGCAGCCAAACTGATCGATTCACTTCATTAACGTTCTAATCAGAAGTACGTTACAGCATGTAGTGGAGTGTGGTTAATTCGATTGTTAAAACTCCCATGGTGGTTAGTTAATTTCGTCTAGTTTCGTTTGAGGTACTGATCATACTAAGCTGACCTGTGTGTACCTGAGCATAGCTAGGATCCAGCAAATCAGCTAGCTGCGTGTGTTTAATTGTGCTTCTCCTTTCCAATATCTGTGCTATGATTATTCAACTTTGATTTCACAAATTTATATGTGGCATCACACGTGTATGTGCTCAATTCTATGACCATAGTAAGTAGAGTGGATTTTCACAACCCGGTCATGCCAAGCTCAACACAAAATCTTAGTCACGGACCCTAACCTTAACTAGATCTAAGCCTAACTCAAAGTAACAAAAATCCTAACACTAACTTACAAAACTTAAGCATAATGCTTCATAGCCATCATAAAAGTCATTGTTGGCCAGTGGCAGACCTAGAAAATTCTAGAAGCCGGGGCAAACGTGTATATAATGCTATTTTTTAGACAAATTTCTATAGAAAAAATACTGAGATGCAAGCCGTCGCGTCGCCGGCAAGCCCGGGTGGCCGCCTGGGTTGAAGGGATGGTGGATCCGCCTATGTTGTTGGTCAAACCAACAAGAATAAAACATGCATCAGTGGGAAACTAGAATTTTAGGGTTTGCAAGATTTGGACAAATGCCACCAAAATACACCAATTGAAGAAGTCAAAACCAAGGGAAATGGAAGAGAGTACCTCTATGCACTTGGGGGCGAAATCCAACCAAAATGAAGGGATTTGAAGGGGGGGTGTTGGTGGAAAGAAAGGGGAAGGGAGGAAGCTTCGAGGTCGAGGTGGGGGAAGAAGTGGATGGTTGGCCCAGGCTAGGCTGGCTCGGGGCGGATAACCCTAATAGAGGGTAACTCCCCTCACAACGGTGCTATGATGTGAAGCGGCCCTACCTAACCGCATCGTGGGGGTCAGTCGACACTCCATTTGCCAAGCTAGCGGGAGGGTAGCGTTTATCAAGGAGGTGTTACCTTGCTGAGGGTAGCGCCCCGGAGGCAGATGCTACTCAAAAGGGTTCGTTTAGTAAAATTCTTTTGCCTAAGGTTTTTCATTTGAATTTCTTTCAACTTGAGGTTATTTTTTCATTTTTGACACATTTGGAATCTAAACTGTACCATTCGCATCCTCATTTTCTCGCTTTTAAAAACATAACAAATGGTCATATTTTGAAAAAAAAATTGCATGTGTAAGTTTCTACTCAAGCTAGACATGTCCATGATTTATTTCAAGATATTACATAATTTACTAACATGTTTTCGCCGAGATCTATATTTGTATTTATTTGGGTGGATCCGTTAATGGAATTGGGACTATGGTTTACATTTAGAGTCTACACATCTCAAAGAGTAGATTAACATTTTACGATGTGTATAGTGTTATTTGGCTGCCCGTGTTCTATTTTAAGTATAACGGATACAACACTTAATCGTTTATAAATATGTTGATATTTCTCGGTTGATATAGCTCTGGCAATTGCACATCCCTAGCAATTACACCAATATATTTCCTTTAACTTCACATGTTAAAAACTAGAGCATTGCTAGAAAAAATAATTGCATCATAACACAGACAATTGTTTAACCGATTACAATAAATATTTATTACACTTTGCAAAATTAACCTACAATATTTTCATTATGAACATTTAACATACATTATGACAAATATGGTTACATTACAATTTAAAAATGATCTGTAACAAAGTGATGTCAGTTTTTTAATATAATTCTTTAAAAATGCATTATAAACCGACACTGAAAATATAAACGGAATCATATGTCCTCATTGAGTAATGTGTGCCACTTAGATGAGTGTTACTATTATTACTTATATTGGTAAAGAGCTTAAAGCATGTAAAATAGACAAAATATCTTTTTTGAGGTTCCAGAGTGCACGATGGTCTAATTTAGGTGTAATAAATAAAAAGTTGTAACAGTTTATTGCTCTTTTTCATTGCTAGTTATGTCTTTCATGTTCCTTGGTCGAAAAATTCGCATGTATGTTTTTATAATAGGTCTTAAATAAAAAAATGAAAGGGATGTGGTAAGGGAAGCCTCTATAGGATTTTAAAAAAAAATAACCCAAATCCGCATTTGTAAAGATTTGAACCTAGGTAGCGTGTCTTTGACACTTCACACATGGGTGTACACATCCTTTGCGCATTACTCAAACTAGGAGATAAAGACTCAAATCATGTAATCAACACGAGTGTTATATTTGATAAATTATACATTTGTTAATAAGTAAAATGCACCCATGGTCCTTTTTCTTGTCAGCAAGCCCATCTCGATCACTCAAACTTAAGATTACATGATTTATGGCAACTAAATATGGTTTAAGGCCCCAATGACACTCACTAGTGAGGGTAGATGGTTGTATTTACCGATGTGGCAAGCGGTTGACCCCAGCTGCTAAACCAAATAGGGTTCTAACTATGAATTTTCTGGTCACCTCCATAGAATTTTCATTTTTTATTCTGGTCACCTCTCTCTCCTCTCTGTTGACCTCTTTATCTCTGGCATGTGATCCGATCGTCTAGGCTTCGGATCTAGCGAGTAGGATCTCATCCAAGTCCGACGACGATGATGAGTGCAGCAGCATTTCGTTGGGAGACCCCAAGTGGAAGGTATGATGCAGTACAACAAACAAGTTTCCCTCAGTAAGAAACTGAGGTTATCGAACCAGTAGGAGGAAGAAAACGTCCCAAAGGTGCTACAAGCAACGTGGAGACATGCAGAACACAAACTCAAGACTTTGCCCCAACTAACAGTGAGGTTATCAATCTCACCGGTTGCTGTAACAAAGGATTAACTGTATGGTGTGGAAGGTGATGATGGTTTGCAGCAAATAAACAGTAACAGTGGAAGATGTATCAATGGTAAAGATTGGACCGGGGTCCATAGTTCACTAGAGGTGTTCTCCTTAGATAAACAACATGGCATGAAGGGTAAACAAATTACAGCAGGGCAATTGACAGGAACTGAGCAAGATATAACAATGCAATACTAGACAAAAAGATCCTATGAGATTCGATTGGGCAATACAACAATATACATAGACCGCCATCCAACTACATCTATGACTAAAAGTCCACCTTCAGGTTATCATCCGAACCCCTCCAAAGATTAAGTTGCAAGCAATGCATAACCGCTTTAAAGTGTGTAAGGTAAACAATCCACTTGTTCCATGAACAAGAGACCGTTGTTTTCACCCTAGTGGCAACAACACATCTACAACCGAAGAGATTTATGTCACTTCCCTTAGAAACTAGAGGCATGAACCCACTATCGAGCATAAATACCCCCTCTTGGAGTCACTAGCAACTACCTGGCCAAGATAGCTACTAACAACGGAGAGCATGCAAGATCACAAACAACACAGACATGATAGAATCAAATAGACAAAACCATTAATCAATCTGACATAGTAATCTCAATATCCATCAGATCCCCACAAACACAACATGCATGATTATTTGCACAAGGGAGTGTAGGATCTTAGAGTTTAAGGTTGTGGTTAGATTTATATCTTAATTGCTTTCCTGTAGTTATGGATGTTTGCAGGGGGTTTAATCACAAGTATGTATTAGTCCAAGTAAGGTCGGTATGTTAGCATAGGTTCACCCACACAACACTTACAACACCAGAGAAAAGTACTCAACTATTTGAAGCGAAAGCACTTGACAGAATTCCCATGTGTCCTCGAGAACGTTTGGTCCTTATAAGTATTTCCACCGGCTTGTCCTTTGCTAAGAAAGGATTGGGCCACTTGCTGCGTTTGTTCTTTGTTACTTGCACTTTGTTTTGTTGCCTTATCAGAAAACCACTAAAAATCCATTTGCTAAGTATTCACAGGGATTTCCTGCTCCATACCACTGTTCAATACCTTCTGCTCCTCGTTGGGATCGACACTCCTATTTATCGAAAGTACTACGATACACCCCCTATACTTGTGGGTCATCACTTGCCAAGACCCAATACCTGAGATTTAGACTTATCAGCATAGGAGACTATAATATTATCATGATTGGGTCGCATCTCCGTGATGATCTCCTTGCTTCCAGTCATATGACTAGTGTATCCACTATCCAGCACCCATTTCGACCCACCGGAAGCATAGCCCTGCAAGAGAATTACTTCTTGGTTTTAGGTACCCATTTTTTCAATGGGTCCTCTCATGTTAGTAACAAGGGTCTTTGGAACCCATATAGACCAAGAAACATATTCATCAAAAGTACCAACATAATAAGCATAAACGTCGCCATAATAATCACAAAAGAGTTCATAATTTGGATTGTGAGACCCTGCAAAACCAATATTGTTAGTTTTGTCTTTTGTGACATTCTTCTCAACGGTGCTTGTCTTTGATTGTTCACCCTTGGTATTCTTATTCTTGTTCTTCTTCTTCTTGGACTTGGTGACATATCCAAGTCCCTCTTTACCAAGATTTTACCTTTGCTTGCCAAGTACCTCATCAGGAACACCCTTATATTTGGGAGTGGTGTCATTGACAAGCCCTTCTTCCACACTAGCATTTTCTTTGTGAATATGTTGATTTAGATGTGCTAGGAACATCATACTTGGTCAATCAAATTTGGAGCTGATCATGTGACTCATTGAGAATGGAGAATTCACTCTTCAACGCCTTGTGAGCGATTTCAAGTTTCTCCAATTCCTCGGAGAGTCTAGCATGAGCAGCCCCAAAGCCAATCTTTTCCTTCTTTAACTTCTTTGCTTTGGCAACTGCATTGTCACGTTCCTTAACAAGCTTTGCCACCATTTCTTCATGTGACTCCTCAATAGACTCAAGCCTCTCTTCAAGAGAAACCCGAGCCTCTTCTTCTTCTAGAGCATTTTTAAGGACACAATTTCCATTGCATCCTCCCTTCTAATTCTGCCCTTTTCTTCAAGTACCACCTCAATTTGGGCTAGCTGGTCCATAAGAGCCTCAAAATGTAATTTGTGCTCACCTTGCAAGTTAGTGAAGAAATAGTCCAAAGCAATAATCTCTTCCTTAACCTTAAGACTAGTAGGATCATCCATGTCAATCATAGCCTTAGGAAAAGAAGTGTTAGAAGTTGATACCTCAGAACCTCTTGCCATGAGACAAGTAGCGTTCTTGTTGATGACGTTTTCGTTCCGAGAGTCAAAGAGAGATGTTGGTGTAGATGTGGTAGCTATAGCCGCCACCTATCGAGAGTTATCGTCCTCGTCTTCATCTTCACTTCCCGAAGAATATTCTTCTTGAGCCACTAGAACAATCTTTGGTTGCTTCTTGAAAGGAGCATTCTTATTTACAAATTGTTTCTTGCATGGAACCTTTGACTTTTCCTTGAGAATAAGTCTTCCTCCATTATCTTCCCTACTTTGATACGAGCTCTCAGCTACAAAGTGTAGCCGGTCTCCACAGTTGAAACATGTTCTTAGCTTGAGACCATTTTCCTTTCCTCCATAAGCTCCACTCTTGCGTTCTAGTTCAGATTTGGCTTTGGCTGGGTCCTTCCAAAAGTTTCTAGCATAGAAGGCCATATATTGTCCATGAATTCTTTTTACATCCTCGGGACAGTCCATACCTTCTATGTCATCTTCATCATGATCAACCACACTTGTATTCAAGGCCATGTTGATCCCTTTTTGCATCCCCATAGCTCGTGCACGAGCATCTTCGGCATTCTTGGCAGCCACTTTGAAAGCTACCATTTCTTGCATTACCTCATTGGATGTCATAAGGTGGTAGTTATGTCTTCCTTGGAGACTCTTCAAATATGTGAGCTCAAATGGCACAAGAGCACTGACATACTTGCGCTTGATCCATGCATCATCAACATGAGAGGCACCATGATTCCTGAAAGTGGTGGCTATTGACTTGAGCCTCCTATACATGTCCTCGTGGTCTTCTACATCCAACATATAAAATCCTTCAGCTTCATTTCTCAAAGCATTATATCTATTCCTTCTCAAACTTTCATTTCCAATGAAGAGCTCGGTGAGGGCATCCCAAGCTTCTTTAGCTGTACAAAGATGCTGAATGTGTGGCATGTCTTTGTCACCCACACCAAGCTGGATCATGTGTAGAGTTGTAGCGTTGAGTTGACTATCAACAACCTCTCTTCTTGTTAGGTTGTTGGGATCTCCAACATGAAGACCATTCTCTATGATTTTCCACAACTCAATGGAGGAGCTGCACACATGAGACTTCATAAAAAATTGCCATTGATTAAAAGTAGATGCTGAAAGTTTGGGTGGATCACCCCTATTATGTATATGCGGGTGTGGGATAGGTGGATCAGGAGAATACACATGGGAGACCTCATTGTATCCTTCCTTACCACTATCCTTTTCGATGAGGAGCTCTTGCTAGTGCCATCACCAACCACTTCGTTATCTTTGGAATCGGTTTTACCCATTTCTTTGGATTGCGGAGTGGTAGCCTTCGAGGCAGATGGAGGTGATGATGCGGATGTGGAGAGGCGCATTATCAATTGACGCATCTCTTCCATCTTAGCCTCCATTGAACTAACCAAGGTCGTTTCCAACGTCTTGAGATCGTTCATGGTAACTACCTCCGGAGCATCACTCCCATCTCCCTTGGAACTCATACCTCTCTTAGGCGGTTAAGCCCGAATTAAGAGTCGGGGCTCTGATACCAATTGAAATGGATCGTATGAGCACCTAGAGGGGGGGTGAATAGGTGCTACTCAATTTTTAGTTCCTTTTCAATTTTAGGCTTGGCATAAAGTAAATTATCTAGATATGCAACTACGAGAATTTCCCTATATGCAACCCTAGCTACTGAGCACGTAAAGAGAGGAGTGGGGAAACCATAGTGGAGCACGCGGAGACACAAGGATTTGGTTTACCGCAGTTCCTGTTGGAGATATGCCCAAGAGGCAATAATAAAGTGGTTATTATCATATCTTCACACTTATGATAAATGTTTACATACCATGCTATAATTGTATTAACAGGAAACATTAATACTTGTGTGATTTGTAAACATAAAAGAGTCCCTAGTAAAGCCTCTTGTTAAACTAGCTTGTTGGTTAATATATGATCATTGTTTCCTGATCATGAACATAGAGATGTTATTAACAACAGGGTCATATCATTAGGAGAATGATGTGATGGACATACTCCTATAGATAAGCGTAGCATAAAGATCAAGTCATTTCAATAGTTCAATTGCTATATGCTTTCTGATACATAGTTATCTAATTCCTTCGACCATGAGATCATGCATATCACCTTTACCGGATGGATGCTTTGATGTCATCAAACACCACACCGTAACAGGGTGGTTATAAAAGTGGCATTGGGTGTTCAGAAAGTATTGGTTGAAACACATGGATCAAGAGTGGGATTTGTCCATCCACATGACGGATAGATATACTCTGGGCCCTCTCGGTGAAATGTCATCCAATTAGCTTGCAAGCATGTGACTTGGTCACAAGGGATCACATACCACGGGAACGAGAAAAGAGTACTTATCAGTAACGAGGTTGAACTAGGTATGCAGAGATACCGACGATCATAACCTCGGATAAGTAACATATCGTGAGACAAAGGGAAATTGGTATCGTATGTAAGTGGTTCATTCGATCGCAAAGTAATCGTAGAAATATGTGGGAGCCATATGAATTTCCAGATTCCTCTATTGGTTATTGTTCGGAGAAGTGTCTCGATCATGTCCGCATAATTCACGAACCGTAGGGAGACACACTTAAGGATTCGACGTTGTTTGAGTAGTTATGGTATTATGAGAAAGAGACCGAATGTTGTTCGGAGTCTCGGATGGGATCCTGGATATCACGAGGAGATCCGGAATGGTCCGAGAATAAGATTCATATAAGGAAAGTCCCGTTTGAGTTGGGGAATGGTTCCGGTGTTTTCATCGGGAACATTCTAGAAGGTCCCGGAATGTCCGGCACTCCGGGAGGGGGAAGGGTACATGAATGTGTCATTACATATTGGAATGATTGCATCATGTACTAAGTGTTCTCGCTGTCCAAAATAAAGGGTTTATTTAAATCCTAAATTGAAAAGTCAAACGGCTAGTTTGAAAGTCAAACGCAAGTTTTGGAAAGTGGAAAGAGGAGGAGAAGTGGAAACGAGTTGGGAGGGATTCCTCCTCCCCAACGGCCACCTCAAGGCCGAGTTGGGGAGGACTCCAATCCTCCCCTTGGCCGCAGCCTCCCACCTATATAAGGAGGCAGGGCTCCCTCCTTATACACACAAGTTCCTATCCTCTAATCTAAACCCTAGATCTAGACCCCTGCTTAGAGCTATTCGGTTTAGAGCCTTCTAATTGGTTTAGAGCCTTCTAATTGGTGTGTCTAATTACTAGACCACTAATAGCCTCTCTCATAAGCTCCACCATACTGCACTGCTTAAGGCGAAGCCTCAGGATCTCCCTCACCTCAGACCACGCCAGTTGCCGGAATCGCGAGGAGAGTGCTACAACCTCCACGTCACTTGGAACAAGGGAGAGGAAGGTCTTCGCCGAGTAATCAACGCAGTGACCGATCAAGGGAGCGCTGCCGAACGTGGCGCCGAAGGATCGCTCACGCGATCTTGAGATCGGAAAGAGTACGACTACATCACCCACGAGAATCGCTCGTTAACCACTTTGGAATCTTCGAGGGTGAGTTCTCTATCGACTGCTACAATCTAGTAGATAGATCTTGGCTTGTTTGTTTGTATGCGATAGAAAATTTTGTTTTCCATGCTACGAACCCCTCAAAGGGTATCGAGCCGTGTCTATATGTAGATCCGACGAGTAGAACACAATAGTCATTGTGGGCATTGATGCTTTTATTGTAGATTACTTTTGTGTACTTTGCATCTTGCGGTATGTTGGGATGAAGCGGCCCGGCTAACCTTACATGACATCGTTCATGAGACTTGCTCCACGCTTGACATGCAACTTGTATTGCATAAGTGGCTTTATGGGTGACTGCTTTCTCCTAGCATAGTAAAGATCCAATTTACAACGTAATCAACAATGCTAGTATCAATGTTGTGGTTCTTGTTCGTAAGTTAGAACGACACTTATTGAAAGCCCCAAACCACGTAAAATATGCAAAGAAAGTAGAAGCCTAACTTTGTTTTGTGGTGTGCGTGATGTGATATGGCCATGATTGTGATTATATTTGATGTATGCAATGTTCCTTATTGTAAGTTGGCAACGGCGAGCCATATGGTTGTCTTTAATTTCTGTAAGACCGCGTGTCTATTCAAAATAGTTGTAATAGTTGAAGCTGGTGGACGACAACCATGGAGAAGCCGCCATTGACCTTGATGCTATGCCGATGATGATGGAGATCATGTTCGCTTGAAGATGGAGATCGGAAGCACAAAGAAGAAAGGCCATATCATATCACATATTATGAATTGCATGTGATGTTAATCCTTTATGCATCTTGTATTGCTTAGTAGACGGTAGCATTATAAGATGATCCTCATGCACATAAATTTCAAGTTCTAAAGTGTTCACCCTTAGTATGCACGTTGCCAAAGCTTGTCGCTCAAGCACCACGTGATGATCGGGTGTCTTTGATTCCGCTGAATACAACGTAAGCAAGCCAGATTTGCTTATGCGGTAGCTAAGGTTTGATCTTGACGAGCCTAGCATGTATGCACATGGCCTCGTGAACACGGATCACCGAAAGGTAAAGCATGAGTCATATAGTAGATATGATGAACATGTTGATTGTTCGCCATTGAAGCTGCATCAACTCTCGTGATGATCGGTTTTGATGTGGTGGATTTGGTTCGTGTGATCACTAAAACAATGTGAGGGATGTTGTTTTGAGTGGGAGTTCACCTAGATTAATTTAATTATTAATTAGAACTCAATTTATCATAAACTAAAATCAAAGTGAATTTGCATAGTTGTTGTAGTCATTGGCATCCGTTTACCACCTTGCGCTTAGTTATAATTGAGATGATAGAACTATAGAATTCTGGTTAGTTACTTTACGAACTGGTATCGTATTGTTTTGAAGTGTTAATCTAAAGTTTAAAGTCCTATTGCAAACTTTCAAGAAGTTCCTAAGCATCCATGAAGTTTAATAATTGGTATTAAAACAAGAGTGACAATTCCAAAGTGTTAGTATATGAGTATCATGTTTGTCTCCATGATTCTTGATATTCAAAAGATTATCTTAATATCAAGGTTATCTAGGATCTGAAAGAGTTGTTTCAGAAACCATGATGTGTGGAAGATATTGTGATATCTGAAACGAAATTTTGGTTGCAACATGATAAAGTATAATATGGCAAAGTTCATGTTCTCATATTTGGATGAGAATTTGCAAAAGGTTGGAGACACTAGGTGTCCTAATCTTCCAAAAGGTTTTGGATAGCAACATTATACTCGCAATTCACCGTTACAAGCTAAAAGTAGCTAGATCATGGATAAGTCCATGATGAAGGTGAATATTTGATGTAGGTAAAATATTTACTACACCAAGAGATTACTAAAGAAAGGAATTTGAAAGAACACCAAATATTTGATAATGGTGATCTACTTCAAAGTGCAAGTTCAAAGACATTGGTATTTAACTATACACGCTTTGGACTATGTGTCATAAGTATGACTCCACTATTGATGTTGATAGATTCTTTCAAACAGAAAAGGAAATACTGAAAGAGAATCTCATAAGTATATGGCAGAAAAGAAAAGACTAGAATTGTTCAGTTTAAGTATATAGATGATATACGTGTTATGGCTATATTCTTTGCTTATTAAACAATGTGGTTCTTAAGTATTTGATACTGAATTTGTTGGTGTGAATCGTCATACCTAAACAACACACTTCATGAACTTCTATGGCCTAAGTACCTAGCAAAAGAATAGGTGATGATGTTCATCGAGAACAAATAAAGGGTTATTTTGTTGCTCGTTAAACATCAACGCTTGCCTTCAAGATTTGTTTTATCAGGTATTATGAGAACAAAAGGGTTGTTCAAATAATTGCCATAATCCATAAAAGATGGATGATTCACAAATCTCGTTGGAGAAATCACATCCATAAAACTAGTGCTAAAATTGTCGAAATACAAATAGATAGAAAGATCACTTAGGAAGTGACATCGCTTAAATTATATTGGAAAGAAAACATGAAGAAACTCCATGTGGATGGAATTTTGGAGTCTTTTGATTTTTGATCAAATGACGTTTGTGAAACTTTCCTAGAGATAATTAAAACTTCGTTCATAGGCCAAAAGGGAACGAAAGACTAGCTTATTGGAACTTGTGCATATTGTTGTACGAACTCCATTATGTGTAGTCAAGAGCGATGGATTTCAACTTCATATGCTTTCTCCGAAAATTTGAGTGAATATATGAATATTTACTTAATAAGGATGAAGTATGAAATATTTAAAAAGTTCAAAAGATTTTCAAGATGAAGTGCAAAATCATTGTAACAAGAATATAAATAGTTTATGATAAGATCATAAAGGAAGATATTTAAGTTACAAGTTTAGCATAATACCTAAGATTCAAGGAATCGGTCCGTGGATTTGCATTTCCCGAAACACCATAAGAGTATGGAGCATTCGAGATATGTAATTAAATCTTGTTTGACATGGTAAGGTATAATTCATAAAACTGCCATTATATTTTAAAGATTAAAAGCTTTAGAGATTACCGTTTTTCCACTGAAAAGAGCTTCATCATAATCCGCTGAAATGACACCATATAAAGTTATGGTTTGGGATAAAACCCAAGTAGTCCTTTCTTAAAACATTGGTATGCTATGCATAAGAAAGATGTGTGCAACCAAAGTCGGATGAACCTGTCTTTGTATAAATGTTAAGTATTCCTCCATAAACACCGGAGACAAAAGTGTTTGTCGCTTAGAACGTCAAGTTTCTTTGAGAAGGAATTTTTCGTGAAAAGTTAAGTGGGAGGACAATAGAACTTTGATAAGGTTAAAGGAACCTTAGCTATATGTGCAAAGTTACGCAAGACCTAAAAGTGTTCCGAGGCGAGAATAATGCTCATGGCTCACGTGCCTCAAAGGTTGTGGTCACGGAGGTCTAAGTTTCTATTGAAACAAGTAGGTCGGATGAACAATCAAATACCAAGATTTGAGGGTTGAATCATTATTTGAGAATAATGAACCTACTACATACAAAGAAGCGATGATGGGCCTCGACTCGTCAAATGGCTTGAAGCCATATAATCCGTGATAGTTCCATACACTAGGAAATCAAGTTTTGAACTTGAAGGACCCTCGAAAAGGTGTAAGACCTTGAAGTTGTGTTTGGATCTATAAAGAAGTAGACATGGATGTTTCACATCTATGAAATAGTCGACATGTTGGGAAAGAGTTCACAACAATGTTCAAAGATTGACTATGACAAGATTTGATCTTTCATAGTGATATTTAGTCTAGACGGATTAATGTAGCAACCACTACATATAATTTGTTATGTGGTAGTAGAATAAACAAAACAAGTTCTTCTAATAGAATGGTTACCTAGGACGTGTGCATGACATGTTCCAAAGGGTTTTGTTAATTCAAAGGATGCTAAAAGCATATGCAAACTTCAATGGTTGAAGTAAGCATAGCGGAGTTGGAATCTTCACTATGATGAAACTGTTAAAAGAGTTTAATTTCATCGGAGACAATAAAGATGCTTGCATTTGCAAGAAATTAAGTGGGAGCGCTAAGACATGTTTCTAATACATTATGTGGAAGACATATTGTTGATTGGAAATAATGTATCTTTTATTAACACATATTAAGAATTTCATCCCGATGAAAGACTTAGGCAAAACCCAAATATTTGGCATCAATAGACGCTAATATGGTTGTGCCAGAAGTACATAGACGAGATATTGAATGAATTCAATATAGAAACTACAAGAAAGGTTCTTGTTGCACAGAAAGGATTGAAAGAGTTCAATGTTGATGATATATTCAAGTGTATTGACATTTGGTAAGTGAAACAAAGATTCAAGTATAGATTGATACTTGATGTATGAAATCACAAAGAGTATTTATATCAATCATACTGTGATATGTACAAATCCAGATATGTCCTATGCTCTAAATGTTGTGAGCATATACCAGAATGATTTGTAAGATGATCATTGGACAATAGTAAGGATATTCTTATAATCTTTTGGAAGAACTAAGAGTATATTATTTGTAGAAGTGACAAATAGATGGTTAGTTCATTGTAAAAGTACTACATTGATACTAGCTTTGTCACAAAGTACAAATTTAGTTTATCTCAATCTAAACTAATGGTGGCACAATATAATGGAAAGTGAAGTTCCATAATGGATTTGGATGAGTTCCAAAGTTAAAACATTGTGACAGATACTACAACAAAAGGCTAAGTATATGACTGCTATTATAGCAGCAAAAGAGGGCATTTGTGTCAAGTAGTTTGTTATCAAACCAGGTGTAGTTCACAGCGGGATAATACTATGAAGATATATTGTACGACAATATTGTCAACATGTTTTAACCCCAAAGAACTAAAGGTCACACCGAAAGACCAAACTTATACAAAGCCATCTCATTAGAGAATGAGTGATGCGTAGAGACGCAAAGACATGCAATTACACACGGACCTGGAAGTGTCAGATCCGGAGATCACTGACCACTAGCAATCGTGTACATACAACACCGGAAAGTCATAGGTGTTGAATACACAAAGGTTTGAAACTAGATTATTGACTCTAGTGCAAGTGGGAGACTGTTGGAGATATGCCCAAGAGGCAATAATAAAGTGGTTATTATCATATCTTCACACTTATGATAAATGTTTACATACCATGCTATAATTGTATTAACAGGAAACATTAATACTTGTGTGATTTGTAAACATAAAAGAGTCCCTAGTAAAGCCTCTTGTTAAACTAGCTTGTTGGTTAATATATGATCATTGTTTCCTGATCATGAACATAGAGATGTTATTAACAACAGGGTCATATCATTAGGAGAATGATGTGATGGACATACTCCTATAGATAAGCGTAGCATAAAGATCAAGTCATTTCAATAGTTCAATTGCTATATGCTTTCTGATACATAGTTATCTAATTCCTTCGACCATGAGATCATGCATATCACCTTTACGGATGGATGCTTTGATGTCATCAAACACCACACCGTAATGTGGTGGTTATAAAAGTGGCATTGGGTGTTGAAAGTATTGGTTGAAACACATGGATCAAGAGTGGATTTGTCCATCCACATGACGGATAGATATACTCTGGGCCCTCTCGGTGAAATGTCATCCAATTAGCTTGCAAGCATGTGACTTGGTCACAAGGGATCACATACCACGGGAACGAGAAAAGAGTACTTATCAGTAACGAGGTTGAACTAGGTATGCAGAGATACCGACGATCATAACCTCGGATAAGTAACATATCGTGAGACAAAGGGAAATTGGTATCGTATGTAAGTGGTTCATTCGATCAAAGTAATCGTGAGAAATATGTGGAGCCATATGAATTTCCAGATTCCTCTATTGGTTATTGTTCGGAGAAGTGTCTCGATCATGTCCGCATAATTCACGAACCGTAGGGAGACACACTTAAGGATTCGACGTTGTTTGAGTAGTTATGGTATTATGAGAAAGAGACCGAATGTTGTTCGGAGTCTCGGATGGGATCCGGGATATCACGAGGAGATCCGGAATGGTCCGGAGAATAAGATTCATATAAGGAAAGTCCTGCTTTGAGTTGGGGAATGGTTAGGTGTTTTCATCGGGAACATTCTAGAAGGTCCCTAATGTCCCACTCGGGAGGGAAGGGTACATGAATGTGTCATTACATATTGGAATGATTGCATCATGTACTAAGTGTTCTCGCTGTCCAAAATAAAGGGTTTATTTAAATCCTAAATTGAAAAGTCAAACGGCTAGTTTGAAAGTCAAACGGCAAGTTTTGGAAAGTGGAAAGAGGAGGAGAAGTGGAAACCGAGTTGGGGAGGGATTCCCTCCTCCCCAAACCGGCGCCCCACCTCAAGGCCGAGTTGGGGAGGGACTCCAATCCCTCCCCTTGGCCGCAGCCCTCCCACCTATATAAGGAGGGGCAGGGCTCCCCTCCTTATACACACAAGTTCCTATCCTCTAATCTAAACCCTAGATCTAGACCCCGGTTTAGAGCTATTCGGTTTAGAGCCTTCTAATTGGTTTAGAGCCTTCTAATTGGTGTGTCTAATTACTAGACCACTAATAGCCTCTCTCATAAGCTCCACCATACTGCAAGCTTGCTTAAGCGAAGCCTGGGATCTCCCTCTACCTCCCAGGTCACGCCACAGCCTAATCGCGAGGAGAGTGCTACAACCTCCATTTTCTTGGAACAAGGAGAGGAAGGTCTTCGTCGAAAATCGAACGGTGACCGATCATGGAGCGCTGCCGGAACGTGGCGCCGGAAGGATCGTCTACGCGATCTTGAGATCGGAAAGAGTACGACTACATCACCCACGAGAATCTGCTCTCGTTAACCACTTTGGAATCTTCGAGGGTGAGTTCCTCTATCGACTCGTTGCTACAATCTAGTAGATAGATCTTGGCTTGTTTGTTTGTATGCGATAGAAAATTTTTGTTTTCCATGCTACGAACCCCTACAGTTCCTTCCTTGTTAAGGGAAGTACATCTACGTTGGAGGGGTGGGCGGTTCTAAGACCACCACGTCACAATAGACCTCACCCTATTCTCTGATGGATCTCGCCACGAAAGGCCCGATCCACCTTCTACGCTATTGGTACCCTTCGAGGTGGGAACCGGTGCCTTTACAACTCTACCGGGGCACACACACAACTGAATTGGGGGCTCCCGTAACGACAACAAGCTGTCACAAGAACAAGGATTATAAATATAATCAAAAGCAAGGATCTAGATATTTACAAGAAATACTAGATCGGAGATTCTCCAAATGAATGGAGAGTAGATGAAGTGCTTGATTGCAGTTGTTGACGATCGAGTTATCCTACTTCGATTCCCCAAGGGACGGGGCCTTCGGGTGGATCTAGGTGGAGCTCTCTTGGATGAAGGTTGCAGATCAGATCTTGAATTTTTTGAATGAACCAAGAGATCTGGCAGGAGGGGGAAAGCTGGCTTAAATACCCCTGCCCAGATCTGGCCGCTGAACAAGTATGGGGGCGGGCGGATTATCCGCCCCCCACTAGGGGCGGACTATCCACCCTGGGGAAAACTCCGCCCCCAGGACGGAAACTCCGGGGGGAAATCTGCCCCCTCTCTAGGGATGGCGCCTTCACGAACTTGATGCAGATCTTGGGGGGGATTATCCGGCCCCCCTAAGGGGCAGATTATCCGGTAGGGCCGGAAAATCGGGCCAAAACTTCACCCCCCTCTGGGGGTCGCGCCTTGGCAAACTTCAAGCTGAGCAAGAGGGGCGGATTATCCGGCTGGCCAGAAAATCCGGCCGAAACTCTGCCCCATCTCTGGGGGTTGCGCCCATCTGGGAAAGGGGTGGGCGGATTGTACGCCCCTGGTAGGGGCTGATTATCCGCCCCCAAAAAGCAGTTTCCTTTTCCTTTTTCAATATAGATATCTGCAGCACTTCAACACACATTAAATGATCTTTGATATTGTTATCTAACACACAAAACACTAGGGATTAAGAAATGTTCTTTCAACTAGCAACTACTTGGCCAAGATAGCTACTAACAACGGAGAGCATTCAAGATCACAAACAACACAGATATGATAGAATCAAATAGACAAAACCATTAATCAATCTGACATAGTAATCTCAATATCCATCGGATCTCTGCAAACACAACATGCATGATTACAAATAGATTAGATCTTGATCATGAACGAAGCTCACAAGATCTATATCTGAAAGCACAAAGGAGGTGATACAACCATCTAGCTACTACATGGACCCGTAGTTCAAGGTGGAACTACTCACGTTTCATACCGGAGGCTGGCATGATGAAGAAGAAGGCCTCCGGGATGATCTCCCCTCCGGCATGGTGCCGGGAAGAACTTGAGATCCCCCCGATCTAGGGACGATGGTGGCGGCGGCTATAGACGATTTCGTGGAGTTTTGATCGGGTGCCTAGGGTTTCTATATCGGGGGCTTCTTATAGGTGAAGGGGCGAGCCAGGGGGGCCACCAGGGCGGCTGCATCCCTCCAGGAATGGGGTGGGCCCACCCGCGCGGCCAGGGGGTTTTGCCCCCTGGTGAGCCTTCTTCGTCTCGTCTTCTGGCTTCGTGTTGCTCACGGTAAAATATTGACTTTGGCTTTTGTCCCGTCCAATTCCGAGAATATTGATTTTCTGCCTTTCTGGAACCAAAAACAGAAGAAAACATGCAACTGACACTGTGGCAACTTGTTAATAGGTTAGTTTCAGAAAACATATAAAAACACCTCGAAGTGTAGACAAAACAAAGCAAAGTAGATACCAAACAAGCATGGGGCATCTAAAATTATAGATACGTTTCCGACGTATCAGACGAGATGAGGGCTCGCCTAGGAATGCCTCCTTGACGCTTTTGTGGCAACAATGGCGACCAAATGCTCAAGGACATGTGTCCCCTCTCCCATCATCCTCCTCTGCGATGTCACACCCCTGATAATTCCCAAGAGAAGGAAATCAATATATCACAATTCGATAAGTATTTGAGTGTCGAACCCTCAAGTAGCAGAAGATAAACCATCAATTCTCTAAGATCTATAATCCACCTATATGGCCCTTTGTGCAATTCAATGAAATAATGATGCAATGTTCTTTTTTACTTGAAACTACTACTACTAGAAAGCGGTAAACTAAAACAACTAAGTGCTAAAAATAAAGATGCAAGTAAAGCTTATGCAAGTGGTGTGGATGAAGGTAACTCAAGAGAGTAAATGTTCTAGGCATACGGTTATTTAATTTGTTTGGTTGTTACAATTAGTGAAACACATTGATAATTCATTGTTTTTTTTAGAGAGGAGTTATAAATAGGTGGAGCCGCAAACATGAGTAAATACACCCCTAGTGATTGGTCCCAAGACTGTTTCCAAGTGAGGACTTTTACAGTACTCGTAAGTAAATATTGACCATCCATTTTGTGTGATCCAGCGAATTAGATTAAAAGGTATACTCCAATCTAACTAATATGGAGTACTGCACAAAAATTCTGGGAGTACCAAGTTTTCAGGGGTAAAGTCGTACTTCTACAAGGCAGTTTATTTGTAGGTCACTGAGTTAATAATTCCGATGGCCTGTGAGCACACCGCCGATGGAGATCACCGGCGTGCGCCGAAACCACTGAACCAAGAGTCCATGGGGTAACGCCCGCAAAAGAAGCTCGATCTCATGGCCATCGGCCACAACCTCATCTTGCCTTTCCTAGATCCACCGATGGTGAAAATTCATGCCTTCCCCCCCCCCCCTGAATCCATACACGAAACTAAATCCGTTTGTTAACTATATCAATTTCATCTTCACGAGGGGGCACTGTCTCATCGCAAATCTGGCAGCGTGATTATGGTTAATTCGAGTTTAATTTAATAAATATAATCATTGCCTTTCTGTCTGTGCTATAATTATGGTTAATTCGAGTTTAATTTCAAATGTTATTTGTGACCTCACACGTGTACATACCTAGTTCTTTGCCGATAGTATGCACAACGAATTTTCAGTAAGGATCCAAGTGGAGGTATCCTTTATCCTCTCTTAGTGCAATAAAATGGACTGAATTTTTAGAGATCATAACTTTTTGATAAAGTCAAGCTTTATGCACTAACCAACTATTTCAAAAGACTGATCTGATGGAAAGTGGTAAGAAATCCACTTATACACTTCATCACTCCTCCTCACGTGTGACGGGAAGACAAGTCAACGCGTGTAAACTCAGAGAGGGGGCACTACAAGAAATGTGTCAAACTATGACCTTTCGGTAGTGACTGTGTCTAAAATCGTCATAAATTTATGACGACTCCGGACCAGATGGTCATGAGCTGTTTGGAAGGGTCGAAACTTAGCAAAATTATGACGATATTTCTCCAAAACGTCGTAATTTCATAAGATAAAATCGTCATAGTGTTAACAAAGATAAGATATAAGAGGAAGGCAATACCAGCCGTTGGATGTAAACATGATAGACGGTTGAGATTGTGATATGTGGAACACCAGCAGTGGATCGATGACCTGGCACACCACCGATCGATGACCTGGCAACATGCGCGACAAGAACCCAAATCCAGCGAACCCCACCCTCCTGGACACCCATCACCACATTCTCTCCTCCCCCGCCCCTGACCTCCGGCCACGGCCGGCTAGATCCCGCCGCCTGCCACTCACCGCCTGCCGACCACCTCCCCCGAATCGCCTCCTCCACCTCCCCCATTCCACCGCGTGGAACCACCAAACCCCTAGTCCGACGAAAACCCTAGCCCAGGCCCCAGATCTGCAGATAGGAGAAGGAGGTTCGCGACGCTCGATGCTACCGTCGACGGTGACGCCGCCTCCATCGAGGAGGACCTACGACTCGCCTTTAGGGACTCCAACCGGTGGCTGGGGCCCTGTATCCTCTGCAGCACCATTCTCCCTTCGCCCTCATGCCCCTCCTCTGTTTCGCCCTCATGCCCCTCCTCTGTTTCGCCCTCATGCCCCTCCTCTGTTTCGCCGCCACTTTCCAGGGAGACGTCGTCCATCAAGGGAACCTGTACCTTCCAGATGCGCCACCGCTTAACCGCGCCTCCCTCCCCCACCTCCCTCCCTACATCGACGGACTAGCCACGTGGGATGGAACTAGTAGCAGCGGCCGCTGGACGATGGAGACAAGGGTGGGCGTGGGTGGCTCATGATGTAGCGAGGCGTGGGTGTGTGGCATGGTTGTGGATGGTGGCCGGGCCTCCGTGGCTCTGCGCCACACGGGCAGCAGAAGATGCAAGACGACGCACTGCCGCCAGCCGGCTTGCGCGTCAAGAAGAAGACCTGCATCGCCTTTCGCCTGCCTCACCATCCTCTTCCAGGTACAGAGCCTCACGATTTTTCACAAGCTTCCTTTGATTGTATCTGACCGGAGTAGCAATGGCCACAAAAAGCATCAGGTCATACCCTCATGGAAAATTCCCTTTGCAACAGTCAAAGAGAATTCATGTTATAGGATTCAGTTAGACATGACAACTCAATTATATGTCTTTTTTATTCCTATGTTTTTTCTATCCTATGAATCAAAGGAGCCCAATGGTAAATGTGAAACTGCTCGATTTGTATTGCATAATTAACCAATTTTGTCAGTCAGTGCAATTTACAGTGTATAATGATGGGCCA
This sequence comes from Avena insularis, assembly GCA_023614405.1. Taxonomy (NCBI): domain Eukaryota; kingdom Viridiplantae; phylum Streptophyta; class Magnoliopsida; order Poales; family Poaceae; genus Avena; species Avena insularis. The sequence continues at coordinate 409,551,712 of CM042691.1, forward strand.
TAGTGCAAATATTTATGTGTGTGCTTCTCTGTGATAGTTACAGGCTCAGAATTAGTGACAACTACTTAGGTGTTGCAGCGATAGAATGAAGGCAGTCAGTAAATTGCCTGTATGTTTGTTCTATGCATATTATGCATATTAATCACGGGTGTTCTGTGGTACGCTTGTTTTCAAACTTTGAATCTTGCAGGCTTTAGCTTGGACTGTTATCTGAAATTTTGTTTCGATTGTTATCTGAATTTTGGTGTCAAACTTCATTCATTGGAATCTGTAGCTACCTCGAGTCTGAACCTTAGCATCGGTGTCAAAGGACCGGTCATGGTCTGAGATCAACATAGGTTCATAATCACAATTTAGAAATTTGACATTTGTTCTCTGTGATGGTTGCACCTTACAGGCTAATAACCGGTGAAAACAGTTTAAGCTATTTGAATGTGCTATTCTCCACTATTCATCTTTGTGGTTATGATAACTCTTCTACAGAATGATATGAAACAATTAGACCATAGAGATCTATTTGTTCTTTGATGTCTATTACATTGAGCTTTTAAAACTGATGCTAAGCATGTCATCCATGTATTGTTCTGCTCTTTTATTTTTAGAGATGCTTGGGGTAGTTTTCTGTGTTGTATGATCTCTAGTTAAATGGTGGTTACATGTTAAATCATTTACAGCTGAGCCTATGATATTGCAAAGAGATTTTACTTAGATGCTACATCATTGAAGTATCTTAAATAAAACTTTTGAAGTATTTTAAATAGAACTTCACAATCATGATTGGTTAATTACCCTTTTGAGAACTCTTGACTAATGGACTATAATTATCCTTGAACTCTCGGAAGCAGCAGCGCCTCTCTGGCTTGATCTCCAGCGACGGCCGCCCCTTCCTAGCAGCAGCGGCGGCAGGCTACCTCCGTCTCGATCTGCACCGCCACTGATCCTCCTCAACTCCACTCCGGCGTGTTAGCACTGCCACCGGCAGGACTTCTTCCCCAAGAGCAGAACCCGTTCCCCTTCTCCCAACCGACACCAGATTTTGACCAACAGAGGCACGTGAGGTACCCTCCTCTCCCCTGGATTAATTTCTTGCAATCACTTTCTTTTGTAGCATGGTCTGTATGGTAGCTTTATGAACCAGTCCCCTCCCTCGTTGAATTCTTGAATGCTTTGTGTCTGTATTTTTTACGCCAGTCTTCCATCCTAATATTCAGAATACCATCTGTTGATTGTAACATCACAATACAGTAGCAGTACAAAGGTAGTGATGGCATCACGACCGGTTGATAGCAATTATGTATTTGTATGCAAATTTTCCACTTGCCAGTTTTTCCTACTAATTCAATACCGCTATCAAGCATTTTGTACTCTGAAATATATTAGTAGGCTCCACTAACAAAAAGTCACTATATATCTGGACGTGATCCTTTACAATGATTTTTTTGTTGCTTAATAACACACATTGAACGATATTGAACCACTAAATATAGTAGTATGTTCTCTCTTGAAGACACAAGGGATGAGGCCTGGTGTGCTGCCTTACACAGGCATCTTATATGTGTTACATATGATCATACGAGATAGAAATTTATCTATTAAGTTCTGTCTTCATTTGTAATTGGCCTTTGCACACCACCTATTTGCTGAAATGGCTAAATACAATTCCTTTTGATGTAGGATAGTTGGAGGACTTCTTGTTTTGCTATATCTATATTTTAGAATCATACGTGTGTTCCATAGTGTTGGCTTATTTATTTCCTTGACTACAGAATCAAAGCTGATTTCAATTATTGACTTCTTGCCACTATTATTTGTGTTAGAGCTTGCAGAACCACGTCTATGGGCAATAGCAGTTGTGCCACCACACATCACTTGCAGTTGCTTTTGTCTCCCTAAAAAATGACATCAACGGTGTGCCTGACTAATACCACAAAAGGTGTTCTCTCTCTGGCGACTTTAGAATCTGTCAATCTAATTACTTCGAAGATGATTGTTAATAGTCTAGACGGACTCATATGCTGACATATTCTCCCAACAGACTTTAGAATCAGTCTATTAGTTAGAATATTCAAGATGCTTGTTAATATTTTTCACCATGATGCAAGTTTTGTGTACATTAGGTTGGGATAGTTAAGCTTAGCTGGTTAAAAGCGAACTCCAACAAAATGGTGGATTTATCTGTACAACTTGTAACAATGTGTCAGTATGATTTTTGTTCTTGTGGTTTATTTTATACTAGTGTCATTTTGTGAATTTATGTTTTGCTCCTATTGTAGTGTGTGCCAGGCTTACTGAAGGATCACTTCGTCGGCTGTCACATTATTCTCACTACATGTGGTGGTGCTTTCAGGTAAAGTCTGTTGTCATACGTATTATATATGTTTCCCTTCAGGAAGCATGAAACTCAAATCTTATACCATTTGCTGATGTTAGGGAGTGGCACTTGACAAGCTGAAAGATTTAAAAGCTACTGATGAGAGTAAAATTCATCCGAAATACTTAAACTTGCCACCCATTTTCGATACGGTTACTGACGTTAGAAATACAGGACTTGGACTTACGGTACCTATATACGTCGCATGTCACGTTCTGGTCAGTACAGCGCGTAGACGCTAGCGTACAATGTACCGTGGCCCACATGTTAGTGTGATAGAGCGCGCCGTTTTGCAAAATCCCCCTCAGACATGCCCATCTTAGTGAAGGGGTATATTGCAAAATCGCAAATTCTTTTTTTCCTCTCTGGACGCTTCTCGCATCTCCTCTCCACCCCCCGAAACCTAGCATCTCCTCTCCACCCCCCGAAACCTAGCATCTCCTCTCTGGACCTAGCACGCGCCGCCACTGCCGCCGCCGTCATGTCGTGGTCTTTCGGTTCCTTCTCCGCACCTGGATTCCGAGGAGCTTCTGGAAGAAGCGCTAGGACGGATGCCAGGTCGCCGGTGCCATATCGGGAGAATCCCATGGCGTATGAGCCGGATGTGTTGTGCCATTGCAATCCGAGGAAGAAGGCGCCTAGGTGGATCTCTTGGAGTGCACAAAACCCAGGGCGTAGGTACTATGCGTGTGTCGATGCCATGGTGAGTAACCTGAGTCGCCCCTACTCTTTCTGATTCTGCTATTCTCTCACTCTTTTCTTGATGCCCCTTTTTGATTCATTAAAATTTGCGCAGAATGGTCGTGGATGTGGTTTTGTTGAGTGGCATGATAAACCACTGCCTGAGTTCTTGAGCGACTTGATTGGAGATTTGCGAGATGCTGTCTGGAGGTTACGCGATGAACAAGGATGTGGTCGGCTTGGAGAAGATGCAGGTACTGAAGGAAATATTCAGGCTCTGGAAGATGAGCTGAAGGAGAAGAAATCAGAGATAGTGAAGCTAAAGGGGAAATATGAGACTTTATTTTTGGTATTTGTTGTCTTTGTGGTTGGCTTAGTTGCAGGGAAGCTTTGCTTCCAGTAGTGTGTTAGATGGCAGTAATGTTAGATGGCAGGGAAGCTTTGCTTCAAGTAATGAAACTATGCAGTGTAATGTGAATGTGTGAATCATTAAATTCAAAGTCTGAATCTGCATCTTCATATGACTCTGACTTCTCTCTGCTTGCATCTTCTATTTCAGAGTTGTCTGCATTCCTCACTTTGCTTGTTGTTCTGACACATGGCTGTGGTTGCACTTCCTGAAATGGCTTTGGTTACACTTCCTGAAATGGACCAGAATCATCAACCACATGACTTGATGCATCATCAGCAGTAACAATGTTGATAGGCTTCATAGGGCTCAAAACTGGTGGGAGCTGAACAATAGGGAAATCTACAACATCATCCCAATCAACTGCTCTAATTGACTCATCATGGTCCAGGTATATACTAATAAAATGGTTCCCACAACCAACCCAGTTGGCCATTGCACTTGTGTCAATTTCATCGACCAACTTCCTTAGACCATTCTTTTCAATTGACAGAATTGGGATGCAATAAAAGACATTCATTCTTCCCTGCATCTCATACCCTAGATCCTCCACCAGATTTTCAAGAAAAATTGGTGTCCATTCATCACTGTCCAGATGATCATACCAGACAGAGGCACCACCAACATAGCTCCTATTGTTGCCTTGACCAAGAAAATAACCTCCATGGTGGATTTCGACTGAGAAATAGCCACTACCACGAACTGCAAGAATAAAACAAGGAAACAACCCATCAAAATCCCCTCTTTTCTTCAAGACATTTCGCAACAGCAAACCCTCTCAAACCCCAAGATTTTCGAGAAAATTAAGGAACAAATTTGGGGTACTTACGGTAGTTTGGTGGAGGCTCATCTTCTGGCCGCTGCTGCGGAGCCATCGCCGGCGAAGCGCCGCCGGCTTGTTCAACGGTGCCGCCGTCAAACCCTCCGCCTCGGTGCCGCCCTCGAACCCTCCGCCTCGGTGCCTCCGCGGAATGGTCGGGAAGACAACGACAGTTGCCTTTTACCTGGACGCTTCGGTTCCAGGGGCTCAGGCAATATTTGTCGGGCCTGTCTGAGGGGGATTTTGCAAAACGGCGCGCTCTATCACACTGACATGTGAGCCACGGTACATTGTACGCCAGTCTCACGCTACCGTCATCGACCGTAACGTGACATGCGATGTATATAGGTACCGTAAGTCCTGTATTTCTAACGTCAGTAACCGTATCTAAAATGGGTGGCAAGTTTAAGTACTGCGGATGAATTTTACTCTTTATAGAGCACCCAAACTTGAGTACTGTGAAAAAAATCATGGTAGGTTGGTGCTTTCAGGTAAAGTTTGTTGCCATACGTATTATATATGAGCAGGTAAGTTTAACCTTCTAATGCATGTATCTTGAGGTACCTAAGCTGTTCTAAAAGAATGTAATACTGTCCATTTACTGTTATATTCTCTCATTCATGCTTTAATGGAAAGCTGCATCTTGAATATATTTTCGCTCATGTTTATAATTGTTGGCACATATTACCTTATTGAATATATCATCTCTTCTACAAGATACAATACATTCTGAATAAGTTCTAGGAAGAGTAAGCCTGAAGAACTTCGAGGAAGAGGAAGTGTGAAGAAGTTCCAGGAAGAGGAAGCGTGAAGAAGTTTTTATTCTTTCTATAAACGTTTTATTGTATTCTGGTAGCTCCACTGATGTGAACTATGTAGAACTGTGTATGATTGTAATGTGTCGATCTTATCTGAAATATTATTCCTGAATGTGCTCTGTGCTCTGTTTGAATCAAAATAATTTCATATATTCTGTTGGTCTTGATTAAATTGTTAGCTTTTAATTACTGAAAAAATGTACACTGTCAAGTGGGACCCTATAAATTGTGGAAGACATGGTGTGACCGGCCCAAAATAAGAAGGCCCAAAGTAAAAAACCGTCCAAATAAAAGGTCAACACAAAGAAACAAAAAAATGCCAGAATGATGGGCTTGGCCCATGTAACTAACCAGATTCGATGAGAAAATCAATTTAGAATAGTTGGACCGAGCCCATGTGAAACCCAGAAATGGACTGAGCTGATTTTGATTTAAGACGATTTAATTTCGTCATAATTTTGCCATGTAGGATCGGATACGTAGGATCTGACTTGGCCAGGCTACATGGCCCGTGACGATATTGGATCGTCATAGATGTTATGACGATCCAATATCGTCATAGACGGTTATGACGATTTTATAAAAAAACGTCGTTATAGTTCATTTGCGACGCCCAGCTTTCGACGATCTCAAAATCGTCATAAAATCGTCATAAACAGACTACTATGACGATTCTGTGACGAAAATGGAGGGTCATATATTGCCAGATTCCTTGTAGTGGAGCACCAACAATTTTTGAGAAAAAATGCAAAAGCCAGGACTTGAACTCGAGACCTTAGACTCTGATACCATATCAAGCTTCATGCACTAGCCAATACAGCCAAAAGATCAAACTGGTGAAAAGGGCTACTTTAATCCACTTATACACTTCAACACCCCCTCTCACGTGTGACGGAGAGAAGTCAGCACGTGCAAATGGAAGAGAGGGACGATGCGCGAAACTCACGTATGACTCAAGAGATCTATACATGGACACAGAGGGGTCAACAATAATTTTAGGATAAATTGCGAAAGCCAGGACTCGAACTCGAGACCTTAGGCTCTGATACAATATCAAGCTCTATGCACTAACCAACTATTCCAAAAGACCGATCCGATGAAAAGTTGTAGGAAATCCACTTATACACTTCAACAAAAACTAGTTCATTTGTTTGAACTAGACTAAAATAAAGGGTATACTAAAGATTTCAAACTCGCATCTCTAATTTTCAGTATCGGGACACACGTGTTCTCACTATCTCAGTCTTCGACAGTTTAGCGATGATATGAGGAGAAGAGTGTTATAAGTCTCCATAAACTTATGTCACATCGAGACCCGGTTCTATTCTTCTAAAACTTAGCTATAAACCTAGAAAAATGAGTGTCCTATTGGAATTCTAAAATTTATCATTATCCTTCTTATTTTTCTTACTTTTTTGAAAACAAAGAAAATGCTCATATTATTTATCAAAAAATGCACGTGTAAGTTCCTACTCAATCTGTGTACATGGTTTCCTTTAAGATTTCACATACGTATATGTTTTGGCGAAGATCTATATTTGCACCGAGTAGAATTGGGATGGCGGACTAGATTTTGAGTCTAGGCGTCTCACTACGATTGGATTAGCATTTCACTGTAGTATGAATAAAATAGTCAGCATAGATGCAAGTTTGAGTTGAGATTACACCAACCGTTCGATTTGGTACCCCGCTTAAATTGTTTCACAAAAATACCTAAACACTTGACATATGATTTCAAGTTATGGTCAACCCACAGGTTCCTTACGAGTATTTTGGTGGGAAAATGGGATAATTATTTCTCCTCCGCCCTGAGGCTTCCCAAGATGGATATGCCGTCGAACATATGTACAAGATCCACTAGGGTCGACGACATCAGAGTGTTATTTGATTGACCTAGGTGTTGTTCCAAATTTTACAAATATTTTAGGGCATTGATGATATGAAAATACTTAATTGTGCATAAATATGTTGGCATTTTTTTAATATAGCCCTGACAATTCTTTAGAGGAAATGCTTAACCGTCAAATATCATACACAGTGACAAAACCTAGGTGGACACGCCACATCTAGTTAGTTCACCCGACAATCTACTCCTTTGCACACTCCCAGTAAGAAGGGTTGGGTGGACGTTGATGCACCACTCTTTTCCCTCGGGTTCAACATGTGTATTTGGTTCCTCCATTTATGCCCCTCTCCCACCCCTTCCCTACATAGCTACTCTCCTCTCGCCTCACCTCACCTTCTCTTATAATTCCCCATCTCTCCCACCACCGCCGGAGCGCCACGACATCCACTCACACATATACGTCATCTATGTATTCTCATGTTATTTACTACATTACAATAGATAAAAGATGCAACACAAACAAACCAATACAAGCAACATAAGTACACAATGATGCAATGTTTTCTTTATGCAATTGCAATAAATTTCTATTACACTCAGAAAAATTAACATATAATATTTTCCTTATAAACATCTAACACCCATCATGCCTAACAATAAGATTAATTTAATCCATATTGTGTAACAAATGTTGCTACTTTTTTTAGATACTGCCCCTTAAAATGCCTCATTAAACCAACATTTTATATTATATAATATATAAACATATATAATGACATGCCTTCTCTGCATTAATGTGTGCCACTTAGATGATACTTATCTTGGTAGAGTGCCCTAAAGTGTACAGATTGACAAATATCTTCATATAGGTTCCCGAGTACATGAGTGGCTACTTTAGGTGTAAATAAGCAAATAAAATTTTGCAGTTTGTAATGTGCGTGAGAGTTTTTTTCCTCGAACCGTAGACTGTTATAGCTTGTTGATTCGGCTCAATTTGCATCAGCGTGTCATGTTTTTTCTATCATCTGATATTCACTTGAGTATGTTTGCTCTATACATAGAGAAATACCTCTAGTTGCACTATAATTGTAGGAGAAATTTGTTCGTATTTTTTCCCTTTGCTATGTTTGTAGCCTACATAGTGATGAGCACTCCAACCTCGAAAATAATAATGATTTGCATTCCTCATCCTATCCCAATAAAAATCAACCTAAATCATCGAGATTACGCATTAGCAGTTTGATTTGGAAAAGCAAGACGTCAAGGCTATGGATGTGTGACATTTTTAGGGCCTCTCTGATACTGTCAGGCGAATTAGATAGCAAGATAAACATTCATTCACACCCCGTATTTTGAATCCCCTCTATTGTCGGGAGCTACCACTTCTCTCTCATATAGTTCCAGAGTTGAATACCGAGTGGTTATCGAAAAAAGGGATGAAAGTTATCCTCCGTACCTATGCAAACCGGACATCGATCTGAAACTTCAAGCATTTTTTTGAATTTATTGCGCCAAATAGGCAGCGAGTCGGTGGTGAGACACCGTGCAAAATGTTGCACCTTCGGAGGCACATCAGCATGCCAAATTCAATCCTAAATCCTTCTTCTACCATCAGGTGCCGAACATGTTGATTCAGTTGACGGTCTCTAAAACTCGTCCATTGCTAAATCATGTGCACTTCGGACTGTGAAGAGGTCGTGTTTCCGAGGAGCCCATGCAAGCTGGTCGTCTGATAGTCTAGGTGATGGGTTGATCTTCAAGATCTCGACAACATCCATTGGCATGAAGTAGGCACTGATGGGTTTACATTGACAATTCTTTCGTGTAAAATTATTTTCACACGCAATGGCATGTGCTCTAGGGGGCAGCCAAGCTATATATCCTACTCACAATTTTTTTACAACACCTAATTTAACATGAATGACTTGACCGTGTGGGACCTAGCCCCTCACTTAAAAGTTTGGAATTTCTTAGTGTTTATACATATTTTGAAGAAAAATTACTCAAATTATGCAAATACATAGAGGATGTGCCTGAGTCACATGGTATTGGTATGTCCGAATTTGTTTTGGGTCCACCCCTAGTTGGTGTTGCGCGTGACCGACAGAAGGGAGGGCTTTGTGCTGGAGTACAATTTGAATATACGGAACTAAAACCATGTAAAATTTTTAAAATCTGAACTAAAACCATGTAAGTAGTATTTTAAAAGGGAGCAAATAGATTTCACTTGGATGCCGCCGTATTTCAAACCAAAAGACAACCGACATCAGTTCAGACTTGAGAGGAACCAAACCAACACGACACAAGTGGAAAAGGAGGTCCATCCGCAAATCGTAAACCCGCCCGTCCGTCCCTCCCACTCCCAGAAGCCCCTCCGCTCTCCCCCTAGGGTTTCTCCTCCCCGCCGCCGCCGCCGTCCTCTCCGCTCCGGTTCGCATCCGCCGCCCCCTCAGGTAACGACGATCCCAGCGCCCCCCTCCTCCCCCCATCTCTAATTCGGTTCGAGTTTTGCTCGCTCTCGATCTGCCGCGACCTCCGAGTAGCCGCCCCTGAAATCTAGGGTTCCCCTTCCCCCTCCCTCTCCCCGGTAGCTCTCTGGTTCTAGACGGCGACGCTGCTAGAGCTCGTTCAGTCGCTCGTTGGTTTCTCGCTGTATCGATCTCCCAGAGGGTCGAAACCGCAGCTGATTCTGGTTCTGTTCTGCGCGCAGATCGCCGGCTTTGCTTCGTGAGCGATGGCGTCGATGGCGGACGAAGCGGCTGCCAATGTAAGCATCCATCGCTCGCAGTTTCCCCCTCCGTTTAGCTGGTCGCTTCTCCTGTCAGTTAGCTGTTTTGGATGGATGGTTAACGCCTGTCATCTTCTGTCTGCCAGCAGGGAAAGAAGGAGGAGGAGGAGTTCAGCACGGGGCCTCTCTCCGTGCTCATGCTGAGCGTCAAGAATAATACTCAGGTCGGTGAACCTCTTGCCTGTATTTGAGATTCCAGATGACCAACGGCTGGAATTTCCATTGTACTGTCTGTCTGTCTGTCTGCATCCCTGTTAGGATTAAACACCCGTCTGTTATTCTCGGTGTGCGCCTTAAAATGATGTGCAAGTGAACCATATAGTCTCATGAATTTGACCTAGTTGCCTGCTACCATGATGTGCAAGTGAACCATATAGTCTCATGAATTTTTTTTGTACTGTCTGTCTGTCTGCATCCCTGTTAGGATTGATCACCCGCTGTTATTCTTGTCATGTGTACATTGTCTTAGATTTCATTCGACCTAGTTGCAAGTGAACCATAGTCTCATGAATTTGCCTTTGGTGATCATCCTGCCCTCTTAGTGCTGTGTAGTTAAACGTGCCATCACTTAATACTTGAGGAAACAACCATAATTCTCTGCAGCATTTGTATTGGTGTTGTTGTTGAATGTGGAAGACCCTTATTATCATCTGAAACAACTGCAACTATGTAACCTGGAAGTTCTGTTTTAGCACACTCCATGTCTCTTTTAGCAAAGCTTATGACTCTTGGCTGAAATTTAATGCAGTGGTCTCACATGAAAGTGTTGCATTGTGTATTTTTGACAAGTACAAGTGTGCGCTGATGATTTACGGTATATTATGGTCATTCTGCTAGGTGTATTCATTCTTCAGATACACTACATAATGTACTACATGGTTCCTGCATTGGAGATTTCTGGAGTTTGAGTCTTTGTTATTGGTTGGGTTGTCAGATACTTCATTATGCGGGTCTTTTTAGTGTCTATGATTGAATTGGCAGCAGTATTAGTTGCTGGATGTTAAATTGAGTAATTCAGTACTCAATGTTTGGAATGTGTAACCAGCAATGAACCATCAACCTTGATTAGTTACTGCTTGGATATCAGAAAATAAGCTATTGGCTGCTCAGCTTGATAGTTGCCCCAAGTCTTAAGTGTGTTTATTTCTGCTTGTTTCTATACTCTATAGACTTGTTGTTTGAAGTAAATCATTGTTCAGGAATTCGGTAACTGGTAGCTGCTCGGTCGGCTGCTGAGTAGCGATTAATCGCCTGATTTTCCAGTTAATTGGCCGATTTTTTAGTTCATCGGCGTTAATCGGCTACTCAGTGACCCTCCGAGCAGCGATTAACTGGCCAGTTAATCGGTTAATCGGCCGAATTCTTGAACAACTAAATTGTCCATGTGCGTAACCTTAGAACTTTGCTTGTCGCAAACACACTTGTTATGTTCTTCTACCAAGTAATAACGAGTAATGAAGAATTAGTTCTCGCGGTTACTGCAAGTTTGCGCCAGTACTGCTACAGATGATATTTTCCATGCTATCTCTTGTTCTGATTTTGTATGTTCTCTTCCGCTAGGTGCTTATCAACTGCCGGAACAACAAGAAGTTACTTGGTCGCGTGAGGGCATTCGATCGTCACTGCAACATGGTTCTCGAGAACGTCAGGGAGATGTGGACTGAGGTATGCCGGCACGTCATTCCAGCTGCTGCATGGTTTCTCTGCCTTATATTGCTGTGCTCACTTCTCACTAACCTCGGCTTCTCTTGGTTACAGGTCCCAAAGACTGGCAAAGGCAAGAAGAAGGCTCTTCCAGTGAACAAGGACAGGTTCATCAGCAAGATGTTCCTCCGCGGGGACTCGGTCATCATTGTCCTCAGGAACCCGAAGTGAGCCTGAAGACGATGCCTCTGTGCCGCCAGAAGAGCTACGTCACTGCTAGTTTGTAACGCTGAATGCTCTAAGATGTCAGGGAATGTTTAAAGAGCCGAGACGGCTGTGAAGCCAGAATTATTGATGGTCCAGTGTTGTAGTTTGGGATGCTGTGATTTCCTCTATATCTGTATCTAACTTGCACTGGTAGTTTCTTTCCGGATCATCAATATATCAGCTAAAGACAACTACGAGAAAAAAAAAACCTTGCTTTCGACTCTGAGTTTGTGAATTTACAATTGGCTGTTCAGGACATGACACTGCAATGTATTCATCGTTTATATCACGTTTTAATTGCTTCTGTTTACACTGAATTCTTATTTGAAACATTGACAGGCCACATGATAATCATTGTTTATCTTGCATTTTCGCTGGACCCGTGGAACATGGTTTGCCCTTAATATATTCATTTGAAGAGAAAATTCCTTATTTGACACTTCCTTAAAATGAGGTTCCTTATTTGACACTGGACAAAAATTTCTTCCCTATATGACATGTGCTGAAAATGAGTTTCCTTATATGACATTGCTGTTGCTTCCATTCCATTGTTCCGTCGAAAAAATGACAAGCTGGACCAAAATACCCTGCCAGTGGCCTAACCCCTGGAACGAAAAAGCCCATCGCTACCGAACCGAAAAACCTGCTCCTCTCATTCTCTATCGTTCAGAACCGACCCGACCTGAACCATAGCAAGGTTTGACTGCTCGCCCTAGTGGATTCTGCTGCCACTGCTCGGCAGACACTGGACATCGTATGGGAGCACCCTGGACTGGTCAGAGGCATTGGTGGAGATACTGAACCTGTGGTGGCATTGGTGGAATAATAGCAACAGGCTACGTGAAGGTGATGTTGTTATTTCGGCTAGTGAAGGATGGAGTATATGGAGCTTTTTAGAGGAAAGGAGAGCAGAGCTAGAGGGTGATGTGGAGAGATGGCAGTAATAAACCACCAGATGAAGGTACACTAAAACTGAATGCTGATGTCGAGAGATGGAGACGAACCCACCTGATGCAAAGTCCAGGCGCTGTCGCCGCGAATCTAGAATGCGGCAGCACACGAGTTTGCGAAAATAAGCTTTTCTTGTGATCAGGTTAACCGGGCCATGCATGCAGTGGGATTTATTTATAACGTTGTAATGGGCGACTTGCCCATTATTGTTTCGTAGTTAAGCTTGGCGCTTCCTCTGAGAAAACAGGCCGATCGATTCATTCTCTCTCTCTCTCTGGGTCAACTGTCCTATGATCCGTCGACGCTGAAATGAAGAAAGGAGCAAGAGCAACCTTCAGTTTGGCAAAGGCATACGGGTAAAAGCTCTGACTGAAACACGGAAAAATGTTTGGGTCAGGTGAGTTCATCACGGAGGGGATAATATCTGCTCGCTGAGGCGCCGATCACAGATCGCGTGGAACCGACGTTTGGTCTTTGGTTCGGTCGGCCTGCCATATGATATATGGACATGTGGGTACGTAAGCGGATTACCGAAACTCCCTAGCTAGGATGGCGGCCACCTGACGACCGTTGGCTGTTTGTTCTTCAGGTGCACATACGGAGACGCGCCAGGCTCCACGCGCGCCGGACACCAGAGATGGACATGTGGGTACGATGAATCAGGCGGCTGGGATCGCATTGGCTGGCTCTCATGCTTCAGGAGTTCAGTTGAGGGGACGTGGTTCGCATGTGCTGGACGTTTTGGTCACAGCCGATATTGCCTTGCCATAGTGGAATGCTCGATAATAAACATCGACGGCGTTCCCAACGAAATGCTGTTGGAACGGCGAACAAAACAGTACGACTGATAGTTAAGTGATTTCCTTGGTGACTTCATCACAAAGGGTCCATAGCTCAGTGGTAGAGCAATTGACTGCAGATCAATAGGTCACCGGTTCGAACCCGGTTGGGCCCTCTTCATCGCTGCATTTTTATTGTATTTTTCAGAACACACGGGCTTAGTTCGACTGCCAGCCAATATGGCCCAACAGTACATGAATCCCTATCCGCACTTCAAATTTACACGGAGCGAACGTTCTTTTAACAAAAAAATTGCCACTGTATTTTACGACGGTAGTGACAACATTGCAAAACAATTTGACTGGCAGCATATATTTGCCTCAACCTTTTATCTCTTACTAGTTAAATGCCCGTGCGTCGCTACATAATATTAAGGCGAAAGGGCGCAACCTCCATGGAAGCATTTGAAACAGGACTTGTGGTAGGATTTCTCTTTAACTGTCGCCTGCAAGATTTTTTTTTAACAGCTCGACGTGATTCATCAACAAGGAAAAAGTGTGCTATGAGGTTTAGTGTCGGCATTCCAAGGATGCTATACACATTATATCATGCTATAGCATGGACTATTTAAAATAGAGCTTTGTGAAAAAAAATGGTAGATATATAGTCTAAACGTGAAAGACTTCAGCATCTAAAGTTTGTCCAGGAACAATTACATGCATAACATTAAGCACAATACAGTAACATCTAAGATTTGTCTAGGAACAATCGTCACATTCTACATCGTGAATGGTGGAGAACGGGGGAGGCCCGGAAGAGACACCTACTCGCCGGTCACGAGCTTTAGGAAGTAGCCACCACCGGCGGCTATTGTCTGGAGGAAGTAGCCACCACCACCGTCGATGCTCGCAAGATGGAAAAGAAACGGAAGTCGCTCACAAGCTTAGCCTAGTGGAGAGTTGAGGACTCGGGAAATTAATCGATCTGGTGGAGGTTCGGGCTAGGTTAGGTCTGTAGTATGGTCTACCAGAAGAGTTTGGGCCGATGGGCTATAGCTTTTGCAACGCTAGGAAATAACGGCACTACAACATTATGACAATTAGCACGATTTAGCATGATAACTTGAAATTAGCGGCATACCAACCATAATATCTTAAAATAGAGCCAAGGCTTAGAATACGATATTATAACGGCACTATAACATTATGACAATTAGCACGATTTAGTGTGATAATTTGAAATTAGCAGCATACCAACCATAATATCTTAAAATAGAGCCAAGGCTTAGAATACGATATTAGCAATGTTATAGCACAGTTATTTTTTCCTTGGCCATCAAAAAACACTACCTATTCCAGAGCGTTTAGGGTATAGCTAAATACTTGTGCGTTGCCATGGCTAAAAGAATAAGCAACTTAAATAAAAAATGACAATCTAATATAATTGATTTTCCGCCACACACTCAGCTTCTAGAAATGCATGACCAAGGGGTATATGCTAGGAACTCCACATATCACCGGTCATCTTGAACTCTAGCTCATGTCACGAGGGAAGATTATGATAATAATGGATTTATTATCTTCTGCCTCCTAGAAACAACACCTCTTGACACAGAAGATGTTAAACTTAAACTAAAATCATGGCAAGTAGGTTAAAAGAAAGAATCCATACATAAAAATATCACGTCTTTTTGAACAATCTCGTTTCATCCTTGCTCAGCTCTTCATTATGCATCGAGACTTTACAGGTAGTACTTGGACAAGTATCAGAAATTCAAAACAAGAGGCACACCGTATGAGCTTTAGGGTACTTTTACAATAAAGCACATGTTCATCTACAACGAATCAGAATAATAGGCACATCCAAGTGCCTTGAAAATTCAGAATTACCACGAGTCCTCTTATCTGGACACCTCTTCCTCTATGCTTCTTGTTTGCAGGAAAAAATAAACAAAATAGGAAAGAAATTATCTTTGGACAAGCAGTCAGGTGTGTGGAGGAGCAGCTTGCTGCAGCCTGCAACAAACACCTTTGGGTAGCAAGCACCACTTGTGTTCTTCTTAGATAGCCTAACTACAAAAGACTAAGAATTTGTTGACCTTTTACAACATACATCATGAAGTCGTTGGTGTGTCGTGATGTACTTATATAACATGACAATGCAGTAGAAACATACATTCGCACCAGAAAAGCCATACACTATCTCAAATAGCAATGGACCTATACTAAATCCAGGAGATATTTAACCAGAAAGTGATCCTGCTAACAAAACAGAGACCACCTACTGGAATGTGTGCTATGACACACTACATGGCATAATCTATCGTATTCGTGTGCTCTTGCTCCCGTGGAAAACATGCATTAAATATCAAATGCATATCATATGAACATATATATTACTTCTACAAAATCTGGAAGAAAATAGCATTAGCGCAAGTTTTTGGATCCTATTTCAACACCTACGAACACCAAATCAGGAAGCAAATACCTCTACCTTCATTTTAACCTGATTTGTCCTCAATGTCTACTTCAGGAATCTCTATCAGTATTTTGTTTGCCCAAGTAGATGAGAAATTTTACGCTCGATTACATGATGCATTCAGATTAATTCAGTTTCACCATCAACATTGCTTGTTTTTCGGCTGTATCTTCAGAGTTTAGAAAACAACAAAATGATCTGATTTATGGCTAGCTATACGGGTGTACACGCTATCAATTGTAGAAGCTCTATGAAAGATTTAGGTAAAGATATAGAGTGCTTATCCACTCTGCTCTCGCCTGGTGTGCCTATGCATATGTACTACACAATATTTCATTTAGGAATATGCTAGTACCATCAGATCATCAATCACTTGATAATGCATTTAACTAAATAAAATTGTTTTTTAGTTCTGAATGAAACTATACCACGTCTCTGCATAGATGTTATGTCTAGCCAAGAATAGCAGCAACAATATCAAATACCTAGGTTCTTGATCTCTTTGTACCATATTATATCCAACTTTCAAACCAAATTTGGAAGCCAAGATTAGAAAGCATAGTTAAATGCCCGTGTGTTGCCACAACCCATTCAAGTTCTTTCTTTGCCTCATATATAAACAAAATACACCTGAATTACACTTGAAATCGTTTTAAGGTATGTTTTTCACTGGTCTTTATGTTAAGGTTATGTTGCCAGGGCTCAACAAACTTAGACTAATCAAATAAAATTATGGAAATATTTAGTTATGATTTCCTATGCAGTAACAAGAGATTTTCTATACCAAACTGCTGAAGTGAGAATACTACAGTTTACCGGCTGACATAAGAAGAGAATTTTTGCATCCATGGAAACTCAGCTTATAAAAGATAACACAGGAGTTTACCAACTGACGTGACATTTTTCTAGGTTTGATCTACAGTCCACCGGTTGGACAAGATAATCATGATTAATTCGAATCCATTTAGGCATGCCCAAAGCTTCCTTTTCAAAACAAGAAACACACCATGTGGTCACATATGCACCAATACAATTTCCCACCTACATGTATTCAAAAATAAACAACACATTGTTTTTCTGAAACATGACGGCTGGTTCCTAACATCACCTACACACTTGGCAAAATAGACTGAAGTATGACATAAGAAGGTTCTAAGAAACAAGGTATGCATACCTTTGTAGCTGGACAAGAATCATATTCGAGGAATGCATGGAACTTGGCTCAACTGCATCTTTTCTGAAACATGATTATTGAAATGGTTGCACGATCGTAGCAAAACCAGCAAGAGTAAGAAGAATATATTGCTGGCATGCTCCTATTCAAAGTCATCCAAGTGTTGCCTCTTCCCTGTGCAAGCCTACATAAAACAGTTGTACAACATGATTTTGTTATAGGGAAGCAAAACTGTAGTCTCACCTAACTGTGTATGCGGGTGGTCACTTGCCTTATATGTGAAAACCCATGGAAACTATTTGGAGTATGGATCATATGCTCTAGATAACCAGAAATAGAAAGATCTGGGACTTCCTGAGGCAAGTGAATCCTTCCTTAACCCTGATATTAACTTAATAATAGATCTGCCTTCTCGATATTGCAAGGAAGTCCCCAACAATCTTCCACGTTGTGTGACCATATACATCAATATATTATATCAACGATTTCAAGGTCATGGACATATTCTGACCAGCTGAACCAGTATATATAGAAACGACTACAACCAGGAACTTTTTCAACTATGTAAAGGGAAATAGAGTTTGGTAGATTCCTCATGCTAGTATATAATGGATCATTAAATAAGTCACACTATAATCGTAGATTTTCTAAGTGCAGAATACTAAGTTCCATAAATTGTATAAATCACCTTTTTGCAGATAATAGTGGATGTAAATCGATATGAAGCTGCTCCTAATTTATATCTCCTGGATAAAAAAATCAGAGAATTACCACATGTGCTCCAACTGTAGAGAGCTGCTAAAACCCACCTTCTTCCCCGCTGAATCTGCCATTATTGCCATGAGCTCAACCTCAAAGAAACCGAGTTGGAGCCCCTCATGTGTCTCCTTTCCTAAGGCATACTGCCCCACTTTCAAACTATCCGCAAGAGGAACATCAGGTCAAAAAGCAGAAACACAACATTCAGTTATAGCAGTTTTAGCAAGCAGTGGAAGCAAATTCAGTTAGCATCAATCCCCTCCCCTGCCTCGATGCGTCGCTAGAACCGGTGGGGCGCCCACGAGCGCTTTCCCCCACATGTGCCTCCACCTCGACTCAAGACCCAGAGCGGCCGAGGGTAGGTGACCAAAAGATTGTTGTAAACATTGACCTCCAACCAGAACATGCATAAAAATATATACCAAACTGTAAAGAAGTAAGATCAGGAGCATCTCATGTACTCCTACCTTGGGTGAAGTAGGTGACCATGTCCTGCGGGACGACACTGAATCTCGGCCTAGCTCCAGGCCATCGAGAGGGGAGGAGAACCAAGGAGAGTAGAGATCTTGTTGATGGTTACTGGAGCCGTTGCACATTGAATGGCATCGTAAGGATTGGGGGAGCCGCTGTTGCCCGAAGTGAGGCTGATAGAAAAATCAGAGAGGAGTAGAGATAAGTGAAGACAGAAGGAGAGGAGAGATGGCCTGCAATTCAGCCACCGCCAACTAACAACCTCAAGCAACGGCCATCCCCAAAACGAGTTACCTCTACCAGATCAGATGATTAGATGCAGCGACCTAGAGCTCGAGCAGGCAGTGGGTCGTCTCAAGGTTGCCGTGACGGAAAGGAAAAGGCAAAGGAGGGAAGAAGCGAGGGAGGGGGAAAGGAGGAGGCCCACACGGGAACAACGGAGAAAACTCGGCGGAGATGGGGGATCTTGAGGTTGGGGATGGCGGAGCCTTCATTCGGACAGGAAGGAAGCCGGCGGCCCGACGTCGTCATTGGACTCGAGGGAGATGACCGCCCCGCGGCTTGCGAGCTTGTCCTTGAGGACTGGAAACAACTTGATGCCCGTCAATGACGGGACTTTCATCGGCGGCGGCGACCTCGACATCTGTCACCGCGGACCAATCCTTCCGCTTCCAATTTCTATGCCAAGATTCGAATCTGCGAAACGGCCGCCCTAGGGCGAGGTGTGGGGATGCGGCGTAGAGGATGGTTGAGCGGCGAATTGGGCAAGCAGCGTGGAGTCGTGCTTCCTTCTGATTTTCTGTCCGCGTGCGGTGTGGGGGGGGGGAGTAGGGCTATTCTGCGGCCGGACGGTTTTCTAGCGAGTTTTTTTCTATGCCGAATGGGTGCGAGGAGGTGGGCACAGGACCTGGTTTCCATCTGGTTTTTTCAGCGAGCAGGGATATGCGGTGTGGAGGTATCCACGTACCACCATCTTGTCGTCTCTTCCTTTGAGGAATAGTAAAGACTACTGCCGTGGCAGTGATTGAACCATTTTGCTAAGGAAACTATTTCCATGTACCCCTGTTGCTCTTTTCATGTACCCCTGTTGGCATGGATGGACCTAGCATCCCTCCAGCCTGGACAGCCGCCCAGCCTTGCCGACAACGCAAAGCTTACATTTTATAGATGTTATAGCGATTTTGTTTAAAAATTTCATAACTTAATCTCGTTCGCCTAGGCTTTTGAAAGTTTCTGGGTCCGCCACTCCCTTTTGGTACCGTCGCCACCTCCTCCGGTGAATAAAAGCCGCCCCGCCTTCGTCGCAGACAACACTTGTGAACTCTCCACTTAAAAAGGCCGCGCACGGAGGCAAACCCAGCCGTGCTTCCATCGACCCATGTCTGCTTTCATCAAGGCCACCCTGGCAATGACATGATCAATTGCGTCCTAATAAACTTTTTGAAATGCCCGCGTGATTTGATCTCAAGAGCGAGAAGTATATATTTGACCTAATGACGACCCATGCATGAGAAGTTGTTGGCAGAAGCTATATATATGGAGGAGGACGGTGATGTCAATCCGTATAGTGGAGATCAGTTGTGCCTTGTGTTACTAAATCAATGTTGGCTATCCATGCACTACCAACATATCGATTCTGGATGTTACCCACAAGAGCATCGAGATCGATATATGATCTCCCAATGAACCGTCCGCTACTCGTTGTATGCTGTTAAGGGTTATGCGAGATGAAAAGCCTCTCTCTCACACAACACTCTTGATACCATCGATCATTGGTTCTACTAATCCTTGTCTTAGGGCATGTTTAACGCGGCCGTTTCTGAGACACTAGGATTTTTCCTCCCAGTGCCAAGCGTAGCGTCGACGCAAAAACAAGCAGCAGACGCTTGCCCCTTTTTTCCCGTACACGTGACTGCGGGCACCAGAAGCAAAGATGGTTTAACCTGAGATTTTAGCATCCAACGTTGTGGGGAAGGACATTTAGGTGATTTTTTAGTTTGCAATCTTTATTTTGTTTTTCATAAAACGCCCACATAAATGCCTACCATTAAACATGCCCTTAGAAGCATAGGTCTCCGCTTTCTTTCTCTGCTTACAGGACGCAGGAGGTGCCTCACAAGTTCGATCTACAACAGGTTTGGTTGCATGTCAAAGGACTTATTGGGCGTCTCACAGTTGCTGAATGTAAACTTATTGAGGAAATACTAAAAAACGGCTTAATAGTTGGAAAGGCAAATCTTTATCCCTTGGTGGAAGACTAATACTCATAAATTCAGTACTTACTAATATGGTAATGTATATGATCTCGTTTTTTTAATTACCAAAAGGTGTCTTGAACAAAGTGGATTATTTCCGTTCAAGATTCTTTTGGCAAGGGGATAGTGAGAAAAAAAAGTATCGACTGGCCAGATGGAATGTGGTTTGTCGTCCGAAGGAGTATGGTGGACTAGGCATACATGATTTGCAAGTCAAAAACACCGCACTTCTGGGCAAATGGCTTTTTAAACTACTTACGGAAGATGTTGTATGGCAATCCATGTTATGGAGAAAATATATGGGGTCCAAAGCTGTGTCTCAAGTGGTTTGGAAACCCGGTGATTCACATTTTTGGGCAGGTCTTATGGCCACCAAAAGACATTTCTTTCGTTTTGGTGCTTTTGGATTAAGGATGGATCACAGATTAGGTTTTGGAAAGATAAGTGGCTTGGCCAAGCTACTCTTCGCGAACAATATCCAGCTCTATATTCGATTGTCAGACACAAAGGGGATACAATTTCCATAGTGATGGAAGAAAATCCTCCCAATGTGTCTTTCAGAAGAAGTCTTATTGGTCTTTGACTGGTATCATGGAATAATCTACTATTACGATTAACCACGATACGATTGTCAGACGGTGTTGACGTGTTCAAATGGAAATTACTGGAAAGTGGTAAATTTTCTGTTGGCTCACTTTATAGAGCATTGGTTCAACCTGATATCCCGGTCGATGATAATAGTAAAATTTGGAAAATAAAAATACCCCTTAAAACGAAGATATTTGCATGGTATCTACGTAAGGGTGTAATTCTAACAAAAGATAATCTTGCAAAGAGAAATTGGCATGGAAGTACACAATGCGTTTTTTGTCATCAACATGAGACAATTCTTCATTTATTCTTCCATTGCAAATTTGCTCACTCTATATGGTCATTCATCCAAATAGCTTCTGATTTATCTCCTCCATGTTCAGTAACCAATGTTTTTGGTAATTGGCTGCATGGAATTATTGATAAGTACATAACTTTGTTTAGGGTGGGAGCGCTTGCCATTATATGGTCGTCGTGACTTTGTAGAAATGACAAGATTTTTAATAATTTTGTGTCTTCTCCTTTGCAGGTTATCTATCGAGTCACGGCTATCCTCCGATCATGGACTACTCTCCAATGCATGGAGTTTCGCGACTTATTTGTGATGGAATATAAGCGATTGGAGGACACGGCGAGAGATATTTTCTCCCGACATGGATGGCCGCGTGATTTGAAGATTGATCTACCTTAGTTTGAAGACAATTATTTTGATAGTGCTTTTTCCTAATGCTTGTCTTCCTTTTTATTCTCTTGTTCTTTCGTTCGTGTGGCTGTGTGCAATCTTAGTTATGCAGAGGCCGGGTGTAAACATTAAACATTTTATATTAATAAAGGCGCCCATTTCCAAAAAAAGAAGCATAGCTCGTGTTGGTCATGTATTGTACAAGAGTCGGTTTGTAATCCTATACGTTTCACGTACAAGCTTGTGCTGCAAAGCCAATAACAATTACTAGTTAAATGCCTATGCGTTGCTACAATTTCTATTATTCTTGCGATCTATTTTTACAATACATGCAAGAATTCAACCGAATAAATATGACCACAAGATATTCAAAGAACCCATAAGATCTAAAAATTGATCATCTTTGTCTGAAATTGCTGTCTTGTGCTGATGCAAAAGAGGTGATTGGAGGAATTGTTAAAGAAGAACAGACACAACTGAAGTGTGTTGCACTTTTTTCCGTATAGTGGAGAGTAAGAAATAAGCAGTACCGCAAGATTTTGTTTTACACCAAATAATGGTAATGAATTCAGACTTTGAGAACTTTTGCAAAAAAGAGAAAGTGCAAAAGTTGCAAGTGCATGTAAGTATGTGGCAAAAGTTGAAAAAGTTGCAAGTGCATGTAAGCTACCGATGGGCAAACAGGAGGCAGGGGTTTTGTGGTCTGAAATGCACAAGGAGAGGCGGTAGGCTCTGCAGTGGGTATATGCACTATGTCCAGGACGTCCGACATGCAAAAGCAGAGGCATGTCCCCAAGCTGTCTTGTAAGCTCAAACCTGGGTTATGACGAACATCTATGTTGAAACTAATCCGCAGCAACTAGTTCAAGCAATATCCGGGAATAGCGAAGACCTAACACTAATTGGTTCTCTATTTAGAGATATCAAGTTTCAAATTAGACTGAAGTTTATTATTTTTTGCATTTTGTTTTTCCCACAGGCTTGTAATAAAGTGGTGGACACAATGGCGACGCATGGCATGAACTTTGGACATAAACATGTTGTTTTTACATTTCAAATTTGCGAACATAGCTTGCACATTTGCAGTCCGACGTGGTGCATTTCATAGACAGTGACAACAGCAAACCAGATACAAAACAATACCTACAACTAAATGTTATGGAGTCTCTACTGCCTGACATATGTTCATAACCAGTAACCTCTACAAGTAATTGATGACTCCATAGGAAGACATAATCAAAGGAAATCTAGTTGTGTTTTTGTTAACTGTGAGTACCTGAAGAAGCTTTGTATTTACCTTCAAATATGTTTCAGCCATTCTCTTAGGGAACCAATCAATAGAAGAACCACTTATCTGAATAACAGATTTCTAGAATCGAGCTTCCTAAAACTCTTGAGCCTAGACTATGCGGAAAACAATTAAATATCACAAATGAAGAAAATTACTAATATAATCGGTAGAGCATGACTACAAACAAACATAAATGGTCATGTATTATTATCAAGAAGTTTCGGTCCAGAAGCTAGAAGTAAAATAGTAAACATCTTTATAAGCTTATAGGAAGAATGTCTATTTGGTAGAAAGAAAATGTCAGACATCAACAGACTGTTTGTTGGTAGAATATACATTAAAGTGTTTTTAGAGTGTAACTTGTATCTGTTTCAAACTGGGTGATCAAAGGCAACTTCAGATGATACCTACCAACATGAAAAATGTTCTATACGTTACAAAAGCACATTAAGCAAATAGCCATCTATGATCAAGATTGGTTGATTTGATAAGTCAATGGCCCTTAAATCATGACATCAAAAATTCAAATCACTAACCATGATTTTTAGCAGGAATTTCGAGAACCACGCCGCTGTCGTGTTCGGATACCTGCTCTTAAGACATAACATGTTGTTGCAGTCTTCTACACCAGCTCACTTGTATACAAAATGTTATAGTTCAGACCTATAAGAAATCGTTAGGAAGTGACAAAGATGGCATGAAAAAGATCCACTCTCACCCAAACCATATGCAAAAACCCTACACTGAGATGGGGGAGACGAGGCACATGATGGGTTATGCGGCAACCACTGCTAGCGGGTGCAGGGCTATGTCAGCTGCCACTCGCCATTGCAACCGTTGAGATCCCAGGAGGTAGATGGTACACCGACATCATCCTCAATGATTGCAAGGATGCAGCCACCTCCGTGTCATGTGGTTGAACAGATGGAATGTAAATTTACTTGTTTTGAGATTTAGACTGTACATATAGATACAAACCTATTGTGTTTTACCTACATGTTAGCCATGCCAATACAAACCGATTAACATGCAACATAACATAAATATGATTAACAAATAAGAACCCCCTGATCGCCAACTTATTTTAACAAACATTGGCAGGGATTAAAACTTAGTTGCTCATGATCTTTGTCAAATAGGCCGTAGAGTGTTGATTGGTGGTGTTTTACAAGGAATGGTCCCGACCTGCGTGTCTAAACCGACTTTGAATGATTGTAATCAAAACAATGTTATTTGATTAATACATTACCCTTTTTTAAAAACATCATCCTTATTATCATGTACTGAGAAAAAAATATTAGGATCCAAAGGAACGTCTCATTTCAAAAAATGTGAGATTTCAAAAAATCTTTAGATGTGAAAGCAATGCAGCTATACCGTGTTCATTTTATCAAAACAATGTCAAGTTTTGCCCAGGACTTGAGCCAACAGAGATGAATGCAAGTGCAAGCATTGCAAATGTAATAGTTGGACCAAAATTCAGTTTAGTTGCCTTAGAAGGAGGTACACAACCATGGAAGAAGATATATATATATGAGGTCAAAGCCATCCTTTAATAAAACAATATTTATTAAACAAATAGGCTAGATAATTCTCGAAGTTATATAGCTATATACTTTAATATCCTATACTCTATATTTTTATTTCTTATTTTCACTTGAAACTTCACAAATGCTTCGCGAGAAATGCTACAGAAAACTGCGACATGATAAGATCTGACGAATACTGGCCAAATAAATAATACATACCTAGTACATCTTGTTGCTCGATGGTACTGCACATATGACGAACCAGTGTCTTGTTTTCCCGCATTAATCTTGCCTCAGTCCAGAATATGCTCGAGTACATACTCAGTGTTGTACTGCTGCATCGTCTTGTCCACCAAGGCAGGCAGGCGTGCACATTTGAGCATTAGATCATACTCCTCCTCCAACATCCACAACGACACCTTCATGGTGGAGACTTCTATACTTCACCTGATCATCAAGTGGCAGTATAAATACCAGACTTATTCAAAGGAAACCACTGTTGAGTTAGAGTCTGGATGTGAGAATTCGCTCACCTGAATACGCATGTAATTATATAGTTGAATGAGCAGTATTACCTGAGAACTCCCAGTTGACAGGTTCAACGTTACTTCATGCCCACACTTGTCCTGAAACCTAATTCCAATTAGGAGGAACTACAGTTAATTAGTTGTATGATGAAACATTAATCATGTGTCCCGAGGAGGAAGTGAAAATCACACATGTTAAATTAGAAAATGCCCTAGAGATCAGAATTAAGTAGGGTATCAAAAGAAGTGAAAAGAGTAACATGTTTGGAAAGATAGGAGATCCCAAAGAAAAGCATCCGGAAGTGGTAGTGAGTGTATCACTACAAGAATCAAAAGACAGTGTCAATAATAGCTTTGCAAGAATATATGAAGGCACAAGTTAAATAAGCAGGTGGAGTTCAGCTTTAAGCTCCATTGTGGAATACGACATGTAAACATAAAGTGCACTTAAATATCCATGTACATAGAAAGAAAAACCAAGAAGAAATGCACACACACACAGATATATATATATATATATATATATATATATATATATATATATATTTATATGTTTCAAATCTGTCGGCAAGCATTACATTTTAAAAGACTAAAGATCATGAAGAAAGTTGATCAAATGTGGTGAAGCTACATCAGCATAAGATGAGCATTAGGAAGGCCCCTCTTCTAAAATTGTAGCACATAGACATCTTCCTTCAGAACACCTGCAATATTCTTCTTGGTAAGCATACTTTTCATCGTCTCCATCTTGGACCTGAACACTCGCGCCACAAGATCTGGTTGGTCCTGCGAGGTTTGACCTGGAAACAGGATGTCTTGTATCTCCTGCCAGTTTGGGTTGAAGGTTATCGTCAGGAAGATTTGCGTCTTATCATACATCATCGAGGTGATGTCTCCGTAGGTCCACTTACTTGGAAGTTTAATGGGCGCCATCTGCACAATAAATATACCAACATTCATTCTATACATTTTGGTTCTTAAACCAGTCACCTCAAGCTTAAAGAAAATCATTTGGAAAACTTTAGGACATATTCTTAAGACACTGCTATGTTCTTGTGGCATTGCACTACAGATTGGAGGAATATATGATTAATCTGGTTTCTTTCTTGAAGAACTAAGATTAATATGTTCTCGCATAAGAAGAATTAGGAAAACAACTTGAAGATTAGGAAATGCTATTGTAAGAAGTTAAAAAATAGATTTTTCCTTAACAAAGCAAGTGATTGCAATTTGGTAATTTCTAAGTTTGTTAATTAGGTATCTGATTTGCTTTACAGAGGATAACAGTAGTGAACCCATTTCTGATACAATTATGACTGCAATATGTTCCTCTATTATTGCTGCCATAAGTCAGGTGTATTTACTATGGAATATATGAGCCACTACAGAAATGGATACAACAGTAAAAGGCCATAGGTTCTGATGACTGCATACAAATTTCATCCTCATAAGACTCTTATATTGTGTAGCTTTTAACAGAATCATATTAACCCTATAAAACAAAGAACACTCAGTTTACCTATAACTCTATGGAGCATCACAGATACCCTACTCTGTTAAGTCCCATTAGTGGACATCAATACTAATCCTCAAACAGTTCTTAGCTAGGAGGGTGCTACTTATTTTTAAAAGTTGAGCTTTCCAGTTCAAAGGCTACAACCCGCATGCATTAGCCTAAGTGCAGAACTGAAGATGGAACCAGCACCATATCTCTAGTTATACTGATTTAATTAGGGGACTAACAACACACTGATGACAGTTGATCTCCAAACCACTGGATATAGCCTAGTTATGTAGAGAATGAACGAGAAGACTGCAAGAGACAGGCCTACCTCAACAGTGAGAGGGCAGTTGTGATGAAGAGGTCAATGGCGGTGTTGGTACCTCGCAAACTCCTCGGCGACGGTTCGATGTCACCCTCCAGTACCACCTATCCCCACCTGCAATCGATCAATAAAAACTGAAACCCAGAGTGCATGCAGCAGCATCCTAGAGAATGTATCGAGGAGTGGGCGGACTAAAGAATGACAATAATGGTAGGTAGAGATCATATGTAGGAGCAAGATTACCACTAAAGAATGACAAGAAAAAATCACAAAACTATATATGGGAAAGACGATGCAAGAATTGTAGGTATAGAGCATACTGCAAGCATGTGTGCGGACCTGTAGCTCTATGTCGGTAATAAGCTTGGCCAACTTTATTTCCCCGGTTAGGATCCAAAAATGTTGTCCAACTTCAAAGATCTTATTTAAAAAAGAGGCTTATTGTTTCACTGAAGGCTGATAAATATTAGACTAAAAGTTCATCGATTAACAAAAGAACAATATGCATCTAAACATGGCTGCATTTAAACATAAAACAACTTGACCACTGATGTACAATAGTGTACGGATTGCCAGTATGATGCCTTTTATTCACATCTTTAGCAACTTGACCACTGATGTACAATCTAAATCTTGCACGCTTAAGCATTGTCACTTAGCAAACATGAAAAAAATTCACTGTGCTTGTCATCCGATATGTGCTATCTAGCGGAACATAACCAAATAAATATCAGCAGTCCATGAAAGATTCAGTCTCGTCAAAATAATCTTTGTGGATAGCCTCAAGCACCAATTAATACAAAAAAAGAGATAAGCAGGTGCGCCTAACACTAAAAAACAGATCCCACGGCTACCTGCCTGATGTTTTCTGGAACAAGATTCATTTACCGAAATTATATGATGTAGTGTATAGTTCTTTTAGTTCCCTGAATAAAGATCAATATGTAAAGAAAATAGAGTTATCAATATGTAGCACACACAATTGTCTTCACTTCAAGGGTATTTTAAAAGTTGTGAAAAGGTGCGTTCCCAGTTTAAGACCGATCTCTTTTTGTTCACAGTTTCTGCTGACTCTTCTTCAGGACTGAACACATACAGAAAAACTGTACATGAAAAAATATGGGAAATAGCTTCCCGTTAGTAGGAAAAATATGAATTAAGAACTAATCCTGAAATTTTAAGATGCTTATTTTAATTGCACAAAAACTATACATTGTAAAGACTATTTAATAACTGAGTTCTTATATGTGGAAAAGTTTACCAAATACTAATCCAAACTGTTCAGTGAAAATCCCAATAACAATCACCTCCTAGTCCTATCCTAAATTCTTAAAACAGCTTTATTGTTCTAGTTCCTATCGTATCCATGTGAAAAACTCATGGTGTAAATACATGATGGTTAAAGTTACAGAATTAATCAACATACTATAAGCATGTGCTAACCTGCAACTCTATGTCAGTAATAAGCTCTTCAAGAATGTTGTCCAGGTTTAAAGATCTCTGGATCCTTGCTAACTTTGTTGCTCAATCAGACTTTCTAAACATCTTTGTTCCTTTAGAATTAGATAAAGTAGCTCGTTGAACCTGCACGGCTTGTTGAACCCAGGTTTAAACGCTCGTTGAAACCATCAACGCATGTAGGGTACACGTGGTTCATCATGTCGTTTTGATGAAATATTTAATAGGCTAAAGTAGTTTTGTCCTCGGTTGTAAATGTACTGGTTGGAGAAACATTTTGAACAAATTAAAAACCACAAACACACTTACTGATGTACTAATTACCTGTGTTTTTTATCTTCTACATTTTCA
Organism: Avena insularis; assembly: GCA_023614405.1. NCBI lineage: Eukaryota > Viridiplantae > Streptophyta > Magnoliopsida > Poales > Poaceae > Avena > Avena insularis. The sequence goes on from CM042691.1 coordinate 409,580,479, forward strand.
ATGTTCAGTTTCACACGCAAAAATGAGTTTACATTGTTTGTTCGAACATAGTTTAGGATGTTGCATCTAAAAGCATTTATTCATCTGGACCAAGGGATATGCTAATATTTCTATTAAAAGAAACAGGAATTCTAAAGCCCATCTAAAGTAGAATATCCATTTGAAGACTGCCTACCTGAGGCATTTACAAGTTTGCGGGAACTTACTTTGTCGTCTTTCACACACAAGTCACAGATTAATTAGTTTTGTGGTTGTTGGTGCACATAAGTTTCATCTATGTGACTGATTTTCCCTCAAAAAAAAGTTTCACCTATGTCACTGTCTTAGCGGATAATATAAAACCGTCTTCTTCATGTTGAGAAGGTGTCTCTGCTCATTTGTCTTTGTCCGTGCTACAACTATGCAAATATAGGAAACTGAACTTTATTTGAATATCACTTTGTGGGTGTCATCGCTAATTTCAGAAATCTATGTACTGTTGCATTTGCAGGCTTGATACGGAGCCGTCAGCGAGTGCGGTGTAGATGACGAGGAAAAGATGCCGTCGGGTACCGCCGCCGGGTCAGTAAGCAGCTACAAGAGCACGAGCAATCAGTGACAGGAAAAAGCTACTCCCTCCAATCCAATTTAATTGATTTGGATTTGTCTAAATCTAGATATATCTAGAACTAAAATATGTCTATATACATCTGAATTTAGACAAATCTAAGTCAATTAATATGAATTGGAGTGAGTAGGTGAAATACTAACAAACAACATGTGCTGAATCGGAAGGAGTCCTCGAGATATTGTGTTGGCTTCCAAACAAGTAGCCACAATTGCAAAATTTATTATAGTAGAGAATGTGCTCCAAAACAAACAAAAAACTCATCCTCTATCGCCCACGAAATTCACAAGCGCCGGCACACCAGCATGCCGAATTAGACCAGCCACACTGTGTATAAAAAGCGATTCTTAGCATTCTCTCACCTCTTGTTGAACCTGTTCCATACATCGCCCAGCATCGGTTCCTAGAATCTCACATGAGAAGCGGTTCAAGAGTTTGATTCCCTTTTTCCATTGAGCGTGGGACCTAGTAGCAGAATTGTGAGGCAAAGTCGACATGCATGCATGCAAAAGATGTAAAGAGTGAGACCTACATCGATTCCATACACTACAGCAAGACCATATCGGTTCGTAACTCTGACACGTTATTTGTTGAACCGACGCAATAGTGTGCATGGTCTTAGCCGCTATGCTTTCACCTCGTGTGCAGTGCAGTTTGTCAAGCATTCATTTCGCTGGTCAGCGAGGCTAATTTGTTTGGACTTTTTTTCTACCTGTTCAAAACTAATTGGAGAGTTGGATTTGTTGTCTAGTTTTGAGTCAGAGTGGTATGCTATTGTATAAAATTAGATGGCGTTTCAGTCCACCAATATGGAAAGATAAAAACAGAGCCGGCATATTTTCTTCAATCGGGAAGAAACGAAGATCCTGGTTTTTCCCTATGTACTATCTCAGTATCTAGATAGAAATTCACCCATTCGATCGTGGTTTTCCTTTCCGCAGCAAGGCGTGGGCCTTATCCTAGTAGGAATTAAAGCAAGTAAGAAAGTGATGTTCAACTAACAGAGAGCTCATATACCTGAGCCGCCGAGGGAGTTGGCAATGGTGAGGACGTGCGCCGTTGGTCGTCTCCTCCAGCCGCCGTAGTGGATCACGGGCACGGCGAGAAGGTCCAGTCCACGGGCGCGGCACGACACGCGGGACAGTCGAAACAGCGAGGCGGGATCGGGAATCGGACAGAGCGTCGGTGGGCATCTGATGTGCAGCGGTACGAGAATAGGAGGGGTCGGAGCTTTTTTATTGGGAGAGGAGGTAACCAGCACGACCTCCACGATCGACGAGCTCCACGATTGGCATCGGCGGTTGCCATGGACCGAGCTGACCGGCGGTTTCGAGCTGACTATGCCAGATTGAGAGGCAGCACGTCTGGAGAGAACGGCCAGAAGACATGGGGAACGGAGATAGGAGGCATCGGCAGCACGGTGCACGGGATAGAGAGGCGGGGGACGGGAGCCAGGACGGAGCGGCGGCGGCGTGGCATGGAATCGGCGGCGGTGTGGGGAATCTGGGTGGCTGTTGCGAGAGGAGAAGGTGGTCACGTGGGGTTTTCCTTGGCCGATTTTTTCCTTGCGTTTTGTTTGCCGCACTACAGGAATGGGAAGCTACGCCGACGGCCAAACGTCGGGGCCGTCGGCGTAGCCATCGTCTAGGCCAGCTCCGCCAAGCAGCCGTCGGCGTAGAATTGCCCTCGCCATATCCTAGCATACGCCGACGGCTGCCCTCGGCGTAGCTATTTTTTATTTTATCTCATTAAACTTTGAAAAATCATAACTAAATCATTCTAATTCGGAAAAATACAAATAATATATCAAAATTTGCAGAAAAATAAGACCTATCTATCTACACTCAAATATTACACATTTGTAAATAAAAATTAAGTAAAACATAAAACATTATATATAGTTTAAAATGGGCATAAAATATTCAAAAATGATCGAAACAATGCGAAACCTTCGCGTGGTATTATATTATGTGACAAAGTTATAAGGAAAAATATAAAACTTCGTATATTGATTATGTCTCAAAGAAACCTTCACAAAATGACCTATCTCATTCGAGGTTTCTTGGCTTTCGGGTCAAATGACCAATGTTATCGCTAGAATCAAGGCATAGTTTGTGATAATGTGCCCATATTGTGCATACATGTGCATCATATGATAGCGACCAATGTTGCAGGAGGAAGCTTTCCTTTTTGTCGCACCAAAAAGGCAAGTTCCATTTTCCGAGCATAAAAAACAGACGGTTTTATGAAGCAACCACCAAATGGCTAATTCAAAATACTACCACCACATTTTACAAAAATAATAGAGCACCTTATATGGACAATATCCCAACAGGGGGATCCGAAACCTTTCCGTCCACCTTTGGTGAAAAAGACAAATTCCTGCCGAATCGAAAGAAAGTGGGTCAGATATGAACTACAAGTACATGATTCGATGCTCATGTTTTTCTACAAAAATCATTTTTAGGTTCACAATATGCTATTTTATCAAAGATCCAATGCAAGTTTAGCAAGGCTCGGCCCCGATCTAAGAATCTTCCTGCCCGCCGTTCGACAAAGTTTGATGATAGTTTAAAACGGGCATAAAAAATTCAAAAAAGATCGAAACAATGCAAAACCTTCGCGTGGTGTCATATTATGTGACATAGTTATAAGTAAAAATATCAAACTTGATATATTGATTATGTCTCAAAAAAACCTTCACAAAATGACCTATCTCATTCGAGATTTCTTGGCTTTCGGGTCAAATGACCAATGTTATGGCTAGAATCAAGGCATAGTTTGTGATAATGTGCCCATATTGTGCATAAACATGCATCATGGGATGGCGAACAATGTTGCAGGAGGAAGTTTTCCTTTTCGTCGCACCAAAAAGCCATTTCCCATTTTCCGAGCACAAAAAAGGGACGATTTTGTGAAGCAACCACCAAATGGCTAATTCAAAATGCTACCACCACATTTTACAAAAATACTATACCACCTTATATGGACAATGTCCCAACAGGAGTATCCGAAACCTTTCCGTCCACCTTTGGTGAAAAAAACAAATTCCTGCCGAATCGGTAGGAAGTGGGTCAGATATGAACTACAGGTACATGATCCGATGCTCATGTTTTTTTTACAAAAATCATTTTTAGGTTCACAATATGCTATTTTATCAAAGATCCAATGCAAGTTTAGCGAGGCTCGGCCCCGAGCTAAGAATCTTCATGCCCGCCGTTTGACAAAGTTTGACGATAGTTTAAAACGGACATAAAAAATTCAAAAACGATCGAAACAATGCGAAACCTTCGCGTGGTGTTATATTATGTGACATAGTTAGAAGTAAAAATATAAAACTTCGTATATTGATTATGTCTCAAAGAAACCTTCACAAAATGACCTATCTCATTCGAGGTTTCTTGGCTTTCGGGTCAAATGACCAATGTTATCGCTAGAATCAAGGCATAGTTTGTGATAATGTGCCCATATTGTGCATACATGTGCATCATATGATGGCGAACAATGTTGCAGGAGGAAGCTTTCCTTTTTGTCGCACCAAAAAGGCATTTTCCATTTTCCGAGCATAAAAAACAGACGGTTTTATGAAGCAACCACCAAATGGCTAATTCAAAATACTACCACCACATTTTACAAAAATAATAGAGCACCTTATATGGACAATATCCCAACAGGGGGATCCGAAACCTTTCCGTCCACCTTTGGTGAAAAAGACAAATTCCTGCCGAATCGGTAGGAAGTGGGTCAGATATGAACTACATGTACATGATCCGATGCTCATATTTTTTTACAAAAATCATTTTTAGGTTCACAATATGCTATTTTATCAAATATTCAATACAAGTTTTCCTTTTCATCGCACCAAAAAGCCATTTTTCATTATCCGAGCGCAAAAAGGGAATTTTCTAAAGCAACCACCAAATAGATAATTTAAAAATGGAGGGTTTGTGATTAGTTGATATGGATATCATATTTGGATTCCTCTCATTTTTCTGATCAATTTAGACATATTATTTGTTAAATTCCAATTTATAGATTTATAGATATTAATTATTCCATATTAAATAGAAAAATACAAAAAGTAAAATTATTATATTTTTATTTGAATTCAATAATATGTTTACTTATTCATTAATGTTTACTTAAATAATTGTTTGTAATTTCAAAAAATACAAACATGTGACATGTTGATATAAGGGTTAATATGATTGATATCATAATATTGACAACAATGTATGAATTACTTTGCGGAAATAGATTCTGAAGGAACGAGGAAGTTAAGCGTGCTGAAGCTGGAGTAGTATTAGGATGGGTGACCGGCCGGGAAGTTCGACCAAGACTGCAATTTAATTAAATATTTAGTGTTGTTAGTGTTAAAAATGTTCAAAGTGAGAGATTAACGAGTCAAACAATTCAAAGATTCAAAAATTGAGAAAAGAAAATAAAAATTTTAAATTATAATTTTTTTTAAAAATGTTTTTGCAACCTGTTGACAAGCTCGGCCGCTACGCCGAGGGCAATCGGCATTTTGATACGCCGACGGCCTCTATGTGCTCCGCCGAGGGAGCCCTTTGCCGAGAAGGCTACGCCGAGGGCAACCATCGGCATACCATACGCCGAGGGCATTTTAGCCTACGCCGACGGTTTTTGCCCTCGGCGTAGCGCGCGCGTCCTGTAGTGCCAGTTTTTTTTTTTGCGTGGGAAGGAGAAGGGCGGAAAGCCGACGTACCACCATATTGTCGTGTTTGCCTTTAAAGAATAGTAGAGATAAAGGGGTAGCCCCACGTAACTCGGTTGTTACAGAGGTGTCGAAATTACGACCTTACCAGAGAATTGGGCTTTGTAACTTACGCCTTGACCTTGTGTAGTGATCATGGAAAATAAAATAGTTTAGTCTAGATACCGATGAAACTAAACTGTAATGACGAATATGATTTGGCGGCGACAACGTCTTTGAATAGTGGTCCCATCCTGAGAAAGGTGTGATGATTTAATTTTGAGATTTATATAACTTTTTAATGTAAATTTGAGAAAACGAAACATGATTTTTTTTAAATCCTTAAGAGATGAAGAACATATCGAGAGAAGAGAGTTTAAGAGTTGATGCCAACACGTGCTTTCCCGATAATTAGAACGAATGATTTGGCCCACGTGTCTTGTGTTAATATTACATACCACCAGCCATCTGTACTTAGATGCGTCTTTATTGTTTTAGCTATAAAATATTACTGGTAAGGGATCGTTGTAGGCATTGTAAGGAGGATACAACAAAGCTGCATGGTTCACTCTCCTAGTGTGGAAACCGTGTGTTTGTTAGCTAAGAGTAGAAGAATATACTTGACCACTAGCCACTTGTACATGGCTGAATATAAGTCGGTTTCTTCTTAAGTGATAGAGAAGGGCACCGCAGCAAGCCATCTAATATTTCTCAACATTTGTTAATACTCCCATCATACTCATTGACCTAAAATATTAATCTTCCAACCAAGTATTAGGATGGTAGAAATCTTCTTAATATTTTCACTATGGAGTACTTGTTAGAAACATCCATTTTGCACCGTTTGATGAGCCAAGTTTCCTTTGCAATCATTCTTAAACAATATACCTTTTTGGGTGAAAAATAGTATTTTCGTTATCCAAATAAAAATTATGGATACGTCGTACATGTGTGTAATACTGCACGGTGATCTTGACACGACTTGCACACCCCCTCTCCTCTCATGTATGCTTGCTCTCCCCTCATGGTTAATTTTACATTGTTACTCGATGCTCTTATATATGTTCTCTAGCTCTAGCGAGCTTGAGCACCCCATGGAGCCATGCCTCCTTAGTTTTTCCTCTTCTTCCATGTGTAATCCCTTGCATCATATGTCGAGTTGGGATGGTTATATGTGATAGAATAGATGGTTATAATATGTGATAGGTCGGGTGAAAAATCATGCCATAAACAGCAGGGGACCAAGTTTGCACGACTATGAAGGCAAGGGGGGCAAAGATATATAAAAAAATGATAAAACAGGGAAAATGAACTCTACAAACGGCTGAAGGATAAAATTATACCAACTTTTCTGGTTTCCAATATGCAAAAGAGATGCTATAGTTTGATTATATGAATATTTTCACTGCACTGATAATAATAAAATGAAAACACCTAATCTATCCACTACCTAAACTGAGACGAGCTTATGTAGAAAATCGATATTTTGCGTCACTTCCGCTCTTCAGCATCATATCAATCCACGACTCCGACGACACCCATGTATGATTATGCATGCTAGACAACATTAGTTGCAACATCTTGTACACAATGATAATAATATTTTATGACATATGATATTTCAAAATCTCATAAAAAAGTCACTATCATTTTATTTTGATATATTACAAAACATCTTCATAAAATACGACAAATACTAAAACACTAAACATGAAATTGAATTTTTCAAAACCCTTAAAAGATGACGAATTTATCAAGGAAGCGAGATTATGTCAAATGATGCTTTCCCGATAATTAGCATGAATAATTTGGTGTACATGTCTTGTGTTACCGCAATTTACATTAAACCATCCATAATTTAAGTTTGTCGTTTGTTTTACTACAAAAGATTAGTGGCAATAGACCGTTGTTGGTATTGTAAAAAAGATACAACCAAGACGTATAATTTATCCTGATAGCATATGAACCGTTTGTTTGTTACCTAATAATTAAACCGCTGGACACTTGTATAAGATGATAGATATGTCAATTTTTTTCTTAGGTTACCATAGGCACCCACAACACTGCAAAGAATGAAGCTATCCATATAGCCCTCCACTTTTTAGATTTCTGAAACATGTCGATGGTTCTTCTATAATATCTCGACTATAATGTTGTTCCAACCAGATATGAGAACGGAAGAAGTCCCCCTTTAATTTGTTCACTATGGAGTACTTGCTAGAAGCATCCACTTGGCACGCTTTGGAGAGCTGATGTTTTCCATTTCTGCCAATCATTATAAATTAATATACTTTTATGTAAAATAATCAGACCATTCTACACGTCGATCATACAAAACCAAACATGTGTATTTCCTCCGGAGTGAACTTTCATGCTTGAAACGAATCTTTTCGAGCATTGCAGCGTGTGTGTTCTCATATGGAATGTCACCAAAATGCATAGTTTCAGTTCTTCGACACGGTACGTCCAAGCAGTCCCGAAAAACAGCAACGCCTATATCTATTCATGTCTGCCTCCAATGCCAAAACTTTGCTGCACACAATAGGAATTAGGAACAACTACTCAGTTTTCATTCCACCACCAGCCCGATGGACGTTATTAGATTTCAGAAATCCCAACTACGGGGCGACATCGACATTAGAACAAATTAAGTTCCAACTCTCTAGAGTGATTCTGATGGGCTTCACATTTTCTTAGTCTGAGGAGCAAGCAAGCCTGACGTGCAGAGCTGCCCGAGGCACGCACTGGGACGACATCGTCCTGTCCCAGGAATGCTCGCCGTCCACCTCCGCCCTCCGGTTCTCCTCTTCCCTCTACCAGGGCATCCACGGCAACCGCAACGGTGGGGTCGGGCCGGGATGACCTTCGCAAACATTAGAACAAATTAAGTTCCAACTCTCTAGAGGCAATAATAAAGATGTTATTATTATAATTCTTGTTCATGATAAAGTTTATATTCCATGCTAGAATTGTATTAAGCGGAAACATTAATACTTTTATGGTTTGTGAACAACACCGTGTCCCTAGTACGCCTCTATGGACTAGTTCATTGATCAATGATGGTTAAGGTTTCCTAACCATAGACATGAGTTGTCAATTGATAATGAGATCATATCATTGGGAGAATGATATGGTGGACAGACCCAAACTAAGCGAAGCAATTAGATCGTGTCATCGTGTTCGTCTTTGCAAAGCTTTTCTTATGTCAAATATTGTATTCCTTAGACCATGAGATAATGCAACTCCCTGGTATCGGAAGAAAGCTTTGAGGTCATCAAACGTCATCCTATGAGAGGGTGATCATAAAGGTGTCTCTCAGGTGATCGGAAAGTATCTGTTGGGTTGTATGTATCGAGATGGAATTTGTCCCTCCCAAGTCGGAGAGATATACTTCGGGCCCACTCGGTAATCGATATCAACACCGCTTGCAAGCATGTGGTTAAGGAGTTAATCACAAAGTGATATCGGATTACGGAACGAGTAAAGTACTTGCTGTGAACGAGATTGAACTAGGTATGACGATACCGACGATCGAATCTCGAGCAAGTAAAATATCGCGAGACGAAGGGAATATATATATGGGATTGATTGAATCCTGGCATCGTGGTTCATCCGATATGATCATCGATGAATGTGGGAGTCAATATGGGTGCCTGCACCGCTGTTGATTATTTATAGAAGATCATGTCTTCATATTCTCGAACCCTCAGGGTCACACACTTAACGTGTCTCGACGCTAGGATAGATTGGATAATTGGTTTATGAATTTTTGTTCGGAGTCTCGGATGGGATCCGGGATATCACGAGAGGTTCCGGAATGGTCCGGAGAATAAGATTCATATAAGGCAGTGCAGTTTTTGGAGTTCGGAATTGTTTCGGGTTAATCGGTATTGTACCGGAAGCTTCTAGAACCTTCCGGAAGGGGGCCAACGTGGTCCCACCTTCCGGGAGGGGCATGGGCCTATGAGGGAGTGTCCTGGCCGCATTGGGCAGGGCACAAGGCCCCATAGGGCCCAGCTGATCCTAGAGAGTTTAAATCGCTTAAACTAGAGATAGGATTTCTAGATAAGGGATAAGTTTAAATCGCTTAAACTAGAGATAGGATTTCTAGATAAGGGATAAGTTTAAATCGCTTAAACTTGAGATAGGCTTGGAGGAGGGGCTAGGCTGGCCACCCCCTCTATATATAGAGGGCTGCGCCTCCCCCCACACACCCCTTCCTCCAACCCTAGTTGCCTTGTCGCCTTCCTCTCTCCCTCCCGATCGCTTGTAGGCGAAGCCCTGCAGCAGAAATTCTCCACCATATACACCACGCCGTCGTGTTGTAGATCCAATCCATCTCTCCACCATACTTGCTGGTCCGAGGAAGGAGGAGACGTCGAGGTGCTGCACATGTGCATCTCACGGAGGCACCGCCACTTGTGGTGCTAGATCGGATCGGATCGCGAGGAGGAGAAGCGAGTATGACTACATCACCCACGTTCCGACGAACGTTCCGCTGTGAGAATCTTCAAGGGTATGAAGATCTAATCCAATCTCTCTCGTTGTTTGCATCTCCTAGATTAGATCTTGGCTTTCCCTCTGTTCGCTTCCGTAGAAAATTTTGATTTACTATGCTGCGAAACCCTTCACCTGCTACTCAAGATGCCAGGACCCAGGGGCGTCATCACGGTCCACGGGAGCTTCACCTGATTGGACCACTGCGACAGGGACTTCAACAGAATCTCCTACTATTCATGCGTGAGGAGCTCAAGGTTCGAAGGTGACGGACAACGGGGCACCCCCAGTCGCAAGACAGAACACACCAGAGATGTCCTTCGACTCCACCGTCAACACAAAGGTGCAGGTACATCCGACGGATGCCTCCAAAACGACGCTGATCGCCAACGACCTCAGTTCCGCATAGGAAAGCGCGCTCGTCGAATTCCTCCATGAGCGCTAGGAAATCTTCGCCTGGTGTCCTGCGGACATGCCAGAAGTTTCCAGGGAATTCGCCGAGCACGCACTCAATGTCTTTCTAGACGCCAAGCCCGTCAAACAGTCCATCCGACGACTGTCCGAACCACGGGCCGAAGCAATTGGAGTCAAAGTCAACAGGCTACTCGACGCAAACTTCATTTGGGAGATCAAGGAGAGCGAGTGGCTCGCCAACACCGTGATGGTCCCCAAAAAGGACACGGACATCCTGCGGATGTGCGTGGACTTCACATCGCTGAACAAGCACTGCCCGAAGGATCACTTCCCTCTCCCTCGGATCGATCAGATCATTGATTCGACTGCAGGATGCGAAAAACTTTCCTTCCTCGATGCCTACTCAGGCTACAACCAGATTCGACTGAAGGTCGAAGATCAGGAGAAAACTGCGTTCATCATGCCGTTCGGAGTGTTTTGCTACAACACAATGCCCTTCGGGCTGAAGAACGCAGGCTCCACGTACCAACGGTGCATGCAGGCATGCATGAAGGACCAGATTGGCCGCAACATCCAAGTCTATGTCGACGACATAGTCATCAGAACAAGGAAGGCCAAGACGCTCATCGATGATCTCCACGAGACGTTCGATAACCTCGATCGATACAAGATTAAGTTAAACCCAGATAAATGCGCCTTCGGCGTCCCATCTGGTCAACTGCTAGGCTACTTCATCTCCCAGCGAGGGATCGAAGCGAACCCGAAGAAAATCCGGGCCATAATGGCCATGGAGAAGCCGAAGAACCTCAAGGGCGTCCAACAGCTCGCCGGGCGAATCACGACACTAAGCAGGTTCATCAGCCGCATGGGTGAAAAAGCCCTACCGTTCTACCAGCTAATACGCAAGGCAGACAAATTCGAGTGGACGCCCGAGGCGGACGACGCATTCGAAGATCTAAAGCGGTTGCTCTCTACCTCGCCCGTTTTGCTCACGCCAAAGGAGCGCAAGCCTTTACTGCTATACATAGCAGCCACACACCAGGTGGTAAGCACCGTACTGGTGGTCGAGCGACCCGAAGAAGGCAAGACCCATGGGGTCCAACACCCAATCGACTACCTCAGGGAGGTATTGACGCCGACAAAGCAGAGGTACCCTCACTACCAGAATCTCGCCTACGGCGTGTTCATGACGGCTTGTGGGCTGAGCCACTACTTCCAGGAACATCAGGTGATGGTCGTCAACGAGGCACCCCTGAACAACATCCTGAACAACCCAGAGGCCACAGGACGTGTGTCGAGCTGTCACCTCTAGACATCGTCTACGAGAAGCGCCACGCGATCAAGTCTCAGGTCCTCCCAGACTTCCTCGTGCACTGGATGGAACTACAGCTGCCAGACACGCCGGACATGACACAGTCATGGACGATGCACTTCGACGGCTCCAAGCGCGAAGCCCGAGCAGAAGCCGGGGTCATACTGACCTCCCCGCAGGGTGATAAGATGAAGTACGTCCTCCGAATGAAATTCCGAGCTTCCAACAACGAAGCCGAATACGAGGCCCTAATCCACGGCATGAGGATGGCCAAGATCTGAGGCGCGACGCGCCTGGTCATCTACGGTGACTCCAACCTCGTCGTTCAGCAGACGATGAACAAGTGCAATGCACACGCCGCCAACATGATTGCATACCGCGCACTCTACAACGCACTCGAAGGAGACTTTGACGGCTGCGAGCTTCGGCACGTTGGAAGAGAAAGCAATGAAGAGGTCGACAGACTCGCCAACATCGGCTCCACCTGCGCACGGGTGCCACCAGGTGTGTTCCTCGAATAGATCTGCTTGCCATCCATCAAACAGAAATTCCCAAAGGGATAACCCGAAGAAGCAGAGCACTCGGGGGCTGCGCTACCCGACGGTCAGGAAGGACCCGAAAAGCTCGACACCGAGGTCGCAGTGGTCAACCTAACGCAGGTCATGGCAGTCGAAGAAACTTGGACATAGACATACCTAAGGTACCTGATAGACGGAGAACTGCCTGATAGCCCGACAGATGCCCGGCACATATCTCGCCGATCCAAGGCCTTCACCATCATCAATGGTGAGCTGTACAAGCGCAGCCTTTCGGGTGTACTCCAAAGGTGCGTCACCATCGGTGACGGCAAAACCATCCTCTAAGACATCCACGAGGGCATCTGCGGCCATCATGCAGGCAGCCGCTCCCTCGTCGCCAAAGCTCTACAAGCTGGATTCTACTGGCTAACGGCCATGAACGACGCCAAGGACATCTTCCGAAGATGCAACGGGTGCCAAAGGTTCGCAGATAAACCGCACGCACTCGGATCAGAGCTCAGGCCCATACCTTTGGCCTGGCCCTTCGCCCAGTGGGGCCTCGACATAATCGGCAAACTGCCAAGGTCCTCGAAAGGAGGTCACGTCTACCTCCTGGTCGCAGTTGACAAATTTACCAAGTGGATTGAGGCCATGCCCGTCACTAACCAAAAAGGCAAAACGGTCGTCAAGTTCTTCGAATCCATTGTCTACAGGTTTGGCGTGCCGCACAGCATCATCACCAACAATGGGTCGAACTTCATCTCCAGAGAATTCCAGGACTTCTGCGAAGACCTCGGAATCAACATCACATACGCCTCCGTGGCGCACCCGCAAACGAACGGTCAGGTCGAAAAGGCCAACGGCCTCGTCGGCGCTGGCATCAAGAAGCGCCTAATGAGCCCACTCGAGCGACTCGCAGGAGCCTGGACACAAGAGATACCCTCGGTCCTGTGGAGCCTGTGCATAACGCCAAATAGCCCAACTGGCTACACGCCTTTCTTCATGGTACACGGAGCCGAAGCCGTGCTACCAGAAGAGGTACGCCACAAGGCCCCACGGGTCGTCGCCTACAGCGAAGCCAAATTGACGGCCGCACTCGAAGACGCCGTCGACACACTCGATGAGGCGCGTGATATAGCAGCAACTCAATCAGTGGTGTACCAACAGAGCCTCCGCAACTACCACAGCCGACGGCTGCACCCAAGGTCCTTCGTCGAAGGAGACCTAGTCTTGCGACTCAAGCAAGAGCGACCGAAGAAATTTGAGTCACCATGGGAAGGACCCTACATCGTCACTGAAGTCATCCCAGGTGGCGCCTATCGCCTCAAGCACGTGGAGTCTGGAGTCGCATACTCCAACCCATGGAACGTCGCACAACTGCGACGCTTCTACCCCTAGATACCTCCCTCTCTTACTTACAATAAGGCTATTCAGTCAAGGCTACCCAGCCGAACAATGTACCTCCTTCTTACGATATGAATAAAGCTAAGTGTCTCGCCCCAAAATTTTCACCTATTGTCTGCATTTTACTCCATGTTACAACACACTCGGGGGCTCCCCCCACCTCACGACGTCGTCGACTGAGGATAACGCGTGTACACCTGAATAGCTGACCACGTCAGGCTAATGAAAAGGACATGTATACAAACAAAGCACCACGTGCTAAACAACAATAAACCTTTACAATAAAGGGCACAACACGCCCAGTCGAATATATATAAATTTTACATTTATCTTTTTTACAGGTCCTACCTATTCTGAAGAATAACCTGCGCACGCTGCTCAAACAGATCTACAATTTGTTCGGCATGCCACCTTACAGCCACATAATGTGGACGCATATCCCACTCGCCACCATCCGGCCAAAGAGGCGGCCCATCCGCTATAGCAGACAGATCTACATCGGGACGATGTAACCACACAAGGGAAAGCGCGGCCTTCACCCCCGCGACAAGCTGATGCCGCACCAGTTCCCTGACATGATGCACATTTCGAAACTTCGCCAGCAGACCCCAGAGGGTCGACGGCGCCTCATCCAGCAGAAACATCACGTGCAGAACCGACGCCAACGAAGCCTTTGCCTGACGTAGCACCCGTGACACCTAGTGAACACGATCCTGCACAGTCGCAAGGACCATGGCACGATCACGATCCATCCAGAAAAACCTGCCGGCCTCCATGTCCTGCTGGGTCAGGCAGTTGATCCGAACAGCAACACGCTCCTTTTCCTCCTTCGGAGCAAGGTTAGCACCTGCAATACTTGCAAAAGTAAGATGCAAGGCCAGCAGGCCCATCCGAAACAATGAGCAGCAGCTCGAATAACTTACATTGAAGCTGTTTGGCCAGACGACGCAACTCCGCCATCAAATACTCCTCTCTGGCAGCACCTCGCTCTGCCTTCGATTTCGAACATCGGCGTGGACACGCACTCCAAGAAATTTTTTCTCAAGACTATGGATGCGGTCTCGAAGAAACACAAGCTGCAACGCACCATCCAAGGAAGGCCGCAGCTGTGGTGCAAACGAAGTGTCAACAGGATCATCACCCGAAGGCCCCTAGAGTAAAAGAATACAAGGATATGAACAAGCAGACGAATGAACACATAACTCGAAAATTCATTATGTACAGCAAAAAACCACTGCGTGGCGCAAGGACAGTTCATAGCCTTTACAACAAAGGAAACAAAAGCTATCCTACAACTACAAGGCCTAAGAAGCTGCATCCTGGGTAGCCTCGGAGCCGGACTGCCTACTCTTGGCCTCCCCCTGCTGCCTCAGCGCGTACTCAGCCAGCAAGTCAATCAACTTCGGCCCATAACGTTTACAGCGGGCAGCGAAGAGGGCAAAGGCTACCTCGGATCCGTCAGCAGCCGTTCGCATCTGGGAGGTGAACTGATGAAGATCCAGCCCCGCTCCAGAGGCCAGGGCCATCGCCAGCCCGACGGACGCACCAATGCCTTTCTGCTAGCGCTTGTACGCCGCAGGTGCTTCGACTGACAGTGCATCCGCCAAGGCATCGACATCTTCGAGGGCGACGCCCTTGGGGACGAGCACCTTATAGAAGCGCCCAAGAACCTCCTTGGCCTTGGCAAGCGAGCCGACCACGGTACTGCAGCGGTCTTCGACCGCCGCAGTGGCGTCATCCAGAGCACTTCTGTGCTCCAGGGCACCGCGGTCAAACTCGATTCCCGCGGCATCTAAAGAGAGAAAAGGGGCAACGCGAATAAAAATCACAGTAAGAAAAGACAAGGAAGCCAAAAAAGAGAAAGACGAATACCACTCACCCAAAATAGCCTTGGCAGCCGCCATCAGCTTGGCGGCTACCTCTTTCTCGCGCGAGGCCGTAGCGGTGGCGAGTTGCTCCTCGCGGTTCGTCACCTCCTGCTGAGGGCGCTCCTTGGCCGCAGCTGCGTTGGCTAGCTCCTGCTCGAGGCGCTCCTTCGCACCAACGGCGTCCTGGGCTTTCTTCTCCGCTTGCCCAAGGCTCTTTTTGAGAGCATCAAGCTCACGGAGGGTGGTATTGTTGTCCTCTACAATCAGCAGAACACTTATCAGATCGCAGAAAAAGAAATATAAGAGGCAGCAAAAAGATCAACTCGTGAACGTACCTTGAAGCTATTTGAAGCTGGCCTACAATGCCAGGAGCTGGTGCACCAGCTGGTTGGCGCCTTGCACAAAAGTATGCAAAAGGCACTACTCGTCAGAAGAATGGCTCGGGGGCTACGCCCAAAGAATGAGCAAAACAAGTTAAACATACGAAAAACGCTCGGGGGCTCCCCCGAAACTCAAAGAAAAACGATCAGCAGATCATCCTACAGATTCTCGGGGGCTTCCCCCAAGACAAGAAGCAAAAACAAAAGTGATCAGCAGATCACCCGAAAACGCCCGGGGGCTCCCCCCGCGGCAAGAGCAAAGAAACTTACGTGATTAGACGACGACTCCGAAGGTCCAGCCAAAGTCTTCTGGGGGACAACCACCCGAGCCTTCTGCAGAGAAGGGTTCGGAGCAGCGCCCTCAGAGGTGGCCACTGTCTGAGGAGGAGGAGGAACAACCTTCGACTCCGCCACCATCTCCCGAGCACCATCGCTGAAGGAGCCGTCGGAAGAATGGCTGCAAAGGAAAACATCAGACAAGAGCAATCAAGCAAAATCAAAAGAAAGCAAAAGGCAACCGGAAAACTTACGAGTCGAAATCGCTCAAGTTAAAGACATGCGGGGTCCTCCTGCCCTTCTTCTCTTCCTTCTTTTCTTCCTTCTTCTCTTCCTTCTTCCGCTTCGTCGGCGGGTGCGGCGCTACAGCCCGCACGGGAACGGCAGGAATAAGAGAGGAAGAGCCCCCATGACCATCACTGTGACGCTCAAGGCACAACGGGTCCCTAGGCGTCGGCGGAGTTGAAGCATCTGACGTTTCACTCGAGCTCCGCGTCCGCTTTCGAGTGCGCTCCTCGCTCGACTCGATGGCTTCTTCGGCCGGCGACCGCGCCGACGGAAGCTCAGACATGGAGTCCACTACCTCATTGTCCGGTGCATCCGGGAACAATTCGGGCAGCGGAGGCGACATGCCTAGCACCTTGAATTCCCGCGTAAGAAAGAAACAAATTTTCAGCACCAAAAAAATACAAGGAAAACGCAGTCGAAAACAGCGCTACGCGCACGCTACAGATCTACACCTGCGGAACCGGATGAGAAGCGGAGAACGGAGGAGTCAGCGACTTCTCCGGGATATCCTCTCCAGCCTTGTATTTCAGCAGTGGGCGAAGAATCCCGTCGAGATCCCCCTTGGAGAACTCCTCAGTCGAAACCCTAGTCGGATCGCGGCGACCAGAATAAAGAAACATCGCGTGCGCCCTAGCCTAGAGCGGCTGCACCCGACGTCTGAGAAAGGTATGGATGATATCCACACTGTTCACCTCCTTGTCCAGAATCAGCTGAAGATCCTCCACTCGATGATAGAGCCCCTCTATCTCCGCCACCTCGCCATCCAAGATCTGGTTCTTCCAGGAACTCTTCGGCTCGATTTTCTGGGAGGGGTCGAAAGGAGCAAGACCAAATTTCTGTCCGGCCACTGTGGAGTCACGGATGTAAAACCACCGCCTCCTCCAGTACTGGATAGACTCGGACATAGAAAAAGAGAAGAAAAGCAAGTTGGATATAAGGAAAATGATGCAACCCCCAATGGGATAAACACCATCAGAGCCAGATTGCCTCTTCATGGAATAGAGCTTCCGGAAGTGGCCAAAGTGTGGCTCGATACCGAGCCAGCACTCGCAGAATGTGATGAAGCAGGCGACATGAAGAAGAGAGTTTGGGGAAAGATGATGAAGCTGGATGCCATAAAGAAAAAGCAATCCACGGAGAAAATCGTGGATTGGGAAAGAAAGGCCTCGAACGATAAACGCAATGAACATGACCCGAAACCCAGCGGGAGGACGAGGAATTACCTTGTCGCCGGGGACTCTGACGGCCTCCCTATCCTGCGGGATCAGGCCCTGCTCACGGAGCTTGCGGAGGTCACCCTCGCGCGTCTCCGATTGCCGCAAGCCACCATCGGTGACGCGAGTGGCGGCGGAGCCACCGGCGGCTGCACTGGTGCCAACTACAGTGGAGGACTTCTTGGGCTTCCCCATTGCAGTGCGGTTGTGACAACGACGAGCACGTAGAAACAAGGAAGGAAAGGCTCGGGGAAATTCCAGCACGCAGTGAGAAAAGCTCAAAGAAGATGGAGCAGTGAAACAGGAATGGCTGCGGTGGAACCAAATTCACCTTTCCCCAATGATTATAAGGATGAGGACGATGCAGGGCGACCGTCCATCAGGAAGACCTAGAGCCAATATCAAGATCTGCATGTCCACGTGTCAGCACAGCAGCGAACCGTCGCTCACACGCCGTGCACTACACACGGAAATCGAGGCGACGCCGTAATTATCTCCACGCCGCGCATGACCAGTCAACTCAAAGTCAGAAGGTGGGACCCATGTTCACCCAGTCAAGTCATCTCTGGCGCCGCAGACGCTTGAGGTCACCGATCGTCAACACTGACGTTATCAAAAGCTATACTAGCAATGGTTACAATTCTTCGGCTACACAGCTAAGAGTACTCACTCGAATCTACAATTCGATTAACTACTCGGGGGCTACTCCTATCAGGAGCACTGGCCGCACACCCGAAAAGTAATTAAAATACTAAACCATGAAAATATTCTTCGAGTCCTACGTCGAGTCTGCGACTCCACTATGGACTCGGAGGCTACTCCCATAGGGAGGATGGATTCAAGCATCCGAAAAATTTGTGTCCTACGGACCTGAAGCCAAACAACGGCTAAATTACAGTCTCTGCTCGAGTCTGCGACTCGAACAGACACTCGGGGGCTACTCACATAGGGAGCGCTGGTCGCGCACCCTATGAATCTTCGACTGCGATCCTGCGGATCAGTATGCAAATTTTTTTCCAGCAACTTTGCCCCAATTAACGCTAAATGAGCAACGTTCTCCTTAGCCACCCGAAACACCTCCGCGGTGATAAACATTCGGATGTTGCGTCTGCGACGCAAAGATAAAACCTACAGATACCATCTGATAGCCTTGTAACGCACACGACTGCGCTCTGCTAGTAAGAATCCGTGCCAGCAGGCGCGATAAAAAATCCTGACGAACGCGTTGGGTACATCATTTAAAATTCACTGGAATTCCACTCCTGTAAGTCCTCCGTGGCCTGAGTCGAATTACGCAGCATATGTTCCAGGTTTGAGTTGAGGGACTCAAACCTGAAGAAGATCATGTTGTTTTGTCCTAAGACAGTTAACTGACCCTGATCTGTCGGGACAGTCAGGCACATGTATCAACAATCCCTACACACTCGAATTAGCTGCACCCGAAGGATTGAAGAGTCCTCAGCCGAATCTACGATTCGACTAAACACTCGGGGGCTACTGACATGGTTATACCCTACGGGTACACTACCTTAGTATACCCGGTCTAGCCCAAGGAAGGTCCACGGCGAATATGCACCAGCCCATGAAGATTTTCGGATGGACAAGGCCCGTGGCGCCTTCGGATCCTTGGAGAGCAAGACTAGAGTAGATAGAAAATTCAAAGGGGTAAACCCTAAAACCTGTAACCGACTCGATCTGTGCCTGGGACCTGCCTATCTCTATATAAAGGCCAGGAGGGTACGACGAGGAGGCTCTCTTACGATCTCTCGCACACCACTGCATACACACCTCCACGCCAGATTGCATCTACGCACCCTGTAACCTTCAGTTTCACCATAATCAGACCAGACAAGCAGGAGTAGGGTTTTCCCTCCGGGGGCCTGAGCCTGGGTAAATCTCGTGTCCCCTTGTTGCTTGTTTGCTAACCGTTCCGCGATCTCCAGCATCCCCATCTTCTCCAAAACCCAAGTCCATAACAATGGGCATTGACGAGATTAAACCTCGTCACCCGGGCGGCCATGAACACCGGCGGCCGGGTCGGGTCCGTGTTGCGCTGTGGTACCAGGGGGAGAGCGACAGTATCAGGCTGGCAGACGCGAACTCTTATGGGTGACGGTTGGCCTCACTCGTCCATGACCTCCGTGCCGATCTCGCCATGCCGAAGCTTTTCATCATCCATGTTGGCCTCGCGTCAGGGATCAGGCAGTATTTCAGCGTCGTGACGGAGGTGCAGAAAGAACTGAGGCCTCGGAGCAGCAGGATTTGTCCCCTCCCGGAGTAGAAGAAGATTTTCGCCTCCTTCGCCGCCTCGGTAAATCGTGAAAAAAAATAGGTTGTAGGTTTTCTGTCGAGGCGGAGGCGTGTGTAGAAGGAGGAGCCGAGACGACGCTCGAGGAGGGGAACGGGCACATGTGGCGTGGCCTATCGTGTGGGCCGCGCCACTGGGCTCACGGGTTTCCAACGACCATGTCCTTCTCATGATGAAAAATTTTCGTGATATTTTTCCTAAAATAATTGCGTATGCAGAAGGTCCCTGAAATATTAAAATACGAAAAAGAGATTTTTTGTCTCTCAAAAGTTAGATATGAAAGCAAGAAATTTTATAAGAAAGTTCCATAAATCATCTAAAAAGGCGTAAATCGTGATGTAGCAATGTATCAGGGACTTCATCTTGTGCATGTACTGAACTACGTCGTCTCTTCCTTCAGCAGCTGCTGAAGTTGGTGTTGAATATGGCGAACGATGCGACTCTGGGCAGCCAAACATGGTGTGGACAGTGGCCCATGCCGCCGCAGCAGTCTTGTAGCCAATTACTACAGTTGGCACGCGATGTCGGGCTCCATGGAAACAAGCAGACGGCCAAGGACAAGGACCCTCTGGTTCGCGACCCACCAGCACCAGCGGGTGTACGCCGGGTTAGGGACCTCGAAGGCTGCATCCCTTCCCCCCTGCATGAGCATCTTTCGCAGGTGCGACCTCGGTGCCGTCAAGATAGCCATGGAGGCCGGCACCAAAGAGGTTCGGGAGGGTGAGCCCCTTCGATAGCATGAAGTTGCCGGAGACGAGCCGTACGACGCAATCCTGACGGGCACGGTGGCAACGGAGACGGAGACGATCGCTCCGGAGGAGTTGGAGAGCTGGAGCGTTGAGGTGGTCATCACGGCAGCGTGGGGAGAGCATGCTGCTGTGGCGCGGAGAGGAGGCTAGCGTCGACGGTGCAGAGTGGATCACGCGGCGGCGGCGGCGGCACGGAGAGAAGCTCGCGGTGACGGCGCATGAAGTAGCCGAAGTATGGTTCTGATGCCAAGTTAATTTAAGGTTTACGGTGTGGCAACGTGCTCACCTTTGATCTCTTTATATATACTACAACACAATAGATATATAAACGGGTATATACCGATTCTAATAAGTAATACAGCGCCGCCGGTTCCAGAAAATAGAGATCTTTGTCTGAATGTACGTATGTACAAACTCCCGATCGAGAAGTGAATTGGATCCATTACCACTTTTTGGTCCTTGCTGGTGCTTTATTTTCCAGCAAAAAACTATTTTGATAGTCTCCTACTAGGACGAAGATCTTATACAGGATTCGTACATATAGTGGTCCAGATCCAACAGGGAGCAAACATTAACAAATTATTATGGATTATGGATAATTCTTTTTTTTTCGGGTAATGGATAAGTCATTTTGTGGTGTCCACAAGATTGGGGAAAACGTTTAATTTCTGGTTCCGCCTTTGGTATTTGTTCCCCTATCTAAAAAAACCACTAACTTGTACTTTCTCCTTTTAAAAATAACTGATTTGGTTTTGTTTAGATTTAAATATATCTATACACTAAAATATGTCTAGATATATTTAAATCTAGACAAAAGCACGTCAGTTATTTCTGAACGGAGAGTACTCATCAAGTTTCTTTTGTAGGCTCACAGTATAGCCGAGTAGGATCTAAAAAAGCATGGCAGACTTGTTTTTTTTCTTTTTCTGAAAGGCATCGCAGTTTTGTTTCAGTAGAGGAGAGTACATGTTGTGATAATGACCTGCAGAGGAAGCTGCACCGGCTGCTGGCTTGTGGCTTGGCAGACGGCAGGCCTGGTTTGGTTGGGAGAAGTTTCAAGGAAGCAACAAACCTTCCATATAAGTGTATGCACGGGCATTGTCCCCGTTAACTTATCTTGGCCATTCTCCGCAGGCAACTTATCTTGGCCATAGGTCCTCTTGCTTTGACATGTTTTGACGACACGTAGTCTTAATCTGATCTCTTTCCACACACACACGTCGTTTCCCCGCTCCAAAAAATTACTACTGACGGATTTCCCTTGAGAGATCAGATAAAGACTACATTCTTAAACGTTACTAGATTACATTGTTTGAAGGGTCTGGCTACACCGAGGTCGACCTAGATCTAACTTATAGTGAGGTCAGTTCTGACCAGGTGCTCCCTGCCCAATTTCTCTGTCGTTTATCGTCGAGCCTTTCCGGAAAGGGTCTGGCTACCATCGCGCGCTGCCAGCTTACACCTGATCCCCCCTCCCTCAAAATCGATCTGATCCACCCTACCAGCTTACACCTGATCCCTCCTCCCCTCCCCCAAATCGATTTGATCCACCCCTTCCAGCTTACATCTGGATCTCCTTCATACATCCTCTCGTTCCACCACCAGGCTCCATGAAAAGCTAGAGAAACATCCTCTCCACCCCCTCCCCCTCCCCCCCTCCACCACCACTAGCTTACATCTTTCAGGTGTGAACTTACACCTTTTAATGTTCTTCTTTCCCCAGCTTAGACCTAGATCCTCATCTCCCCTAGCTTACGCTCCAGGGTCCAGGTACCTGCTGAAGTAACATCGAGGGGAAAAAGAAGGCCTGCTCCCTCTGTAAGTTACATCTTTGTTCTCTTCACTACTACTACCCCCAATCCCTCTTCAAATCTGTGATTCATGAAACTTCCTGGAAGCTTTTACAGGAAAAATATAACATCCTGTAACATCTGGCAAGTTTCTTTTTGTTTCTGACAACATCTATATGGCTAACATCTTTGCCATATAGCCCATATATGATAACATCCTAGCAATATGTAAAACTTCATGTCATGGTAATAAAAAGTAGCAATATGTAAAGTTTCATCTTTGTCAGGGCAATAAAAGTAGCAAAAAAAAGCAGTGATCCATGGTAACATCCTAGCATGGTTAAAACAAACATGGAAGCAGTTGTAACATCCAATCAGTTAAACACAAAAGCAGTAGTTGTAGCATTCAATGAAAAGGTAGAAAATAGTAGTTAAGCAAGCAGTTTGCATGCTGAAAACACAAACCAAATGCAAAAACAGTGAACATCCTGGAAACAGAAACAAGAAAGGATAGCTGGAAACATCCTTAAAAAAGTTGGGAACTTGTTGCAGTTTAGGTACTCCTTTGGTGCAGTGTCATTCTTCCTTCT
Source organism: Avena insularis (assembly GCA_023614405.1). NCBI lineage: Eukaryota > Viridiplantae > Streptophyta > Magnoliopsida > Poales > Poaceae > Avena > Avena insularis. The sequence goes on from CM042691.1 coordinate 409,603,411, forward strand.
TTTTTCCATGAAAAAATTCCCACTTTTTTTGCGATGTAACATGAATCTGCACTTACACAAGTAGATAAAAAATTTAGTAGTTTTTTTTGAGATGTAACATGAATTTGCAGTTAGTAGCTTTTTTTGAGATGTAACATGAATCTGCAGTTACACAGGTAGATAAAAAAGTTAGTAGCTTTTTTTGATATGTAAGAAGTAGCTTTTGTGCTCTGTAATTTTAAGTGTGTTGTAAGCAAAAAAAATGTACTTCTCTAATAAAAAAACATTTATGTTCTGAAATTTTCAGGAGTTAATAAAATGCCAAGAGGTTTTGAGTGGTGGTTTGGAGGGATTGATCTGAATCAGCCATTACAACAAAGAAACTGATGTTAGGGGTGATGGTGCTGGGACATCGGCTGCCCGTGATGTTCAGGGTGATGGTGCTGGAACATCAGCTGGTCCTACTAATACAGATGTGCCAGATGTGCAACCAGGGCCTGATGTTACTTCTCGTGCACAAATAGGGGTGACGCTTTCTAGTGAGGACAGTGATGGTGAGGATGAGGTTCAGTCTACCCCAGAAGGTTTTGTTCCAAAAACCCCATTCATCGGGATGTTGTTTGCGTCGCTTGATGAAGCATTGGTTCATTACAACAGATATGCTAAGCATGTTGGATTCTCAGTGAAGATAGAGTCATTAAGGAAATCTGCAAAAGATGGTGAGAAGGACAAGAGTGTTTTTGTGTGCAACAAATCAGGGAAAAATCCAGAGGTAGAAGAAGTGTCGTTGAAGCAAAGAAAACGTACTATCACCAAGTTATGTGATTGCAAAGCAAAGATGAGGGTGAAGCGCACTGGTGCTAGATGGCAAGTGACGCAATTTGTTGAGAAGCACACTCATGATGTTATCCAGAAGTTCACTTTGAAGAAATATTTGAGATCGCACAAGAAAATACCAAAAGAGGAGAGAAAACTTATAGACTTGTTGCATGAGGTGAACGTCAGTTCTGGTAGGATTATGCAGATTATGGCTGAGCTTTATGGAGACAAGCAGAATGTACCATATGACAACAAGACTGTGAGTAACTACATGGCAAAAAGTGGCGAAAAAGACAAATTCCAAGATATACCTGAGTTGTTGGAATATTTTGAAGAGTTAAAGAAACAGTATCCACATTTTTACTACAAGTTCTACCTTGACGAGTTGTCTCGAGTTGAGAGAATCTTCTGGGTAGATGGTGTTGCGCGAGATGTTTACAAGCTGTACAATGATTGCATTTCCTTTGACACGACGTACGTGACAAACAGGTATAAGATGCCATGTGCGCCGATCATAGGTATCAACAGATATGGGCAATCCATTCAGCTTGGGTGTGGTTTTGTCCGGAATGAGAGAATAGCAGATTTTGTATGGCTGTTTGAGATGTTTCTAGATGCAATGGATGGGTTGCATCCGGATAACATCATACCTGACCAAGATGGTTCTATGAGGAGTGCAATCCTTGTTTTGTTGGTGCACACTGTGCATAGGAATTGCAGATGGCATATAATGCAGAAAGTGCAAGAAAAGCTTGGTCCTTTCATAGTAGAAAGAGAAGAATTGAGGAAGGATTTTAATGAAGTCATTGATTATAGTTTGAGTATAGAGGAGTTTGAGACCAATTGGTCCGAGATGTTAATCAAGCATGATATTGCTGAGAATGCTCATTTTCTTGATATCTATGATCTAAGGCAGAACTTTGTTCCAGTTTACTTCCAGCATCGCTTTTTCCCGTTCCTGCAGACTACAGCAAGAAGTGAAGGGTTCAACGCGGTACTTAAGAAGTACGTTAGTCCCCATGATAGCCTTTTTCGCTTCTTCAAACAGTACATAAAGTTGCAGGAGCAGAATGATGTAGCTGAAGATTCACATGAGTTTGTTGGCGAAGATAAAACTGTTAGACTTTGGTCAGATTTCCCTATGGAGCAGCAGATTTTAGATACATACACTCTCCCGATATATAACCGTTTTCAGGTTGAGTTGCGTAAGATAACTTCCTACAACGCTCTTGATCGTGGAGGTGGAGTATTTGAAATTGTTCCAATTCAGGGGGCTGTCTATGGTTATGGCAGAAGAAGTTACATGGTTGATGTTGATTTAGAGAATGAAATGTACAACTGCCAATGTTATAAGATCAAGAAGGATGGTATTCTATGCTGCCATGTAATGAAGTTCATGTCCCATTTGGGTGCGGTGCATAGAATACCAGACCACTACATCCTTGCTAGGTGGTCCAAACCTCCTCCGGATATATTTGTGCAAACCATTGAGACAAAAGAAGTTGTTCATCCAGTTAAGAAATTGTCAAGGAAAGATATGAGGAAGTTGCGTTATGGGAACCTATGCAATGATTTTGCTAAGCTTGCAGTTGGTTTGGCGTCCTCAGAAAAAACAAAAGAGATTGCTGAGAAATACCTGAAAGCAATGGAGAAAGAAATGGCCGATCTCAAAAAGGCTACTGCAGATGCGCTGAAAAGGAAGAAGGGGAAAGCTCCAGTAGTTCCTGGTACCATTGACATGGCAGATGGAGCCCCTATGGAAGAAGATCCCATCCTTGCTACCAACAGAAGAGCGCAAGACCCTCTTATCACGACCACTAAGGGGAGACCAGCTCATAAAAGGAGGAAAAGTGGGTTACAACTTCAGAAGCCTCATCCGACTAAATGCACTCTCTGCAAAGAGATAGATCATGCTAGCCAGAACTGTCCATTGAGGCTTGCTGATCCAGGAAAGCACACTACGTTTTCGCTTTTCAAGTAGCTATTGGAAAATTTTCAGTTACATCAAGCAATTGTAACTCTTACATTTGCATAACAATGTTTACTCCAGTCATGGTATATTATTGTATTGGCACAAGTAAAATAACATCGAGGAAAATATGCTACTTGAAAGAAATGTGCTACTTGAAATAAATGTAATGGAAAGAGGGAAACTTACTGTTGAACTATATGTATAACTGCCAAGTTGCTTTGTTCTTCTCAAAGCGAAGCCATTTGTCAGTGAATATCTTCCTTATATTTTGCATATCCTTCTGTGTGTAAGTTGGCACCTTTCTTCCATGTTTTTCTTCCAGGTTTTTTAGAGTGAAAAACCCACAGTCATACCTGATATAAAAAATTTGCAATCTTATAGTAACTATGGCAGTGTGTTGTTAACTTACATCATATAGAAAAGCAAAATGAAGTAATAACAAACATCCAATCCTATTACAAGTTACCATTCAAAAGTAAGAAAATATGCAAAAAAGTAACTATGGCAGTGTGTTGGTAACTTACGTGTTAGTTTGCTTCGGGCTTTCCATAATTTCAATAGGCCAATTTGCAATCTGCACTTTTGAATCTTTGAAGTACCTTTCCCACATTATCTTGATACCAGCCACTAGTATGTGGCAACTGTGCATCATTAATGCTTCTCCATTTTTACTTAGAGAGTCAATGATTTCAAACCTTTGTGCTTTGATGTTTAAAACAACCAGCCAGTAGTGTCCTGATTGATCAGTAGGAACATTTGTCAATTTCTGCAAAGTTGGGAAGCAAACCTGCAATAACAAAGAAGTAAATTTGCTTCTTGTTAGAAAAAATATTAGTTAAGAAAATCCAAGTTTTGAGATAAAAAAACCCGGGTAAGTACGAGATTCTTACAACTTCTTTTTCATCCAGTTTGTTAGTAGGTGTTATCTCGAAGCATCTTGTAACATCTTTTAGATCAAAGCGGGATTCAATTAGGTACTCCTGGACAACATGAAAGATGTGGTTGTTACATTACATCGAGAAAAAAGTTATTAGTTCCAAATCCTTGGAACAAAGAAGACAAACAAATGGAGAAGTAAGATACATTTTTTAAAAAGAAAAGAAGTAAAACATTGAGCTTACAGCTACATGATGTACTTTGCTGTGTTTGTGTTCTCTTCTTTTATTATGTGAATACCAACTTCAGCCACCATGTTCATCAGTTTCTTCCCAGGTTTCACTGAATCAGCTAGATTCCCGACAGTGATGTAGTATCTACCTACATCGACTACAATTTCATCATTCGTTCTGGACCCACTCCTGAAACCGTGTTGGCACACCATGTTATACACAGTCTCCACTGTTTGGTTACGTTGTAGTTCTTCTGCATTTCGTAGTTCACAAAAGGTGATTTCTCGAACTTCCCAACTTTGGATACTCTCTTATGGTATTCATGTCCAACTTGTGTTATTGCGAAGCTAGATGCTTCTTCTTGTGGCTTGCTACATCCAGCATGCACCACAACTGTTGTTTCTTCTTTGGTTGACTCATCTTCTGGTGGTGTACAGAGGTCAAAGGAAGGAGCATCTGGTGCTAACCTTATTGCTTCCCTCTTCATCCTTTCTGAATCAGTACTGTCAAAGTCCAATTTTATATTCATTGAATCAATGAATGTTGAGCTTGGTATGCTGGTTGTTGTAGTTTGTGGTGCAGAACTCGGATTAGATGTTAACTTGCTATCAACTAGATCAGCTTTTGCATTTCCTCTGACAACACGTGTCTCTGACCTTGTAATGATGTTGGTGGTCCTACCATATGGGCTTTGTTCTTTGCTTGTAGAGTGTCGAGGAGAAGCATGTTTCTGTACATTAGGAACTGCTGCTGGATCCCCAATATTTGTGGTTCCATCTTTCTGGTTAGATGATGCTTCACCTCAAACTACAGACCTCGTTCTATACCTGCTTGGTGACCTGCTTGGTGATGTAGAAACTTACTCTCTTCCGTTTCTTCAATTGTACTTTTGGTACCATATCATCAATTAACTTTGCTGAGTCTAGCCTTGCTGTTGCATCACTGAAACTTTCAAGTCCCTTAGCTGCTTCCTCCAAGTTATATCGGGGCAATGTTTTAAGTACATCTTGTGTAACCTGATTTGTGCTTGGCTTTGACCATTCCATGTCAAGGAACTCATGGGGCTCGTATACAGGATGCTTGAATTTAGGAACAGCGGGAGAACCGCGCAGGAATTCCATAAACTGTGCTGACCCATATTCAGTGTTGTCAAAACTGTCTTCAACCTGATCTTCATTCCTGCTCGAACTATCATGTGTGTGTAACATCTTTGTGCTTGATTCTGGTGTGATATAATCTGCATCCTTAATTCCTAGTGAAGATGTTCTTTTCATCTCGGTCATTTGCACTGGTTCTCCCTCCATGAGATCATCATGTTTGCTTTTTTGCTCTGCGAAATATGCCAATAGGGATGTAACGGTGTCTGGTTTGTTGTTCTCTAATTTTGCAACACTAGGATCAACAACATCCCCTTGGAGCCCTGGCACAACATGTGAGATCGTTGCATCTCCTTCTTTCCTATTGTTCTCCTCCAATCCGTCTTGTTCTTTTCCGACTAAATTGGTGACATCCCTATCCTTGTCATACTGACTTGCATCATCTTCCTCGCACAAAGTTTGTTCTGTGTTCAAATCCTCGAATCTCCCTTGTGTTGAAACTCCTTGTCCATGACCATCCATACTTGTGACAATTGGGTTAGCAATTTCAGTCTCTAAATCCACCACTTCCTGTTGGTCACAGGTTTGCTTGACCGTATTTGTTTCTATCAAACTGTCTCCTCCATCATCGAAGTTTTGGCCCTGATCCACAGCTTCTGCTTCCTGATGTTTGCCCTCATCCTTGTCGCTAGCACACATAGGGGTTTGGTTACATCCCTCCTTGTCGGAAGATTTTCCCAACTCGTTGCTGGAACTGACATAATTGCTTTTGGTTGTGGTAGGTTGCTGCTTGACGGGTTTAGGCACTAGATTCTTCATCAACATTTGCAAACTTGCTTCAAAACTGTGGCAGACAAACATGACAGAGTGCTTGTACCTTGATGTCTCCTACATAGCAAAAAAGCAATGGTATAAGTGTGCTATTTTTTGAACCAACATGCTTAAACACAAACAAAAAAAAGTAGAAACTTCATATACAAAAAAAGTAAGAGTAGTAATAGTGATTCAACACAAAAACTTACTTCTTGTGTCCTGTCTGGGGGTGCATGTATTTCGATGAATTTGTCAAATTTTTGTGTGTCTGAGAATAGAATGGTCCGGCCCTCATCATAATATCTATGTTCTTCCCTGCATTGTGTGTTGGAAGCGCCACTGATGCTCATTTCTTGCTCACCCTCGTCTTCTGACTGTTTGCTGGCCTCTTTTTGGACTGATGATTCTGGCCTTTCAGTTTCTGCAAATTCTGTTTTCAACTGCACGAGATGATAAGAGAAGGTAAAATGTAAACACAAAAAATGTACACACAAAAAACTGTAAACCATCGCTAAAACCGTGATAGAATGTTCTAGTTATTTTGGGAGGACTGTGGGAAATTACCGCTGCCATGCCGAAGCACCCATTGCTATCTATATCTTGCTGCATGGTTTTCTTGACCATTGCGTTGGTTCATACTGCGACTCGCGTCCCTTGCTTACTGATATTCATATCTTTCAACTCTAAAGAATACAGGTACTTGACCTGCAAAAGCAAAAGAAGTAACATCCATTTAAAATTATAAAAAAAGAGGAACATGAAAGGCTCAACATGGTTTAAAAGCCAAAGCAAAAAAAGTTTTGGTACATACCATCAGATATAACATGCATGATTTCAGAATGGCTTTCTCAGCATTTGATTTGGTAGCTCTCCGGATCATCATGATAACAAATTTGCAAACATTCAACTTATTTGCTTGCTTAATCTTCACCATTGATGGATATAATCTAGGACTGATGTTTACGCCTGTGGTTGGCGCAAGAACAGAGGCCATACCTAATGTTATGAAAAGCCTAAGGTATGAAGTATCTGCATTCTTCATAGACATAAGCTTCTTCTTCAGAAATGAGATGGTAGGCTGTATTCTACCCTCATTACCCAGCTTCCTATGCATGAGCTTGGTGGCCTCAGAATCTACTTCGTAAATCACTTCAAGAGTTCCGCACGGAACTCCTAAAACCTCTTTAACAGACAGTTCAGTGATAGGAATTGCGCCACGGCCTGGGAATACCATGCTGCAAGTTTCTGGTTCGAAGCTTTCCATGAGAAATTTGCAGAGTTCTGGTTGAAGCTTTGAGCACTTGATGGCTAACAGTCCACCGTAATCTGCCTCCCTAATCATAGTTTTCTGATCTTCTGATATGTAGGGGTATAAACTGATCAACTTCATAGGTGATGCCCTCTGTAAAAGCTTCTTTGTTTTGGCCTAGGAAAAAATAGGGAAAAAAATCTTATGGTGCGATTATTGCAAAAAAAACATGTATCAAACTCAAAAAAAGCTTCTCTGTGGATTATCATACTTGCGACAACATGATAGCCTGTTCTTCATTCCTGTTAGTATCACACTCTTAAACATCATCTCCCTCTGCCATGTTCTCATTGGATGTTCTTTGTTCAGTATCTTGAACATCATAATGTATTGGTGACATCTTCCTCCTAAGCGTAAGTTTCTTCCGCATCAAACTTAGCTTTGAGTGCTTCTTTCCAGATCTAGACTTCTTAGCACTGTTTGACTTTGTCATTTTGTAACTGCAATCATGTAGGAATATACAATAAAAATGAGTTATACCATTAGTCACTACCATTGGAGAAAAAGAAAATACAAGTAAACCTTAAAAAAAGGGAAGAAAGACAGTAACATATCCACTCAAAAAGTATAACTCCAATGAGAAAGTCAGTTATCAGTGAAATAATCCAGTAGTTATCAGTGTCTAGTTTTGCTTAGTCCTTTAGTTTTGCTTGATGATAGCAGTTATCCAGGGACATCCTCCCTCAAAACTAACATCCCTAAAAAACATTCAATAAAAACTAAGCAACATCCCCGGAAGTCGATCCTACTTAGCACTGTTTTAGACTAAAACTAAGAAAGAAGTAACTAACATTGTTTCATCCCCAAAACAGGTGTTGCCATGATGGACTAGGCAACATCCCCACACATGTATTGTCCTTGAATTAAGATGGACTAGGCAATATCCACACATAAGTGTAACTTAAAAATAAACATCTCCCCTACAAAAAAAAGCAGTTGCCGACATCGATCGTGGCATCGATCGTAGAACAAACTTCCTTTGAAAAAACTAAACAAAAACATTCAGTAAAAACTAACATCCCTGGAAACTGCTATCATCAAGTAAAACTAAGAACTAAAAAAAAACTAGACACTCGTAACATCCCACCATTGATTCAGAGACGCTAAAAACTAACATCCCTAGAAACTACTATCATCAAGCAAAACTAAGAACTAAAAAAATAGACACTGATAACATCCCACCATTGATTCAGAGAAGCTAAAAACTAACATCCCTGAAAACTACTATCATCAAGCAAAACTAAGAACTAAAAAACTAGACACTGATAACATCCCACCATTGATTCAGAGAAGCTAAAAACTAACATCCCACCATTGATTCAGAGAAGCTAAAACAATATCGCCTCTTTGGATTATTTCAAAGGATCGAACCTAACATCCCACCATTGATTCAGAGAAGCTAAACATCGATCGACATGAAAAAACACCCCCTAAACATAACAAGGCACGAGTCTAAAAGCCACATGTGGTGGGGAAGTAACCAGAAGGAAACAAAAATCTAGCAAGATGCAGTAGAGATGTAGTGGAGAAAAACAGATCCATACCAGATTTAGTGGAGATGTAGCCAAAAAGAACAGGAATTTGGCCGGCCGTTAGACGATGTAGACGACCACTGGATGATTCGGCTTGAATCTCGACGGTACAGCCACATGATTAGAAGGATGTTAGCGGATGTAGCCGAACACTACAAGATCAACAATGTGGCGGCATGAGAGAGGATGTAGTCGGATGTATGCTGGCGACCAAATCGACCGTGGCACGACAACCACCTCTCCCTCTTGACAAGCATACGGCGATGTGTAAGCATGTAAGTGCGGGCGTAAGTGTAATGCCCCGGAAAATATTCCAAAATAAAATTGCGTGTTATTTTCTATTTTGCATTATCATGACATCATGCATATTTGGTCTCTAAAATATTTTCACCAAAAGCTATTTTGTTTTCTAATTAGTCCCCTTCTCTAATTTTAAATTAAAAACCCCGGTCTTTTGAGATATTTTATTTGCCTAAAAACTATTTACAAAAGTGTTTTAAAATAAAATAAAAATAAAAATGTTTTAAGTGGAGGAGGCAGTCAAACGACCAGGCCCAAAGGCCCAGTCGAAAGACCACCTACGACCCCAATCTAAACCAAACCCTAACACTTAATCCCACACCACGCCGCCGCCAGACCCACGCACACACACATCGCATACACACAACACGCGCCCCACCTTGACCCTGTCACGTTACAACACCACACAACACACGCACACCCACCAAACCACACACGCACACCACGCAGCGACCAAACGCACACCACGCACGCGACCCAATCCCCAAGCCCGATGGCCACCAACTCCGCATATTCTTCCTGGAAGCGCGTCGCCGCCTTCGCCCGCGAGCCGCCACACCCCCGCGACCGCTGCCGCCCGCCTGCCCTGCACCCCGCGTCTCCGGCCACTCATCTCCCGGGCGTCGTCCGCGTCCCCTCACTGCAGCCACCTCTCCTTCAAGCAGAGCTGCGCCGCTACCGCTCGCTTCCTGCAGCCCCTCCTGCGTCGATGTGACGCCGGCCTACCTGCAAGTCAACCGCCGTGGCGGTCCCTCCACGGTGCCGCCTCGCCGTCAACCGCCGCTGCCAGCGCCGCTGTCCTCTGTCCACGACCCGGCAACCGCGTCTCTCTGCTCCGCCCTCGACCAGCTGCTGGTCCTCGACCGCGCCGCCGGGAGCCCAACATCCGCGCCTCCATCGCCGGTCCTGGCCCCGAGCATCGCCGTTCCGTTCGACCCTGCCGCCGGGCCCTGTCTCCATGTCGCACACCCCGAGCTTGACCTGGTCTCCACCGTTGCAGCAAGCCGCCGTCGACGCCTCCTTCCTGGGCAAGTCCTGCTCACATGCGCGTTGTCCGTCTAATGTTCCTGACCGATAGGAGGCCTCGCTACCTGTTGTCACCAAGTACAAGTCATGGAGGTGCGCTTCCTTTGTTGGTCATGTTCCTATCGCTGAATGACACGTCCCTTGGTGCTCCACGCCAATGCCAAGTGAAGCTGCTCGTGTGTATCTGAAGCTAATTTGTGCCTCGCGAAGATTGTCGGGTGAAGAGGAACCCGATGAATCACTAATGCTAATTCCAGTCCATCATCTACACCCGAAGTCGGAACGCCAAGATCTACTTCCCGGAAATCTGAAGATCGAGCTCGAACCCTCGGCGAACTCCAAGATCTTCGGACCAATGTGCGACCCCTATCCAAGACCCTTGTTTTGTTATAATATAACTTGTTGCATATTAATTCATCCATACTCGCATACATATTTATTTGTCTGGGATACTTTGTCCATTCACCTCATAATTAAATATGGAGCCCATATGCAGACGAATCTAGTCTGATATCGGCTCCATTTAAATTTGTATAGCGAACCTTTGTCATGCTTTGTCTTGTTAATTCAACATTTAATATGCGGGGTAGTTAAATAACTTTAACCTAATAATAAATGTCGGGATCCCGATTCCGCTTAATATTGCTAAGTAGGATCGCATATTGCCATGCCATACATCATACCATAAACATGCTGGATCTTCCGTCTAGTATTAAATATTGCACCGGTTGTTCCTTCTAGTGTTTTGCTTCTTCACCGGATAGGACGATGAGTGGATGCGAGTTTCGACAAGCCTCCGGTTTCCCGACTTTGTCTCACAGGCGAGCATTCTTCCCCTTCTACCTATTTTGCATTTATAGTCTTTACTTCCTTTCTTTGATCTATTGCTACCCTTATTGTCGATGCTTTAGTACCGTACCTTTAATTTACCTGCTCTACTATATTGCCTTGGTTATCCTACTGCCTTTTTTGTTTAGCTAGCTTTGACCTTGCGAGTCGTAGGCCTGCTTAGCTTTGCTCTCATACAGGTGGAACTTAAATTCTGGATAATGTTGTTATAAATATTAATCTGGTGTTGTTGGTAAATGGCTTCACCTATTGATAAGGCCCCGGCAGCGACCACCTTTGGGGACTGCTTGAGTCGACCTAGGACCCGTTCGTTTTGTGATACCAGTTCTGAGTTGATCGCGCTAACCAAACGTGGAGGCCTCTGGGATCCCCCCCTCAACTACCGACGCTATTCCTATATCCAGAGTGTTACAAAATTGGTTTTCCATTTGGTGCACATGCATAATATGTCCTCGGACATGGGTGTGTTGGATATGTCTTCGGACTTGATATTTGGTGGACTGCCATGGCTTGCATACATAAAATGCGGTACACAGTGGCGGCACCCACAGTGTGTACAAGTTACCCCGTAGGGCCCGATCCACCAGTAGGCGCAAACGCTGTGCCTTCCTTGAGAATCGTCGTACCTCTTGGTTGGTTCCACACAGTAGGTGATGCCTCTGGATATGCGCGTAGTTATGGGACAGTTCTTGTTGTGAGACTTGGATGGCACGCCTATTTGCGTTTTAGTGCTTGAAGGGTTGAACATGCGTTTGGGTACAGTTGTGCACCCCTGCAGGGTAAATCTTTTTGAGAAGCCGTGTGTCCACGGTTATGGACGCCTCAGGAGTACAGTGTCATGATCATAGACAACGCCACTAATGTTTCGCTCTTTAATAATATGATTAGTAATTAGTCTTATCAACTAAATACCTGCTTAACTAAAATTGCCACCATGTGTGTTCCGCAAGGGGACTTCCTCGACTGGTCTTCGAGGGGGAATTCTTCGGATGGGTTATGTTTGGTGTTACATTATGCTATCAAATAGTGCTCTCTTATCTTGCTCTAATAGCCGAAGTTGTAGCGTGTCTCTATAAGTTAGATAGTGCAAGCTTTGCTGCCGCTGAGCCCACCATACCTATGTAGGCGAGGACCGCCGAATTCTAGCCTCGCTGTCTTGGCCTCGATCGACCGCTCTCTTTCTGTTTTCCTTTGCCCTTTGTCGGCACCCTTTTGGCTTGACAGGTATGCGACTGACGACGTTAGCAAGGTTACCCTTCCGGCTTGGCCTGGGCAGGGTTATGGACACCGCTTGGTTATTCTTCAGGACTCTTAGTCCTATTTGGATCTTGTCCGTACTCGGATACTATTTGGCTTTCTCTTGATTTGTATCATTTGTATTCTTGACTCGTTGAGTCGTTGTTGTATATATAAGTCCACTCTGTTGTAAACTATTGTGATGTAACTACTTGTATTCAAATCCCACCCACACGAAAGTGTCTGGTGGGCGTCTTTGAATCGCTTCTATGCGGATTTTGGCGAGAAATGCTGAGATCTGCATAGACCCGATTCGGGGGCGTTACAGTAAGCGCCGCCGGCGACAACAACTTCCTCCCCCCGCCACCCACCCTCCTGAGGATCTCCGCCGATGCGCCGGTGGAGAGCAACGACGCGACAGTCGGATGCGGAAGCGAAATGGACAAGGGACACCCTGAACGGGAAACGGCTCTGTCTGAAAGACGCTGATGCTGGGCCCTTCGCGCGCCGCTTGCAACGAGCCGTGCGATCGAAATCGTGGGACGCAGAAGGATGGCCTCGAGTTAAGACAGAACGAGATCAGCTGATTATTAGATTAGATCGTTGTTTGAAACAACTATATAAATCATCTCACGTCCTACTCTCAAGGGAAATCCGGCCGTCGGTAGTAATTTTTTGGAGCGGGGAAACTGCTTGGCAGACCGTTGGTTCGTTGGTTTGTTGGTTGGGGGAAACTTCGCGGAAGGAACATGGCCTTCCATATAAGTGTAGGCATCAAAGCACGGGCCTTGTTTCTCTTGCCCTTTTATTTCCATTCTCGGCGATCAAAGTGAGTCATGATGATTCTCTGCTAGCTACGTACTGTGTTGGTCCTTTTTTTCCTCTCCTTTGATTCACATCGTTCTACGATTACTACGTCTTAGTCCCATATCTTTTTACACTCCTTTTTCTTAACTGGATAATTACTAGATTTCTAGCACTGATCACATGTACATTGTAGCATGATTCATAGCTCCGATCTCCTGTATATTGTAGTATAATTTATAGCTTAGCTTTGATATGTTGTTCATTTTATCTTACGTACTTCGTTGACTTCATCTGCTGTAGAATGTAGATTATTTTTGTTCAGCACGAGCTCGGCCATGCATGGAGATGGCGGGAAAATGCGCGCTGCAGCGGAAAGGGAAGGATCCCGCTACCTCTCGATTAAACATTCCCATATTTCTATCATTTTGTCTCCCCTCCCAATTCCAAATCTAACATTTTCCCTATCCATCGAGCTTCATTGCCAGATCAAAGAGAAAGGCAAGCGGCGCCCTCATCTCCCGTCGGCGGGGGCGATGACGACAAAACTACTACCTCCTTTTCGTCATGTTCTCCTCCACTTACACCGATGATTGTAACTAATCTCACCTCCACCTCATCGAGTTCATCTGTGATCTTGATATGGTTCTGTAGATCTAGATCTTGTGTTGGATCATGTGTAGTGTTTGCCATGTCAGATCATCTATATCTTCCCTAGATTTAGGTATTGTGTACTGGTCGTGTGTCTTATATTATGCTACATCTATGTATTTGTTATATTGTGCTCTCATGCGTGTTTAACGTAGGATTCGCCGTGTGACTACTTTACCCATGCCTTGGTCAACTTTAGCGAGTCGCAAATCCCTTTGTATGTGGATTATTCTTAACCCGAACTTGTGAATAAAGTGTAGGTGTCACAAAGCGTTGCAAGCAATTGCCACGATCCGGTGTATATCCTGGTGAAAAAGGTTGTTATACAGGTTGCGGCGAAGATTGCTAAGAACAGGAAGTGTGAGAAGATTGCGGCGAAGATTGCTAAGAACAACGCCTCCCCTGATATCACAAGGATAGCTCGCTTCTCAGATCGACCTCGAGAACCTGACCATGCAGCCGCATCACGTCCGCCGCGGAGAACAACCACCCTCGAGAAAGAAACCTTAGTATATGTACAATTTTAAAAAATTCAGATATCGTGGTCTGCGACTACCCTTTTTTTCTTTGCTGCCTTTCAAAAGCAGCATTGCCTGAAACAAGCCAGTTCAACGGGCGCCTGCGACTAGGCACGCAGGCAGGACGATGACGACGCCCGTCGATACAGCCGTTGAACGCGCCGAGTCCAGGGTGGACCGGCGAGAACGTCTCTTTCCTCGAGCCCTCCGCGTTACGCTGTCCCATAGACCGGGTCTATGTACCCCTCGCGGCAAGGCAGGCGGAAGATTCGCCGTAACCGCCATGTTTACCGTCGATCAATCGTAACGTTAATATTTACCTTGCGAGGGATAGAGCCCTATGTTTCCGCCCACGCGTTTGTTTGTTTGTTTGTTTGTTTGGAAAAGTAAAAAAATTCCTACCGTCCCTGTGATCTTGCCCACGCGCTTCAATCTTCATCGATCGATCTCTTCCCCCTCCCTCCGTGTATATAACCACCTTGGCTGCGTGCCTCTCGCTCAAATCGATCAACACAATCAATCTGCAGAAAACCCTCCCACAAAATCCTACCGAAACCCTCGCGTGAGATCTCGAGATCTGCTGCTGCTGACCAGACCGATCGATCGATATGGCTCGGTTCGTGGTGGCGGACGCGTCGGAGTACCTGGCCATCACGGGGTGGGGCATCGACGACGTGAAGCTGGCCAAGAAGGCCTTCGTCTTCCTGGGCCAGCAGTGCAAGAAGTTCAGCGTCACGCCCGTCAACTACACGTTCGAGGTGAGCGCCATGAGCTCCGAGAAGCTGCCCTTCATCCTCCCCGCGGTCTTCACCATCGGCCCTCCCGTCACCAACCCGGAGCAGAGCGACGCCGAGCGGAGCGAGGCCAAGGCCATGCTGCTCCTCTACGCCAAGCTCATCGCCCCGCTGAAAAGCTCGTCCAACCACGTCCACGAGCTCGTCAAGGGGGTCATCGAGGGCGAGACGCGCGTCATGGCCGCGGAGCTCACCATGGAGGATATCTTCCGCGGCACCAAGAAGTTCAAGCAGGAGGTGTTCGACAAGGTGCAGAAGGAGCTCCACCAGTTTGGGTTGCACATCTACAACTCCAACGTCAAGCAGCTGGTGGACGTGCCGGGCCACGAGTATTTCTCGTATCTCGGGCAGAAGACGCAGCAGGGGGCGGCGAGCCAGGCAAGGGTGGACGTCGCGGAGGCCAGGATGAAGGGCGCCGTCGGGGAGAAGGAGAGGGAGGGCCTCACCAAGCAGAACGCGGCCAAGGTGGACGCGCAGACCAAGGTGTTGTCCGTCAGGCAGCAGGGGGAGGGACTCAAGGAGGAGGCCAAGGTGAAGGCGGAGGTGCAGGTGTTCGAGAACGCCAGGGAGGCCGACATCGCGGCGGCAAAGGCAGACCTCGCCATGAAGAAGGCGGACTGGGACAGGCGCGCCAAGGTGGCCGAGGTGGAGGCCGCCAAGGCCGTCGACCTCCGCGAGGCCGAGCTGCAGATGGAGGTCGAGGTCAAGAACGCGCTCTGCCAGACAGAGAAGCTCAAGGCCGAGCAGCTCAGCAAGGCCACAGTGCAGTACGACATGCAGGTACTGTTTAGTTTTTCAGCTAGCTACAAGGATCATCATCTCATCCTCCAAGACTCTTGCACTTGCACTTGCAGGTCCAAGACTCGAACGCTCTGTTTTACAGCAGGCAGAAGGCGGCGGAGGCGGCGCTGTACGAGGAGACCAAGGCCGCGGAGGGGCGCAAGGCGCAGGCGGACGCGCGCTTCTTCGAGCAGAGGATGGCGGAGGACGCGCGGCTGTACGCGAAGCAGAGGGAGGCGGAGGCGGTGGCGCTGCTGGGCAAGGCCAAGGCGGAGTACGCGGCGAACATGCTGGCGGCGCTGGGCGGCGACTACAACGCGTTCAGGGACTACCTGATGATCGACGGCGGCGTGTACGCGGAGATGGCGCGCATCAACGCCGGCGCCGTGAGCGGCATGCAGCCCAAGATCAGCATCTGGAGCAACGGCGGCAACGACGGGGCCGGTGAGGCGGGCGTGGGCGCGGGCGGGGCCATGCAGCAGGTGGCCGGGGTGTACAAGATGCTGCCGCCGCTGCTGTCCACGGTGCACGAGCAGACCGGCATGCTCCCGCCGCCGTGGATGGGCGCTCTGGCCGCCAGAGACGGCAACAGCGCCAACTGATCTTGGATCTTGGTGGTTGCGCACAAGAAGTCTCATTTTAATTACCCCCTTGCTCGTTTTGTTTCGTTGATTGCTACTATTAGATGGTTTTGGATTTGTTTTGCTGGGCATTTTGGGTGATCTGGTTATCGTCAGTGTTAACTGAAGGTGTGTGCTATATATGAACTAAGTTGCGTGACGTTACCTTTAAGTATTTTCAAATCAGATCATGTGTTGGTATCGCGTTCTGGACTTTGCCTCGATCGATCGTGTGTTTTTAAGGTTTTTTTCCGCTAGTGTCCATTGTGTGCATCTTCCAACTCCTCTTGTGTTCATCCTGTTAACTTTGGTGTTCATCAACAGGTTCAGTTCAGAGACCACCTCTGCTCTGCTCGCGTGAGTCGATCTGATCAGAGACATGAATGCAACACGTGTGAATTATTGGCCTTTTCGACAATGTTCGTTTCGAGCATGAACTCGTGTTCAAGCTCACTCTCGAGCAAAAACAAATCTATTTAATGCCGACGTGGCATGCAAGAGCTTTAAGCTGCACATGATGGCTCCTAGGCATTCTCATTCAAGGAGGTGCTAGCTCAAGGAGTCAAGGGCTGTGTGTGTGGAGAAGGGATGAGAGACATCAGAGAGGGGCTTGGTGATTTCCTTGCCTTTTTTGGCCATTGCTTCGTGTCATGGTTGCTACTTCCTATTTGCATTGCTATTAAGCCGCATATTAGGCTTTTTTTATACAAATTATACATTAGATAGTCACTTTTCTTTTATTCGATCTATCAACTAAACATTATTAGATGCTCGTACATGACGATACCTCCCTTGAAGTTCAGTGATTACTTTGTATTAGTTAGCTAGCAAATGATTTGAAGTCTACTAGGAGCATACCACGTGCACGGTGTGCGGATTTTTACTTTCTATGACTATAGAGAGGAGTATCAAAAGAGAGTAGAAATCAAAGCATCGCCTCCTCTTTCTCTCCTCCCTCTCTCGACAGAGCGTTGACCAGTGAAGACGGGGTCGAACCCGAGCCCTCTTCGGCGGCTTTGCCGGCCAGAGATGGCGGAGAAGAGGCGTCGGAGTAGTAGTTAGGAGTAGATAGCTTGCCGATATTTTGGAGTAGGGCGCCGGTGCCTTCTAGCCATGATTGGCGCATCCGGTGGGGTGAGCAAGTGGTGAGGAAGTCCAAGACCGGTATCTCCGCAAATAAGGCCATGGTGTGATGCTCACCTCTGATCAGCTGGATCCTTCTACTCGTTTCACTCGCTAATCGGCTATGGATGCGAGGGGAGGGAGAAGAGAGATGGAAGCTCTAGTGGTTGTAGAGAGGAGCAAAGGTCTTCTGTTTTGATGCGAAGGCGCAACACCAAGCAATCGTCGATAGAGGGATTCGCGAGGCGTCCAAGGTGGAGGGCAGTGGATTTCCCCTAGAGACAAGCCTCCTTACGAATAAGCGTTGTCGTCCTGGTGAATAAGTGTTGTCGTCTTATTCTTTGTGGTCGAACGACACTTCTTCTCCACTTTACCCGCCTCGGTGGTGAGGGAGTGGAGGGCAATGTTGTTGCTTCCACGGTGGCGTGGAGACGGTGTTTAGGGTCTGCGGAGAATGCGACGTTGGTAGTAGTTCCCAAGCAACGGTGGAGCTTCGTCGCCACTATCTCCGGCCACAAGGGTGGTCCTGCTGCGCTCGAGCCCGGTGGCAGTTCGATCTTATTCTTCCTCCTTCTATGGAGGATCTACAACGATCTCGGTGTGGCGGAGTGCACCTGTTCCTCCCCAAGTGGCCTAGTCCCCGGTGGAGGCAAGGGTGGCCGCATCTAGAGGTCTTCTCTCTTCGATGACGAGCAAGGCGATGAGTGTGGCCTCGATCATGTTTTCCAATTTTTTGTGGGGGGCTTTGTGGAAAAGAGGTGAACTTGTCTGTATTTTCTTCTTTCTTGGGGTCCTTTCTGTAAATGTAACCGAACCAACCATCTAATGCATGTTCTAGGTCCTTCGGGACCTTTAACCGTTCAAAAAATAAAGAGGATTTCAAAACAGGACGCACGTGTGATCAATCCTAATGTACTCTAAATTTTAAATTCTCTACCACCCTAATGTAGAAAACTAGACACTCTAGAAACCTCTTTCAAGATTTTGACCAACATTTATCGAGATGTTAGTTAGTCTGTTTACTTGAGAGCTCCTTGCTAATATATTTATGGAAGCTAAAATAGACAAGACCATAAATATATAAACTACCTTTTTTGCGGGAACACGTAAACAAACACCTAATGTCATTAGATTTTGTGGCCCTAAATGAATGCAATGTTTTATAAGACAAGATGCATTAATTACTAAAATAACTAAAACATTTTATTTAAAATTAGAGGAAACATACTGCAGCACTAAAAGATACGATATTATAACACGGAACATAATCTCTTATTATTTTTCACCATAGTGTGTGCTCAATTTTGTTGAATGTAAAATAAAATTATACTACTCAAGATCTCTAATGAAAAATATTATTTATAACAAAGTAAGAGAGTTTAGTATAAATAATCTCAAAGTTAAATTTTAAAAACTCTCATTTAGTATAAATGTTATGAAGCTGATAGGAAAGAACTTATCTCAACTTGAAGAAGAAGGACTTAGTCATCTTGTTGATATAAACCCAGAAACCATTGCGTATGGGATGATGTATGGAGTGATATAGAGAAACTATCTCTTGACCAAAGAAAGAATAGTGCTTGTTGTGGACTTTGGAGACACATCCTGCCAAATATCCATTGTTAATTTGACGGAAGAACGCCTGAGAGTCTTGTCATGCACACATGACCTTTCAATAGGTCAACGCCAGATGATGGCTTCGTTATTCAGTCATTACACAAATACAACACCTCAGCCCGAAGATTCAGAGTAGTTGCATATTAAATGTCAAGGAATGATGACCTGCAGTAAGCAAACAAGATCAAGAGATAGTATTGATAAGAAAGCACAAAAAGAAGCTAAAGCCACATCACAAAGGGAAGCCGCAACAGTAGGCAGTGATCAAGCCGAATCAGAAGAGATAAGTAAGCAACCCACATAAGAAGAGATTGAACATAAAAGGATAGCCGATGCAAAAGAGAAGAAGAAGAAGGCCAAGACCAAGGCAAAGAAAAAGGCCAGAATGAAAATCAAAACACAAGAAAGGTCAGAGGACACGGAGAACCACGCCACATTTGAAGCTACAACCAGTCTGTGCTCGATAAACTGAAGTCATTGGTTCAGAAGGCTCCCAATGAAGCCGATGTAGTCATCACTGGATTTTTCTCACTCGAAAATGATCAACAATTTATTCCATTCATGGTTGTCTTATGGAATTGTTTGGTAATGGTAAAATTGTGTGCCAGACTTTCTATGCACCTCCCACCATCGACTGTCAATAAGTTGCAATTGGGTGTGCCATGTATGATGCCATTAAAAGTCATGCATTTAAAGAGCGCAACGAAAGCGATGAGAAGTGGTTTAGCTTAAAGAGCAGCCTTCTACGCTGCAAGGTTGAAAATACACGCGAGGTAGACAATTTTTGTAGTATATACAAATGTTATGGTTTATGAATGGATTTATTTTCTAACTCTTGTGTGCGTGCCACACGATTTCAGGTCCAGAATTCTATTCTTCAGTGCATGGTTGAATGCCCTGAATCCGGTAGAATTGTCTTGACAGATGAAGAGATCTATGCCGCTCGCAAAAAGGAGTCTAAAATGTCACTACCCGATACAATCAAATTCAAGCTTGACCGCTTGCTGATACAGGTACGAGATTGATAAGTTCTATCCATTTGTCTGCCATTATAATACACACTGAAATTTAGTTCTTACGGGCACAAAGAATTTGTGGAAGACATGGAAAAAATCTATGCTAGAGGGAAATCCAGTTAGAGGAACACGAACTTGCTAAGGTCTGTGCCCTTCGTCTGGCCCCGGTTTTTGAGAGGCTCATACATCCTCTTCAGTTTGCTTTCCTGAAGAGACGTCTCATTCACGATGATGTCCTTGCCCTCCATAAGATTATTCATGAGGTCAAGTCACGTCATCAGAAATGGGTGTTCCTAAAACTGGACTTCCAGAAAGCCTATGACCGTCTGGACTGGACTTTCTTGAGACTAGTCCTGGAAAGAAGGGCTTTGACGACCGCTCCACTTTCTTTCGGGGCCATCAATAGAATAGGTCTGTTCTTTAGCCGACGTTTTGGCATAGCACAGCGATATTTTGATTCATCCTCTGATTTACTGGATCATGCAGTTCGTGATGAGTGGTAGGATGGAGATTAACATCAATGGGGAGATTGGCCCCTACTTTTCCCCATCCTGTGGGGTTAGGCAAGGTGACCCGATCTCACTCCTCCTATTTAATGCCGCGGTGGATGCCCTTGCAGAGATTTTGGATAGAGCCAAACTCGCTGGCAATATTACTGGTGTGGTAGGGCATCTCATCCCGGGAGGGGGTGTTTCCCATCTGCAATACGCAGATGATACCATGATCATGGTGCAGGGCTCGGAGGCGGACATTAGGAATCTGAAATTCTTGACGTTATGCTTCGAGGCGATGTCTGGGCTCAAGATCAACTTCGACAAGAGCGAATTCATGGTGCTAGGTTTTGACGAGGTCGCCCGACAGCGTATTGCCGACAACCTCAACTGCAGGTTGACGGAGTTCCCCATTACCTATCTGGGGATGTCCATTCGGGAAACGAGAGTTTTGATCAGGGACCTTGCTCCCCTAGTCGCGAGAGTGCGTTCTAGAGCCGAACCTTGGCGTGCGAGACTCACGTCGAAGGGTAGCAAAACAATACCGATCAACTCCTATCTCTCGAGCCTTCCCATGTATCAGATGGGGCTATACCTGCTCCCTAAAGAAGTCCATGCCGACTTCGCTAAGGAGTTGTCTCGATTCTTTTGGGCGGCTAGGGATGGCCACAAAAAATACCATATGGTGAAGTGGGCGGACGTTTGCGCCCCAAAGGCGTTGGGGGCATAAGTATTCTTGACTCGCGCCGCTTCAATGTGGCCCTGATGTTGAAATGGGTCTGGCGCATTCTGCGGGATGACGTGAAGGGTTTCCCGGCATAGTAAATCAAAATTTTCTACGGATGCAAACAGAGGGAAAGCCAAGATCTAATCTAGGAGATGCAAACAACGAGAGAGATTGGATTAGATCTTCATACCCTTGAAGATTCGCACAGCGGAACGTGGTGATTTAGTCGTACTCGCTTCTTCTCCCCGCGATCCGATTCGATCTAGCACCACAAGTGGCGGTGCCTCCGTGAGATGCACACGTGCAGCACCTCGACGTCTCCTCCTTCCTAGGTCCAGCAAGTATGGTGGAGAGACGGATTGGATCTACAACACGACGGCGTGGTGTATATGGTGGAGAATTTGCGGCAGGCTTCGCCTACAAGCAGTGGGAGGGAGAGGAAGGGCAGCAGGCGGCTAGGGTTGGAGGGAAGGTGTAGGGGTTGGTGCGCCCCATCCTCTATATATAGAGGGGTGGGCGCAGCCTAACCCTCCCAAGCCGGGGCAGCCCCAAGGAGGAAGAGTGGGGCAAGAAAACCCCCCTCTTCTAGAAGCTCTATCTAGAGTTTAAACCTCTCTTGGCCGGCTGGGCCCTATGGGGCCTTGTGCCCCTGGCCCAATGCGGCCAGGGCACTCCCTCATAGGCCCATGCCCCCTCCCGGAAGGTGGGGCCACGTTGGTCCCCTTCCGGAAGGTTCTAGAAGCTTCCGGTACAATACCAATTAACCCGGAACAATTCCGAACTCCAAAAACTGCACTGCCTTATATGAATCTTATTCTCCGGAGCATTCCGGAACCTCTCGTGATGTCCCGGATCACATCCGAGACTCCGAACAAAAACTCATAAACCAATTATCCAATCTATCCTAGCGTCGAGACACGTTAAGTGTGTGACCCTTCGGGTTCGAGAATGCGCAGACATGATCTTCTATCAATAATCAACAGCGGGGTCTGGAAACCCATATTGACTCCCACACATTCATCGATGATCATATCGTATGAACCACGATGCCAGGATTCAATCAATCCCATATATATATTCCCTTCGTCTCGCGATATTTTACTTGCCCGAGATTTGATCGTCGGTACCATCATACCTAGTTCAATCTCGTTCATAGCAAGTACTTTACTCGTTCCGTAATCCGATATCACTTTGTGATTAACTCCTTAACCACATGCTTGCAAGCGGTGTTGATATCGATTACCGAGTGGGCCCGAAGTATATCTCTCCGACTTGGGAGGGACAAATCCCATCTCGATACATACAACCCAACAGATACTTTCCGATCACCTGAGAGACACCTTTATGATCACCCTCTCATAGGATGACGTTTGATGACCTCAAAGCTTTCTTCCTATACCAGGGAGTTGTATTATCTCATGGTCTAAGGAATACAATATTTGATATAGGAAAAGCTTCGCAAAGATGAACACGATGACACGATCTAATTGCTCCGCTTAGTTTGGGTCTGTCCATCATATCATTCTCCTAACGATATGATCTCATTATCAATTGACAACTCATGTCTATGGTTAGGAAACCTTAACCATCATTGATCAATGAACTAGTCCATAGAGGCATACTAGGGACACGGTGTTGTTCATAAACCACACAAGTATTAAAGTTTCCGCTTAATACAATTCTAGCATGGAATATAAAATTTATCATGAACAAGAATTATAATAATAACATCTTTATTATTGCCTCTAGGGCATAATTCCAACAGTCTCCCACTTGCACTAGAGTCAATAATCTAGTTTACATTTGGCAACAATCTCACACCCATGGCACTGAGGTGCTGATCATGTTTTACACGTGGAAGAGGTTTAGTCAATGGATCTGCGACATTCAGATCTGTATGTACTTTGCTAATCTTCAGATCTCTATCTGCTATATAATCTCGGATTATATGAAACTTGCGGTTGATATGCTTGGTCTTTGGATGATATCTTGGTTCCTTAGCGAGTGCTATGACGCCAGTGTTGTCACACAATATCTCCAGTGGGTCCAATGCACTTGGAACCATGCCAAGCTCAGTGATGAAGTTCCTGATCCAAACTCCTTCACTTGACGCTTCTGCAGCAGCCATGTATTCCGCTTTCATCAGAGATCCCATGATCACGCTTTGCTTGCAGCTTCTCCAGACTCACAGCTCCTCCATTCAAAATATAAACGTATCCTGTCTGAGATTTAGAATCATCCTTGTCGGTGTCGAAACTAGCGTCGACGTAACCCTTTACGACAAGCTGTTCATCACCTCCATAGACTAAGAACATTTCTTTAGTCCTATTTAGGTACTTTAGGATGTTCTTCAGGGCTGTCCAAATGTTCCACTCTGGATCACTCGTATCTGCTCGTCAAACTAAGAGCATTGGACACATCCGGTCTAGTACACAAGATGGCATACATGATAGAACCTATGGCCGAGGCATAAGGCACTTTGCTCATAGCTTCCCTATCATTTATCAGAATTGGACACCGAGCCTTGCTCAATATCTTACCGACAACATAGGCACTGAACCTTTCTTTGCCTTATCCATTCTGAACCTTTTCAGAACTTTGTCTAGGTATGTACCTGCTTAAAGCTATCGAGCGTCTTTGTCTATCTCTATAGATTTTGATGCCCAATATATAAGCAGCTTCACCTAGGTCTTTCATTGAAAAACACTTGTTCAAATAACTCTTCACATCGTTAAGCATGTTAATGTCATTTCCAATAATCAATATGTTATCCACATATAGTACCAGAAATGTCACCGAGCTCCCACTCACTTTCTTGTAAATACAAGCTTCGTAGCAATTTGGAACAAATCCAAAGCTCTTGATCACTTGATCAAAACGAAGGTTCCAACTCCGAGATGCTTGCTTCAGTCCATAAATGGAACACTAAAGTTTGCACACTTTATCAGCATCCTTAGGATCGACAAAACCTTCGGGTTGCATCATATACAACTTTTCATCAATGTTGCCATTGAGGAACGCAGTCTTGACATCCATCTGCCATATTTCATAATCATGAAACGCAGCAATTGCTAATAATATCCGAATGGACTTAAACATCGCTACGGGAGAGAAAGTCTCATCGTAGTCAACACCTTGAACTTGTCGAAAACCTTTCGCGACAAGCCGTGCTTTATAGACGGTAACATTACCATCCGCGTCTGTTTTCTTCTTGAAGATCCATTTGCACTCAACGGACTTTCGGTCGCTAGGAGGGTCCACCAAAGTCCATACTTGGTTTTCGCTCATGGATCCCAATTCGGATTTCATGGCCTCTAGCCATTTCTCAGAGTCTGGGCTCATCATCGCTTCCTCATAGTTCGCAGGTTCACTGTCATCTACTAACAGGACAGTTAAGACAGGGTTGCCGTACCACTCAGGAGGGGCACGCGACCTTGTCGACCTGCGACGTTCAGCAGTAGCATCGTCCGAAGCTTCATGATCATTATCATTAGCTTCCTCTATTGTTGGTGCAGGCGGCACTGGAACAATTTCAGGTGCTGCGCTACTCTCTAACTCAAGAGAAGGTTCAACAACCTCGTCTAGCTCTACTTTCCTCCCACTCACTTCTTTCCAGAGAAACTCGTCCTCAAGAAAGGAACCGTTCTTTGCAACAAACACTTTGCCTTCGGTTCTGTGATAGAAGGTATACCCAATGGTTTCCTTAGGGTATCCTATGAAGACGCATTTCTCCGCTTTGGGTTCGAGCTTGTCCGGCATCAACTTCTTGACGTAAGCTTCGCATCCCCAAACTTTAAGAAACGACAACCTAGGTTTAGCACCAAACCACAGTTCATACGGTGTCCTCTCAACGGATTTAGATGGTGCCCTATTTAAAGTGAATGCAGCGGTTTCTAATGCATAACCCCAAAATAATAACGGCAAATCAGTAAGAGACATCATTGATCGGACCATATCTAATAAGGTTTGATTCCGGCGTCCAGATACACCATTGCGCTGTGGTGTTCCGGGTGGCGTGAGTTGCGAAACAATTCCGCTTGCTTTAAGATGCGTGAGAAAATCATAACTCAAATATTCACCCCCACGATCAGATCGTAGGAACTTAATCTTTCTGTTACGATGATTCTCCACTTCATTCTGAAATTCCTTGAACTTTTCAAATGTTTCAGATTTATGTTTCATTAAATAGATATACCCATATCTACTTAAGTCATCGGTAAAAGTGAGAAAATAGCGATATCCACCGCGCGTCGAAACACTCATCGGTCCGCATACATCGGTATGTATGATTTCCAACAAGTCCGTTGCTCGCTCCATCATTCTGGAGAACGGGGTTTTGATCATCTTGCCCATGAGGCATGGTTCGCATGTGTCAAATGATTCAAAATCAAGAGACTCCAAAAGTCCATCAGAATAGAGTTTCTTCATGCGCTTTACTCCAATATGACCTATACGATAGTGCCACAAATACGTAGTATTATCACTATCTACTTTGCATCTCTTAGCTTCAATGGTATGGATGTGTGTTTCATCCTTTTCGAGATTCAGAAGAAATAAACCATTCACAATAGGTGCATGACCATAAAAGATGTTACTCATATAAATAGAACAACTATTATTCTCCGATTTAAATGAATAACTGTCTTGCAATAAACACGATCCAGAAATAATGTTCATGCTCAACGCAGGCACATAATAACATTTATTAAGGTTTAAAACTAATCCCGAAGGTAAAACTAAGGAGAGCGTGCCGACGGCCATCACATCAACTCTTGATCCGTTGCCAACGCGCATCGTCACCTCATCCCTCGCAAGCCACCGTCTATTCCGTAGCTCCTGTTTCGAGTTACAAATATTAGCAACTGAACCAGTATCAAATACCCAGGCACTACAACGAGGGTTAGTAAGGAAAACATCAATAACATGTATATCAAATATACCTTTGATGGTGTCATCCTTCTTGTCCGCTAAGTACTTGGATACTATGCCCAAAGGACCCTTGTCCTTGCAATAGAAGCACTCAGTGTCCGGCTTGGGTCCAGACTTGAGATTCTTCTCAGCAGGGGCAACGCGCTTGCCGCCTCCTTTCTTGAAGGGATTCTTTGCACCCTTACCTTTCTTAAAGGAGGGCTTGTTGACCATCAACACATGATTATCCTTTTTGATGTCCACCTCCGCAGCCTTCAGCTTTGCGAAGAGCTCGGTGATCGTATCAGTGGAACCAATCTGATTATGAGTCACTACAAAACTTTTGTAGCTGGGAGGGAGTGATTGCGAACCTCGTCAATATTGAGCTCCTCCGAATCTTGCGCCAGTTGCTCAAGGCGTTGAGTGTAGCACATCTTTATGGCGTGCTCACTAACGAACTCCTTCCTCCATCTTGCGATTAAAGAACTTCTCAGAGATCTCATATCTCTCGAGCGGCCTGAGTCTGAAACATGGTTTTCAGCTCCTCAAGAATCTCAAAGGGCCCGGGATAGTCTTCAAAACGATTTTGAAGGTCCGATTCCATAGCAAACAACATGGTGCTCTTAATCACACCATAATCATCTTTGCACGACTGATAAATAGTTTTCTCATCAGCCGGCGCATTGACAGCAGGGGCGTCACCTAGCGCACTTTCAAGGACGTAGTCCTTTTGACCGCCAGAGAGAATGATTCTCAGATTGCGGAACCAGTTGGTGAAGTTAGACCCGTTGTTCTTAAGCTTTTCTTTCTCAGCAAAAACGTTGAAGTTGAAGTTGGACTTAGCCATGTGATCTACAATATTTGCAAGTACAAATTAGACTATGTTCATGATAACTAGTTCAACTTTTAATCAAATTACTAGATGAACTCCCACTAAATTCAACATCCCTCAAGTTGTTTAGTGAACATGATCCAAATTCACCACACCTAATCCGATCTTCACGAGAAGAGATGTGGTTTCAATGGTGGACAACAAGTGTCGATCATATCATTCATATGACTCATGTTTAACCTTTCGGTTCTTGTGTTCCGAGGCCATATCTGTACATGCTAGGCTCGTCAAGTCAAACCCAAGTATTTCCGCGTGTGCAAAACTGGCTTGCACCCGTTGTATGTGAGCGTAGAGTCTATAGCACCCGATCATCACGTGATGCTTGGACACGACAAACTTTCGCAACGGTGCATACATGGGGAGAACACAGTTTTATCTTGCTCTTTAAGTGAGGAATCATCTTATAATGCTACCGTCGCGATCTAAGCATAATAAGATACATAAAAGGATAAACATCACATGCATATAACTTTATGTGACATGGTATAGCCAATCTTCGCGCAATTATCTCCATCTTGTGCGTGCCGGCATGATCTCCATCACTCCACCATGATTGCCTCCACCACGAATAGCAACTACAACTATTGCTAACTACTTAGCGATAAAGTGAAACTATTACATGGCGTATAAGAAGTTGACACGCAGGTCATACACAATTATAAAGACAACCATATGGCTCCTGCCGGTTGTGTACTCATCGACATGCAAGTCGTGACACATTACAAAACATGATCATTGCATACAACATACACATCACATCTTGGGCCATACCATATCACGAAACACTCCGCAAAAACAAGTTAGACGCCTCTACTTTGTTGTTGCATGTTTTACGTGGCTTATGGGAGTAGCAAGCTAAGAACGATTCTTACCTACGGAAAGCCACAACGGTGATATTATGGTTGCCAAACTCCGGTGTTAATCCCATGACAACTATAGTGAGAGAAACAGGCATCCACCAGCCGCATGTGTGGAACAAGCCACACGTCAAGTGCGGAGCGGTCTCGCTGACGACGTCGCGTAAGGTTGGCCTGGACCGCTTCGATCTCACTATCCCGTCATAAGAAGAACACAAACAAGAGGCTTGCAACAGAAAACATCAACGCCGAACAACCATGTTATGCGTTCTACTCGTGAAACACATCTACGCATAGATCTAGCTATGATACCAATGAATGGTTTCGCGGCATAGTAAATCAAAATTTTCTACGGATTCGAACAGAGGGAAAGCCAAGATCTAATCTAGGAGATGCAAACAACGAGAGAGATTGGATTAGATCTTCATACCTTGAAGATTCAGACAGTGAACGCTCGCGAACGTGGGTGATGTAGTCGTACTCGCTTCTCCTCCTCGTGATCCGATCCGATCTAGCACCACAAGTGGCGGTGCCTCCGTGAGATGCACACGTGCAGCACCTCGATGTCTCCTCCTTCCTCGGTCCAGCAAGTATGGTGGAGAGACATATTGGATCTATAACACGACGGCGTGGTGTATATGGTGGAGAATTTCTGCAGCAGGCTTCGCCTACAAGCGATGGGAGGAGAGAGGAGGGCAGCAGGCTAGGGTTGGAGGGGAAGGTGTAGGGGGTTGGTGCGCCCCCAGCCCTCTATATATAGAGGGGTGGGCGCAGCCCTAGCCCCTCCCCCAAGCCAGGGCCGGCGGTCCCAAGGAGGAAGAGTGGGGGGCAAGAAACCCCCCCCTTCTAGAAGCTCTATCTAGAGTTTAAACCTCTCTTGGCCGGCTGGGCCCTATGGGGCCTTGTGCCCCTGGCCCAATGCGGCCAGGGCACTCCCTCATAGGCCCATGCCCTCCCGAAGGTGGGGCCACGTTGGTCCCCTTCCGAAGGTTCTAGAAGCTTCCGACAATACCGATTAACCCGAACAATTCAACTCCAAAACTGCACTGCCTTATATGAATCTTATTCTCCGGACCATTCCGGAACCTCTCATGATGTCCCGGA
Organism: Avena insularis; assembly: GCA_023614405.1. Taxonomy (NCBI): domain Eukaryota; kingdom Viridiplantae; phylum Streptophyta; class Magnoliopsida; order Poales; family Poaceae; genus Avena; species Avena insularis. The sequence continues at coordinate 409,632,353 of CM042691.1, forward strand.
TCCCATCCGAGACTCCGAACAAAAACTCATAAACCAATTATCCAATCTATCCTAGCGTCGAGACACGTTAAGTGTGTGACCCTTCGGGTTCGAGAATGCGCAGACATGATCTTCTATCAATAATCAACAGCGGGGTCTGGAAACCCATATTGACTCCCACACATTCATCGATGATCATATCGTATGAACCACGATGCCAGGATTCAATCAATCCCATATATATTCCCTTCGTCTCGCGATATTTTACTTGCCCGAGATTTGATCGTCGGTACCGTCATACCTAGTTCAATCTCGTTCATAGCAAGTACTTTACTCGTTCCGTAATCCGATATCACTTTGTGATTAACTCCTTAACCACATGCTTGCAAGCGGTGTTGATATCGATTACCGAGTGGGCCCGAAGTATATCTCTCCGACTTGGGAGGGACAAATCCCATCTCGATACATACAACCCAACAGATACTTTCCGATCACCTGAGAGACACTTTTATGATCACCCTCTCATAGGATGACGTTTGATGACCTCAAAGCTTTCTTCCGATACCAGGGAGTTGTATTATCTCATGGTCTAAGGAATACAATATTTGACATAGGAAAAGCTTCGCAAAGATGAACACGATGACACGATCTAATTGCTCCGCTTAGTTTGGGTCTGTCCATCATATCATTCTCCTAACGATATGATCTCATTATCAATTGACAACTCATGTCTATGGTTAGGAAACCTTAACCCTCATTGATCAATGAACTAGTCCATAGAGGCATACTAGGGACACGGTGTTGTTCATAAACCACACAAGTATTAAAGTTTCCGCTTAATACAATTCTAGCATGGAATATAAACTTTATCATGAACAAGAATTATAATAATAACATCTTTATTATTGCCTCTAGGTCATAATTCCAACATGACGGGGGTCTTTGGCTTCAGCTTATCAAGGCTAAATACCTCCGGGGTCGCCCCCTCTTGGGTTGCGAGCGTCGGGAGGGGTTGCAGTTATGGAGGTCGATCTAGGACATTAAGCACTACATTGGCCGGGGCATCTCCTTCGTGGCCGGCAATGGCAGGGGCTCCCGCTTCTGGCTCGACGCCTAGCTTCTCCCTGTCCCCCTGGGAGTGCGGTTCCCCGCCCTGTTTGCCATCTCCGCGTCCCCTTCTTCGCTTGTGGCTGAGAACTTCCGGGTGGATCAATGGGACTTGCTCTTCCGCCGCACCTTCAATGAGGTGGAGGCTGGGGAGTTTCAAACCTTGTTGGAGTCCCTTCCAGCCTCTCTCTCCGAGGAGCAGGACGTGGCCTCCTGGCAGCTCCTTCCCTCTGGAGAGTTCTCGGGCTCGGCCTATAGGGCCCTGTTTCAGGGCCCTGAGCTGCGGTGGACGGTCCTCCTTTGGAAGGCTTCCCTCCCCCTTAGTATTCGGATCTTTGTTTGGCAGCTCCTCCGTGATCGCCTTCCCTCGGGTACGGAGGTCGCCAAACGTAATGGCCCTAGCGATGGCCGTTGTCCCCTATGTGGGACTCCGGAGACGTGCGCCCATATTATGTTTTCCTGCTCGGCGGTGCAGTTTTTGTGGAGTTTTATTCGTGAGGCTCTGGGTCCGGCGTGGCAGGCGCAGGAACTGGGGGAGTTCCTGCAGTCCCAGGCCAACAGGACCGGCGGAGGACGCCGTCTCTTTTGGCTCCTCTTTGCTGCTTTGTCGTGGACCCTTTGGAATGTGCGCAATAAGATAGTGATTGAACCTGTGTTTCCCACCCGGGCATCTGACTCTATTTTTGCTTTGCTTGCCTTCTTACAACAGTGGTCCCCCTTGATGCGGTTGCGTGGCTGGCCGGCTTTCGAGACCTCCCTTCAGGCGCTGAGGACGACGGCGCTCCCCTTCTCGGCGCCGACGGCCCCCCCTCCGCCGCCCCCTGCGTCGTCCTGAGGGCCGCCGCCCTCCCTACCGTGCCACCTTTTTTGTATTTTCTCCTTGGGCAGTGATGTGTTGTGGCCCCAGCGATGTGTGACGTGTTTTCTCTTTCCTTTTGGCCTCGGCCATGGTGGTTGTATGTCCGTTTGTGTATTTGGATTATGCTTTATTTATAAAGCGGGGCGCGAGTATGATTTGAGAGGAACACGAACTTGTGAATTACTTCAAGGCTGTATTGGATGGTGTGGAGTGTAAGGAATTAGAAACGTATTGCAGTCATCTCGTGCGCATTCTCCCGATTAGAACTTCCACAATGTAATTTTATAGTACCACAGCTGCCTTATTAGTACATACACTCTGTTGTAATGAACGTGTTGGCCTTAATATAGCTCCAAGCAAAGATCATGGCACGGTGGTTCAAGTACACGAATAAGACAAAATTTATTACTTCCTCCGTCCCAAAATAGATGTCTTAGATTTTTCAAAATTTGAATGAACCTATATACTAAATAGTGTCTAGATTCATCTAAATTTTGACAAATCTAAGACATCTATTTTGAGACGGAGGGAGTACTAAACTTCAAGACCTGATCCATTTGGGAAATGATGTTGTCAAAGGTTTCCGTGATAATCAGGTCAGGTATATTACCATTGAATAAGAAGTCGGCAATAGATAAGTCAGGTTGAATTTTCAAGTCTTGCATGGGAAACTTTAATTTTATGATGTAATGTTGTGCTGAAGTTTGAAAAATATGTTCTCGAGTGAGCGACATGGCTAAGTACTAAAAAAGCGGAGTTAAGTGATTTGCCAAAAGTCAAACACAACAGAATTCATTGAGCTCGCAAAGAAGAAAATTGCTGATTTTATACATGCCCGTGATGGGGCAATGGATCAAAGGTAATTTCGGTTTTTTAGGGCTTATTTCAATCTTTAACTCAGCCGCAATCCCATTTTAATGTTCATTGCTACGTGAAACAAGGAACCGTTCATAGAGGAATTACACTACAGTGTCTTGCAAGAAGAGTTTATGGATATGCTCAAGAGGCTGCGTGGGGAGAGTAACATAGAGTAATATCACGATTCCCTCACCCTCCCCCCCCCCCCCTCCTCAGTGTTACTGTTCCTCCTCAAGATCTAAATCTGCCGGCCCAATCCCGAGCCCCTCCGGCGGCCATGCCGGCCGGAGGTGGCGGAGGAGAGGTGCCGGCTTAGGGTAGGTAGTTTGTAGGCTGTTTTGCGGCGTTCTTGCCGCGGTTTGAGCGTCTTGCCCGGAGTCGGAGCTTCTCTTCGCCGGCCTAGATCAGAAGCTCAACGGCGTGGATCTTCCTCCTCGAGACTCTCCGGTGGACGGAGACATGTGGAGTTGCGGGATCTGTGCCTGGAGGCTCGCACTAAGGGCCTAGGAGCTGGTTTCCAGCAGGGGGTTTGGTGCCCTGGACGCCTCTCTTGGCCGGCCGTGGTGGCGGGGGAGACGCGTTTCTCGGTAGCGGGTGTGGTGGAGCTGCTTCCTGGCCGGCTGTGGTGGCGAGGGTGAATCAGCCTGCGACGTCGACCTTCCTCTCCCTTGCTATGAACTGGTGTTGTACTCCCGTTGTGGACTTCCTCGCCTGCAGTTCGGTGGCCATGGTGGCGCTTTGCTTGCAGGTGGTGGGGTTCGCGGTGGTGTTCTTCCTCAAGGAGCTTCTCTCCGGTGGCTTTATGGCGGCGTGGGCCGTCATCACGCCAGACCAAATAGCAGTAGGGCTGCTGCTCCGTTCGCTTCTCTTCCTCTGTGCGGGTGCTCGCCTTCCTCCCTACACCAAGTGGTTCCGTCCCCGGTGGATTGAGGATGGCCGGTGGCAGAGGATTTCTCGCCGCTTCGAGCTTGGACGAGCCCTTGGCTCTGACCTCGTTGCAGATTCATCTCAGAGGTCGCCGGCGTTGGTGGTGGAGGCACCCAGGACATAATTGCTTTTCTTTCTTTTTAGGGTGTTTTTTTGTAATTAGGAGGCCTATTGGGACCTCCTTGTAATTACCTGCCACCTGTTCTCTTTGCAGCAATAGACTTGGATGCGGTTGCATCCTGCACCGTTCAAAAAAAAAAGGCTGCGTGAAGCTCTATTGGATCACACGTACCATGACATCTTGGGGAGCTGGCTACTGCCCCTCCCGACAGTTTTGAGCTGGGGCTTGGAAGAGAGAGAAGTGGCGTTACCAAACGCATCTTTCCTGGCTCCATATTTCTGAATATTGATTGCGACCACTTGACGCTTTTGAACCCAAAGAAATTACCATGGACAACTGCAGATTACCTGAATAGAGTAGTCACATTAGTTCTGGGTAAGAACCGTCTTCTGGATTTGGTTCACATATGCTTCTATAAAGGGGATGATATACACAAGAGAACTTGCTTGCTTTGTGATGCCGATGGAGCCTTTGAAGAAGCAGTAGCAGCTATATGCTTTATTTTCTTTGAGACCGCTAGAATGGATGGGGTATGTGAAGGTGATCACGATGGTATGTACCAAGTTCCTGGAAAAGGCCCTGAGTAAACTTAGGATGTGGTACATCTGGAGATGGGGTGCTATGTCGAGCGTGCTGCGGGCATCTGTGGAAAAACCCGCGGACGCACTGAAAACCCTCACAGGGTCAGATTTGTGGAAGGATGTCAACGAGAGTAGTGTACATGGGATGGAAGATATATTGCATCTTGTAGTAAACAGGTTTGCTGGGACCCCAAAGGATTCCTCTGCCTTTCATCTTAAACTATTACGATCGTGTTTAGTTGCAAAAGTTGGAACTAATGGCATGGTCTCTGGGCAACTGATCATCGATGGCAGCCAGGTTGTGCTCCACAAAAAGTTGCACATCCCAGAAGTTGACAACGCCAAAAACGTTTATATCCAGTGATCGGGCAGCCAAGGAACTGAAGTTGAGTATTGCATCAACATGAACTTAATTAACATGCCGGTCTGTTGAACCTATTTGACACGGTTTTTGATGGAGGCAGAATCCCCTTTTTTGGGTCAAACTGTGTAATATAAATAACTCTTTGTAATATTTCAAAACAAGACGCACATGTGATCGGCAAATTATGAGGATAGATTATGGTCCTCTTTGATCGACAATTTAGACAAACAACAGGGCAATAATTACCAAAGGTAAAAACGCACATATGTGAACGTGCAACAAGAATGGTGTCGAAGGACGTGTGAAAATTTAAGAGTAAGATGAATTGTCTGAGGTTTCATGGGGTGTAAGCAATGCAACAGGTAAGAAACCCAAGAAGTGTCTTGCGGTCGTTGGATGCTCAAAAATAGCAGTTTCGCACAAAATGATATGTGTTTTCATTTTTCCAATAGAAATAAATCTATATGTTATTTTGCGGCAATGCACGGGTATTATGCTAGTATATTACAATGTTAGCTTATTTTAAACATGTAGAAACATAAAATACATATTTTTTGCGAAGAACAAATATACGAGCAATGACACATGAATACAAATCTCTGGGATACCTCGCACTTCAAATTTCTATTTACTAACACCTAATGTAAACAAGTATATACTCTAAATTTCAAAATTTCTTCCACCCTAATGTAGAAAACCACACACTCTCGAAACCTCTTTCAAGATTTTGACCCACATTTATCAAGACATTAGTTAGTCTATTTACTTCTGAGCTCCTTGCTAATATATTTAAGGATGCTAAAATAGACAACACCATAAATATATAAACTATCATTTTTTTCCGGGAACACATAAACAAACTCCTAATGAATTAGATTTTGTGGCCTTAAATCTATACAATGTTTTATAAGAGAAGATGCATTACTTACTAAAAATAATAAAACATTTTTTAAAAAAATAGAGGAAATAAAATGCAGCACTAAAAGATACGTTATTATAACAAGGATCACAATCTCTTATTATTTTTCACCATAGTGTGTGCTCAATTTTGTTGAATGTAAAATTAAATTATAATACTCAAGATCTCTAATGAAAAATATTATTTATAACAAAGTAAGAAAGTTTAGTATAAATAAAAAGTTAAATTTTAGAAACTGAGATGGTTCAAGCGACAATGCTTCAGTTTAGGAGTAAGAAGTGAACCAAAATCAGCATCAGACTCTCAGGTGTAGACGAGGCCTGGAGGTGCAGATCGAGGCGGACCGGGGAAATGCAACTCCCCCTTATGATGGCACCATCTTTTTCGTTCCTTTGTTGGAGATTCATGCTACTTATTTTACAGAATAACCCTTCCACATCAATTTTTGTGTCTATTGCAGTTTTGCTATTCAGCCTCTAGTGTTTTCAGGTTTTATACATATTTCATTGTTGATTTGTCAACTCAGATAAAATATTTAACAATATTTATTTTCATTGATTTTCTATAAACTGCATTAAGCAAGATTAATACCAACAATGTTTTACACAACAAATTTGTTTTATTACATATTCACGTTCTTGTTTACAATATAGTTTTACAAAAAAATCACGGAATATTTCTTACATATTATTTTTCACAGAATTTTTTTCACGGTTTTTTATGTAATAATTTTCCACACAAGATTTGAAATGGGAGGAGATCCCTGAACAGATTCACACAAGATTCATGAGATATTCATATAATTTTTTCAAGAGATATTCATATATTTTATTCACAGAATATTATTATAATGCCTATATATGTTTCTGCCAAGAATCATACATGATTCACATATTTTTCAAAGATTATCAAATCTTGCAAGTTTTACAGCAAGTCTATAAAAGATTCATCAAAAACTTGATAATACATACAAGATTCAGAACATTGAACATATTCATACAAGTTTGTACAGGTTTCTTTCAAGAATCATACAAAATTCAGTACATTGAACATACTTATACAAGTTTTGTATAGGTTTCTTTCAAGAATCATACAAAATTCATATAATATTTTGGAGCAATATTCAACGAATACTCATACAAGGTGCGACATTTACAAAATTTATCTTTCAGGAATATTCCACAATATTTCAGTTTTTTGCATTGATTGGCTGTAAACCGCATTAAGTAAGATTAACAAATTTTCAAAAAAAGATTAGTAACCAAAATAAATCAAGTTCTTCAAAGAGTTTAGTAAACAAAATAGATCACATGATTCAACGCGGTTTCATCAAAGATTACAGACTTTAAATAATATTTTTGAAGATTCACAAAACTACATTGTTTTATTTCAGTTTCATAGAACTTGAATCCACGAATATTCACACTGCAAACATTCCTTGACCCAGGAGAAGAAACATGAAATAAACTTAACGGAATGACATGGATTTATAACGGTATCAAGAAATATTCATACATAATTAACAGAAACATATCTGTAATTCACACTACACAATAGATTTTGGACAACAAACTACGAAAAAGTAAAAGACAGATGGGCTTGACCCAATCCAACGAGTAACTGACAAGCTAGTGTGAGCAAATAGTGACACAATTTGGGTTGAGAACTAGCGATGCAATCGTAAAATGAGTTGTCACCGAAAACAATGTCTTGTCCCTGAATTTGTTACATCTTCAATTTATGATAGACTAAGTACTAGAAATATTCATACATAATTAACAGAAACATATCTGTTTCATATATAATTCACAAAGATATCTAAGTAACTTCACTGAAACTTGCAAGAATATTAAAAAACTTCAATGGATTCAACATAGATTGAAATGGGGCCATCTAGATTCAACGGGAAACCAGATCTCAAAACAAAATAATAACCAATAAAAAGAAACAAAAATAGGTGCCTCTGATCCAGATCCTCCACGCCTAGATCCGGGACCTCCATGGTTAGATCGGGCCTTCCATCGCCTACTACCGGACCTAGCATGCGTAGGGGAGGCCGGCTGTCCGCCGACGGTCAAGGACGAGGACCAGAGCAGCAGCTCCACGGTGGCCGAGAGGAGTACCTGGACATCACGGGGTGGGGCATCGACGATGTCACTAGTGGAGAAGGGGCCTCTAGTCCTGGCCCGTAAGAGGCTTTTGTTCCGGTTGGAAAACCGGTACTGGCCAAGAGGGCCTAAAGACCCACGCATTAGTCCCGGTCCGGTTACCATCCGGGACGAATGGTCCTCCACGTGTCTGCCGTGTTGCGCGCGGGGTGCATCCCCAATAGTCCCGGTTGGTGTTACGGACCGCGACAAATGAGTCTCTGCCGCTGCAGCATTTTGGGCACTTTCTCTGCCGTGGCAGACAATTTGTTTTGTATTCTTTTAGTTTTTTTCATTTCATAATAATTTTTGAATATTTCTATGCTACCACATACCGTACACGTTCGTGCATATATAAGATAACTTATCTTACGAGATCGAGGACGGTGTAGTCCGCGGCGGCCTAGTCGGTGCTGGTGGGAGCGGCGACGGTGGTGCCGTCGATGTGGCCGATGAGACCGACGGGACCGAGAGAGGCGCGCATGTAGATCGCCCACTTGGTGTAGTTCCCGGCGTCGAAGGAGAGGACGACGAGGCCGACGTGGCGCGGGGAACCGCCGGGGGGCAGACTGCCATTGGCGGCAGGGATGATGGCACCGGAGGCCGAGGAGAGGGTGCTCGGTTGGGTGGCCATCAGTGGCAGCATAAGAGGAAGCGGCGGCGACAGCTAGGGTAGGATCAGGTGGCTTTTAATGTTTTAGTCTGATACCATGTAGACGGTATTCGGGGGGAAGCCTCACACGGTAAAGACCGTGGGGTTCCTGTTTTATATAGGCACTCATGCCAATTAGGGTTTAATACAATTACAGTTAGGTCCTACGTAAATATGATATGTACAGTCTAACATTCCAAATCTCGTGCGCAATAGTGTAAAAAAAATGCCAATTAAACTCGACAAATCTTCTCTTTAAAGATCGTAGCCAAATGGAAGCCGGGCCTGAGAAATTCAGTGAAGCCGGCCATAGGAACCAAAAGTTCTCATGAATTCTGAACATCCAAAAATGCTGCGTGTGCTCACAAATGGTTTTCCATAACCGGAGATTTTGGACAACAAACTGCGGAAAAGTAAAAGACAGATGGGCTTGACCCAATCCAACGAGTAACCGAAAACAATGGGACGGAGGAAAAGTAAAAGACAAGCTAGCGTGAGCAAATAGTGACACAATTTGGGTTGAGAACTAGTGATGCAATCGTAAAACGAGTTGTCACCGAAAACAATGTCTTGTCCCTGAATTTGTTACATCTTCAATTTATGATAGACTAAGTAGATGACATGCATTGAATTTGTATTAGGTACTCCCTCCGTCCCAAAGTAAGTGATTCGAGAATCTAGACAAACTCAAGTCAACTATTAGTACTCCCAGTGTGTACGTTCTCTTCTAATGACAGCGTAGTTGCAAATTAATATCGAGTTGACAGCCCAAGTAACCGGACGGGCGCTAAGACCATGTGTGAAAAGAGATCAGATTAAGACCATGCCAAAGAAAAAGGACGTATAGCTAGCAGAGTCATGGCTCACTTTCATTGCACTCTTGAGAATGGTTAAGTTAACGGGGACAACGCCCGTGCTTGCATGACTACACTGTTAATTCTCTTTTAGGATCATCTAGGCTAGATTAAATCGGTAGTGGCTTTGTCTGTGCATAATCTTGTCCAAATACTGAGAGAGAGAGAGAGATCGGTGAAAAAGAGAGGCATACCTTCTCCTTGGCTAGGGGAGGGGGCGATGTGGCCATGGCGACTGACGACGGCGTGGGCGAGGCAGTGACGTCAGTGGTGCTTTCCCTCACTCTGCGCGAGCCCTCGATCGGAAGGGCGTGGAGAGTGGCACACATTCAACCTCGTTTGTTGTGTCACCGGCCCCCATCTCTTTATATACGCGCAGGTGACAGGGACCCACCAACCAGGGAGGTTGGGCGTCCCCTATCAGGACGTAGTCAAGGGTACGGTCGAGCCGTTAGGCTCGATCATGTGGAGATCAACCTTACATTCTCTTCATTGATCTCAACTTTACTTTTAACTTTATACTTTACTCGTTTCATCATGGATCAGTACATAGAGCATGTTTCATCGTCACGGCTCAATTGCCGATAGAATCAGACAGCCACTATATACTTTTATGTTTTGAAACAAATCCTGTTACTTTTGGGCCTCTGTAGTCCAGGAATCATAGGATTTCCATTAATCCCATGCCTTCTAAGTGTTCCTTGAACACATTGGGTGGTAAGCCTTTTCGTTAGCGGATCCGCAAGCATATCCTTTGTCCTTATATGCTCAAGACTTATAGTTTGATCCTGAACTTTATCCTTCACAACATAATACTTTATATCTATTGACTTTGTGCTAATGCAGTCTGTCACTCTCAAGTCGGGTAAAAATTTCTTTAGCCATAACGCCTGCCCCATGGCCTCATAACATGCTATAAATTCTGCATACATCATAGATGATGCAACTATTGACTGTTTGGCGCTTCTCCACGAAATAGCCGAAAGGGTTTCACAACATAGTAAATCAAAAAAATTCTACGGATGCGAATGGGAAAGCCAAGATCTAATCTAGGAGATGCAAACAACAAGGGGGGATAGATGAGATCTTCATACCCTTGAAGATTCGCACAGCGGAATGTTCAACGGAACGTGGTTGATGTAGTCGTACTCGCTTCTCCTCCTCGCGATCCGATCCGATCCAATACCGCAAGTGGCGATGCCTCCGAGAGATGCACACGTACGGCACCTCGACATCTCCTCCTTCCTCGGTCCAGCAAGTGGGGAGGAGAGATAGATTGGATCTACAACACGACGGCGTGGTGCAAAGGTGGAGAGTTTTTGCGGCAGGGCTTCGCCTACGCGCAGTCGGGAGAGAGAGAGATCTGGAGGGCAGCAGTATGGTGGCTAGGGTTGAAGGAGTGGGGGAGGGTTGCGCCCCTGGCCTCTATATATAGGGGGCTGGCCGGCCCCCTTGACCCCTCCTCCAAGCCCTAGGGAGGCGGCCCCAAGGGTTGGAGTGGGGGGCAAGTTTTCCCCCTCCTTCTAGAAGCTCTCCCTAGGGTTTCCCCTAGGGCTTGGCCGGCTAGGCCTATGGGGCCTTGTGCCCCTGGCCCAATGCGGCCAGGGCACTCCCTCGTAGGCCCACGCCCCCTCCCGATCTAATAGAGTTCGATTCCAAATAGAGTTCGATTCCGGCGTTCAGACACACCATTGCGTTGTGGTGTTCCGGGTGGCGTGAGTTGCGAAACGATTCCGCTTGCTTTAAGATGCGTGAGAAAATCATAACTCAAATATTCACCTCCACGATCGGATCGCAGAAATTTAATTTTCCTGTTACGATGGTTTTCCACTTCGTTCTGAAATTCTTTGAACTTTTCAAATGTTTCAGATTTATGTTTCATTAAATAGATATACCCATATCTACTTAAGTCATTAGTAAAAGTGAGAAAATAGCGATAACCACCGCGCGTCAAAACACTCATTGGTATGTATGATTTCCAACAAGTCCGTTGCTCGCTCCATCATTCCGGATAACGGGGTTTTGATCATCTTGCCCATGAGGCATGGTTCGCATGTGTGAAATGATTCAAAATCAAGAGATTCCAAAAGTCCATCAGAATGGAGTTTCTTCATGCGTTTTACACCAATATGACCTAGACGGCAGTGCCAAAAATAAGTCGTATTATCACTATCTACCTTGCATCTCTTAGCCTCAATGTTATGGATGTGTGTTTCATTGCTTTCGAGATTCAGAAGAAATAAACCATTCTTAGCAGGTGCATGACCATAAAATATGTTACTCATATAAATAGAACAACCATTATTCTCCGATTTAAATGAATAACCGTCTTGCAATAAACACGATCCAGATATGATGTTCATGATCAATGCAGGCACATAATAACATTTATTGAGGTTTAAAACTAATCCCGAAGGTAAAACTAAGGAGAGCGTGCCGACGGGCATCACATCAACTCTTGATCCGTTGCCAACGTGCATCGTCACCTCATCCCTCGCTAGCCGCCATCTATTCCGTAGCTCCTGTTTCGAGTTACAAATATTAGCAACTGAACCAGTATCAAATACTCAGGCACTACAACGAGGGCTAGTAAGGAAAACATCAATAACATGTATATCAAATATACCTTTGATGGTGCCAGCCTTCTTGTCCGCTAAGTACTTCGGACAGTTGCGCTTCCAGTGACCCTTGTCCTTGCAATAGAAGCACTCAGTGTCCGGCTTAGGTCCAGACTTGAGCTTCTTCTCTGCAGGGGCAACGCGCTTGCCGCTGCCCTTCTTGAAGGGCTTCTTTGCACCCTTACCTTTCTTAAAGCTGGGGGGCTTGTTGACCATCAACACATGATTATCTTTCTTGATGTCCACCTCCCCAGCTTTCAGCTTAGCGAAGAGCTCAGTGATCGTATCAGTGGAACCAATCTGATTATGAGTAACTACAAATCCTTTGTAGCTAGGAGGGAGTGATTGCATAACTCTGTCAATCTTGAGCTCCTCTGGAATCTTGCAGTCCAGTTGCTCAAGGCGTTGAGTGTAGCCCGACATCTTAATGGCGTGCTCACTAACGGAACTCCCTTCCTCCATCTTGCAGTTAAAGAATTTCTCAGAGATCTCATATCTCTCAGAACGGGCCTGAGTCTGAAACATAGTTTTCAGTTCCTCAAGAATCTCAAAGGGCCCGGGGAACTCCTCAAAACGATTTTGAAGGTCCGATTCCATAGCAAACAACATGGTGCTCTTAATCACAACATAATCATCCTTGCGTGACTGATAAACAACTTTCTCATCAGCCGGCGCATCTACAGCAGGGGCGTCACCTAGCGCTTTCTCAAGGACATAGTCCTTTTGTCCGCCAGCGAGAATGATTCTCAGATTGCGGAACCAGTTGGTGAAGTTAGACCCATTGTTCTTAAGCTTTTCTTTCTCAGCAAAAACGTTGAAGTTGAAATTGGACTTAGCCATTTGATCTACAAAATTTGCAAGTACAATTTAGACTATGTTCATGATAACTAGTTCAACTTAATCAAATTACTAGATGAACTCCCACTAAATTCAACATCCCTCAAGTTGTTTAGTGAACACGATCCAAATTCACCACACCTAATCCGATCTTCACGAGAAGAGATGTGGTTTCAATGGTGGACAACAAAGTGTCGATCATATCATTCATATGACTCATGCTTAACCTTTCGGTTCGTGTGTTCCGAGGCCATGTCTGTACATGCTAGGCTCGTCAAGTCAAACCCAAGTATTTCCGTGTGTGGAAAACTAGCTTGCACCCGTTGTATGTGAACGTAGAGTTTATAGCACCCGATCATCACGTGATGCTTGAACACGACGAACTTTCGCAACGGTGCATACATGGGGAGAACACAGTTTTATCTTGATCTTTAAGTGAGGAATCATCTTATAATGCTACCGTCGCGATCTAAGCATAATAAGATACATAAAAGGATAAACATCAAATGCATATAATTTTATGTGACATGGTATAGCCAATCTCCGAGCAATGATCTCCATCTTGTGCGAGCCAGCATGATCTCCATCACTCCACCATGATTGCCTCCACCACGAATAGCAACTACAACTATTGCTAACTACTTAGCGATAAAGTAAAGCTATTACATGGCGTATAAGAAGTTGACACACAACTCATACACAATTATAAAGACAACCATATGGCTCCTGCCGGTTGTGTACTCATCGACATGCAAGTTGTGAAACATTACAAAACATGATCATTGCATATAACATACACATCACATCTTGGGCCATACCATATCACAAAACACTCCCTGCAAAAACAAGTTAGACGCCTCTACTTTATTGTTGCATGTTTTACGTGGCTTATGGGAGTAACAAGCTAAGAACGATTCTTACCTACGGAAAGCCACAACGGTGATATTATGGTTGCCAACATCCGGTGTAAATCCCATGACAACTATAGTGAGAGAAACTGGCATCCACCAGCCGCATGTGTGGAACAAGCCACACGTCAAGTGCGGAGCCGGTCTCGCGAACGAGGTCGCGTAAAGTTGGCCTGGACCGCTTCGATCTCACTATCCCACGTTATAAGAAGTACACAAACAAGAGGCTTGCAACAGAAAACATCAACGCCCGCAACAAGCATGTTGCGTTCTACTCGTGAAACACATCTACGCATAGATCTAGCTCTGATACCACTGAAAGGGTTTCGCAGCATAGTAAATCAAAAAAATTCTACGGATGCGAATGGGAAAGCCAATATCTAATCTAGGAGATGCAAACAACGAGGGGGGATAGATGAGATCTTCATACCCTTGAAGATTCGCACAGCAGAACGTTCAACGGAACGTGGTTGATGTAGTCGTACTCGCTTCTCCTTCTCGCGATCCGATCCGATCCGATCCAACACTGCAAGTGGCGATGCCTCCGAGATATGCACACATACGGCACCTCGACGTCTCCTCCTTCCTCGGTCCAGCAAGTGGGGTGGAGAGATAGATTGGATCTACAACACGACGGCGTGGTGCAAAGGTGGAGAGTTTCACGCAGGCTTCGCCACGCGATCGGGAGAGAGAGAGAGATCTGGAGGGCAGCAGTATGGCGGCTAGGGTTGAAGGAGTGGGGGAGGGCTGTTCCCCTGCCCTCTATATATAGGGGGCGGGCCGGCCCCCTTGACCCCTCCTCCAAGCCCTAGGGCGGCAGCCCCAAGGGTTGGAGTGGGGGGCAAGTTTTCCCCCTCCTTCTAGAAGCTCTCCCTAGGGTTTCCCCTAGGGCTTGGCCGGCTGGGCCTATGGGGCCTTGTGCCCCTGGCCCAATGCAGCCAGGGCTCTCCCTCCTAGGCCTACGCCCCTCCCGACAAGTGGGGCCACGTTGGTCCCACTCCGGAAGGTTCTAGAAGCTTCCGGTATAATACCGAACAATCCGAAACAATTCCGAAATCCAAAAACTGCTTTCCCTTATATGAATCTTATTCTCCGGACCATTCCGGAACCTCTCGTGATGTCCTGGATCTCATCCGAGACTCCGAACAAAAACTCATAAACCAATTATCCATTCTATCCTAGCGTCGAGACACGTTAAGTGTGTGACCCTACGGGTTCGAGAATATGCAGACATGATCTTCTATCAATAATCAACAATGGGGTCTAGAAACCCATATTGAATCCCACACATTCATCGATGATCATATCGGATGAACCACGATGCCAGGATTCAATTAATCCCATATATATATTCCCTTCGTCACGCGATATTTTACTTGCCCGAGATTCGATCGTCGGTATCGGCATACCTAGTTCAATCTCATTCACAGCAAGTACTTTACTCGTTCCGTAATACGATATCACTTTGTGATTAACTCCTTAACCACGTGCTTGCAAGCGGTGTTGATATCGATTACCGAGTGGGCCCGAAGTATATCTCTCCAACTTGGGAGGGACAATTTCCATCTCGATACATACAACCCAACAAGTACTTTCCGATCACCTGAGAGACACCTTTATGATCACCCTCTCATAGGATGACGTTTGATGACCTCAAAGCTTTCTTCCGATAACAGGGAGTTGCATTATCTCATGGTCTAAGGAATACAATATTTGACATAAGAAAAAGCTTCGCAAAGATGAACACGATGACACGATCTAATTGCTCCGCTTAGTTTGGGTCTGTCCATCATATCATTCTCCTAACGATATGATCTCATTATCAATTGACAACTCATGTCTATGGTTAGGAAACCTTAACCATCATTAATCAATGAGCTAGTCCATAGAGGAGTACTAGGGACACGGTGTTGTTCATAAACCACACAAGTATCAAAGTTTCCACTTAATACAATTCTAGCATGGAATATAAACTTTATCATGAACAAGAATTATAATAATAACATATTTATTATTGCCTCTAGGGGCATAATTCCAACAATAGCACCTCCTGCGAGAGTAAAGACATATCTTGTCGTGGACTTTCTATCATCTTTATCTCCCGTAAAATCTGCATTTGAATACCCTCTTATTTTTAGGGAATCAGATCTTTTATATGTTAGCATGAGGACTTTTGTGCCTTGCATATAACACAAAGCTTCCTTTACCATTTTCCAGTGCTCCATGCCTGTATTATCCTGATCTCTATCGAGTACCCCGGTGATAAAAGCTAAGTTAGGGTGAGTGCACACTTGTGCATACTGTAAGCTTCCAACGGCCGAAGCATATGGTACTGCTTTCATTTGATCGATCTCATATTGGTTCTTTGGACATTGAAATTTTCCAAAACTGTCGCCCTTGACTATGGGAGTAGGTGTGGCATTACTTGCATGCATATTGTATTTCTTTAGAATCTTTTCACAATATGTCTTCTGCGACAGCCGTAACACTCCATTCTTTCTATCTCGGTGAATTTCTATGCCCAAAACATAAGAAGCTTCACCAAGATCTTTCATATCAAAATTTGAGGACAAGAACTTCTTTGTTTCTAGTAGTAGAAATTAGGAAAATGTATTTCCCACTTTTAAACTTTGCATAAATACAGTTGTCCTTAACATTCTGTTTAAATCCAAATCTTTTGATTGTATCACTGAACTTTAAATACCACTGTCTAGAGGCTTGCTTTAACCCATAAATGGATTTCTTTAGGCGGCATCCCATATGTTCATTCCCCTCCATGAAAAAAATCCTTGGGTTGTTTCATGTAAACATTTTATTCTAAATCTCCATTTAGAAATGGCGTCTTTACATCCATTTGATGCAACTCTAAATCAAAATGTGCAACTAGTGCCATTATGATTATGAAGGAATCCTTACATGAGACCGGAGAAAAAGTCTCATTGTAATCTACCCCTTCTCTCTGCGTAAAGCCTTTTGCCACAAGTCTTGCTTTATACTTTTCTACATTCTCATTGGAGTCATACTTTGCTTTATAGACCCATTTGCATCCTACTGTTTTGGCTCATCGATTTCATTTCATCTTCCATTGCCTCCACCCACTTGGCTGAGTGAGGGCTTCTCATGGCTTCTTCATATGAGGTGGGATCACCTTCCATATGAATTGTTTCTGTGTTATAAACTTTGCAAATTTTCTTTAGAAATGGCTGGTCTTCTTTCTCTTTTAGACCTTCTGAGTTCGTTAGAATCTTGCTCATTTCGTGCCACAGGTTCTGGCACATTTTCTGTGTGTGGCTGTTCCGACTCCCTTTCGTGCTCAACGGTAAGGTTCAGTCCCGACAGCTCAGGTTCCGAACCTTCTCCCATTGTTGTCACATGTGGAGTCACAACAGGTGCCTGCACCACAACCTCAGGGGTTGCCGATGGTGGCACAATAGGTAGCGAGAAAAATGGCTCCTGAGTCATCGGATTAGGTGCATGCACCCTCTTCTCCTCAAGATCGATTTTCCAAGCTACCATGCCCCCCTCATCAATTCGTCCTCCAAGAAGACTGCATGTCTCGTTTCTACAAACTTTGTGTATTTGTCAGGGCAGTAGAAACGATAACCTTTTGATCTATCGGGATAGCCAATGAAGTGGCAAGTCACTGTTTTGGGGTCTAACTTTGCAATATTTGGATTAAAAACTTTTGCCTCAGCTAGGCTCCCCCAGACCCTCAAGTGGCGCAGAGAGGGGACTCTGCATGTCCACAACTCGTACGGTGTTTTGGGCACCGACTTGCTTGGTACTCTGTTGAGAATGTGAATGGTGGTTTTAAGCGCCTCCATCCATAATCCCAATGGGAGGGTGGAATAGCTCATCATGATGCGCACCATATTCATAAGAGTACGGTTACGCCTTTCAGCTACTCCATTTTGCCGAGGTTCGCCCTACATAGAATACTGGGCGACTATTCCATTTTCCTGTAAAAACCTTGCAAAAGGTATAGGTACTTGACCATATGGAGTGTTCCGACCGTAGTACTCCCCTCCATAGTCGGACCGGACTATTTTAATTCTTTTATCATGCTGATTTTCAACTTCAGCTTTGAATATCTTAAATTTATCCAATGCCTCAGATCTTTCTTTAATTGGATAAACATAACCATATCGGGAGTAATCATCTGTGAATGTTATGAACGAGTCATAGCCATCCACACTTTTCACAGAAAACGGTCCATAAATATCAGTGTGAATGATTTCTAGTGTTGTTGTACTTTGGTTTGCACCCTTTTTGATTTGCTTTACATACTTTCCTTTTATGCAATCTATGCATTGTTCGATATTTGAGAACTCTATCGGAGGAAGAATATCATTTTTAACGAGGCTTTCTATTCTTCCCCTCGAAATATGACCTAATCGACAGTACCATAACTTCGACGAGTCATGAGTTTGCTTTCTTTTCTTTTGTACACACAGAAAACACTTTTTCACATAGTGATAACAAATAAAGCTCATTGTGAAGCGAAAAAACACCCACATAAGCATTATTAAACCATATGACACACTTGCCATGTCCAAAATAACACTCATAGTTATCTTTGTCCACACGGGATACACTTATCAAGTTTCCGTGTAATGAAGGCTTTTAGTCTTTCCTCTTCTTGCACACACATGGCTATAGTCTTTTCTATGTCCCATTTTTTCTAGGGACATGTTGTAATTGATAACAAATGTGTCAAACTGTTGAGGCAGTGAAGCCATCACCAAGTGAACAAGGAGTGCAACCTTTAACTCGAAATCAGCATCCATGGGTTTAAGCTTAGCTGCCATGTTGCTCATCCGGAGTCCGTTATGCCATGTGCACCTCCATTGTACCTTTCTGTCACCAGCTGTTCTTGCAGATGGGACATATGTCTTTTGAAGAACCAGTGAACTGGCTCTTTATCTTTTCTAGAAACTCCCATGCGGAAGCACACTACAATTGAGCCCGCAATAGCGTTCTCAATTATGTTCTTTACAAAAAAACATGCACCTTTTGTTGATATTAACCCACTTTTTGGTTCTCTAGGGTATATGTCATCTCCATTAGAGCATGGTCCCTTTTCTTTTCTGCCATGCAGCATCATCATCTTTTTCTTCTTAAAACCACAATGATGTGTGACCATAACAACAATTGCATGCATTAATCCAACATTGGTATAAATTAAAACATACAACTGTTTATGCAATTAAATCTATATCACCGTTGGGCAGATAATAGAGATAAATGCACATATTATTGCAACAAAACATGATCATGTTATTAATAACATTGGACATAAAATAATAGGACCATAATTGTTTCAATAATCACTTTAACATACTTTTAAAGTTTAATTCTTACTTTAAACCTTTAATAAACACTTTAACTATTTATAGAGATAAATGTACCTTTTAACACATAATAACAAAGCATGATCATGCTATTAATAACGTTGGTTATATAATAACAGAATCATGATCACCTTTCAATATTACTTTATCACATCTTTTTAAAATTTAATTATCACTTTATTGCATTTAAGCAATTGCCTTTAATTATTTGCAGCGGAATATGAATAAAAAATTCATGAACTTCTATACTTTACAGAAATAAATTTCTGTCACTTTTGTGTTCTCTAAACAAATTTTCGTTGGATAAATTTGAATAGACAAAACTGTATAAAATTTGCTCAAAAACTGAACAAAAAACAATAAAACCGTGTTCTGTAAAAAATAAACAGAAAAAAATTGTTCTTTTTCTATGCTGTCACGCGGCTCGGTCCACGACCTGCTTTGCAGACGACGTCGCTCTCTGCGGCAATGACATCTGACGGCAGCACCACGCCATCTTGTATTAATAGCCCATCTCGGCAAGCCCGGCGGCCCACAACCCACCAGCTCCTGCCGCCCTTGCTCCTGGCCGCGCGATGAAGATCTGACGGCCGAGCGCCGTTTTTGCGAGATTAAAGCCGAGTCCACCCGACTCTGGGGTCAAACCCTAGCTCATTCTGCCCCCCCTGCGCATTTCTCTAACCCGAACGATGGCGGCGACCTCTGGGAGGAGAAGCACCGGCGTCCGACATCCCGCCGACGACGGCAGCACCTCACGGTGGTGCTCCTTCCCCTCCACTTCTCTCTGTGCTTTCCCCATCCACCAACACCACATGCTGGCTCGAGAGGGAGTAGGACACGACGGTCCCTGCTTCTCCACTGCATCGGCGACGACGCTGAATATCGCCGGCAGATGTCGTGGCGGTGGCGGTGCTGTCTTTGCCCTTGAAGGGAGCTCTTCCTTTTGGCCGTGGCGGAGACGGTGCCCCCTTCCACTGCCCATGTTCTTCCTCCGACCCTCGGCTTGCCGATTTGTGTCAGATGTAGAGGAACGACGTGGCCGGGATGGCGGCACACTTTGCCGTCGATCCCGAGGCTGCTAGGTAAGTCTTTGCCCTTTTCCCCTTTCTCTCTGTTAGGGTTAGGGTTCCGTATTTGGGGACTTTCTTTTGACTTTTCTTTTGGGGATTTCTTTTGGGGATGAACTCGGGATGGACTAGGGTTTTGAAATCGAAAACTTTTCTGTGTTTTATTTCTATCGGAAAAAATCTATAGCCTAGAATAGCTCTGATATCAATGTTAATTCTCTTTTAGGATCATCTAGGCTAGATCAAATCGGTAGTGGTTTTGTCTGTGCATAATCTTGTCCAAATACTGAGAGAGTGAGAGAGAGGAGAGATCAGTGAAGAAGAGAGGCATACCTTCTCCTTGGCTAGGGGAGGGGGTCGATGTGGCCATGGCGACCAACGATGGCGTGGGCGAGGCAGTGACGTCGGTGGTGCTTCCCGTCACTCTGCGCGAGCCCTCGATCGGAAGGACGTGGAGAGTGGCACACAGTCAACCTCGTTTGTTGTGTCACCGGCCCCCACCTCTTTATATACGCGCAGGTGACAGGGGGCCACCAACCAGAGAGGTTGGGCGTCCCCGATCGGGACGTGGTCAAGGGTACGGTCGAGCCGTTAGGCTCGATCGTGTGGAGATCAACCTTACATACACTTATATGGAAGCTCTGTTGCTTCCTCGAAATTTCTCCCAAACAAATCCGACTTGCCGTCTGCCAAGCTAGCAGCCCGGTGCAGTTTCCCAACTTTTCCCAACTTCAATGAACTGCTAGCTTCATAAGTTAATAATACATTGCAAATATATATCATTACCGCAATACAATATTACACTAATGGAAGAATACATAGATCTGTCAACTTCAGGCCTTTGAATGGATCATTGACAAAATTTCGCGAATATATGACAATGGATAGAATTTATATTGTGACGAGTCTACTTCAAAATATACGAAAAAATATTGCACACTACAGTTTACTCTACCAGAGCATGAACTACTGGTCTACTAAAACAGAACTGCAATTAATGACTTTTCAGGATTCTACACTCAGCTTTCGTGACTACCCTTATATGGAACCTATATGTTGCTTCCGCGAAATTTCTCGCAACCAGCCGTCCGCCAAGCCATAAGCCAGGCTGCATGCATTGATTAAAGCTTAGATTTGAGCATGACCCAGTTTGTGTGCACATCATACTTTGGGTAGCACCGCCACTGTGATATCATATCAAGAGTGTGTTGGAAACTAATAAAGGTGAATTTGATCAGAGCGTGACGTGGGATGAGTTATAATAATGTAATGTAACGTTGTAGTAAATCTAATGCACATAATAGGGTGTAAAAGAAAATCCCAATTAAACTCGACAAGTCTTTTCTTTAAGAGATTGTAGCGAAATGTAAGCGGGGGCCGAGAAATTCGGTGAAGCCATAGCCCATAGCAGCTGAAAGTTCTCATGAATAATTCTCTACATCCGAAAATGCTGCGTGCTCACAAATGGTTTTCCATAACCGGAAAATTTGGACATCAAATTGTGGAAAAGTAATAGACGGATGGGGGCTTGACCCAAATGGGAGTGACTGGGCAAGGCCATATATGAGTGAACTGTGAAGAGAGACCAGATTAAAACGTGTCGTAAAAAGATGTCAAAGAAAAATGACGTATAGCTAGGAGAATCATGCATGGCTGATGGCTCACTTTCATTGCCTGCCGAGAATAGAAGTAAAGGCCAAGATAGAAGTTAACGCGGACAATGCCGGTGCCTACACTCGTATGCAAGCTATATATATGTTGCTTCCTCGAAATTTCTCCCAACCAAACCCGGCCTGCTCTCTGCATGCCAAGCTAGCAGCCGGTGCACTTTCCCAACTTAACGAGAAAAACTACCTTGATAACAATGCGCGTCTTGAATTATATAGACTTGTAGTAAAATACATTGCAAATACTCCTTCTTTTCAAAAATAAATAACTTCCATTTATCTAAATTCACATGTATCACTAAAGTAGGAAGTACATCATTATATCCGTCAACCTCGGGCTTTTGAATTGGTCATTGATCGCTATAGGATCACACTCACAGTGTATTAGGGGTTCAAAGATGTTTCTTGGCTTCATTGTTGCCATGTTATCGTATTAGCCTCTTGGTCCGTGTAAATGCATAAGTGTCTTGGCCTCTAAGTCTGAGATGAATCTGAGGAAAGATCCCAAAATTCAAGGGATTTTTTTTGAGAGAATCAAGGGATTTCTTCTTATCTGGGCACGTGTCGTCGTTCTTATCATCCCAGGCCCAAAAGGCCTTAAAGCCCATAGACCATCCAAGTTACTCCGTACAAGAGTACAAGTCGTGTTGCGTGCGTGGCGTGGCCGGCGCCGACACGGGCCCACGCGTTCTCCTATATATCCATCCTATAGTCCCGCACCAGTGCGGCCGCGCAGCAAGGAAGGTCTCCGCATTTTCCAATTTCATTCTTCGGCAAGTTCCAGAGAGAGAGAGATTCTAGCTAGGTTTGGGCCGGGCATGGATAGGTTCGCCGCCATGGTCGCCGGCCGCCGTGCCGCCGCTCCCAAGCAGGAGGAGGACGAGGAGTACCTGCGGATCCAGCTGGAGGAGATCGTCATCGTCAAGGACGACGCCTACGACGCGCTCGCCGCCGCCGCGCACTCCCGCGCCGCCGCCAACGCCACCAACGTCAACGGCCAGTTCAGCGGCATCGCCACGCCCACGCCCACGCCCACCAGCAGCGCATCCACCTCCATGGAAAACTGCGCGAGGGCCGCGGCGGCGGCGCGCGGCGGGGTGCCGACGGCGACGAGGGGCGTTGGCTTCGACTGACTAGAGGTCCACCGCCCACCGCCATGATCGTGTTCCTATCTTATCTACTATAGCATCGAAGATCGCGTTGGTGGGAGCTCTCTAGTGTAGGGCCTTTTCTATTTTCGCTTGATTTTCCGTAGGCGTTGTTGGAGAACACGAGATCGGTTCAAGCCTGGATCGATCCTCAAATTTCGTGTTGCAATATATATATGGCACTTTTCGTATGACGGATTTGGTTTTTGTCGGCGAGATCTGTTGAACGTATCCTGTTTAACTCTATCTACTTGCATTGAATATAAATAGTTGGAGGCCTTGCTATATATCATCATGAATTAAGCGTAACAAACAGCGATCATCATTATCTAGTCGTTGATATGGAGATTCTGCTAGCTTGGTTCGTTAAGTTTCATTAACAAGTATATATATTTGCCACTGATTTACCGTAGGGGTATATTTCCACTTTTCTGTTCTTTTATGTATGCAAGAGTTTTGGCCGCTGCGCAGCATATTGCTTTACAGGGGGTATGCTTCATGTTGTTGTTGAGTGTTTGTTTCACCATCCATCCCCTATACCTACACCTAGAGAAAATGAATAGCCAGGAAATGTTTGGTGAAAGCGCACATCGAACTATGCTAATACTTATCAATTATTAGTGTCCACTTTTGTGCAAGTAGGCTAATTCAAACGACGATTCAACTTTTGAGATAAAAGTTATAACGAAAATCTATAGATCATGAACTCATCCGGGTATAAATTAATTAACCAAGGATTTATCACAATGCACGTACTTGGACCCGTAAAGTTTGTGGCAAATAGGCTTGTTCACACTTCGAAGGGAGGAGTTTACACGCTACACATGCGGTCGACTACAGCATCCCATGCGTTGCGTGGCTTGGAGGTTTTTGGCTAGGTGCAGATCTGCTCGCACCTAGCAGCACTTCCCAGCACTCTGTCCGAGAAGGCCACGAAACAACAGCCCTAGTACCTCGCATGAACCCATCGTTCCTTGTATCAGTTGTACCATGCATGGTTGCATGCAATCTCACAACCTGATACTAGACATAGCTCAGTTTTAAGGACGGCTTTTTGATAGGCGCATGCATCTTTGTCTACTTCCTCCATAGGCTACAAAGTTCAGACTTACTTTTCAATTAGTGTGCAACACTTGTAGACCAGGAAACATGAACACATATGCTGTGACTTTTATGATGACTAATGCTAAATAACACGCATCTATGGCTGAAGCCGGGCAATAGGAACACCTCCTACTTCCAAAACAAGGTAGAAAATACGGTGTAGGTGCTGTGCGATGGAAATGGTGGATGGTGCAGTATTGATGATGCAATGCGGCAATTAAAGCTGTTTTTTTACAGTAACTTATAAGAGCTCAACTTGAATGAAGCTAAAAGGAACAAAAGATGCAACGACATTTAAACAGGCCAGAAAGATGAATCGTGACCTGGAAGAGACACCAACTTCAGTATCAGAATAAAGCTCGAAATTCTTGGAACAGTTTCTCAGCATATACCGATTCTATAAGAAAAGGGAGTGACAGGGGTAATCAGGACGATCCTCACTGCCAGCTTGTAGCTCCATTAGTACGTACATTATTACAATGACAAGCAGACGAATACCTACTGCCAGATATGCAGCTCGTAACTCCTTTCTGAATCACGGTAAGAATTGATAAGAAGACACTGGAACGTTATGTAGTGGTATTTAGCATCTTGTAGACCACTACATAAGGTACTTGTAGACCAGGATGGCATCTTGAGAAGATGCTCTTCAGAGGTCCATAAAAAGTACCTTATGTAGTGGTATTACATGATCTCAATAATTCAATCTACAAAATACACTGGAACGTTAAAACAGTAGAGAATGCCTCAGTTTTGTACTCCGGTACCACAATTGCTATACAACATACTCCTTCCGTTTCATAATTGTTGTCGTGGTTTCAGTTCAAATTTAAACTGAAAACCACAACAAGAATTATGGAGCAGAGGGAGCACATCTTATATGCACACTCCAATCAAACTGAAAACTTAGCCTAACAGGTTGCGACCACACTCAATAATTGATCAACCAAGTTACGGCCTCCTGAAAGGAAATGTGCTCCTGCTCTTCTGGTGTTGCACACATACTCCATGATACTTGGCAACTGTCGAATACACTCCGGTTACTTTCACTGTTAACCGTGCTGCCTTTTCGTTAGCTCCAGACAAATTATTCCCTGAGGTTCCACGCAGGTCTCCATGCTGCAACGTGACCTCCACTGTTTGTCCAGGGTAAATTATACCCACTGCTGGCAAAACCTGCGTTGAAGACATGTTTCACTCAGTGTGCAAGCATTAAGCTCACAAGTGTTGAATAAGCATAAATAAGCAGAACCGTCTTGCAGTATTGAGGGCCATTTCATCGATAAAAAACGGTGTTTATACAGTGTTCACGCACCATGCCATAATTAGACTGATTCAAATGAAACATAAGGACAGTCAGGGCAAGGCATTAACCCACCTTTAGCCAAGTAGGGAAACCAGCAAAATCTGTACCAGAAGAATTTGGTGCATGGCCAATAATCTCAAAACAAGCAATGTCTTCTTTACTTCTGTTTTGTAGTTTCAAAACATAAGGAGTTTGGTCTTGGAAAATTATGTCGTTAGTACTGATACTTGCTTCAGGGAATGCTTCTAGCCCATGGAGCAAGTGCAACACTTTCTTATTTGAACTCACTATCTCCCCATATTTCTGCCTCATTGCCTGTTTGTCAAGACGTGCAACATCCAAATTGAACAAGCATTTTACAGGTTTGTGATCACTGTCTGTTGCTTCCATGCAAGAGTCATACCTGGAAAACATGGAATGTTACACTTCCATAAGGTTTGTACTGATATAGTTTATCTAGTGCTGTGGTTCTGTTTTGAATGAAATGGAGCCAGGGAGAAATCCCTATTCATCTAAAAAGATAGTTTATCTAGTGAGAGAATCAAACAACAAATGGCTCACAGTGATACTGAACAAACAACAGGACAGTCCAAAGAACACTCAGTTCCTGAACTAGCTCGGCTGTCACGGTACAGAATTCTGTCACACCAGGCAGGAATGCGCCTCTTCTCACTACAATCATACCCTACAATAGAAGAGAAGGTCCTTCAATTAATGGTTCCAGGAATCAGGAGTTCAGAAATATTATCAACTCAGAAGGATCAAAATGATACTGCACAAAACATTATTGCAGCGGTAAGCATACACAGAAGTAACTAATCCTCAGAGTAACTATACCTGATAAGGTTTATCTGAAGAAACTATACCTGATATGCCAGCTTTGTGTTTCTCGAATTTGTATGTAGGTGGAAATTTGAAATCCCCTTCTCGTAATCCTTGGAAGACTCTCCCTGATCTCATTTCTGCTCGCAGCTGGTCATTCTTCCTCAGCCAGTCAAAGCATCTCTGGGAAACCAAGCTCATCGCCTCATCATAGGAAATATCATAAAGCCGATAATTGAAGTCACCAAGAAAGACAATCATGTCCGTATCTGACAACTCAGGCATTCTTGATCCCTGTTATAGCAACATTTTGGTATGTTTACAATCTCAGAAAATGGATCTAGAAATAACTCTATCCACTGCAAAAATAAAATGAAGATGGACCAACATCATACATTTGCTCGAAGAAGCTGACCAGCAGAACTGGAAACTGCAACATCAAAACAAATTGAGTAACAGTGTAAGGTTAAAAGGACGTTCTGAATTTCTTGACATGATTCTTGATTGCACATGCAAAGTTGGTCAGACATTTTTTACAAACTTAAATGCCATCATGCAGAAAAGTTAATGGGAGAAGATTGA
This sequence comes from Avena insularis, assembly GCA_023614405.1. Classification (NCBI taxonomy): domain Eukaryota; kingdom Viridiplantae; phylum Streptophyta; class Magnoliopsida; order Poales; family Poaceae; genus Avena; species Avena insularis. The sequence continues at coordinate 409,659,131 of CM042691.1, forward strand.
ACAAATACTTGATGTTGTCAATAATCCACTTGAAGGGGTAGCAAAGGTCATTGTTCTAAAGACATGGTCAAAATCTTCATTCCTTCGGCTCACAGCTTCCATATGTGCAGCAAAATGACAATTTATAAAGCAAATGGTTCTATCATGTATTCTCATCCTCAATCCGACTGCTCCCTGAGATAATGTAACACATAACAGATACATAAACAAAGCTGAAATAAAATGAATCAATAGTACTGCTTCTATTCTTCCCTAGAACTAGATTACATGAATATTTAAGTAGAACTGTGTGATGCTCGGCATCCTGTAACAACTGCAACGAGGAAGTCATGTCCAAACCAGGAGATATGACAGGCGTGTCCAGGAGAGATACATTGGCAATGCAGCATATGGCACAGTAGGAGGATCAAGTTAGTCACTTGCATAAGAATCTATGTCTCGATTCGATTCTAGATAAATTCAGATCAGGTTTCTTAAGATTATATTGCTTGTTTTAGTTAATTCCATCCGTTCGAAGTACAGATGGAATCAATTTCCTACGATATAGAGAGAGAGGTGCCAAGTGTATGAACAAAGGCAAAAGAAGTACTCTCCGTAGTCCATATCCCCATCATCTCTTCTAAACAGAACTTAATAAAGCACTTGCACGTAGAGACTTCACGCTGTTCTCTATCTTTGCAGAAGTGGTTCTTCTGTCTGTTTCTTTGGATGATCTGTTGCATGGAAATGCGAAACGATGTGCGGTATGAAACAATTGATTGCATTGTTCTTAAAACTAATTGGCGTTGGTGGTACCTCATCCAGAGTTGTTCAGTGAGTTTGCAGACTGCATTTTTTAGCACTTCCATCAACTTTTAATTGACGCATTTAGCGGTCTATTGAGTTCTGTTTTTTGGCAGTAAGCTCAGTTTACTTATAAGTCACTGATTTGAAAATATTGGTTGTTTTTATTCTATATCAGCATCTGGGGTTTATTTTTTCTAATCCTCTAGATGATTGTCGTTTTCTCTATCTTCAGGTATAAGCGAGCTGTTGTCGTCCACCACTGTTAAGCGTCTGAGCTCGGGACTGATGTGCTGACCACAAGGGTACCTGCCGATTCCAACCCTCATCTATCGTTTATACTGGTGTTTCCTTTCTGCTGATCCAACCTCTCACAGTTTTTTATCCAGAAATAAAATAAAATGACAGGGTAAATATATCAGGTACAACTCACATTTGAAAAGACACAAGCTGATTCCACGATTTTTGTATTCTCTTACTGGCCTACTCAACGTTGACATTTTTAATATTCTTATATTTATGAAACGAGTATATGAAATTCAGTAAGTTCCCAACGATCTATACGCTTCCCTAGCTTCAAAGCCTTACTCTTGAATTTTTAAATAATGTTGTAGTGGCGAGAAACATCTAATTAATATTTGCCTTCATCAGTTCCATAATCTTACAAATGTATACTTCTAAAATACCCTGCAGCAACACGCGGGGCACAAGAGAGGAGTTGCGCATGTAATAACCAGCAGAAAATGTTCCCCTTAAATCAATCATGAAAATAGCTAGCTAAAATAAAAATGAATTGGCATTTAACATAAGTCATAAACATGTCTACATTATCTGCTATGGATAAGAAATAATCTATTAATAAAACAACAAAATTACCTTGTTGCCGATGGCTCGACCTAATCCACATGCTACTGCAGCATTGTCGATATCACTGATGGAATGCTTAAGACTTGTTCTAACCCTGAGGAAAGAAAAAAATCAATAATCTCTACAGAATACGAGAAGAAAAAAGAGAAGGATAAATCTAAAGAGAAGTAGTCCTCAATTACCATACAGCAGTAAGTAACCCGGCCATCTGCCTTGAACCAACACGCTCAAAAGAGTGCCCTTTCAAGATTTGCCCAATTGCATCCAACCACAACTCCCCATTTGGGCTTCCCTCTAGCCCTACCTAAAGCCAGCGGATATTAAATCAGGATTAAAATTAGCAAAAATAGCATATGTTTTTTATTTATTTATTTGTATTTTTGAAAAATTGACAAGGGAATGAATTCTAACAGGTACTAAACAAACCACTTCTTCCTGTGGTCTTCGGCACAGGGCTTGTACAACTCCAGTAAAATGCAAGTCATTTCATATAGAATAGCAGTTAACCATACAGGATTGTGAGTAAATTCATATTCAAGGAATAGCAGCTCCCCATACAGGATTGTGGGTAAATTTCTATTCAAGCTCAGAAGATTTCACAACAAGGCAACATATCCAACTATCCATGCCACAGGATATCATCAAATAATCAGTTGATCACAAAATGTCTCGGCATTCTGGTTAAGCATAACGTGCTGGGATCTGGACTAGACCTCAGTACACAGCATATATCATGATAAGAGATGACTATGTTCAACAACAATGATTAACAGAGAATGGAAGTCTAAAGTTTTTGACTTATCGGTTTTACCGTTTCTTTAGCTGCAGACATTGCAAGAAAACCAGCGCCCATCTCCACTTCTTGTAATCCAACTACCACTACCCCAACCTCTGCTGTTGGAAATTTCAGCCAAGATCTTAGTGACTCATAAGATGCTTTTTCTTGCCCAACATTCCAAGAACACACCAACACCTTTAAGTATTCAATGTTCTTGTACGATGTCTCTTTCTCCATCAGTTCAGAACGCAAAATGATGTCAGCAGGCCCTGGAGATGACAAATTCCATCCACTGACTCCCCCATGACCAGCTAATGTAAAGATATATGAACTTCCAACAGACATACTCAGAATTGGACTACTATGTGCAATCCATCCTCCCAGCAAGTTGCCTTCCAGGTCAAAGAGCTGGATGTTTCCATCCATGTACCCCACCCACAATCTTGTTCCAAAGATACATATGCTTCGAACAGAAGATGAATGCTGCTGAAACTCTTGCAAACGATTACCACTACCATCCCATTGAGCAAGAGAGCCATTTGCAGATCCTGTCCAGATCATCCCATCCATTGACATTGCTAATGCTTCTATTCTTTGAGTATCATCTCCGAATCCTGCTTTCGCAGCAACTCGTCGAACTGCATCAGCTGCTCCCATCAAAGCATTCCGTGATCTCTGGAAAAAATTAACAGGACTGCGAGTTTTCTCTTTCTTCGGAGAGGAGAACAGGTTTTGTTTTGTTTCATAGCCATATGGATCCTGATCAGATAGGAAGTCAAAACGACTATCAACTTGGCCATCCACATTTACCACTTTCAGGAGCTCCTTAGTGCGAGAGTCCCTATATGGCAAAATAGAGAACCAGAATAAACACAAATGTACAAACAGCTGGACTAATATCAGCCAAATGCAACAGTAACAGATAAGTAGACACATGAAGTGTACCAGAGTGCAAATGAGAGGTAACCAGCACTCCATACTTTTGATCTAGAATTGTCAGACAATAGAAGTTTTACATCTACGGCAGGTAAGGGGCATGCCCCTCCATCACTGACCATGGTCCAAAGGTCAATGAATGATCTTTCAACTAAAAGGGAGGTCTTACACTTTTCTTCTCTTTGTGAAGCAAGAGACTTCTCAATTGCTTCTCCATACCATACTTTAATTATCCCCCCTTCAGACCCAGACCATAGATCACCTACAATTGATGCAAACAAGATCAGAATTACAAGACTCCAACTGCAATTAGTTTGTTCAACAAGATAAGTTCAACTTCTGAAAATAGTATAACTCTGAAGAAGAATGATAAAATGCAAGCAGCAAGTCACCATCTTAAGTATACCTGAACACCAGATTTCCGCAACTCATGCTGCAGATCTAATATTTATATGCCTTATCTGTCTTGTAGATTTCACTATACCAATATTTGGTTATATTAAAATGGATGGGGTAGTTCTATTAGCAGCACAAGTAGAAAATAATAGTTCAGGATTGTTAATCTTTTAGCAATTTGGGAAAAGAACATGTCATGAAAGGTATTGTTACTTTAGCGACCGAAAATAAAATCACTCCACAACTGATGGTCCTCAAGATACTGATACTAGAGAGTGAGCTTTTGGAGTTGGTGTGCATGAGTAGTTAAGGGCCTCTATGTTTGGGCTATTTTTGGTTTTCCACTGAAATAAGTCAACCAAACGAAACAAAGAGCTAGGCTTTGCTTTGGGCTTCTCCAAAGCTGGTCGACGAAATGCACGCGCGGGAGAAAGCACATTGGGAGGTGCTTCCAGCATCCCTGGCAAACGAACCGGTATGCCAGATTGCCCCTAAATTTCACAGTATTCTTGGCTAAACTGCCATTCCTGGCCTGTGCGTGGCCCTCCGTTGGAATGAGCGGCATCAGGACTGATGACCATCGCTTTGACGTGCTCCTCTCCGTCCCTACGACCAACTCATGTGTGTACCCGTATATCTATTTCTGATACTCACTGAGACATGTGCGCCTATACAAATGTGGTAGATCATATGTTCCATCAGTTGTTTATGCAACTCTTTGATCAGCTAGCTATTTAGGCAACTGATAGTCAGCAGATACTGGTTACCCCGACTTGGTTGAATAGATATGCTCTAGTCACTTGTTTACAGATGGTGGTAATGCAAGTATAAATAAATGCCATTAACCACGACAATTCAGTTGCCTTGTATGTCATGAAGTTGCATACCGATCATCATTCATACTGGAAAAGAGCCAAGGAAACACTATACCATATGGAGAGACGGCCAAGGCGAATACCGGCCCACGGTGTGCATCCCATCCAATGCACTCTCCGGACTCTGGATCCCGATCGGCGCCCCAGGCCATGATCCGCCCGTTGGCGTGGCCGCTCCACACCAGACCGCGGGCAGGGTCGGCCACGAGGCATAGCGCCGGCGGCGTCCTGCGCGACTCACGGAACGGCGCACTGGCCTCGTCCCCCCACCGCCGCCGAGACGTGGGCGACCGGAAGGCGTCCGCGAGGTCCCAGACCCTGACGCCAGCGTCACCCGCCGCCCAGAGGTGAGTGGAGGTCCCGGCGGCCCCGGGAGCAGCGCAGCAGGCGAGAGTGCGGAGGGCGGTGCCAACCTGTGACTCCCTCGGCGGGCGCGGGCGGAGCTCCAGCGGGGGCGGGAGGTCCGCGCGGAGAGCGGCGCGAGCAGGAGGGCGGTGGACGTGGGACGTGGATGCGGGGGCAGCGAACTCCGGGAGGGAGTTGGAGTGGTGTGGGCCCGGAGGCGGGCGCCAGACGTCGGCTGCCGCGGAGCGAGAAGCAGCCGATAAGACCGGGAGGGAGTGGCTGGGGTGGATGGGCTCAGGGGGAGTAGCTTGGTGGAGAGAATCGGAGAAGGAGGCGGAGGAGGAGGTGAAGGGGAGGGATGATGAGCGTAGGGCGTGTGGAGGGGAAGGGGAGGTGGAAAGGATGGGAGCGGGGACTGGTGGAGAGGAAGGAGAGGAGATGGAGGAGGAAAGGAAGAAGTCGTCGGGGATGTCGTCCCACGGGGAGGAGACGGCGGCGGATGGTGTCGCGGCTTCGCCGGGATCCGCCATTGGGGAGATCGGAGGTGGTAGCCTGACAGACAGAACAGCTAGGTAGGTAAGAGACGAGAGAAGACTTGCGCAGGAGTGGGCGTCGTAGGGGTGTCGTGCGGGGTCGTGGGCCGGTCAGATTGCGGCGAATTTTTGACCCATATTTTGTTTTTCAAAATCAGTACGGCTGTGTTTGTTAGCAAAGTATTTTTTGAAGTATTTTAACAATACTATAGTTTCTTAAAATACCATAGTTTTAAATACTTTGAGCTGTTTGGCTATAACTAAAGTTGTAGTATTAATACTTCAATTTCTCTCAAAACGTGCTATTTTTTAAGTATTGAAAAAACAACTCCATACGGCCTAGTTTGGCAACAAAGTTTTTACTAAAACTGAAGTATATCAATATCATAGTATTTTAGTACCTAGCACATCAATACTTTAGTTTTTCTCTTTTCTCAGTTTTAGAAAAAAGAGGGTCTAGCCTCTTTCTCAAATACTTCAAAAAAAACATAGTTTTAGACAATACTTCAGTTTTGAAACCATAGTATTTGTTTGGATCCAAACACCTCAAAGTATTTAATACTTCAGTATTTTCAAAAACCAAAGTATTCTCTAAATACTTTAAAAATACTTTGATGCCAAACGGGGCATGCCTCTTTTTTCCAAAACTGAAGTATTGCTAGCTCATGCACTTAGATACTACAGTTTTAGAATACTACAGTTTTAAGAAAACTTCGTTGCCAAACTAGGCCTACTTCTACGCGAAAAAAAATGTTACGAGAGACCCGGTCTATATTCTCTAAAGAATAAATCCACCCATGCATAACCGCTAGTAAATAGGCTAATTAACAGACAAAAAAATCTAGAAAACTGGGACAGGTGTCAGACATTGGAGAGGGTCTATCAATAGACCCGGTCTTATAAGATTTATTTTCCTTACACGGACGGTGCCAGATACACATATATTCCAAATGGCTAAGTCTCTAGACTCATTCGACGGGTTTTAAGATGGAAAAGTTAATGAAGTTATCACATTGACCTCACTATCAACGGGAATATTGTCTCCCACTTAACCTTTTTTAATGAGACATCAAATTGTTAAACCTGGAGTTTGATCTCTGATGGGCTAGGGTAGGATGATTCAACTCGCGGCCAATTGGTATGGAAGAACTAGCTCTAGTTTTGATTTTCATTGGTTGCTAGTTTTTTACTTCTGTTTCTCCTATGTAGAAATCAAGTATCGCAATGCCATCAAATCAAGTTTGAAAGAAATATTAATTTTTTGTTTGGAGTCATGTGTTTGGGGGCTTGTTTGGGGAGACGCGCTGGAACACACTTGTGCTGTAACAGTGGCATCCCCCAAGTTTTTTTCCGGACGTAGTTTGGGGGATGTTGACGCAACTAGAGATGTTTTTGTATATTATAGTTTGAATAACTCACGTGATACAGCTGGGTAATTTTTGAGTTAAAAAATCATCGAAACATATCAACATGCCATCTAGTTCTGATGCCGCGACCAGTTCAACGGTGAAAACGGATCCTAAATCTAATAAAATGTTTGAGCTACAAAGTATTTTGAAGTTTCAAAATTCATATTCAATGTTGATGATGTCAGTTTTGTATTCAGTGCATGCATGAGAAACTAGACTATTCAACTGTAGTTTCCCATCATCATACGCACGCTTAGAACGAGATTAACACACATGCTTAGAATGGTTACACGTGAACTAGCCCTGTTATGTTTTACACGTGAATGCAAATTTATTTTTCTTTGCATATTTTACTTACTCGCGACGAGTTCTTCAAAACGAGTTATTTAGAACATTTTCATGGACTGGATCTATAAAGTTCTTTGTTGTGTGTTGATAAGTCCGGTCAGCTTGCACATGCAATTTGTTAATGTATCTTGCCGGATCTATAAAGTTTTTCCGAATAGTTTCAAAGAGTATCTACGAGATTCTATAAATTCCTTCTTCTTTAACAACTGTAGATTTCTTTTTGTGTAGGACACACATGGGACACATTGGTTCGGATCTCAACAAACATGAGCGGCTGCAATATCAGCTCGGCAAAAATCATGTCCAAGAAACCAAATAAGTTTGCTCTTCATGGAAGGCAACGGTTTTTCCAAAACTTGTTGCTGGCCTGCTGCTGTTTTCTGCAGCTCAATGATGTTCATGCCGATGCTGACATCAAGCAATATGCCATTACAATTGACCACAACTCTTAAGATGATAATTATTATTTTTTTCTTTGATACCAAGTAGTAATAATAAACTATATAACACACAAATACTAGATGTCCGAGGTAATGAGCAGCTAATTTTTCCCTGTTGAATTCCTTTTATTTTTTTCCACCAATGAGTGTTCATGAATGAGAATAAAGAACGACAAAATTGAAGTGCTAAGGATTAACCGAGTCGTCCAATCACAGGTCAAATAGATTTTTTTTTTTAATGTGTGTGTGTGTGTTAATCATGACTTCAACCCCTTTTGACATTCACTTGTGCTTTCCTCATGCTCCATGCCCTGAGCTGAGGCACCCCGACCGTTGTACTACCATTATTGAAGGCATACATGTGGGTCCCGCCATCATCAACAAGCGCCACCGGATAAACTCTTGCCATGATGCAGACCCTGCCACCGCCTCCAAAGCTCTCCACTGCTGACCGATCAATCTGCGTGGCAGCAATCATCTTCAGTTCTGACATTAAGTGAATAACAGCATAAATGACAAAGCATTCCAACTCACCAGAGTTCTCAGAGATATCTTTCTTTCCTTTTCAAGGTCAAACTCAAAGAAACCACCATAGGCTGGTGTGTACAGTCCTGGTCTCAGGGAAGACCTGTGCAAAGAAACGAAGAAAATATTTCTTTACCGTTTTCAGAGATCAGTAGATATGGACATTTAATAGAGATACAAAAGATTAAGGCAAAAAACATATGCACTAACTTTCTTAGATCAGAGCACATGAGGATCATGTAGCTTTTCTGTGATTTGTAAACTCTGAAGTGCACAGCAGTGTGCTCCTCCATGTTGTCAGATGCCAAGACAACAAGTCCAAACGGCCCTATGCCACCATCAACTGAAGCACCTGCTTCCCGGCAATGCTTTTCAACATCCAAAAGCCAGGAAGAATCGAAAGGATCAGCGCTTTCAATGGATGTCAGCTCAAAATCTATCTCCACATCAACCTGTTTCAAGAAAATGATGTGCCGGATTAGCTACAGTTACTCTAAAATATATGGAACACCTACAGAGAAGAATAAATACATGCCAGTCTTTTTGTTGCCAAATATGTTCAATTTATATAATTAATAACTATCAGAAGACCATGCAGCTTATACTGACATGACAACTTTTCAATTGAAAATTTTATTTGGATGAGCAAGTAAGCATGTTGGTGTAAAGGAAGCTACCTGCGAAGTGTCAGTTCCCTTAATCTCAAATAGATCACCCTTCTTCAGCACTAGTCCTTGATGGCTAATTTCATTTGTTCGAAGGGACTCGATCTCTTCAACTGGCCATTGCAGCAACTGCTTGCCATAGCTGTCTAACCAGATTGTCCTGGGAATTGCCTAAATGTAAATGTTAAAGGTGTTACACAGATTTGCTAAATCAGTTAAATGTAACTCCAATGTTCTAACATGAAGCAACTGCATTCAGCTAGGGACAGATTTTCTTACATGAATTCCGGCCCAACCTTTTGCGACATCGTCTGAAGAACTATCTGTCTCGTTAGTCCAACCCCATATAATCCTCCTGCCTTTTTTAGAGTCGAAGAATGACTTTGAAGCATAGAAATTGCCGTAATCGATCCTCGGCCACAGTCGGCGGTCATCTAGAACTGTATCTGGCACAAATGCATCACGTTTCAGATCATAAACCCCAATCATGTACTTGTCACAGGAATCTAGGCTCATTTTGAGGACATGCTTGGCCCCGTTTGGGATTGCTGCAGATAGGTCCAGTCCACTGTTATTTCCTGGCAATACCGCGAAGAAGTCCGGGCACTCCCACATCGAGGAGGCATTGGAGGAATATAATGGGTGGTCAACTCTAGTCCATTCCAAAAAGTCTTCACTCTTGTACAAAAGTGCAGCACCGTAGCCGTTCAGCTCAGCACCAACTGCTATCCTCCAAAGTCCGTCTGGTCCGATCCAACCCGTTGTCGGGTCCCTGAACTGGCTGGAGTTCAAGCCCGGTCCGACCGGTTGGATCACAGGGTTATTGCCTGCTTTGGTCCACTCCCTCAGATACGGATCAGACCGGTTTTTGGGAAGCACAATGTTTTGGAGCTGACGGTTCTCCTTGTCGGCTCCGGTGTATATGATAACCGGTTGATCACCGGACAGAATTGTGGCTGAGCCAGTCCAGCAACCATTTATATCGCTCGGGGTATCGCGCTCTATAGCGGCTTCAAGTGGGATCCAGTTGACAAGGTCTGTCGAAACCGAATGGCCCCAAACTATGTTACCCCAGAGGGAGCCATTGGGGTTATACTGGTAGAATTCATGATAGATGCCATTGTAGTACATTGGTCCTGAAATTTGTATGAAGGCAGTATAAGTTTTAGGATGGGCAAATTATTTACATTTTCTAAACTCGAAAGTGAGATAATCTTACCATTTGGGTCTTTTTTTGTTGATGCAGATTTCCAAGTATCGCCAAATTCATCGGACAAATGAAAAAAGTGAGAGATGTCAAGACTTGCAGCAGATGTACAGCTAATAGGATTTGATACTTGGTAAACCGGAGCAGAGAGTTAACATTTCATAACAGGTCAGTACTTCATTAATTTTAGATTGGCACAACAGATCTTTCTATTTTTTTAAAGCACATGATTTCTGTTGTTGTAGTTTGGCCTGTATGGATTGAGAAAAATATCATGCTTTATTTAACTGAATGCTTTCTGACAGAAAGTACCACTAACAGAGGACATTTTCAGAGAGCACTCCTCTTTTTGGCAACTTTCAGAGAACACTCTTGAAGTGGCATATACCCAGGTGAAGAGATACTACATAAAACGCTATACAGGAAATCAATTCACTATCTTTGTGCAAGAATCTACAAAGCATGGCTATCATCGTACTACAGTGGAGTTACTGAAAATATCTAACTGCTCTGCCTTAGACTGAGCACCTATTATGTGCAACATTCAGCAGCGGAGCTACACAAGTAATGAGTTGGGTACCTACCTACAGCTCACGCCTCACCAACGACTATTTATTGTCACAAAAACAGTATGCAATGGTACCTCTGCAAAAATTATCATGTATATTTTAACTAATTTATTACTACTCTATTTCAGCACACAAAACTAAGGCCAGCTGTACTAGTTTAACTTAGCTTCTCCATATGGACAAAACACTAACCGACCAATCAGATCACTTGCTTGTTCTTGGATGCAGAACAAGAAAAGCACACCAAATCACAGAGTACCCTCCCTGATTGGGCCACAACCAAAAGTCAACAGTAAAGCCAAGAAAGCAGAGAGGGAGCAGAGAGACATGAACATACCATTGATCCAGTTCTTGGGCGGCTGGAAGTGGTAGGCAGTCCTGTACCTCTTGCTGACAATGGAGGAGACCTTTGGAGACTGGGGGAAGAGGAAGACCCTCTCTCCATTGCTGCTGCAGATGAGGAGGTTGGATACAAGGGAGGAGGAGAAGAGGACAAGGAGAGAGAAGGCCCAGACTTGGGCCATGGGGACAGAAGGAGGGAGGAAGGGGGGATTAGTTCAGATGGGGATGTGATGTGAGGTGAGAAGACTTTGCTAACTTGTTTTTTACGACCAGCGGTAGGCAAGTCATGACGCTTGCTGCCTTGCTTAGGCTGGTCCAGAGAGTGTTTCAAAAGTCTCTTTCAGAGATATTTTTTCTGCTGTAAGAAATGGGTTCCAGAGGGATGTGATTCTTTATTTCCACTTGGTGTTATTTTTCTTTCTGAACCTTGCTCTGTTGCAGTATCATGGAGAACAGTACCACCGTCAGTCTCAAGTGAACGGGTTAAAAAAAGAATGTGTTCCCTAGGCTAGAAGATACACTAGAGAGGACTACAGAAGCGAGTAGTACTAAATGATTAAAGTTCAAATTTTGTGGAACTAAAATATTTCTCAAAATACATTTTTTGTTAAAAGATAGAGTTGTATGAAATGGCTGAAAGTAAAAGAAGGAAATGGACTTAAATGAAAATATTATGGCTCAAAGAATTTCCTTGATCCCCTGAGGAGCATGGCCTAAATCATGTGCCTTAGAGCATCACCGGTAGATAGGGCAACACTTTTTAGGTTTTAGGACACCGGTTTCATATTATGTAAAATAAGACTTCGGCTAGTTTCAGATGATGTAAAATAGGACATCAACACATTCAAACTCTGAATGTGACACACACCTCCAAACTCTGAATGCGACACACACCTCTATATGGTGGTTGCGAAGGACTGTCTGTGTGTGCCGTCGCGGAGAGGGGGAGAGTGAGCGCGGGTGCGGTTGGGTTTGCCTGGGCCCAAATACAAGGGAGCGGGCCCGACGTCTGTGTCCAGAAACATGCTGCCATCATAACAACAACCTTTGCATCGTGCCACCACGAGCAAACATGTAGCGGCGTGCCAAAACTACAACGCACCACAACTATATTAAGTCCGGTAAGACGGGCGGGTCCTATGATGTTCCTGCCCGAGCCAAACCACTATTCTATCCATAGCGGCCGCGTACTAGTTTTGACACGCCGCGTACCAGTTTTGACACGTCGCCACTCCATATTCTATTCACACCACTATTTTTTGACATCTATAAGTATTTCCCTACTAGTGAAATGTCGGTCTTTTGCTAACGGTACCTACATGGTTTCACCTAGAATTTTCAGGAAAAAAATAGGAGCATAGGTAGTCCATTTAAATACCAAGGAAAAAAAATAGGAGCATAGGGTGTCTTCGTGCATCTTCGCCAGAGCCGCTTGCTAGTCCGTCGTCATGGCTGCGCTCTCGTCCATGACGGCGGCCGGCGTCGGTGGACTTGGATTGCCGGTACTGTACAGCGACCCAGCAAGAACCAAAATAACGTACTATACCAGACTGCAAATCGGAAAATAAAGAAGTTCAATAAAAATGACAGCTGTGGGATTTGAACCCACGCCCTTTCGGACCAGAGCCTAAATCTGGCGCCTTAGACCACTCGGCCAAACTGTCTTTGTTGAATATTTTCTGTATCTTAACCTTTAATTAACATATTCCGGAAGTCTAGATGTACCTTGCTCCTTGTGTCTAGATACTTGCTTCCCATCCTAATCGACAAATCCGCAATTATAACAAGCAATATGGCAGAGAGAGCATCAACGAATCAGAAACTACAAAGTCCTAAAGTAATTTGTTGGCGATCATATGGCACATACCAACGAAACATAAGAAAACAGATGCTGGGAATGTGAATTAAAGCAAAATAGTTTGAGTGACCTAAGAGCATCTTCACTCGTGTTCCCCCATACGGGGTCCGGCACGGCCTGATTTTGGCCCGTATGGTGGTGGGGGGGGAGGGGGGCGCTGGATTGGTTCATGATTTGGGGGAGGGGCGGCTTCCAGTCATACGCCCATAAAACAGTAGGGAAATTTTTATTGGCCTACACGCCTTCGGGTTTTTTGGCGCGCGCGGCTGAAACCTGAGTCCTTCTGCAGATAGTGTAGGCCGTCGATCAGCATAGACCGGCGGCCGCGGTTGCTGCAGCAGCCTACCGCGCCGCCCTCGGCGCGATACAAAGAGGCGCGCATGGCGGCACGCTGGCCCAGGAACTCCTCCGGGTCGCCGGTGAGCCCAAGCTACTACGCCGCCATAGCGTACTCCGGTGGCACCTGCCACTCCGACCTCGGAGGCTAGCCACCCGGAGGTAGGTTGCCCCGGCTAGCGACACAGGCGATGCTGCCGCCTCTGCTCTGGATCCATGGAGGCTGAAAATGCGGGTACCGCAGGCGATGTGGCGCATCACACCGGCGAGCGTCCGGTTCGACCACCACAGTCGCCAGCCGACTTCATTGTGGTTGACCGAAGGAGGGTTGTCGCCCCCGTACTTGGCGAGCTCTCTTTCCCGCCGATTGGCGAAGAAGGTGGTCCAGGTCACGGTATTGTCGGGGCACCAATTGGGATCCATCCGCTACTTTGGCGTGAGCTCGAGGTAGTAGTGGCTCGTGATGGCCGCCCGACGGGCCGAACCGCGAAGCATAGGAGGGACGGGCACCCCTTCGGCGCTCAACGCCTAGTCGGGGTGCAGCCGGTAGCCCGGTGGACATGGGTAGCTGGAGGCGCACTGAAAGGATCGTATGGGCACCTAGAGGGGGGTGAATAGGTGCTACTTCAAATTTTCTTCTTTTTCAAATTAGGGTTTGACAATAAGATAAATTCTCTAGATAATGCAACTAAGGTGAATTTACCTATATGAAAAACATTAACAAGTTAATGCACAACTAAGCAAGAGCAAGTAAGTAAAGTGCGGTAAAGGATAGAAGTAACCAAAGTGATGGATGCGGAGACACAAGGATTTGTTTCCTGTAGTTCCTTCCTTTTAAAGGGAAGTACGTCTACGTTTGGAGAGGGGGTGGTTTCAAACCACCAACGCCACGAGAGGTCTCTCTTGTTCTCCGATGAATCTCACTCCAACAGGATCGATCCACCTTTCACTATATCGGCAACCTTCAAGGTGGAAGCCGACACCTTTACAAGTTTGGGGCACATATCCACAACTGAATTGGAGGCTCCCAAATACAAGCAAGTTGTCAAGACAATCAAAGACAAGCTTGTAAGAACCAAATTTAGAACTAGAGTTTCTAAGAAAACACTAGAGCAAAGGGGCCCTCAATGGAATGAGGGGGAAATGAAGATCTCTTTTGGTGAAGTAGTAGATCGGGGCCTCCTCCTTCGATTCCCCAAAGATCAAAGACTTTGGGTGGTGGATTGAGGAGATCTTGTGGATTTGGTGGCTCCAATGGTAGTCTTGACTTTAATGTGGATGAGCAACTTGTCCCAAGGTAGGTGGAGGGGTATTTATACCCCTAGGAGAAATCTGACCGTTGGAGCCTTTAATGCAGCGGTAGTACCGGAAGTTCAAGCGGTACTACCGGAAAACTCCGATACTACCGGACATGGTACCGGAAGACCAAACTCCAAAAATCATATGCCCTAGCCACAGCGGTACCACTATGTGGTGCTACCGTAAAGCGGTAGTACCGCTTCAGGGAACCGGTACTACCGGACGTAAGCGGTAGTGCCACATATTGATACCGCAAGGGGCAATAGTATATGCAACTTGGTCAAAAACTCTCTGTCACGCCAGGTACCAAAATGCGGTAGCCAGTGGCTTTTGTCAACTTATAGAAAGCTACTGCCACGCTAGGTACTAAAATGCGGTGGTCTTTTATAGGTTGGAAAAAGCCTCTGCCGCGCTAGGTACTAAAATACGGTACTATCGCATTTTAGTACCGGAGCGGGCAGTAGCTTTTGACAAGTGATCAAAAAGCTTCTGTCGCGCTATACCACTTTTTAGTACCTAGCCCGACAGAGGCTTTTTGACAACTAGTCAAAATCTACTGCCGCGTCCGGTAACAAAAAGCGGTACTGGTATCGCGCCAGGCAGAAAGTTTTGGACAGTTGTTCAACCACTGCAAAACCTTTTTCAATACACATGTGATACACTTGGCAAATAATTAGTCCGATATGTGTGTTGTTATAAAACACCAAAATCACTAGGGATAGGAAATGCTCTTTCACGCACAACACCTCCGTCTCCACGAGGGTGAGGAAGGCCCAGTGTGGGTTGTCCATGGTGAGAAAGAGAGGTATGGATCTGTGGATTGCAATGACGGACGTCCTGGTTATAGCGGGAAAGGGCGGGAAACCTGGGCGAAAAGGGTTGGAAAGGGAGGGAAGGATGCGCCTGCCTCACTGCTAGGGTTGGCCCGCGTTGTTTTCAGCTCCATCTGGCACCCCCGCTTGCCCTCCTCCCCTCCTCGTAGATTAGGTTCGGCCTGGGGGCGCCGGATAACTAAACGAGCCACGCCGACGCGAAAATAAGTTTGGGGGACCGGACTGGGCGCGATTTTGAGCGCCGACGCCCCCCATAGCCCTTTAGGGGGGTTTAGGGCCTCCGAGTGGAGATGCTCTAAAAAGTTGTAAAATTAGACCCAAAAACGATATAATAGAATTGTGCGTCTCTTTGGCTTATGACAAGCCAAATAGGTTTCCCAAACCAACATGCTAGTTCTTAAATATTTATGAGTTGGGGGTGTCGTTGTGCACCATATCTGAGAGTTTGAGTTGCATAGTTGTATGCAGATTATAAATCAAGTAAGCAAAAAATTCAAATCCACAATAACACAATTATGGATTGTGTTCAAAAAAACCATGTTGTGTGCTTCGAGCGAAGCTAAACCAAGAACCAAGATATCACAAGGCATCATTGTGTAACCTTTCCATTGTTGAAACCACGAGAACATAATAAATATTTGTCCATGAAGAATCAACGAAGAGCAATGCTAGCGATTGGAAGATAAACCTAGTGAAAACACCTCATTCACTCTCGAGTTTCATACTTACCTACACGTAAAATGGAAATACACTCCAAAAACCTCTATCTACGTACATTACAATAGACGTTAGATCTTTGCAAATATATTTAATAATACTAGATGCGCATTAACACATATATAAACTCTGGTAATCTAACTGATAAAATGCAAGAGAAATAAGCAACTCCTTTGCTATAAGGAAGGAAGTCTTGAAAGGGGTGCCAACCTGCGCTAAATATGTGACAACATAGTTGCTCCTAGTTCTGCTTGCCAAGCATGTTTGGAACACATCTATGCACTCTAATAATCTGGCACAAATTAATCTACCAAGATATGCATTTTTTTGTCTTCTAATTTACTCGGATCTAGGGGTATTTGGCTAGTTCAGGGTTTTTTACAAAGCAATGACTAAGATGGAAACTAAGAAATAATTTTGTTGCAAAGTACGATTTTTTATTATTTTTATTTATAGGTATAAATGCTCTAATATTTTATAAACATATATTATGATTAGCACAAATATTATGTAGTTTGTTTGTTTAAACAATAAAAAAATATTGACCGTATAAGTGATAAAATAGAAAGTTTGTTATAAATAATTGAGTGAAAAGGCGTGGATGAGAGAAAGTTCATATGGTTTTATCCAATTGGCCTTGATAATTTTTATCAACGGATTTAATAGAAGATGCTTTTGTTCCTTCTTACCAATTTTTTTAAATGTTAACGAACGGAGTTAATGGATGATGCGGACAACGGAGTTAAAATTTTGTTCCTTCGTCCATGATTCTTGGCCGCTATATATGTGTTCATGTACTCGTAATTTGTTCCGCGGTTGATAAGGTTTTTGTTTCTATATTTGTCCAAAATTTTGTTTCTCCGGAACTAAATTTTTGTTCCATTGTCCTTGGCCCCAAATGTTATGTTCCTCATGTATTCGTAATTTTGTTCCTTCTCATCTACATTTTGTTCTGCGGGAAACAAAATATTGTTCCACCTTGTAAATACTTATTTTCTAGTTGGTTAGTTTCACAAACACTAATTTTGGTCCCACAATGTTAAAACTTAGTTCCTCTTGTTCTTAAAATTTTTCCACTTGGTCAATTGTTTTGTTCCTTTTTGTACTTTTGATTGTTTTGTTGCTCTAAAATTATGGTCCAATTCATGTTGCACTTGCAATTGTTATATATTTATTCTCCAGGCACCGAAATTTGGTTCTGAATTAATCCAAGAATTTATTCCACTGGAAGTGGCGTTTTCTTCTACATGAGTTGAAACTTTGTACAGTTAGTCTGATATTTATTACCCTTCTCAGTCTTGAGTAAATTATGCGAAAGCAATGCACTCCATCACTACGGTATGTAGCGTGTTGAAAAAAATGATGCGAGGTGAAGGAAATCCATGTAGGCTTGTATATAAGGAAACTTTTCGTCTGGTAAAAGCAAAAACGGAAATGGTATTTTGTGGAAAAGGAACGAAAATAAAAATATCCTAAACGGAAACAAAAAAGAAACCGGAGAACCATTTCCAACGGAAACGAAAATGGTAAAGAAATTCCAGATAAACAAATACAAAATCTTTTCGGAAATATAAACAGCCAGGCCCATTCACGAAATAGTATTTTGCTTCCATGATTTACCTTGCTCTTGTCGGGCCATAGAATACATACATGGTCTACCTAATACATGCAATCGGCACAAGCTACATATTAATCAAGTGAGTGACTTAGCGTTTATGTGAAACTATTTATGTGAACATATGTGCTTATCAAGTGTTGAATTATGTGTGTGACTTTATATTCAATTGTCACTTGTCGAAATTGTGAGATATTCTTTGTCTGTTATATGTTCTTTTTGGTGTACAAACCATGATATTATGCCATTTATATTCAAGCAAATGTCTATTTTCGTATGTATACGTTCCATATTCGTCTCCGATGGTTTTCAATTCCGTGTTTATTTCCAGAGTTTTCTATTTTATTTCTGATTCCGGCGATACATGAGGAAAAAAAACGATAACGCATGTTTCCGTTCTTTTTTCAACCCACACATCTACACGTGGGGTGCGAAGATATGCAACAGCCCATATTTATGCATGTATGTTTATTAGAGTACCTCAACTCATTGGACGTTTCCAGGCCGAAATCCAGCGCTATTTAGCGCCAGACGGATGTAACTTTCGGTCTAGTAATAGCCATTTTCCCACTCACGTTTTCAAGTGTGGTTCCTAGGCGAGGCAAAATCGGTAATATATTTGATTTTTTTTGTTCCCGGCGGCAAAATCTTGCCCAAAGGTGTTCGACAGAAATCGGCCAAAAGTATTCGATAGAAGTACGCCCAAAGAAGGTCCGGCGATCAAATTATTACAAAACATGATGAAATCCGGCGATCATTCGTCGACGAGGATGGACTCCTCCGGCGTGCCTGGTGCGACGGGGATGGGATCCTCGGCCAGGACAGGACTCGCCAACGGATTGGAGGAGGTAGAGGTAGAGCTCGGCGGAGGACCGATGGCCGGGTGAAGGGAATATGCCCTGCAGGCAAATAATAAAAGGTTTATTATTGTTATATTCCAATAAGTTTGTAATAGTTTTTTATTGTGCTATAACTGTATCAAGTGGAAACATTGATACAACTGTGATATGAATCAATAGTCCTTAGGTCCTTAGTAGCCTCTATTCATACTAGTTCGTTGAACAACATATGATCAAGATTTTCTGATCATGAGTGATAGTGCAGCTGACAACAAAGTCATATCATTGGTGAATGATGTGATGTACATTTCCTCAAAGATTGCGACACGATCAATTCATGAGGTTCATCATTGTAATAGTTAAAAACATAGTCTCCTTCTCCTTAGACCATAAGATAATATTAATAACTGACTCCTGAGGCTGATTTGACTGCATCAAACGTTACTCAGTGAAATGGTGATTATAAAAGTGTATGTTGGATATCCGGAGGAACAGGTTGATGCCTATAAATTAAGACCGGGATTTGTTCACCCACTGACGCGTAAGATACATTGGTCCGATTTGGTGAGATTACATCCATAATGTCGCGACATATGACTAAGTCACGGGGATGTAATATCACGGGAACAAGTGAAGCAGTACTTGTCGGTAACGAGATTGAACAGGGTATGTGATACCCAAACGACCTTCCGCCGCTGCCGCCACCACACGACGAGTACCACGGCTGGTCCCTCTTCCACCGCATGATGAGTACCACGGCTGGTCCCTCCACGTCTGCCGCCGCCGTCGACCTCCCAAGCTATGACGACGACCGGAACCCCAACAGCGACTCGTTGACAGAGAGGTGGTGGCAGAGCCTCGACGACTAGGCATTGACGCTGACGACAACGTCCTAAACTGGTTTTAATTCATGTTTTAGATCATGGTTATTAGGTTTAATCAATGTTTAGGTAATCTAGTTTGAATAATGTCTGAACCATGTTTAATTATGTTCGAATATTTGCAACTAAGTCTATGAATCAATTTGTGATCAAAATATGTGTGATTTGCTTATTTAGATTTAGGGGTTCGGCTAGGTACCGTCTCTCTTTAGATGAGCAAATATGGGGAGTTAAAGGATGGAGGCTGATATGCGCGGCTAACCGATACGCGTTCGGCTAGAGATGGTCTTATGGGGTCTTGGGTGTGTGTGTGGGGGGGGGGGGGGGGGAGCTGGGCAATTTTGCGGCTTCATGGGGTATGCTTTGCGAGCTTTGAAAGATTTAATTAAGATATGGTTCAGACTCTTTGCGATTTTATTCATTCATTATGCAACATTATTTTGAACACTGCATTTGTTGTATACGCCTGTGGAGCAAGATTCAATTCAGCTACAAATAAATACAGTACTTATCGTAATTGACTGACTCCACGATGTTCCTAGGACATGTGTATTAGTTTAGAAAACATCCGTCTGTATTACTTGTCCACGCCATCTGTAGACGGCACTACAGACACACCTCGTACATGAGGTCGTCGCTACCGTCTACAGGAATCCAATTATTTCTTCCTCCTCCGCTCCACGCGTCATCTCTCCTCAATTGAATCTGTCCGTTGTTCCAAATAGTCTTGGCCGATCTTCTCAAAGACTCATTTATCCTCTCACGGTAGAATTCCATCCAGGCATGCGTCCAAAAGGGAAAAAAACATAATTTGGAAGCAGTGAAATCCGGCTGTTGCAGCAACGATCTAAGACGGAGCGCCACACATTAACTAGTGAATACTGCTCGGGTGGTGGCTCCGGTTGGACAGAGCAAGGATAGGCTCACCGGCGACGACCAACAAGGTCCTCGTCGATGCGTTTCAACAGAAGTCGCCGTGTTGCAGAAGCTCCGGTGGTCTCCTCGCGGCCAACACATTGCAAGATTGGATTCATCGTCCTTTCTTTATCCGAGGGGAGATTGGATTCATCGAGCAAGGAGAAAAAAAAATCAAAGACGGGAGTGGTGTAGACGCCCTCGATACAACGGGGGAAAGGCTGTCGGTAGCGACCGAATTTTCAGGGCTACAAACGGTCTGTAAAGTTTACCGATGGGCTCCTTCTCGCTCCTCCACCTCACCTAAAATCCTATGTGGCATTCCTTTTATAGACAGCTGAGGTGGACTATTGTAAAGAATCTGGGTTCATGTCGTGAGATTTGTGACCGCCACAACCACCACAACAGTTGCAAGAGGGCGTGTTCTCTCTCAAAAAAAGAGAGTGTTGCGGCAACCTCCTTGCACGGCGTCGAGCGACCTGCTTGCTAGTGTCCCCCATTTAACCGGCGGTCGTCGGGTCGCTCGGCCTGGTGCCATAAGCAAGGCACGAAATAATATTCGTCAAGGGCGGGAGCAACACATATATATGGATGGAGACATGGTGGTAGTTGAAGAGGTTGCCATCGTCGCGGCCGGCGTTGAGTCCGACGAGAGCATGTCGATCGGTGGTCGCTCGAGGAGTACACCGGCCGGTACGTGTGGATGCAGCCCGGCCGGCCGGTTGTAGTTGAACAAGTTGCCGTCGCCGCGGCCACCCCGCCCATGACGGCGGCCGGCGATCTGTCGGCTTCAATATATGGAGTCCTCGATCACGCCTACTCAGGTGAGTGTTCGACGACGCGGTGAACTGGAAATATTTTGGAGCGAATCTCGGACTCCAAGTCGTACGGCAACCCAGCAAGAACCGGAAAAAACACCGTACCGGAAAATGAAAAGGAACGTTAAGAAATTAAAAATAAAATTGACAGCTGTGGGATTTGAACCCACGCCCTTTCGGACCAGAGCCTAAATCTGGCGCCTTAGACCACTCGGCCAAACTGTCTTCGTGCTTAATTATATCTTGTGATAACTTTATATAACCAAGTCCCGTAAAACTAAATGGATCACAAATCTAGCTGTACCTTCATAGTATGTCTTGCTTCTACTGTCTAGATACTTTATTTTCACGATAATCAATAAATCCGAAATTATAACAACAACCTGGTACATGGATATATAATCGGAGAGAGATTGCATTCAAATTATTTGTATAGAAGAATAAATGGCAACCAGGGTAAGAAAAACGAAGCAATTATTCCTCTGAATCATACATAAAGGAGATCCATGAGCAAGTTCAAACTCCTCATGTAATTCTCTACTCATAATTAATGCGGGTGCCAAGCACAAGAAATTTTAAGCGATCCGAGCATCACACTGAAATGGCCATGTACACATGAAACATACTCAAATCGGACATAGTAGACCCTAAGCAATATAACAGAATTGTGCATATGTGAGTTCTAGCCAGACAAAGATGCTTTCTAAATCAACATGCTAATGAATAAATCTTGATGAGATGGGATGTTTCCAGCACGGTCATTTCCAAGGTTGAGTTGCCTAGTTATATGCACATTGCAAATCAAATAGAGAAAAGAACCAAACCCACAATAGGTCGTGTTCAAATCCTCATGGTGTGTGCTTCGAGCAAAGCTAAATTAGCGAAAGCACAAAGAAACATAGCCAAACAAAAAACCAACAAAGAGCAATTCCAATAGTTGAAAGAAACTGAATAGATACTGCATACGCTCTAGAGTTTCATACTCACATGCACCTGAAAAAGACATACACTCTAGAAACCTCTAAATGTGTATTTGTTAGATCATACACCTTAGATCTCTGCCAATATATTTAAGGATACTAGTCTGAACATGAACACATATATGAACTCTATTATTCTAAGTGGCACAAATTATGTAATGAAGGCATGCATTTTTTTTATTCTAGTTTACTCCGATCTATTTGGTTAGCGTATGTTTTTTTGCAGAGTAATATCTAAAAATGAAACAAAAATTAATTTCATTGCAAAATACTCTACTTATTAGGTTTGTTATAGTGATAAACTTTATGATTTATAAGAACATTTGTTGATAATTAGCACGAACATTATGTAATTTTATATAATAAAAATGTATGTATATTCATATGTTCATTGGATAGGTAATAAGTAAAATGTTTAGTATAAATAATTGAGTGAACGGCCTTGCCTCCACAATCGTCATCGGAGAGAATAGTAAGAGAGGAAACTGCAGGTTCCATCGGGTTTTGATCATGGCGTTGCACATTTCACCAGATCGACGTCTCTTTTGCGGCATTCACTAGGTTCTCGTCTAATACATTGTGCATTGGTCAAACAAGCCATTAGTCTTCAGTTGAGCAATCTGACGCGGGCCCCACACAGCCAAGTCTAACCATCCATGAAACCCCAAACGATCCGATCCAACCATCCGCGACGACCGAACTGAATCTACCGTCTTGTAGGGGTTCGTAGCATGGAAAACAAAAAAATTCTACCGCATACAAACAAACAAGCCAAGATCTATCTACTAGATTGTAGCAACGAGTCGATAGAATAACTCACCCTCGAAGATTCCAAAGCATTTAACGAGAGCAGATTCTCGTGGGTGATGTAGTCGTACTCTTGCCGATCTCAAGATCGTGTAGACGATCCTTCCTAAGCTGCTCCGGCACTCCCTTGATCGGTCACACGCTCGATACTCGATGAAGACCTTCCTCTCCTTGTTCCGGCAGGCTGGAGGTTGTAGCACTCTCTCGCGATTCCGCAAGACAACAAGGTGGTACCGGAAGTAGAGGGGAGATCTCGCAGGGCTTTGCCTTAAGCCGGAGCGAGTATGTTGGACTATGAGAGAGGCCTCGGCGATCTAGGGTTTAGACGCACCAAGGAGAGAGGGCTAGGCCGACGGCTAGGGCTTGGGAAATCCCAAGTCGGCGGCTAGGGTTTGCCCTAGGCGGCGACAGCTGCAGGAGGTGGCGGCGCCGGCGGCTTGGAGCTAGGGTTTTGAAGGGTGAAAGGTGTGTGTTTGGAGGGGCAGCCCTGCCCCTCCTTATATAGGTGGAGGGGGCCGGCCAAGGGGAGGGGAGTCCCTCCCCAACTCGGCTTCCAAGGCCGGCGGTGGAGGGAGAGGGACTTCCTCCCCAAGTAGGTTTCCTACTCTCCCTCCACCAAGCAAAATAGTCGTTTGACTTTTCAAATTGGCGTTTGACTTTTTCAAACTAGGATTTGATTTATCCCTTTATTTTGCTCAGCGATGACACCTAGTACATGATGCAATCATTCCAACTTGTTATGACACATTCATGTAACCTTCCCCTCCGGAGTGCCGGACATTTCGGAACCTTCTAGAACATTCCTGATGAAAACACCGGAACCATTCTCCAACCCCGAAACAGGACTTTCCTTATATGAATCTTATTCTCCGGACCATTCCGTCCTCGTGATATCCCGGATCCCATCCGAGACTCCGAACAACATTCGGTCTCTTACTCATCATTCCATAACTACTCAACAACATCAAATCCTTAAGTGTGTCTCCCTACGGTTCGTGAATTATGCGGACATGATCGAGACACTTCTCCGAACAATAACCAATAGAGGAATCTGGAAATTCATATGGTTCCCACATATTTCTACGATTACTTTGCGATCGAATGAACCACTTACATACGATACCAATTTCCCTTTGTCTCACGATAGTTTACTTATCCGAGATTTTGATCGTCGGTATCTCTGCATACCTAGTTCAACCTCGTTACTGATAAGTACTGTTTTCTCGTTACCGTGATATGTGATCCCTTGTGAGCCAGTCACATGCTTGCAAGCCAATTGGATGACATTCCACCGAGAGGGCCCAGAATATATCTATCCGTCATATGGATGGACAAATCCCACTCTTGATCCATGTGTCTCAACCAATACTTTCCGAATACTCAATGCCACCTTTATAGCCACCCAGTTACGGTGTGGTGTTTGATGTCATCAAAGCATCCTTCCGGTGATGGTGATAAGCATGATCTCATGGTCGAAGGAATTAGGTTACTATGTATCAGAAAGCATATATCAATTGAACTATTAAAATGACTTGATCTTTATGCTACGCTTATCTATAGGAGTATGTCCATCATACCATTCTCCTAACGATATGATCTTGTTGTTAATAACATCTCAATGTTCATGATAGGGAAACCATAATCTATTAACCAACAAGCTAGTATAATGAAGAGGCTTTACTAGGGACTCTATTTTTAGTTTACAAATCACACAAGTATTAATGTTTCCTGGTTAATACTATTATAGCATGAATGTAAACATTTATCATAAACACAAAGATATAATAATAACTACATTTATTATTGCCTCAAGGGCATATCTCCAACAGTCCCCCACCTGCACTAGAGTCAACTAATCTAGATTACATGGTGATATACCGAACACCCATGGCAGTTTGGTGTTGGTCATGTTTTGCCCTCGGGAGAGGTTTAGTCAACGGATCCGCCACATTCAGATCTGTGTGTACTTTGCAAATCTTTATGTCACCATCTTGGACATGTTCTCGAATAGAGTGGAAACGTAGCTTGATGTGCTTCAGCTTCTTGTGTGACCTTGGTTCTTGCACATTGGCTATGGCGCCCATGTTATCACAGTAGATAGACATTGGGTCCAGCGCACTTGGAACCACACCGAGCTCTGTAATGAACTCTTTCATCCATATCGCTTCTTGTGAAGCCTACGAAGCAGCCATGTATTCCGATTCAGTTGAAGATCTTTCCACAACGCTTTGCTTTGCACTCCTCTAGCTAACTGCTGCACCATTCAAAGTAAATACGTATCCAGATTGTGATTTAGAATCATCCGGATCGGTGTTCCAACTAGCATCGGTGTAACCATTAACAACGAGCTGTTCATCACCTCCATAAGAAAGAACCATATCCTTAGTTCTTTTCAAGTACTTAAGGATGTTTTTGATCATCCAATGATCCACTCCTGGATCACTTTGATATCTGCTAGTCAAACTAACAGCATATGCAATGTCGGGTCTAGTACATAGCATGGCATACATTAGAGATCATATGGCTGAGGCATAGGGAGTTTTACTCATCCTTTCTCTATCTTCTGCCGTTGTTGGACTTTGAGTTTTACTCAACGTCGTATTGGGCAACATGGGCAAGAACCCTTTCTTGCTTTCTTCCATTCCAAACCTCTTTAGAACTTTGTCCAAATATGTACTTTGTGACAATGATATTAGGCGTCTCGATCTATCTCTATAAATCTTTATGCCCAATATGTAAGCTGCTTCGCCAAGATCTTTCATTGAAAAACTATTATTCAAATATTCCTTGACACTATTAAGAAGGTCTACATCATTCCCAATCAACAATATGTCATCTACATACAATATTAAGAATGCTACAGAGCTCCCACTCACTTTCTTGTAAATACAAGCTTCTCCATAAGTTTGTATAAAACCAAAACTTTTGATCACCTTATCAAAACGTTGATTCCAACTTCGAGATGCTTGCTTCAATCCATAAATGGACCGTTGAAGTTTGCATACCTTGTTAGCATCCTTCGGATCGACAAAATCTTTGGGTTGCATCATATACAACTCTTCATCAATGTCTCCATTGAGGAACGCTGTTTTGACATCCATCTGCCATATTTCATAATCGTAATATGCAGCGATTGCTAACATAATCCTCACAGACTTTAGCTTCGCTACTGGTGAGAAGGTCTCATCGTAGTCAACTCCTTGAATTTTTCGAAACCTTTTTGCGACAAGTCGAGCTTTATAGATGAATATTACCATCAAGATC
Organism: Avena insularis; assembly: GCA_023614405.1. NCBI lineage: Eukaryota > Viridiplantae > Streptophyta > Magnoliopsida > Poales > Poaceae > Avena > Avena insularis. The sequence continues at coordinate 409,685,311 of CM042691.1, forward strand.
TGCTTTCTTCTTGAAAATCCATTTGTTCTCGACAGCCTTCCTACCATCCAGAAGTCCACCAAAGTCCATACTTGGTTTTCGTACATGGATCCAATCTCGGATTTCATGGCTTCTTGCCATTTATTGGAATCTGGGCTCATCATCGCTTCCTCATATGTCGCAGGGTCATCGGTGTTGTCCACCAACATGACATTCATAACGGGATCATACCAATCAGGAGTGGGACGAGTTCTCGTTGACCTGCGAGGCTCTGTAGTAACTACAACCGAAGTTTCATGATCATCATCATTAGCTTCCTCTCTTATTGGTGCAAGCACCACAGGAACTTCTTCTGGTGCTGCGCTACTCGCAAGTTCGAGAGAAGGTTCGACAACCTCGTCGAGTTCTACTTTCCTTCCAGTCACTTCTTTCGAGAGAAATTCCTTCTCTAGAAAGGATCCATTCTTGGCAACGAAGATTTTGCCTTCGGATCTATGATAGAAGGTATACCCAATATTTTCCTTTGGGTATCCTATGAAGATGCATTTTTCTGCTTTGGGTTCAAGCTTGTTTGGCTGTAACTTCTTTACATAGGCTTCGCAACCCCAAACTTTAAGGAACGACAATTTAGGTTTCTTCCCAAACCATAATTCATACGATGTCATTTCAACGGATTTAGATGGTGCCCTATTTAAAGTGAATGCGGCTGTTTCTAATGCATAACCCCAAAATGATAGCGGTAAATCTGTAAGTGACATCATAGAACGAACCATATCTAAGAGAGTTCGATTACGACGTTCGGACACACCATTACGCTGTGGTGTTCCCGGCGGTGTCAATTGTGAAAGTATTCCGCATTTCTTCAAATGCTCGCCAAACTCGTAACTTAGATATTCACCTCCACGATCAGAACGTAGAAATTTAATCTTCTTGTTACGTTGATTCTCCACCTCACTTTGAAATTCCTTAAACTTCTCGAAAGTTTCGGACTTATGTTTCATGAAATAGATATACCCATATCTACTTAAGTCATCTGTGAAGGTAAGAACATAACGATAACCACCGCGCGATGCTACACTCATTGGACCACACACATCGGTATGTATGATTTCTAATAAGTCCGTAGCTCGCTCCATCATACCAGAAAATGGAGTCTTAGTCATTTTTCCCATCAGACATGCTTCACATCTTTCAAGTGATTCAAAATCAAGTGTTTCAAGAAGTCCATTGGAATGGAGTTTCTTCATACGCTTCACTCCAATGTGACCAAGACGACAGTGCCACATATAGGTCGAGTTATCGCTCGATTTCAAACGTTTAGCTTCAATGTTATTAATATGTGTATTTCCACTATCGAGATTCAATAAGAATAGACCATCTATCAAAGGTGCATGTGCATAAAACATATTACTCATATAAATCGAACAACCATTATTCTCGGACTTAAACAAGTAACCATCTCGCAATAAACAAGATCCCGATATAATGTTCATGCTTAACGCAGGCACCAAATAACAATTATTTAAGTATAAAACTAATCCCGATGGTAGATGAAGAGGTAGCGTGCCGACCGCGATCACATCAACCTTTGATCCATTTTCCATGCGCATCGTCACCTCGTTCTTCGCTAGCTTCCATTTATTCTGTAGCACCTGTTTCGAGTTACTAATATGAGCAACCGAACCAGTATCAAAACCCAGGCACTACTACGAGTACTAGTGAGATACACATCAATAACATGTATATCGGATATACCTTTCTTCTTGATGTTGTCGTTCTTCAAATCTGCCAAGTACTTTGGGGAATTCCGCCCAAAGGACCTTCTCCCTTGCGGTAAAAGCACTCAGATCGCTTAGGTCCAGCCTTGGTCTTCTTCGTCGGTGCGGTAACTTTCTTACCACCCTTCTTGAAGTGTCCCTTTTGCTTAGACTTGCCTTTCTTGAATTTGGTGGTCTTATTGACCATCAACACTTGGTGCTCTTTCTTGATCTCCACTTCTGCAGATTTTAACATGGAGAAGAGTTCTGGCAACTGCTTGTTCATGCTTTGCATATTGTAGTTCATCACAAAGTTCTTGTAACTTGGTGGTAGTGATTGGAGGACACGGTAAATCCCCAAAGCATTAGGAATCACTATACCCAAGCTTTGAAGATTGTTTGCGTGCCCAGACATCTTAAGCACATGCTCACTGACGGAGCTGCCCTCTTCCATCTTGTAGTTAAAGAACTTTTCAGAAGCCTCATAGCTCTCAACTGCCGCGTGAGTCTCAAAAATCAATTTGAGTTCACGGACAATATCATGTGGGTCTGAATCCTCAAACCTTTTCTGAAGCTCCGATTCTAAACCATACAAGATAGCACACTGAACTGTGGAGTACTGAGTCTTCCGAGCGAGGTAAACATTCTTTACTTCATCGGTAGCAGTAGCTGCAGGCGGGTCATCCAAATGGTGCATCCAAAGACATAGGTCAAATTACCAGCATTGAGGACAATCCTCAAATTCCGGAACCAATCTGCGAAGTTGCTTCCATTGTTTTTCAACTTTTCTTTCTCTAGGAACGCATTAAAATTGATGGTAGGGGCCGCCATTGATCTACAACATATTTGCAATAGTTTTAGACTAAGTTTATGACAAATTGAGTTCTAATTAATAGTTAAATTAATCTAGGTGAACTCCCACTCAAAACAATATCCCTCACTTTGTTTTAGTGATCACACGAACCAAATCCACCATATCAAAACCGATCATCACGAGAGTTGATGTAGCTTCAATGGCGAACAATCGACATGTTCATCATATCTACTATATGATTCATGCTTTACCTTTCGGTGATCCGTGTTCCGAGACCATGTCTGTACATGATAGGCTCGTCAAGATCAAACTTTAGCTTCCGCATGAGCAAATCTGGCTTGCTCACGTTGTATACACTTGCAGAATCTAACACACCCGATCATCACGTGGTGCTTCGAAACAACAAGCTTTAGCAACGGTGCTTACTAAGGATGGACACTTTCGAACTTGAAATTTATGTGCATGAGGGATCATCTTATAATGCTACCGTTGTTAACTAAGCAATACAAGATGCATAAAGGATTAACATCACATGCAATTCATAATATGTGATATGATATGGCCTTTCTTCTTTGTGCTTCCGATCTCCATCTTCAAGCACGAACATGATCTCCATCATCACCGACATTGCATCAAGGTCAATGACGCCGCTCCATGGTTGTCGTCCACCAGCTTCAACTATTACAACTACTTTGAATATACACGCGGGTCTTAACAGAAATTAAAGACAACTATGGCTCCTGCTAGTTGCCAACTTATAATAAGGAACATTGCATACATCAAATATAATCACAATCATGGCCATATCACATCACAGCACACCCCTGCAAAACAAAGTTAGACGCCTCTATTTTCTTTGCATGTTTTACGTGGTTTGGGGCTTTCAATAAGTGTCGATCTAACTTACGAACAAGAACCACAACGTTGATGTTTGAACTATCAAGTGCCCGTTGTAAATTGGATCTATACTATAATGGAAGAGACAGACACCCGCAAAGCCACTAATGCAATACAAGTTGCATGTTGAGCGTGGAGCAAGTCTCATGAACGATGTCATGTAAGGTTAGCCCGGGCCGCTTCATCCCATCATACCGCAAGATGCAAAGTACACAAGAAGCAATTGATAATAAAAGCACCACCGCCCATAATGACCATTGTGTTCTACTCGTGCAACAGATCTACATATAGACACGGCTCTGATACCACTGTAGGGGTTCGTAGCATGGAAAACAAAAAAATTCTACCGCATACAAACAAACAAGCCAAGATCTATCTACTAGATTGTAGCAACAAGTCGATAGAATAACTCACCCTCGAAGATTCCAAAGCGTTTAACGAGAGCAGATTCTCGTGGGTGATGTAGTCGTACTCTTGCCGATCTCAAGATCGTGTAGACAATCCTTCCGGCAAGGCTGTTCCGGAGCGCTCCGTTCACACGTTCGGTACTCGATGAAGACCTTCCTCTCCCTTGTTCTAGCAGGCAGCGGAGGTTGTAGCACTCTCCTCGCGATTCCGGCAGCACAACAGCGTGGTACCGGAAGTAGAGGGGAGATCTCGCAGGGCTTCGCCTTAAGCCGGAGCGAGTATGGTGGACTATGAGAGAGGCCTCGGTGATCTAGGGTTTAGACGCACCAAGGAGAGAGGGCTAGGCTGGTGGCTAGGGCTTGGGAAAGCCCAAGTCGGCGGCTAAGGTTTGCCCTAGGCGGCGGCAGCTGCAGGAGGTGGCGGCGCCGGCGGCTTGGAGCTAGGGTTTGCAGGGTGCAAGGTGTGTGTTTGGAGGGGCAGCCCTGCCCCTCCTTATATAGGTGGAGGGGGCCGGCCAAGGGGAGGGGAGTCCGTCCCTAACTCGGCTTCCAAGGCCGGCGGTGGAGGGAGAGGGACTTCCTCCCCAAGTAGGTTTCCTACTCTCCCTCCACCAAGCAAAATAGCCGTTTGACTTTTCAAATTGGCGTTTGACTTTTTCAAACTAGGATTTGATTTATCCCTTTATTTTGCTCAGCGATGACACCTAGTACATGATGCAATCATTCCAACTTGTTATGACACATTCATGTACCCTTCCCCTCCGGAGTGCCGGACATTCCGGAACCTTCTAGAACATTCCCAATGAAAACACCGGAACCATTCTCCAACCCCGAAACAGGACTTTCCTTATATGAATCTTATTCTCCGGACCATTCCGGATCTCCTCGTGATATCCCGGATCCCATCCGAGACTCCGAACAACATTCAGTCTCTTACTCATCATTCCATAACTACTCAACAACATCAAATCCTTAAGTGTGTCTCCCTACGGTTCGTGAATTATACGGACATGATCGAGACACTTCTCCGAAAAATAACCAATAGAGGAATCTGGAAATTCATATGGTTCCCACATATTTCTACGATTACTTTGCGATCGAATGAACCACTTACATACGATACCAATTTCTCTTTGTCTAACGATAGTTTACTTATCCGAGGTTTTGATCGTCGGTATCTCTGCATACCTAGTTCAACCTTGTTACTGATAAGTACTCTTTTCTCGTTACCGTGATATGTGATCCCTTGTGAGCCAGTAACATGCTTGCAAGCCAATTGGATGACATTCCACCGAGAGGGCCCAGAGTATATCTATCCGTCATATGGATGGACAAATCCCACTCTTGATCCATGTGTCTCAACCAATACTTTCCGAATACTCAATGCCATCTTTATAGCCACCCAGTTACAGTGTGGTGTTTGATGTCATCAAAGCATCCTTCCGGTGATGGTGATAAGCATGATCTCATGGTCGAAGGAATTAGGTTACTATGTATCAGAAAGCATATAGCAATTGAACTATTTAAATGACTTGATCTTTATGGTACGCTTATCTATAGGAGTATGTCCATTATACCATTCTCCTAACGATATGATCTTGTTGTTAATAACATCTCAATGTTCATGATAGGAAAACCATAATCATCTATTAACCAACAAGCTAGTATAATGAAGAGGCTTTACTAGGGACTCTATTTTTAGTTTACAAATCACACAAGTATTAATGTTTCCTGGTTAATTCTATTATAGCATGAATGTAAACATTTATCATAAACACAAAGATATAATAATAACTACATTTATTATTGCCTCTAGGGCATATCTCCAACACGTCTCTCAAAAAACTGAACCCACCGCACCCAATTCAATCACCCTCCCCATGAAGCACAGGCCCGAGGGTCGTGGTGGCGGCTGGCAAATTGCCAGCAACTAACCACCGATGATGGATCCCGGTGAAGGTCGTGAGTACTTCAGCTATCCTCCCCATACTACCACGATACCAACCTAAGGCGAGGCATACAAGAATTCGAACTATCCAATACCAGGACAAAACACATGGACTAAAACAGATTCACCTGACATAGACCCACCCAAGTACAAAACAAAGCATGGAAGAAAGCAAAAGAAAATACGCAAGGGGCAACACGAACCATGCAAGTCAACTGTTCAGAACACGATGATAACTATCAGATGTTAGCTCCAAGGTCACAGGTACACAAATTGTACTATGCCTCTGAGACCACACTTGGCGGCAAGAAACGCACAACACAAGGTAATCCTTATATGAGTTATACTCTCCATTGACATATTTAACATGTTTCACAATTTTGCAATGTTTGACAAATTTCACATGTTTTGTAGACTGTGAGAAAGTTGCTAGAAGATGGTGCTCCTCCACGGCGTGCTGCTCCACTTTTGCCTCCTCAACGCCATACTACTCCAGCGCCAGCACCTCAACATCATGCTCCACATCCACCCCCAGAGGCGCGAGCAATCACAGCCGGCTAGATTCTACCGCGCCACGACGTCTGCGAACGGGCCACACGTCCATGAAAAAACACATCCGGCATGGGCCGATGACGTCACGTAAGGGCCACGTAAGCTCTGGCTGGCCCGATGAACGTGACAAACTGGTGCCGACGTGGGCTCACGATGCCACATCGGTTGTCGATGGGCCCATAGCTACGTCAGACGGGGCCCATAGCTGTGAGAAACCGCAATCGTCTAGAGACTACAACACCATGTCTGTTCTAAACGGGTCCCATGTCCGCGAGAAACCGCGGCTGGCATGGGCCTAGTTTGCCATGTCGCCACCGGACGGGACATATGGCCGCGAGAGCCCGCGGTCGGCATGGGCTCACAACGCCATGTAGGCTCTCATCGGGCACCGCCACCCGGCGGGTGCGGACGCTTGTCGTGCCGAGAACGCCTCTCATCGCGCGCGGTCCTGCACGCAGACGATGATGGCGGGCCCATTTCGTGCGCGAGGGCCACCGTCCTGCGACGCGGAGTAGGACTCCGCTCAGGTCACACGTCCGTGTTATGGAATCTTTTGCCCTGGCCCGCAGCGGATCCCGTCTCCCGAAAAGAGCATGGCTCCGCTGCGACCGTGCCGCTTGTCCTCTCCAGCATCCGTCCCACGGCTGAAAAGAATCGAGGTGACATGTATAACTGTTTCGGCCGAAACAATCTAGCGCTATTATTTTCTCTGATCGTTAAAAAGAAAATATTTCCTTTACACATCGTGTGAGGCCCAGTGTCAGATTGCCTGTCAACAAAAGATTGCACGTATTAGACGAAAACCTGGTGAATGCTGCAAAAGAGACGTCGACCCGGTAAATTGCACGCAACACCAAGACCAAAATCTGGTGGAACTTGCAATTTCCTCAGAGTAAGAACACGAGAAAAAAACTAGATGGTTTCATCCAATTGTCCAAGGCAAGTTGTAACGACAGAGATAATATAAGACATAATCAAAGGGTTTGGGTGCCAAATGTCGGCTGATCTCTAACTCATAGTTGTTTGATATGATATCAAATAGGTGATTTAGCATTTTTTAATGAATTATCTCAGGTTTTATAAAATGGTTTCAAAATTGAGCCAAGTTGTTATAAGTTCCCAAATAACACAACTCAAATTATCTTTAATATGGATCATATTAATGAAAAAACAAACGTATGTAATCCAGTGTCCCACAAAGATATTGACACAAAATTATGTTAATAAAATTGGACTCGACCTAATTGTGACTAGGGTGCGCACCAATCACACGAATGTTATTTTGCCTTCAACACAAAAGAGCAACCTGACGATAAAATTCTTTGACTTGGCACATATTTATGGCTATTGGTGTGGAATCGTTGTCCTTAGGTACCATGCAATGCTTAGTGTGGTATATATTGCACGATTGAACGGTTGATGAATGGGGCATCTACCCCTGGTAGTAAATCCACACCCATTGGAATAATAATAGTGATAATTACAATAATACCAATAGTAATATTTAAAAAAGGGAAAATACTAATGATATTGATAATAATAGTAGTAGTAGTAATAATAATAATAATTTTCTTTTTCTACAATGTAACAATATTATATGATATTATAATACTGGAGAAACAAGAAATACTTTTGCCTTTTGAATTTCCTTTTTTTATTTGTATGAAGGAGTTTTAACGAATAAGAGAAAGAATAATCAAATTGAAGTTGCTCTTCTGTGTTAATCATCTCTTCAACCCTTCTTTACATTCACTTGTGCTGTCATCATGCTCCATGCCCTGAGCTGTGGCACCTTGACCGTGGTACTTCCATTGTTGAAGGCATACATGTGGGTCCTTTCGTCGACAAGCGCCACTGGATAGACTCTCGCTATGATGCAGAGCCTGCCACCGCCACCAAAGCTCTCCACGGCCGACCGGTCAATCTACACGATAGCATCCAGCCAACCATCCATTTTTAATTCTGAAATGAGTAATTGGAGAATGGCAAAGTATCGCAAACTTACTAGAGTTCTGAGCGATATCTTCCTTTCCTCTTCGAGGTCAAACTCAAAGAAGCCTCCATAGGCTGGTGTGTACAGTTTTGTTCTCAAGGAAGACCTGTGCAAAGAAAATAAATAATTATTTTTAATTTTCAAATATACATGGGCAGATATGGAAAGTAATGGAGAAGACTAGCCAAAATTAAGGCAAAAACTAGAAGCGCTAACCTTCTTAAGTCAGAGCACATGAGTATCATATACTTGAGACAGGATCTTTTCAGCACGGTCATTTCCAAGGTTGAGTTGCCTAGTTATATGCACATTGCAAATCAAATAGAGAAAAGAACCAAACCCACAATAAACCGTGTTCAAATCCCCACGTCGTGTATGCTCTTCGAGTGAATCGAAATCAGCGAAAGCACAAAGCAACATAAAAAATGCTGGCCAAGAAAGAACCAACAAAGAGCAATGCCAATAGTTGAAAAAACATTATAAATACCACATACGCTCTAGAGTTTCATACTCACGTGCACCTGAAAAAGACATACACTCTAGAAACCTCTATCTATGTGTTTGTTAGACCATACACCTTAGATCTTTGCCAATAAATTTAAGGATCCTAGACTGAACATGAACACATATATCAACTATATTAGTCTAACTGGCACAAATTATGTAATGAAGGTATGCATTTTTTTGTCTTCTAGTTTACTCCGATCTATTTGGTTAGTGTATGTTTTTGCAGAGTGATGTCAAAAAAAATTAATTGCATTGCAAAATACTCTAGTTATTAGGTTTGTTACAGTGATAAATGTTATGATTTATAAGAGCATCTATTGATAATTAGCACGAACATTGTGCAGTTTTTACATTGGATAGATAATAAGTAAAAATGTTTAGTATAAGTAATTGAGTGAACAGCGGTGCCGCTAAGATCCTCATCGGAGAGAAGAGTAGGAACACGAGAAAAACACTAGATGGTTTTATTCAATTGTGCAAGACAAGTTGTAATGTAGAGATGACTGAAGACACAATCAAAGGGTCTGGGTGCCACATGCCGGCTGATCTCTAACCCATAGTTTTTTATGTGATATCAAATAAGTGATTTAGCATTTTTATTAATTATCTAAAAATGTATTTTTTTATATAAAATGGTTTCAAAATTTAGCCAAGTTGTTATAAGTTCCCAAATAACACAATGATGCAACTCAAATTATCTTTAGTATGGATCAAATTAATGAAAAAACAAACACATGTAATCCATTGTCCCACAAAGATATTAACACAAAATTATGTTAATAAAATTGGTCTCGACCTAATTGTGACTAGGGTGCGCACCAATCACACAAAGGTTATTTTGCCTTCGCCAACACACAAGAGCAACCCGACGATAACATTTCTTTGACATGGCACATATTTATGGCTATTGGTGTGGTATGTATTGCATGATTGAACGCTTGATAAATGGGGCATCTAACCCCAGTAGTAAATCCACACCCACAGGAATAATAATAGTGATAATTACAATAATACCAATAGTAATATTTAAATGGGAAAATATTAATGATATTGATAATAATAGTAGTAGTAGTAGTAATAATAACAATAATAGTAAGTTCAAAAAAATTCTTTTTCTACAATGTAACTATATTATATGATATTATAATACTAGAGAAACAAGAAATACTTTTGCCTTTTGAATTTCCTTTTTTTTATTTGTATGAAGGAGTTTTAATGAATAAGAGAAAGAATAATCAAATCGAAGTTGCTCCTCTGTGTTAATCATGTCTTCAACCCTTCTTTACATTCACTTGTGCTGTCATCATGCTCCATGCCCTGAGCTGTGGCACCTTGACCGTGGTACTTCCATTGTTGAAGGCATACATGTGGGTCCTTTCGTTGACAAGCGCCACTGGATAAACTCTTGCTATGATGCAGAGCCTGCCACCGCCACCAAAGCTCTCCACGGCCGACCGGTCAATCTACACGATAGCATCCAGCCAACCATCCATTTTAAATTCTGAAATGGGTAACTGGAGAATGGCAAAGTATCACAACTTACTAGAGTTCTGAGCGATATCTTCCTTTCCTTTTCGAGGTCAAATTCAAAGAAGCCTCCATAGGCTGGCGTGTACAGTTCTGGTCTCAAGGAAGACCTGTGCAAAGAAAATAAATAAGTATTTTTAATTTCAAATATACATCGATAGATATGGAAAGTAATGGAGAAGACTAGCCAAAATTAAGGCAAAACTAGAAGCGCTAACCTTCTTAGGTCAGAGCACATGAGTATCATATACTTCTGCTGTGATTTGTAGACTCTAAAATGCACAACAGTGTGTTCCTCCATGTTGTCGGAGGCTAGAATAACAAGCCCAAATGGCCCTATACCCCCACGAATTGATGCATCCGCTTCCCGGCAGTGCTTTTCAGCGTCCAAAAGCCAGGAAGGTTCAAATGGGTCGGCGTCGCCGATGGACGTCAGCTCAAAATCTATCTCTACATCAGCCTGTTTCAAGAAAATTTGTGCCTGATTAGTTACAGTCCCTCTGAAAAATACACGAACACTGAAGCGAATTTGTGGCTATCTTTTTATTGCAAAAACTATTTCCTACTATCTATATAATTAGTAATTATCAGAAGACCCTGCAACTTTTACTGGCACGACACGTTGGAGTAAAAATATTCTTTGGAAGACCAAGTAAGCATGTTTGTGAAAAGGAAACTACCTGTGTAGTGTCAATTCCCTTAATCTCAAAAAGATCTCCTTTGTTTAGCTCTAGTCCTTGATGGTTGATTTCATTTCCTCGAAGGGACTCAATCTCATCAACTGGCCATTGCAGCAGCTGCTTTGCATCGCTGTCTAACCAAATTGCCCTGGGGATTGCATAGATGCCTGCCCAACCTTTTGCAACATCATCTGAAGAACTATCTGACTCGTTAGTCCAACCCCATATGACCCTCCTGCTGTTTTTCGAGTCGAAGAACGATTTTGAAGCATAGTAATTGCCGTAATCTATCTTCAGCCACAACCGACGGTCATCTAGGACAGTATCCGGCGAAAAGGCATCACGTTTGAGATCATAAACCCCAATCATGTACTTGTCACATTGATCCAAGCTCACTTTGAGGACATGCTTGGCGCCTTCCGGGATGGCTGCGGACAGGTCTAATCCACCATTATTTCCCGGCATTACCGCGAAGAAATCCGGGCACTCCCACATAGCGGATGCATTGGATGAATACAGTGGGTGATCAACTCTAGTCCAATTTAGGAAGTCTTCACTCTTGTACAAGAGTGCTGCACCGTAACCGTTCACTTCAGCTCCAATTGCTATTCTCCATAGCCCATCCGGTCCAATCCAACCGGTTGTCGGATCCCTGAACTGGCTCGAGTTAAAACCTGGTCCGACCAATTGGAGCACCGGGTTATTTCCTAATTTGGTCCATTCCCTCAGGTACGGGTCAGTGCGGTTCTTGGGAAGCATAATATTTTGGACCTGATGATTCTCTGCGTCGCCACCGGTGTATATGACGATCGGTTGACCACCAGGCAGAATTGTGGCTGATCCGGTCCAGCAACCGTTTATGTCGCCTGGCGTATCACGTTCTATTGCGGGTTCAAGTATGATCCAGTTGACGAGGTCGGTCGAAACCGCGTGGCCCCAAACTATATCACCCCAGAGGGAGCCATGGGGGTTATACTGGTAAAATGAATGGTAGATGCCATTGTAGTACATAGGTCCTGAAAGTATTTGGAAGGCAGTGTAAGCTCTAGGATGCTACAATTTCTTCTCCTTTTTATTTAAAACTATTTTGTGCCTGGGATATTCATACCATTTGGATCTTTTGTGTTTCCATAAATTTCCAAGGATCACCAGCCCACAGGATATATGAAAAAAGTGAGAGAATGTCAGTGACTTGCAACAGATGTACAATTAATAGGATAACATGTAAACAGAACCAAAGATATTTCAGATCTCAAAACAAGTCAGTATTTCACCACATTCGTGTTTCCTCTAAGCATAGCAGATCTCTCCAATATTTTTGCAGAAACATGATTTGCGGTGTTTTAATTAGGCCTGATATGGGAGGAAAAGGTATCAGGCTTTGCTTAACTGAATGCTCTCTGACCAAAGGTAACACTAACAGGGGAGCAAATATGGACATTTTCAGAGAACGCTCTGGAAGTACTTAGCGCTTTCCATGAAATTAATTCTCCATTTCTGCAATGCATACTTGTGTTTTGCGCAAGCATCTACAGAGTATGGCTATCACCTAAATCTATCTGCCGTGCCTTAAACGGCCAGGCACCTAATGTCTCCAACATTCAGCAACAGATTTGCATAAGCAATGAGTTGGCTACTAACCTTTTCCTCTCCTATAATTTTTTTCTTAATACAAAAGGCAGTTTCTAATGATACTACAAAAAAAATACTAAGTATCTATTAAAAAGAATATTATCCAATCAGTTAAAAAAAGAATATTATCCAATATTAGCACACAAAAGTAAGACCTGCTACTAGGTTTAACTTAATTGGCTACTCCAATTGGGCAAGACAATAAGTCAATAACCAATCAGACCACTTTCAGGCAGAACCAAATCAGACAGGACACTCTCAGACTCTCTGATTGGCCACAACCAGAAGTCAAACCTAGAAAGAAGAGAGGAATCTTTAAAAAAAGAATCGGAGAGGAAACCGGTGAGATAAACATACCATTGATCCAGTTCTTGGGGGGCTGGAAGTGGTAGGCAGTCCGGTACCTCTCGCTGGCAATGGAGGGGACCTGTGGAGACCGCACGCAGAGGAAGGATCCCTCGCCATTTCGGCTACAGAGGAAGAGCCTGGACACGTAGGAGGAGAAGGAGAAGAGGGCGAGGAGGAAGAAGGCCCAAGCTTGGGCCATGGCCACGATGGAAGCACAGAAATGGAGATAGGATTGTGGGGGGATGTGCTGTGGGATGAGCAGGCTTTTCTTGCGGTTAAGTTAGGTGAACAGGGGCACACAATCATGGAGCGGGAGTACCTTCGTTGGCTGGGTCCGAAAATGATTTCCAAACTAATGTCCTTCTGGCAGATATTTTCTGGATGGATAGGGATGCTTTGCAATCAGGTCTTTGCTCTGTGGCAATTATCATGAAAAATAACGACCAGTTTTCAGTTAAAAAAAACTGTCGTTACACAAGGTGAGCACGTGAAAAAAAAGGTTATATATGTGTGCCAAGTATTAAAAGATTGGCAACGGATACAAGCAAATGCAAACGGACAAACGGAATGGGGCGCACATGACCAAGCAACTCTGACGTTCTATCAGTTCGGCACCATGCTGCAAGTGCAGATTCTGATCGCACAAGTGGCAGCCAGCAGAAAGAAAAACTTTTCATCCCCTCCATACCTATGTTCATCGGCGCTTTTGCGTGCACGAGGAGGGCAGGAATCTGAGTTTTCAATTGATTTTTAAAAATTTGGTTAGTTTTTTTTAAACCATTAGGTTAGGTTTTTCGTAGCTGGACTTTTTTTTCGTTTCCATGTCAATGGAGATGATATTATCTATATATATAATAAGAGATCTTTCGCCATTCGTTAGACAAAGAGATTTCTGTCAATAGTGATGTTGGAAGATTAAATTTTTATAGATACGATTATTCATATCTTGCCTCGCCAGATTGGTTTTCAATTTTTTTCCCAAGTTTATCACGAGGAGGGTGGTCCTCGCATTTTTTATCTACATCTTCGACAATGATGAGAGAAAGACTTGGGGGTCTTTTGGCTAGCATATGAGGTGGTGTGCTAGACAACCCAAGTTCAAATCTCATCTTTTCCTATATATTAGTAGTGTCTAGTTCACTCTTTCATCTTTTTCGATAATGATGATTCTTACACTTGGTTACCCAGCGACATTGGCAAGGCAATTCATTTGCTATTCCTTAAAAATACTGGTGCTGATACTCTTACTGATGTTGGTTAATGACTTTAATGGTTGCGTCGAGCCCGTGGCCTTTGCATTGCAACTTAAAACCAAAATTACTGGAGAATCCTCATTGAGATTCAGGTGTTTATTGGTTGATCTCTATGTCATTTTCTATGGCTACCTTCTAAAAAATAGAAGATCGTATCTATGAACAAAAAAAGTTTGTTTTGCTTGTTTAGATTTAATTAATTCATTTTGTAATGAGATATCTCTTGTATCTCGACCATGTACTATTCATTACTTGTAATATGAGGTGGTATTGATTGTCAAAGAACTTATATAAACTGCACCGGGTCATACGTCCTACATGCATGATTACACAAGGATAACACTGAAATAGAGGTTAGATATGGCAACTTAATTGACCCTACTTTATCGTTCTTGAGAATCGTACATAATACTACATAAGTATAATAGTCAACCAGTTATGCATGCACCTGAAGCATGGTGAGAGGCGACCCACCCACCCAACACCACCACGGCAGGAGACCGCATCGATGGCATGGAGATTTGAATCTATCTTGCACACGGCTGCAAAGCCTTATAGGCCAAATGCCCCCCTCCCCCCTGGCCCCGACCCTCGATGACCATTCAAAAAAAGATTCTTATCATATCTTATACACATCGGAATCAACCGGATTCCAAAATAAGGGAGCTCTTTTCAACTCTAAATTGTGTGCCTTTTGTATTCAAAATAAAATTTAATATAGTGCACAAACTAAGAGAGAGATATTTATATATCCAAAGAAACCATATACTTAAATTATACATACCTTTCCAGGGCTCTATTCATTCTGACATCAACTAGCAAAAATAGGGAGATCAAAATGAAATCTACTTCCCCGAGTGTTTTTTTGTGTTGACAAAACGGATTAGGGGCTAACTATGATTGTGAGATTTATGAATAGGTTCTTAGCCCCATGGAGTGGAATAATTGATGAGTGGAAACCCTATCAAAAAAGGAGAAAACGTGGGAAAAGGTTAGAATTCATCCAATCTTTTATTTCCTTGAGTCGTAGGAAGCACTATACTACACTATTGAGAGAGGGGATAGTGCACTGGAATCATGTACCATTTTTTCCTATCCATGTCTATCCAAAAAATACCTTAAAAAGGAACTCTGATATCTTAAAATGTTATCTAGCAAAATGTTATGTTTCCTCTATAACCTCACTCAAACGTTGGGTCAGATTTTTTGATGGGGGACTCTGAACGAAGTCCGTAAGTTACTAACCTTGCCTAGAACCTCGTACGGATGCTTGTCTGGATGCCTAGGCAGTTGGATGTTTGAGCAGTCACCTAGATAGTCTAGACAACTCACTAAGAGGAATAATGGACAGATTCATGAAGGCCTATGTAAAGCCTCCTCCACACTAAACGACTCATACTCTATTGTTGACCAATCCAAAGTTTGGCATCTCCATTTCCTCCAACCAATTAGGGACATAACATCTCGCAAAAGAAAGAGCAAACCAAACTTGATCCCCCCTTGAGTTCATTGTATTTCTTGCTACACTTGGGTTTGCTGGGAACTCTAGAAGACTAGGGTCGTGTGAAGCTTCCAAGGTATGGATTTGCTTCATAATAGTTTGGAAAGGTTTGGAAATAACCTCAAGATATACTTTGTAAGGATACCAAGGGAGAGTTAGGCTAGATCCAAGGGTTCATAGTGGATTTGGTGTCATGGTCTCTCCAACAAAGATCAAGAGTCCTCCTAAGGACTTAAAGTTCAGATACATCATTATGTGATCATCTCCTTCTACCTTTGTTTAATTTGATCCTTAGAGCTAGCATGTCCAACAAATGACTCAAAATAGGGCTTGTGCTCAAAAAACCATTTTTAGGGCACCAACGGCCAAAACCGCATCTCTAGCAGATGTCCCATTCCTTTCATATGCATAAAGTTTTTAGGGAATATACTCCCGTAATTTTGCACTTTGTGATCCAAATTTTGTGACCGCAATCAGGGACCAAAAGGGCATGTATTGGTCCGATGTTGTTCCCTGGCGCATCCCAGCCTCGTCCATCACTAGTCATGGTTGGTGAAGCCCTGATGCCGAGTTGAATTGACCGCCGCAAGCCCGCCTCTGTCGGTTGATTCCGGGCCGCTGGCGAGTCTCCGTTGGTCGATTCAGGCTCCATCGCTGCCCCTCATGATTGATTCGATCGACGGGAGGTGCTCTGCTGCCCCGCCTCTATCGGTCGATTCTGGGACGTTGCCAAGCCTCCTCCGGACGATTTCGGCTCCACTCCCGCCCCTCGTCGTCGATCTGGTGGCTGGGAGGTGCCCTGACGCCTCTCTGCCCTGCCCCCCCCACTCGAAGCCAAAGATGTCTTCCTCCATGCCGACGAGCTACCCACAAGATGTTTGATCAAAGATGTGCATCACATTTTTTCTAACATAGTCTTGTTTGATTTTTTGTAATAGTTTCCAACAAATATTATTACATTGTAAATGAGTTCCTCATTTGATGATTCGTTCTCCGACGAAGAATATGAAATATTCGAAGATGATGATATTGCTATGGTTTTAGCTATCCACAACAACACCAAGCAGTTCTGTTGCCGTGAGAAGTTGTCGAGGGATAGAACCGATGGGAACAACTGTTGATGTAGAACTATTTCGTGGAGAATCCCATTTATCACGAATGCTAATTTCGACGCTAGTTTAGGATGGGAATAAAGTTGTTTGAACATATTGCCGAGAGTGTGATGAAGTATGATTGTTCTCTGAGCAAAGGATGAATTTTTCAGAGAACTTGTCCATAGCACCATCCAAAAGGTTGACTACAAAATTGCGCATGATGGTATATGGGATTCTAGCAGATCTTGATGATGACCACTTGGTAATGGATGAGATTCAAGCCATCAAGTGTGTCCAGCACTTTGCAGTAGCGGTGGTGAGAGTGTTTGGTGGTAAGTACTTGGAATATAACAAATCCCGTGGGTCCCTAGGTATGCTTGGGTCTATAGATTGCATACATTGGAGGTGTAAGAACAGTCCTACAACATGGCATGGACAGTTCGAAGGTCACAAGAAGGGTTCCACTATTATTCTTGAAGTTGTGGCCGACCATGAGACTTGGATTTGGCATGATTTATTCGAGATGTCCGACTCTTGCAATGACATCAATGTCCTCCAACGTTCACCACTCTTTGCTAAGTTAGTGGTGGATGGGTCCCCTCTAGTGGAGTTTCAAGAAAACGTCCACACATACAATATGGGATACTACCTTGTGGATGACATCATTCCGAAGTGGACAACTTTTGTGAAGCTGGTTGTAGAACCCAAAGGTAAGAAAAAACTTGATTTCCATAATACACAAGCGGCGCCTAGGAAAGATGTGGATAAAGCATTTGGCATTTTGCAAACCTAAATTGTTATTTTGAGAGGACCAACTAGGTTTTGGGATCAAGATATTCTTTGGTGCATCATGACCGTTTGTGTAATCATCCATAATATGATCAATGAAAATGGTGCGTGGACAAAATTTGGATTATGGCTTCTACGAGTAGATGGGATGTCCCGTCTGTGAGCAAAGGAATGATGTCCGAGTCGCGTGCTTTCTTGACACCTATGATGCCATTCAAGATGAGGATCAACATGTCGATCATCAAAATGATCTCATCGAGGAGTGATGGTCATGGTTTGGCAAACAAAGCCACTGGTTTCAACTACATATATCCCATGTTGCATGTGGTGAACTTTATTTGATTTGTGTGTTGAATTTGTGCGCTACTTGAACTATTTGTGTAAGAATCGATGAACTATTTATGTGTGATGTAGTAACAAGTAAGTACTATTTGTGTTTCATTTGTTTTAGATTTATTTGTGATGAGTTTGATATAGAATGTTGCATAGATGTTGCAAATGTGAGAAGAAAGCCATGTGCATGGTGCCCTATTTTAGGGCATCTGGAATTTTACTTGTGCCCTATTATACATCACCTGGAATGGCAACCCTATATTTCGTGTCCTAAAACTGTAAAGGTTGTGCCCTATCCCAGTTTTTCTATGCCCTAAAATACATCATCTCTTGGAGATGCTCTTATATCTACTTGTGATTGTTTACCTCTAGCTTGTTTACTATCTATCTTGCCATATACGATTGTACACTAGTTGAAATCTAGGAGAACCCACAAAAATAGTACTCGATCTCTCCATCCCAAAGTGTTAGGTGCCGTTGATTTTCTTTGGTCAATAACTTACAACTTTGGCTGTAATTTAATTATAATATTTCCACAAAAAATAGTATCAAGATATACAAAATGAAAGAGTTCTGAAAAACAAATGCAACGATACCATTTATAATTCTCAATCTATATAATTTGGTATATATTCGTGGTCAAAATCTCGCACCTAAGAGTGCAAAATAAAGCGTGTCTTACATTCTGAGAAGGAGGGATTACTTATTAATACACAAGATGTAAATGCTTTACAATGGTGCACATATTCCAATAGGTTCATTTGTGATTCGTCAAGCACGAGATTTGTGCAACACATACCACTGTTAAACATTGCTTGGTACTTAAAGTCACTTGTTCCACGCACGTGTGCGTTAGCTCAGTTTCCTGGGAGAGTGTGGACGTACAGCAGTGTGCTCCTCCATGTTTTGTCCCCACGACGAGTATGATCGAAGGATTGATGCAAGGGGGGCATCTATCCCAGTTAGATAATTCACACCCCTTCAAATAGTAATATAATGCTGATAACATTTATAAATTCATTACTTATTTATTTTGCCAAGTACTAGGACATGTCTCCCACTTAGATTAATCGAACATGGAAACAATCAGCTACTTCTCTGAATTTCCTTATATTTGTACCTAGGAGAGCTCTTGAATGAGAGTACAAGAATGAGGAAAATGAAATTTCTCTTCTGTGTTGATCATCACTTCAACCCTTATTTACATTCACTTGTGCTTTCATCATGCTCCATGCCCTGAGTTGTGGCACCCTGACCGTGGTGCTTCCATTGTTGAAGGCATACATGTGGACCCTGTCGTCCGCGGAAAGTGCCACTGGATACACTCTGGCCATTATGCAGACCTTACCACCACCACCAAAGCTCTCCACCGCCGACCGATCAATCTGCACGACAACATCGAGCCATCCATTTTCAATTTTTGACATGAAGTGCATGAAATGAATACCATGAGAAAGGGCAAAAAATCACAACCTACCAGAGTTCTGAGAGAGATCTTCCTTTCCTTTTCAAGGTCAAATTCAAAGAAGCCTCCATAGGCTGGTGTGTACAGTTCTGGTCTCAGAGAAGACCTGAACAAAAAAAAAGTTTTCAGACAAAAAAACATATATATGGACGTTGGTTGAAAAGACTGAAATAAATTAAGTCAAACACCATAAGCACTAACCTTCTTAGGTCAGAGCACATGAGGACCATGTAGCTTTGCTGTGATTTGTAAACTCTGAAGTGCACAGCAGTGTGCTCCTCCATGTTGTCAGATGCCAGGACAACAAGTCCAAATGGCCCTATGCCACCTTGAACCGATGCACCTGCTTCCCGGCAATGTTTCTCGACATCCAAAAGCCAGGAAGGATCAAAAGGATCGGCACTGTCAATGGACGTCAGCTCAAAATCTACCTCAACGTCAGCCTGTTTCATGAAAATTTCATGCCAGATTAACTACAGTTGCCAATATTTTTGTTGCCAAATATGTACAGTTTATATAAGTAAAAATTATCATAAGACTCTGAAGCCTTCACTCGCATGACACTTTTTGTACTGAAACTTTTATTTGGATGAGCATGTTGGTGTAAAGGAAACTACCTGCAAAGTGTCAGTTCCCTTAATCTCAAATAGATCTCCCTTCTTCAGCTCTAGTTCTTGATGGCTGATTTCATTTCTTCGGAGGGACTCAATCTCATCAATTGGCCATTGCAGCAATTGTTTTCCATCGCTGTCTAACCAAATTGTCCTGGGGATTGCCTATATGTAATAAAACTGGAGGTTAAAGATGTTACACTGATTTGCTAAATCAATATGAACCATTGCCAATTAAGTTCAGAATTTCTTACATGGATACCTGCCCAACCTTTTGCAACATCATCTAAAGGACTATCTGTCTCGTTAGACCAACCCCATACTATCCTCCTGCCCTTTTTCGAGTCGAAGAACGATTTGGAAGCATAGAAAGAACCGTGATCGATCCTCGACCACAGCCGACGGTCATCTAGGACAGTGTCCGGAACAAAGGCATCACGTTTGAGGTCATAAACCCCAATCATGTACTTGTCAGACGAATCCAGGCTCATTTTGAGGACATGTTTGGCGCCTTTCGGGATGGCTGCGGACAGGTCCAGTCCAGCGTTATTGCCCGGCAATACCGCGAAGAAGTCCGGGCACTCCCACATAGCAGAGGCATTGGATGTATACAGGGGGTGATCAACTCTAGTCCAACTTAGAAAGTCCTCACTCTTGTATAAAAGTGCTGCACCGTAGCCATTCAGCTCAGCACCAACTGCTATTCTCCATAGTCCGTCAGGTCCGATCCAACCGGTTGTCGGATCCCTGAACTGGACCGGGTTCATCCCTGGTCCGACCGGTAGAAGCACTGGGTTATTGCCCGCTTTCGTCCACTCCCTCAGGTAAGGGTCAGACTTGTTTTTTGGAAGCACAATGTTTTGGACCTGACGATCCTGCGAGTCGCCACCGGTGTATATGATGACCGGCTGATCACCATTCAGAATTGTGGATGAGCCGGTCCAGCAACCGTTTATGTCATTTGGGGTATCCCGTACCATTGCGGGTTCAAGACGGAGCCAGTTGACAAGGTCGGTTGAGACTGAATGGCCCCAAACTATGTTATTCCCAGTGGTTCCATCTGGGTTATGCTGGTAGAATTCATGGTAGATGCCATTGTAGTACATTGGTCCTGAATAAATATATATTGTATAAATACAGAGTATAAGTTGTAGAATTCAGCAATTTCCTGTCCTTTTTTTTTATCTAGAAGTATTTGTGCCTGAGATAATCATACCGCTCGGATCTTTTGAGTTGTCGTCGTAGATATCCAAAGATCGTGAATCCATCGGATATTTTAAAAAGGTGAGAGGAATGTCAGTGACTTGCAACATATGTACACTTATAAGGATATGATAACTGGCAAAGCATGGCAGAATATATTCTAGATCTTAAAGCAGGCAGTACTCCATTACTTCTGTCTGGGTATAGCAGATCTGTCTAACTACTAATATATTTCAGGCGCATGATTTCGGGTGATCTAATTGGGCATGCTGTCATGTAAGAAAATGGACATGATGCTCTCCTTAACCGAATGCTTTCTGACCAAAAGTCACACTAACAGTGTAGCAAATATGGACGTTTTCAGGGAACACTATGGAAGTGGGATACACCATTGTGAGGAGGTACATAACACTCTGTTTTTTGTGCAACATTGAGAGAACACTGGGCAGATATGTACGTTTTCAGGGAACACTGTGGAAGTGGGATATACCGTTGTGAGGAGGCACATGGCACTCTGTTTTGCGCAACACCTATTGTGTGCAACATTCAGAAAACAGACTTGCAAAAGTAATGTGTTGGCTAGTACCAACCATATTCCCATGATGCCTATAGTTATTTCGTACATGAAAACAGTTGGTAAATAATTAGTGCTGCAAAATTCTATGTGCAGAAACTATGCTGAGAAATGTGCACAGATTAGAATGATACTACTACTACTACTGCAAAAAAATAAAATTATGTGTATTTTAACAAGTAGTATGTTGCTGAAAAATTGGCACACAGAGTTAAGATCTGCTACTTGCCTACTCCAGTTGGGGCAGAAAAAGAAAAGCACACCAAACCAGAGACTCTGGTTGGCCACAGACAACAGAGTGGCAAAATTCAAAAGAGGAAAGCAGAGACGTTAGACATACCATTCATCCAGTTCTTGGGGGGTTGGAAGTGGTAGGCAGTCCGGTATCTCTCGCTGGCAATGGAGGGGGTTTCCGGAGACGACCTCGCGCAGAGGAAGGACCCCTCGCCATTCCTGCCCCCGCAGAGGAAGATCCTGGACACGTAGGAGGAGAAGGAGAAGAGGGCGAGGAGGAAGAAGGCCCAGGCTTGGGCCATGGCGACTATAGAAGCTCAAGGAGGGAGACAAGATCGATGTAGAGTGGGGGATGCGCTGTGAAATAATGATGAGAAAGGCATCGTTATATATAGCTTTATTGACAGTGTGACACTACACTAAGCTCAAAATAAGAAATGGGACACTTGCTTTGGGACGGCCCAAATCGGTTCACAGGTCGTTATCACAGGCACACACTTTTCTGGAAGAGAAAAATAAGGAGGAGCCGACAGGGACGTTTTTTATTGTGTGTCCGTCCACTTTGCACCACACAGATCCATCCATTTTGTCACCATTGCAGATTGCAGCCAACTGCTCATATAAACAACAGTGCCGAGTCACATGTTCTACAGGCCGGCGTGATTCGGCACAGCAACGACAAGGGAAGAGGTTAAACGAAAACAACGGCATGTCGGCATCACGCCACTAGACCACCCATCTCGAGTACGTGTATATATAACAACACACAGATACAGCAGCCGTGCACTCCAGGCGTGCTTCCTTTGTACACAGTTCCATGTAGCCACGTTAGCAACCCACCCACACAGAGGGAATTCTTTCTTTCTATCCGGCGTCGTCAAGAGAGTCGGTGAGGAGGCGACACCCTTAGAAACGGACTCTCCTCGCGTCTCGTGGCTTGCTTTTACCACTCGTCGTCCAGGGTGGCCCTGTGGAAGCAGAGCACGGTGCACACGAGGATGAAGAAGGACGTGAACTCGATGAACATGGCACCCGGCTCGATCAGGCCGGCGTGCCTCAGGATCGCGGGGATGGCCAGGCTGCCCATGGCGGACGCGCCCGTCAGAAACTTTGCGGCGTTGATCCACCTGGCAAAACAAAATGCCCGTGCCTGATTACAACCTTTTTCTATGATAGCGGATGAATGGATGGGTATACTACGCGATGGCTTGCCTATTCTGCATATCTGTGCCACTATGTGTGTTACAGTTTTTTACTTATACTGCTCTGAAAGGGGAAAGAAACATCATCAAAGTTACAACTTACGCTCCGCCCTCTCCGCTGCTCAAGAACCGTGTGGACCCGTCACCGAAGAACAGGCATGGCATGGGCACAATGATGTACATGAGCGCTGCACCACAGGTATAATAAGAACGTTCAGTACAAAGGCCACAAGGACTTGGTCACATTGATCGAGGAGGATATCACTCACCTGCTAACATAGGCCACCAGTTGTTGTACAAAGCACATGCCTGAACCATCAAGATAAGAATCAGAGAATGCAGAAATAGTATTAACAACTTGGTCAGATAACAACATCATCATGACTATTATGCTACTCTTTAATTTTCTTCATATAAATAGTAGGATTGCAGGTGGAGGGTGTGGTTGCTTTATTTATAAAACGGGGCGAAAGCCTGTTTCGAGGAGGAGGAGGATTGCAGGTGGATACAGTCGAACAAACTTCGTGTGCACCGACTATGCCTGACCAGCATGTGCAGCTTCCTAACTGAATATTATGCTTCTACTACTGTAGCCCTGACCAGCAACTATGCCACAATAATACTCTTGTTTCTTTATACATTCCATGCCTCTTTGGCACAGCCGCACAAAGACTAACGGGCATGAATGAATTGCAGAATCAGAAATGTCAGGTTTCTCACTCAAAGTTACTGAAACAGATACCGAGTAAAACAATGGTTGGCGATTGCTACGTATAAGTTTCAGAAACCCAACTCAGTTATAAACGAGTCTAAGATGAGCTATAGACAAGTGGAACATAGCTTACCAGGATTTGCAAGAGAATGCTCGTGGAGAACATACACGCAAGTCCAGCAAGCCTGTAACAGAAGAAAATAATCAGATGATACTTTTTCAAATGCAAAACAATCATTAGAAACATTTGAATCACCAACTTACACTGTGAAGACAACGTCCAAGAGTAAGTTGACAGCATCATCCAGCACAAAGGACGAAAGCAAAGAAGACAATGAACATACGAGTTAGTCAAGCACTTGAAGCAGTTTGCAGGAGCACAAAGATATATATTACGAACTACTCAGAGCCCAAGAGCGTAACAAATACTACATGTTGAAACTTGATTGCATCAGCAGAAGGTTAGCTGTTCATTACGGAACATTAAGTCATGATGAAAATGGATAAGCTGGATTGTTTTTGATATTCAATGGAACCCATTTCTTCCTATTTTAGATCAAAATACTTTATTAAGGGGTTAATAGCTGTTCATTACACATGACGTAAACACTAAGCAAATATATCAGTTTACTCAGAATTTCTGGTGCCAGGAATCATCATTATTCTTGAATAATTGAAATTATTTGACATTTCATGCTATCCAAAGTCACATGTCCTCAATATGGCCTCAACATCAATTTCTAAGAAAACATATCTATCTATCAAATTTATTCATAAACATGCGTCTCAAGCTGTTTCATAATGTGAGCATTGCATAACACCGCAGCAAGATCTGTCCTAAACTAATTGCACAACGCATCAAAGTTCCGTATCCCCGAGCTCCAAACCAAATTTCTACAACCCGCACTTGATACTTGATAGTTTACAAACAGCCTACATACATTCTCAAGGTCAGAATTTACGTTATCTTCAGATTCAGAGAATCTTGATATTGAGCCTACTGGTTAAAGAGCAAACCATATGACATATGTCAAAATTTCCAGGTACAGCCCTTACTCTGTTGAGTGTTGACAGACAAGCTGCAAGCAAACTGGACGCGACCGGTACTGAATGACACCGACACATTACATCCCCCGTAGCAAGCATATAGCAAAGTTCCCCATGGCAACACGTAAGACCAAACATCATCAGGTCATAAACATTCTCAAGCAAATCGAACTTGCTCCGGTCGAATCACGCCCCTGAGACTAACTCCCGACAATTACCCATGAATCTATTCACCGTGTCAGCCTCTTACACACTATCCCTCTACTATCCAGGCATGGCAGGCGCAGCACCAGAGTTCCGACCTAACCAAACGAACCGAAGAGACAGACCGACCGACCTTACAGCGCAGCGCCAATCGGAGCTCCCGGCACCCTAGCAAGCTCAAACCACCCGCCAATTCGGTGGTCCGTAAACCGCCGGAACCCTAGCGGCCCGATCCCCGCACCGAAAAATTCGAATGCGAGCTCAAACAACGACGCGGAGATCGATCATACAGCTGGCGCTGAGGGGGGGGGGGGGGGGGAGCAGAAGGGAATCCCTCACCTTCCACGGTCATCGCCATCTCCGGCGGCGGCGCGAATCTTCCCGTCGAGCGAGCGAGCGAGCGAGCCAACACCGGCCTGCCGTCGTCTCCTCTTGGGACCTTTCCCCTCTCTGACTCCCCCCTTCCGACCGACGAAGTCACGAAGCCGAGTCGTGACATTGATGCGGCACTGGCAGGTGGGTCCGGTCGAGTTGGTGGTGGGCCCGGAGGAGCTGGTGGTGGGCCCAGCGGTCAGCAAGCGAGGCCTATTTCGGTTCTGGACTCGACACTCTCCGTGGGCTGTGTGGCGTTTAGGGTACCTCCAGGGGTTTGGGCTTTTGGGACGGCGGCGGCGGCGGCAGAGGAGGAGGAGGAGGAGCCATGACTCGGCTGACGCTGGAGCAGACGGCGAGGGAGGCGGCCCCCGCCGGCTGCCTGGCCACGTTCCTCGATCTCTCCCACCGCTCCTTCTCCGATGTAAGCACTGGCGTAGCTCAGCTCAGCTCCCCCTCTCTTCTCCTCCCCTCCCGCATCGTCCGTTAGCTTCCCGACTGTCTCAGCAGCTTGCTCATCCTTTATTGTGCTGTTCGTCGGGCAGGTGTCGTGCCTGGGAAACTTCAAGAACCTGGAGCGCCTCGACCTCGGCCACAACTGCCTCGTCACGCTCGAGGTACCTTTCGTGAGAAGCAACGCAGCCGATGTAGAATCAGCGAGATCTTACCTCTTTTCGATATACTATGCGAGCACCTTTTTTCTATTGTTGAGAGAAATGGACTTGTAGTGCTGCCATTGTTACTGCTTGCCTGAAACTATTTCCGCAGGCGTGCATAGTTTAACATCCGACATGCTGTAGAATGATCCTATAATGTACCTATTAGATCGAATTAGCTTTTTCAGTGGGACTGTGGCTCTAGCTGTTGCTGTCATTTGAGCGTCTGCATGCCTTCTTAATTGTCACTTACAGCCATGTCCTGCATGTTGAAGGGTTTGTCCTCGTGCACCAACCTGAAGTGGCTTTCGGTTATTGAGAACAAGCTTGTGAGCTTGAAAGGCGTGGAAGCCCTCTCCAAACTGCAGGTGACATACTTTCCACACATGGATTAGCTCACTACTTGACTTGTGATACTTATTCGGGATTTTCTCTTATCCCTGGCCGTGCAGGTGCTGAATGCCGGCAAAAACAAACTGACAAGAATTGACGAGGTCAAATCCTTGATGAACCTGGGGGCGTTGATTCTGAACGGTAATGTAGCGTGTGAACGCTGTACACTTGCAATCGCTCTGCTTTCCATGTATGTTGGCAGCTTACCTGAGTTAAAATCGTGCTGGTTCTTGGTAATTATTCGTGCAGATAACAACATTTCTTCCATCTGCAAGCTCGATCCCCATCACCAGTTGAACACTCTTGGTATGCATTTTGATATGGAGCTCATTTATTAGGATGGACTGCAGGAATGTATCCCTTTACTCTCGTAAATGCACATTGCAATGCTTCCCAGAAAAAAATCTGTACAGTGAATCTTATTTCTTAGTTAATCATTTTCGCTGATAGTATGAAGAAATCAAACTGTCACTGACTGTTGTAAACAAGAGTAACTTTGAGAAACTGGAAGTACTAACTACTAACCTTGTCAAATACAATATATAACTCCACGTAACGTTCATGTTGGAATAAAAAGAAATTTTGCATGGTAAATGCTAACTAATTTTTGTATAGGAAATTTGTATTGTTTTAGTAACTTCCAAATCAGTTGATACAAATTTATCTATAATACATCATGCTTTTCTGTCTTCCTTGCCTTAGCTAATTATGAATATTTTGCTCTGCACCTTGGCCACAGTTCTCTCTAAGAATCCAGTTATTACTATTGGTGATGCTTTGGTCAATGCAAAGTCTATGAAAAAGGTACTTGTTCTTTCTTTATTCTACTAAAAAAATACAAAACATGCTCTGGTGGTTTTATCATGTAGCGTTTCTGATCGTATTTGATTATTTTTACCACTTCTTCCAGATCTCCATGTCTCACTGTGAAATAGAAAGTATTGGATCTTCTCTTGCTGCATGTGTTGAACTGAAGGAGCTTAGGCTTGCTCACAATAAGATCACTGTATGTACATGGCAGAAATTTTATTTCTTTTGCTCCTATACGTTAATTGTTATTCTTAGTTACTAGCATGGTCTTGTTTAACTCTGACTTGCAGACAATTCCATCGGACCTGGCCAAAAATACCAAACTCTTGAACCTTGACTTGGGAAATAACTCAATTGAGAGGGTGTCAGATTTGAAGGTTTGCATCTAATTAGTTTTCCCACACATGTTAGACACCATGATTTGCTTAGATTGTTCAATCGTTTGTTTGGTTGCCAGGTCCTTTCTGAACTGCGCTACTTGAGGAACCTAAATTTGCAGGGAAATCCTATTGCTGCGAAAGATGCTCTAGCTAAAAAGGTTATTTCTCTGATTTCTCTTCCTTCCAGTGTACTCCCCTATTTGCCAAAATGTAGTGCATATAACATTTTCTGGAAGTCAAACGATGGAAAGGACCAAGTATGTAGGAGAAAATATCAACATCTAGAATATCAAATCAATACCATTGGATTCATCATGATGTATATTTCTAATGGTATAAATTTAGGTTGATATATATAGATAATTTTGTCCATAAAATTGGTCAAAGTTGATGACGTTTGACTTTTTGAATAACTTATATGCACTAATATTATGGCAAGGAGGGAGTATTGTATTCTTAACTCTAGAATGTTCTCAGGTCATGAAACTTGTGCCGGCCGTGCGCATATTCAACGCAAAGCCCATAGAAGCCAGCTCCCAGAATGATAACCCTAAGAAAGGGAGTGTGCAGAACAAGGATGGCAATATGCCTCAAAATGATCCCAAAGATTCGATCAAGAAGGAGAAAAGGAAACGGTCAAAACAACAAGTGCAGATCCCTGAAGAACCTGCAGACAAAGATACTCCTCTGGATGCCACCATTGCCGCCCCAGTTAAACCAGGACTATTAGATGGTAAGAAAAATAAAAAGGAGAAGGCAGTCATGGAGCATGACAAGAACAGCAAACCAAAAGGCAAGGATGATACAGCTCCTACCGATGATACCGACGTGAAGGCTAAGAAGGAGCCCAAGAGGAAGAAACTTGTCAGCGGAGAAGAAAAAGATGTGGGTGGAATCGATGACACTGAAGTGTCGTTTGCACGGCTGGTGTTTTCAAGCCAGGGTGGCCGTCAAGAGCCCGTGCCGAAGGAGGACAAAACCCAGGGAACCGCTCCAGATGGAAAATTTGTTGGAGGCCTGGTAATTGATCACACAAAAAAGAGGAAGAAGTCGCAAGGGATGGCTCTTGACGCGTCGGATCTTAAGTTGCTGTCCTCTGTGCCCGAGGTGGGTGTGGGTGAACTGACAGGATGGGATTAGTGGCAGTTCCTAGTGGGCTTGACAAATGATGTATGCCTAGTGAGTACTGTTACTAAAACCCTGTTGTAGGGTCTCATTGCAACAAGAGCATTGTAGGCAGCGTCTGAATTTCTTTTGACAGTTCTTTGGCACCTTGAAATATGTAATAATCTGACTTGAAAATGTTATTTGTTGCAATTTTGTGAAATTTGAAATGGTTGGAAATAGATGCCTCAACTTCTTCCATTATTTTAACCTTTCAGTTTCCTAGGCTACGAATTTGACATAATGATGTATCATGTCTATATCCAGTGACAGGGTTGCTTGGCAACAAAATTAGGGCGACCAAAAGGCGACAGCAAACATAATATACATAGATAATCATGTGAATTTTTTGACAATTATCAAAGTAACCAGTATTTGAGGCCATGAAAGTCACGATTGTATATATTATCGTCATGAAAGTGACAGTACAAAAATACTAAACATTCAACATGGCAAGGACACCACACAGCAGGATCAGCAGGCAAAATTTCCATACAAACTTCAAAATTGTGTTCCTGACTACCTGATACATTTCATCTGCATGTGCTATTTGTCGCTACAAACCTATCCTCATTTGTTCATATGTGTAAAACAAAGAAACTCCTGAGCACAGTGCCCAATCTAGGGGTAACTGAAATAGAGAGGGGAGCCACATGTCTTCGTCTCCGGTGTTCACCAGAGATCATTGTGATAGGGCGCTATCTGAAGTTTCGGAACCGCTTGCTAACAACTTCATACGGAGGAACTTCATCAACTGTGGAAGGAGTAAGGCAAGGAATTCACATTAATTCCATAAGCTGCATATTGAATTTTGTACTTACCAACAGTAATTGAAACCTAGAGGAATTAAGGGGCATACCATCTCCGTAGCTAGCCATTGTGGGTTGGGAAGATAATAACTTCGCAGCAAACGCTGTAATATCATCTAGGGTCAATTCATCCATACACTGAAGAAAATGGTCGATAGGCTTCCTGTGGTGATGATGCCAACAAACAAAAGAACAGGATCAATGAGTTTCTATGAGACAGAACTGTGAAATATGGTACAACTGACGAAGATGCAGACTTACCTGCAGCCGTAAGTCAAAAGCTGCCTCCCTATATCTTCTGCAACAATTACCTGCAGCGGAAGGTTCACAGAGGGATATAAATCTTTTTGAACATACGTGATATAACTGACAATAAACAATATTTTTGTGTGGTCCCAAACTTACCCTCGATTCAAGATTCATTAGCACGGATGAAATCGTTGAATTTTTTGCACGTGTCAGTTCAACCTCTGTCACTGCATATAGGCAAACCAAATCGCATTTTAGAACATGCAGTTTCAGTGAATCCTCTGCCAGATTACCCAAATAGGGAAATTTTCTTATACCTTGTCCAGGCGTTGCGATAGCAATCAATTCCCGTATCGCGACATCAACAGCCTTTGCAACAAAATCTGGTGGCTGGACTAATTAAAAATGAATAAGAAAAAATATTAAACATCCAATCCATAAATGAAAAGCCAAAGCCAGCCGCATTAAAATATTAAAAACCAAACCACTAGGTTTCATGCTAGAATAAACCGTTATAAGATGACATACATTGATACGTATTGGCAGCATAGTTTTCCTATGAGAAAGCAAAAACATGTAGAGTTCGCCAGCGATATGTAATCATATTTTTACTGTTTTTCATAAATCATCGTCTAAATGTGTTCAAAGATTAATTCACATTGAAGTTTCCTCTCCAGCTTATACTGGGCTGTTTCACAATCATATATAACCAACAGAAAGTCACTAGACAGTGGAAGTGGTTTTAGGACAAAAGCAGGCATACTAACACAATAACGACACTAGATATTCACATGGGAAAGCAACACTTAAGCCCACAAAATGGTGTGGAAGGATTAGCTCACCGTTGTCAAGTAGATACCAAAAAGGCCAGTGTTATCATATACATTACTAAATGCTGAAAATGCTTGGACGTCATGATATTTAGTTAGGACTCTCAGGTCTGCAAAGAAACAACGGTCGAACTTAGCATTTTCCATTAGAAATAACTGAAGTGGAAAAACATAAACTAGACAGTGCAGCCATCAGAAATATTCTGGGCTGTAAAATTATTGGGACTACCACAATCTAATGAGTGCACGCCTACTAGAGGTGAAAAATTGCAGTGTGTTCATGACTTACAAAGCCGTGAATGCATCCCTTTTCCAGGACCACCAGAGGAGAATGAGCCACCACCGCCCATTAAGGTCTTCAAAATATTATTGTTGTTGCGTATGAACATTCAGGCATTAACAATTAGAACGTGAAGATGCAGATGTCAATATAGAACAGATCACTACTATCAGTCAGTACACAGCCCTTAGTTATACCTGTACAACGGTCAAAATTGTAGCATCTCTGTCGTTGAGCCAGCCACCTGGCATTTCAAAAGCCAACGCAACATGTGTCATCTGCAGGCAAAGGGATGATCAAACTTTGAAGCTAAACATAAAGAGAAGCTCAAACTCAAAAGGGAATACTCGATCAGAAAGTATATTACGTCTGATTCTGCCACGTGTCTGAAATCACCACCTGTATACGTAGACTTTGGTGCTTCCGTAAGGGATCCCTTGTGCCAATCAGATAACAAAGGTTCTGCAACATCTAACAAGTGTTGATGATCAACACCTGAAGCTGCTAGAACCAAACGATCAGCAGTGAAGTTTTCCTGTTACAGAAATAGCAACTATTAACGACTTTTGAATAAAACATATTATCAAATACTAGAGTATACCAAAACAACCCTATATGGTATGTATGGTATTGCGAGACAACAGAATACTAGCATGACACTGTTCCAGCATGCTCCTACGAACAATAATGATCCATGATCTGTATATAAAGCTGTTAAGTTAGCACAATCCATGTTATTTTTTTAAAAATCTCTTGTTGTGTCTGTCCCTGGATCAGTTGCATACAGATCAATTATAGCATACTATGTGATAGCTAGAACAATATAAAAAAAAACATCGAGAGATTACATAAAGAAGCGACACGAGCAAAGATGCCCCACAGTGACCAGCATTTTGATATCATATAAAGCTTTCGAGGTGTGGTTATTCTATCAAAAACTATGCAAATCAGCAAGTCATGTTCATGAGGAATGCAGGACTCAGGAGTAAGAAGCATTACGTGATAGAACTTCCGAATAATATCGGCATTGATTATCCCGAGAGCCTCCTCGGGGCATATTAGCGGGTTTGCAATAGCGCCCTCGTATCCAACAAGGTTAAGTACTTCCTGAAGAAACCTCTCAGGGTTCTTCTGCGCCTCCTGGACCTCTTCTCGGGCAAGGGCCAGCTGACAAGCAACACGGCAACCACTGTAATCAGCGCACGGCACAAAAATACCTGATTACATGTTCCGAGAGAGACTGTCTGTGTATCGGTGGAATTCATCAGCACCTGCCGGTCGACTTCGTCCTGGAGGAAGAGCGGGTTTCGCACGGAGTCGAGGAGCACCTCGACGGCCTGCGGTATGTATGCCTTGAGCGTGTCGTAGCTGTACACCATCTGCTCCCTGGAGGCGGATGCGCCGACGTTGCCGCCTGTGGCCTCCACCTCCTGCACGATCTGCATGTGGCTCCGGTGCGCCGTGTCCTTGAACGCCAGCTTCTCCAGCAGGTGCGTCACGCCGGCGGAATCCCCCGACTCGTGGATCGAGCCGGAAGCCACGAAGACCCCCACGCACGCCGACGGGCCCTGCGGTGCCACCCCCAGGGAGCCTCAGCAGAGGAGCACAATGCCGCAGCAGACGATGATGCTATGAAATTCGGAAGGGGGAGGGGTAGGTGATTACCGGGAGGTCCTCGGAGGCGACGCGGACGCCGTTGGGGAGCGTGGTGACGCGGGTGGGATGGCGGGCGAGCTGGTCGGGGAGGCAGGGCGGGAGCTCGAGACCGGGCAGAGGGCGCAGGAGCGAGGTCGTGCGCGCGGCGGAGGCGGCGCCGGAGAGCCACCGCGTATTCAGAGGCGGAGGAAGCGCCGCCCCTTGGACCAGCGGCCGCGAGGCTTCGCATAGCTGCAATCGACGCAATCCATCCGCGCAACCGTGAGGCAAGGAGAGGAATAATACGTAGATAAGGTAAGACACATGCGTGCCGTTACTCGGCTCACCTTCCGGAGCAGGCGGGCAGAGGAGCGCAGCCGGAGCATCGCGGCGGCGGGACTGGTGGGGGAGGAAGCCGCCGGCGAGGAGGAAAGCAGCTGCTGCTGCTGCCGTGGAGGAGGGGAAGAAGGGGAAAAGAATAGTTCGGCTCGGTTTGGCTTGCTGGGCCGTAGGGTTTTTGGCGCTCCGCTAGGAATTGGACCGGGCCGTGTCCATGGGAGGCCGGGTAGATGGAGCCCACGAGAAGCTCCCGGCTCTGCTTCGTCTAACTCTGCCTTATCCTCCGAACACGAGCAGAGGCCACGAGCCGCTGCTCCTCTCGCTCTCCTCTGTTTTTCTTCTTTCTCCGGCACTCATGGAGGCCTCCATGCTCGTGGCTCCCAAGCCTTCGTTCATGTTCTCTCCGGCGATGGGAGGGTCGTCGGCGAGGTGGTGCGTCGTTGCCGGCGCCGGCGGCCGCAGCAAGGTTGGTTGATCGCTTTATACTGTTCTTGGAAATGCTTGTAAGAGGGCCAAGCTAGCTCCATTAGTCTCACAGTGTGCCCTGTCGAGCAGGACCTCGAGACTCGGCGGACGGAAGGGGGAAGCAGCGAGGGCGCACCGAGCAAGCCGAACAGAGGAGCTCACGGCGAGCACCTGCTGGCCGCCAGCATGGTCGCCATGAGCAGCACCGCCGCCCTGCCGTGCCACGCCGCCCAGCTGCACCACGGGTCGGCGGCGATGGTGGTGCTGGGTGACCTGGACCCGGCGACGGCGAAGGTGGTGATCGGGCTGGCGGGGCCGGCGCTGTCGGCGTTCGGGTTCCTGTTCATCGCGCGGATCGTCATGTCGTGGTACCCGAGGCTGCCAGTGACCAAGTTCCCGTACGTGGTGGCGTACGCGCCCACGGAGCCCATCCTCGCCGCCACCAGGAAGGTGATCCCGCCGCTGGGCGGCGTCGACGTCACCCCCGTCGTCTGGTTCGGCCTGGTCAGCTTCCTCAGCGAGATCCTCGTCGGCCCGCAGGGCCTCCTCGTCCTCCTCTCCCAGCAAGTCTCCTCTTAGCTTTTAGCTTACGGAAAAATGTCAGGTTTTTAACACACTTTCTGTCAGTGTAAATGAGCTCCTGCGTGTACGGTCGTTCACCAAACAACGGGAAAAGGAAAATGCTACTAGCACAACGAAAGCAAGTGGCCCCCAGTCCGAATTTTAGTTTGAACTTTTACCAAAAATCTCACGAGAAACAGTTCAAACAGTAAAGTTTCTCATTTTTGCTGAACTGTATTCATTCCATAATTCTTACTGAACCGTAATCATCATCCAAATTAAACCTGTTAAGGAGAAAAAAGCAGCACACCTCAACTTAAAAGATGAACTGTGAAACCGTTCCAAATTTACTTCAGCATAAACTCGGCACATCCAAAGTCGATGCAGCAAGTCCACAAGTTGTAGCAGCAGAAGAGTTCCACATTCAGGCTCACTCGTCAACATGGAACAAAAGCAGAGCAAGGCAAAGGCATCAGGAAGATGGATTTCTATTAGTCACCCTTTACAAGGGCATGCTTCGTGCCCGTGTTTATACAAATAAATAATTGCTACACGCCACAGCTCGATTTCGGTGGCGAAGTCATCTCATTGTGTGTATTCTGTATGAGAACAACAATACTATGTACTACCATGCTATCCTGCTGAAAAGAACATTTCCCTTCTACAACCTCCGTATATTTTTCTGCTCTATCTCCAATTGGATGCTGCCGCCCTGGCTTTCATAGGCAGCAGCTGATGACTATTTGTACTGTAAGTTAGTATACAACCGAGAGTGACTAAAAGCGATCGGCAGCGACCAACTAATGGTTGATTGCACATAGCTCCCACTTCCCTTCGCCGTCAATGAGTTTCAGTTCCAGTGAATGGAAGGGTATCAGAGCAGGCCTCTGTAATAAAACAAATAAATGAGACAATGCTTCAGAAAAAAAAACTTCAATTCCCAGCCGTTGTTCTCTCAATTTCCAGAGGCTCCGGATGAACTGATGAATAAAGTACTTACTTGCGAGGATGTGACCACAGTTATACCCATGTCAGTTGCTAGCCTGTACAAATGCTCCTCCACATCGACACTCGTGGCACTGCAGTGAGTATATGTTTTTAAGCACAGCAATTGATAAACAAACTGAAAGTAAAATATATATATTGTCGCACGACACGTACTTGGTGCACTCGTCAAGGATACCAAATTTAGGACATTGGAAGAACAAACGAGCCTGGCAGAAATAAGTTATTCCCAGTTAATACACAGTTCAGTTCAAAGCAAGGTACATAGATTAGGTCGAAACAAACTGTAAGTATTAACCACTGACCATGCCAAGCCTCTGCTGCTCTCCCAACGACAAAATATCTTCCCAATTGGGAGTAGCATCCCAACCTTCTCTCTCGAGAAGATAGACCAAGCGAACATTCTCTAGAATTGTCCTCAGGTGGTCATCCAGCGACCCAGAAGCAGTAGACCTATCACCTACATCACCGAGGTTTGTTGTGCCATGTTACTACAAATCAATATAGCAATACAGTGGAAGATAGCATACTAAAACTTTGTTCAAAATACCAGTTATACATTTGATGCATCCTTGAAATTTAGTTGAGGATGTTTACAAACGTATGTTCCACAGTTAAAATACAGAAGTCAAGTCTGACACCTAGATGTTTTCCTTTGCAGAGTTAGGTGGTACTTACTTGTTTTTAACAATGTAACCATCTTTGCCTCTGCCTCCTTACGTGAGAGAGGATATATGATCTGATCCCTCAAGGTTCCTAGACAAGTATATGGACGCTGAGGAACATGGAATATCCCTTCAGACGGCACGGTAAGTCTTCCAGAAGCTACAGGCCACAAACCTTGGAGCACCCTAAAAATGGAACTCTTTCCACTGCCGTTTGGACCTTCAGAAGACATCATCACAGATATTAGAAAAGCATTGTTTACATGGTGCTGAATACAAGGTCAAGCAGCTGTCAGATGACATACCAGTGACAAGAAGGCTTTTTCCTTCAGACACGTCACAAGACAATTGGCTAGCCAATAGCTTTTGCGATGGGGTCACAATATCGACATCACGGAAGGAAATAATTTCTTCGGACGCCACACTAAGAACATTTGAAGGCATGACAGCATCTAGAAAAACAACAGTATTATATTCAGGTGCAATTCATAGCATCAAGATTCCACAAGCTAAAGCTTTAACCTTTTTAACTTCATCAACTGAATATGAGCATAATAATTCAGCAGCTGATAAATTAGATGAACAAATTTCCAGCTCTTGTCAAGACGGTCAAGAATATGATATGGGTAATCACTTGAGTACAAAAGTTTCTACAATCAGTAATAGTGGTACTTCTTAGCCAGTTGGGGCAAGTTATTTGTTTTAAACAAACAGAAATGTTGCAGTGAAGTATATCGAATAGCCAGCAATGCTAGAAAAACTGACAGTTTTTCAGTGTCGAGAAATTATAGGTATACAGTGAATTTTAATTTTTCCTCAATCACGAATTTGTTGTATCTAAATCTACACTAACGACTTTACATAGTTGGACAAAGCTTGCAAATATAAGATTAACTCTTTTGATGCTAGACTGAACATGCTCAGACAAAATTTATCATATGGGAAGTTAGTGTTCATAATTTCAGTTCAAGGGCTTGTGGCAGATTTCACAATGGTTGACCAAAATAGGAGAATGGCATAGCCTTCTGACTCAAACATTGTTGTGGGTGTACAACAAGTTGGTACTAAATAGATCATTGACTTTCATCTCACTAGCACTAAAGTTCACCATGAATTGAAACTTACTGCTTTGAGATGCCTTTAGAAGCTCCTCGAGTTCAAAGACCCTATTAATACCACCAGAAAGCTCAAGGAATTTCTTGTGCAACTCGAGAATATCACCAAAAGCTATGAAGCTTTGTGACACTACAGATGCCAAGAACCGTAGTGCGTGTGCTAACTCTCCTGTAATTTCAAAAGGAGAACATATAGTAAAATTCTATATGCAAATAATATCGACTGGAAAATGGATCCATTTCAAGATTTATCAACCTTGAGTTGAAGTCAAAGCTCGGTCCCCTTTGTGTTCCAATGCATATAACATACTCAGTCCCCATGTCACATTGTGAGGCAGCTGCTTCGTCACGAAATCATCAAAAATACCATAAAGCCATCTTTTCCTCAGAAGAATCTTCGAGTGGTTAAGCAGAGTGTTGAATTTAGCTTCAACCATCTGATTTTAAGAAAATAATCACAAAGTGAGGGCATATACTTATACTAACAGATGCTAGATGTGCAGATGAAGCTACAGACTTCTGTTTTATTAAAAGAAAATCAGAAGATATTTGTGATTTAGCTACATATGGATCATTCAATATTTAGCATTTTGATTGAAATTCAGTAAATAAAGATTCCAAGATAGCACAACAAATAGAAAAAAGAACCATAATCTTTACAAGAATCAGAATACTCTCTCCGGTTCAAATTAATTGACTTAGTTTTGTCTAGATTCGGATGTATCTAGACTTGTTTTAATACTAGATACATCCGAATTTAGACAAATCCAAGTCAATTAATTTGGATCCGAGGGAGTACATAAAGTGCATAAAGCTTGAGCATGAATAACTCACAGCTCGTTCCCTTGATCCACCGCCAAAGAATGCAATTGACTCAGCGTGTGTTCGCAGTCTTGAGTGCATGAACCTTGTACAGATGTTACAAGGTCAACACTGGAAGTTAATCATGTTATAAGAAAGCCAAATTCGCAAATATCCAACAAATTATGTGACTAACCTGAAAGAACCTTCAAGTTCTTGTTCTTGGTTTGAAAGATCACCGAAGTCAGGGGAAACGGCTCTTAGAAAACCAAGCCCTAGCAGCATGTATGCGTACAAAATAGCAACTCCTCTTCTCCCTGATAAAACCTTCATTCTCCATGTAAACCTGGCGAATAGCAGTAGCTTTATTATGAAAAACTGATTAACAGAAGTACACCTAAAGAACACATTAGGCCACGAAGAACTAACCAAATAATGTCAACCAGTGGTTTCACCATTCCAGTAACTAAGCCAGCAAGATCGTTGGTCAATTTCTCCACATCACGTGTTATTCTTTGGTCTGCATCAATGTCCATGCCTGTCATGTTAAATACCT
Source organism: Avena insularis (assembly GCA_023614405.1). Classification (NCBI taxonomy): domain Eukaryota; kingdom Viridiplantae; phylum Streptophyta; class Magnoliopsida; order Poales; family Poaceae; genus Avena; species Avena insularis. The sequence goes on from CM042691.1 coordinate 409,723,659, forward strand.
GGGAGAAAATGTCAAAATACTCAGCTTTTATGCAAACAGAAATAACATCATGCCAGAGTAATACTAGCAACAACTGATACAAATTGGAAAGAAATGAATTGTAAATTGAACATTCTGTTGAGGCAATTTACCTTGTAAAAAGCATTTCTTTTCAAATAATATGCAAGTAGATGGTTGGTCATGCGAATTCGCCATCCAAGAGCAACCTTTGAAGTAAGGTTTCTACAAGGAGATACTTGATCAGGCCATGTAATCAATTGTGTAAAATCAACCACCAATGTAAAAATGGTTAAATACATGTTGTGACAAGCACTGCATCATCAAAGCTTCCTGGGAACAACTTCAAAATCGTGAAACCAAAAATTACCTCAGTGATGGTGCCACAATTGCATTAGCAGCACTTTGCATTACACTGATCCCAATCAACCGAATGAAGGCAGCCTTGTCCTGCTCCAGGACATACTTAACACTAGTACCTGCCAAGATGTGCAACATGTAAACAAATGGTACACTGGCTGTTCCAGTTATTCTAGTAACGGAAGACACACAGAGAGCCAACCATTTAGTGAAGCTATACGATCTGATATCCAAGTCCGAGAGAGTACAAGTACTGCAACTGCAAGCAATTGCCCCCCTTGCTTATCAATTATTTTAGGAACCTGACAAAGTATTGAAGAATATCATTAGAGTTAAATATATATAATAAAGATCATTAATCAAATAGTAAATGTAATTGTTACCAGTATTTTAGACATTGCAGTGACTCTGGCAGGCAAAGGTCTAGGTGAGCACTGTAATTGTTGAATCATATGCGGTTGTTCTGTGGATTCTATTTCCATATTAGGGGAAGTAGCTATGACCTGTGTTGAATAAGAATGCTCCTTGGGACCTGATAAAGAATTTCCCTGGTAAATGAAATGTGTTAAAAAGTGACACATCTAATACCAACAACAGCAGAATAGGCAATATGAAATAATAAGTACCTTTGTGTTGGTACTAAAAGCCCTTTGAACAGCAAGTGCATCAGATTTTCGGTCAGTTTCTGATGACTTCAATACATCAACCTCCGATTCAGTAGGAAGGAAGGACCCATTCCTACAAAAACAGAGGATCACAGAACATTCAGCCTTTTAAAAACAGAATGTTTAAAGAACAAAAAGGAAAGCAAAACCTCATGAATATAACCTGTTATCTTGAACTGTCCACCCCCCTTCACCATCCAAGGACAAAACAACATCATGAAATGCAACTAATGCTGGACGATGAGATATTGTTATGCATGACGTGCCCATTGCTCGAACCCTTTGGCAGAATCGTTCTTCCATATCAGTTGTTACAGCACTAGTACACTCATCCAGGATGGCAAACTTGGGTTTATGGTAGAACAATCTGGCCATTCCCAATCTTTGTTGCTCACCAAGAGACAATTCATCACCCCAGTTAACTTCATTGTCGAGAGGGTAGCGTTCTAGCAAGTATTCTAAGTCAACCTGAAAAAGAAAAAGACAATAGTAAGAATCTCCAGAAAAGTTAATTGACTACTTATTCAGGAGAAAGAAAGCACACAAACAAAATGAACAGGTATAGCTGAAGAGAACAGCGTATTGGTTTAAGTATGATTACATTCTTTAGAAGATCCACCATACCACCATAGCTAAGTGGTTCGGTTTCCTGATCTGCTGTAAGTGGATAGATTAGCTGGTCGCGAAGTGTTCCAACGGCTGTATACGGTCGCTGGGGGACATAGAAGATTTCCTTGTTAAGATTAGAACCAACACCAGGTTTGACAATGTGGCCAGATACAAGCGGCCACAGGCCACCAAGAACACGGAAAAGAGAGCTTTTTCCACTACCGTTGGGGCCTGAAATAACAGCAAAGACACGTAACAAGATTAAGATCCCATTATAGCCATGATTCAGGACCAGATTTGTGGGAGCAAATATTGGATAGATAATTAGAGAGGTTACCAGTGATCAAAAGATTAGAACCCGACTCCACCCGAAGAGTTAAATCGTCAACCAAGACATTCCCAGAGGGTGTCACCACCTGTAACAAACATTTATTTATATCTTGGTATCAAACTGACATAACAATAAGAATATTACTTCCACCATCATACTTACCTTAACACCTGAAAATTCTATATAGTTTGCCTCACTAATATAATTTTTGGCAGAAGAATTTTGATTCATCGATCTGTCGCGAACCCCAGATAGCTCACGTGAAACATCCAGTAACTCATGGATACGGTCTGCATAGCCACTGCCAATCGGGGCGGAGAGTTTATCAGCATAAAATACATATAGAAAAAGGTTCCGAGCTTAAATAAAATAGAATGCATGAAGCAAGAATAGCAGTATGGAAGTCTAACTGAACAGAACACACAATCTAAAGTTGCATCACTGTTGACAAGCATAAACACATATTACCAATGTAATTCTTAAAAGACAGGAGTTTATACTTGTAGAGTTAATTCCAGCAAACTACTTAAGAGGGGCCTAGAGACAAATTCTGGAGTGCAAAGTAGCAGAGAGATTCTTATTGATGAAGCATGGCGGATGAATAGATAACTCCATTAAATAAACAAATACGAACTTAAGGGTAAATAAAAGTTAAAGCTAGGAAACATAAGTTAACGATATCATAAGAATTATATAGTATTGTGAGCAAACAGTCAATATAAGTCGTGAACAGCATATACATGGAAACATCATATCACCAACAACTATGGAACTACAGCAATTTACAGCTACGAACTTGACAGAATAATATATTGAATTAAATGTCTACTTGAAATATAGGTCGCTCAAGCATTTCACAAGGGATGGTGTATTTACCTAAGAAGATTTAAACGTCTTGAACTGGTAGAAAGGGTGCCGAGAGACTGAAATAATGATATTATCACACTTGTGTGATACCGAAGGTTGCTCAACATCTCTGCCCGTCCTAAAGTAGATGAATCAGGTTTAAGATCTCCCGCAAAGAAAGGTTCCACAATCAAGATGACTCCCACAGTGGCACCAAGATACTTGAGAAGAAAATCTTGAATCATGCCAAACCACCAGTTCTCATGAAGAACAATATTCAAGTGCCGCACAAGAGCCTGGAACCGCTGCATAATGTGTGATTCTTCTCTATTTTCACCACCGTAAAATGCCACGCTCTCAGCATGAGTTCTCAATCGTGAATGAACCTGCCGATATTCCCCTTCTAGTTGTTGTTCCATGCCTTTCAACTTCCCAAAAGACGGAGAAAATTTTCTAATGACACCACCAGCACCAAGTACGTATGCCTGGAAGCAATTACTTATTAACATTGTATCTAATTAAAGAGCAGACTAGTTTTATAATATTACAGTATACACAAACACTAAGGCAACATAGTGTCATCAGAATAGAGGAGAATTTTTTTTAACCATAAGAATTCCCACGTCATACTACAAATCAACAAGGGTAACAGCCATGTAAATAGTTATTTTACCAGAATCCAGAGAACATATTTCGGACTTGCATAAGAGCAGATGCGCCAGATGTATATTAACCCATCAGCAACTGCAATCAGATCATCCTGTACAAGTTCACTTAGTCCTGAACAGAACTTAGGAATATCACTAGCAATCCTCTGCTCTGGGTTTGAGATCCGATGATCTACATGTGAGATCTTGTAGTAAACCATATTCTGGAATAAAGTAGTAAAATCAATAAGTTACAGAAGATATGTAGTTCAAAGCAGGAAAAATCCAACAATTGACCAAACTATCAACTAATAAAGTTATCTGAAATACGACATGATAATCTCTAGAAGAACTGGTAATGAACAGCTGAGACATCCGATGCTTAAGTCACATCTTTCTGTGAATTGCAGAAAAAGAAGCGAGTGACTAAGTGAGTTGAGTTAGATAACGATAGAATACTTCAGCACTACATTATTTTGCATGATCAGGTATCATCGCCCATAGAAATAGTTGTCTCCTTTCAGCTGTCATATGTGTAGCACTAATTGCTGGCTGCAAGTCTATGATCTCATAATTCACCAATAATTGTCCACACAGTCTACCAATTTGAGCTATCAGCTAATCTCAGAGGGTAGCGAGAACTTGCAGTGCATAACTGGGACTTGAAGAAGTAAAAAATAAACATGTGAAGGTACAAATAGTAAGGATATCTCAACTTTATAACCAATATACCTCAAAGTAATCAGCATGGACGAGATCCGTCAAAATTTTCTTAAAGCGCAAGCCTAAGGACCCTGTCAAATACTTTGAGGTCTGATATATCGTGGACTGAAGGAAGCATAATAGAAGATTTTCAATAATCAGCCGTGTGAAGGTCGGAACACGCCGAAGAAACGTGGATTTGAACAAATATCCTTGAACTTTTGCTAATCTGTGACCTATGGCTGTCCGCAACACCTGCAGAAAGTTCATAGGTTAAAAAGGTTCTACATGTTGTTGGACAAGCATGGATACAGTATCACTTTATACAGATAGTTCCATCATGACTGAACTACGATACAGCTTCTGATGAATAGTCAGCGACCTAGTAAGATACAACAAACATCAAACTCTAGCATATCAGCCATGATAGACTACCAAGTGGGAGTAAAGAATCAAAACATGCTTGTGGATAGCCTTTAAATGGCACCTACGGACCATACAAATTCTGGTACTCAGAAAAGCACTATCGACATGTCAAGGAAATGAAACAGGCAGACTGGAGAGATTTAGCGAACTTACAGCTGTTAACATCAAGCCGAGAAGGTAATTCGTTCCACTTGGGCCAATCTTCTTGACTAAAATTGCAGCCAGGAAATGCAAGGATTTCAATAGATTTTTCTTTTTCCTTGGCTTTACTACTTTACCATCAACACCATTTTGACTAGTGCTGTCTTTACTCCTGCCATGTCCATTTACATCAGTAAAAGAATCTTTTTCTTTTTCCTGACATTTCCTTCGTCGGCTTGACTGCGCATAAGCTAAAGTTCCACCAGCAAGTAGTGCGCCAGAAACAACTGCAAGCGTTCTCCTGAATGTGGTTTGGAAAGGAAGATGCATAAGATAAGAAATAAGAACCGACTAACCAAAAAATTTAAAAATGTGTTGTGATCAGCACACCTTCTTGAAGACAAAAGGTTCCGCCCATGCTCTGTTAGCTGCAATAACTGAAGCGATGACATTGTTGCTAGATTGCGCTCCCCAAGCAGATATAGACAGCACAAAACAGGAGGCTGAGCTGTAAGGAATTCTTGACGATCAACAAAACACAAATATCGCCAAGCAAGGGGCACCACCTGTCACGCTTACAGCATCAATGTATCCACCAATTTGAACCTGATAAATTCAGCAGAAAACAGTTAAAGAGTGAATCCCAATGGATTGTGCAGCGCAAACATGGTTGTCAAGGAAGTGTGAAGAAAGCTTGACATTCAAGAAGATCTAAAAAGCCAGCGAGCGAGCGAGCTGACAGTACCGAATTAAGCACAACAAGCAGACGATCAAATTTTAAAGGAGCAGCATGTAAGTTCCCCTGCTCCTTAGTACAGTACTTAGCAACCAACGCAATGCTGCAGTTAACATCAGCAGAGTACCACAAGCCCCAGGAATAAAGCGGGCACTTAAATGACAGTAGGTGCGACATCCGTCTCGCCCAGCCCCAAATCTGCCCCATGTCCCAGCAGCGGAAGCAAGGCAGTAGCAGCAGCAGCAGCATGTGATAATTGCGCTCATCTCATGGTTGTGAAGGGAATGTGAAGAAAGCTTGAGAACCAAGAAGATCTAAACAGCCAGCAAGCAGTTAAGCACAACAAGCGGACAATCAAATTTTAAAGGAGCGCCCCCTGCTGCAGTTATCCATGAGTGCAGTACTTAGTAGCCAAGACAATGCTGCAGTTAACATCAGCAGAGTACTACAAGCCCCACGAATAAATTGGTGCATAATGACAGTAGGCACAACATCCACTCGCCCAGCCCCAAATCTGCTACTCTGTCGCAGTAGGAGGAAGCCAGGCTGCAGTTGAGCATCAGCAGCAGCATAATGATGTGTTAATCGTGCTTTGCCTCCCCACGAGCACACCTACCCTGCGCGTCCCAACAAACTCCCCTCCATCTAACAACAAGAAGACAATGGACCAGAGCGGGATCCACATCCACCTAGAGTTATTAGGGAATTCACTGCCAGGAGGCGTCCCCTGGGCCTGTCGCACGTAGAGAGCCGATCTGAGCAGCGGCGGGCCATTGAGAATGAGCTCAACTGCAGTAGTAATAGGATTTCACTGCGCCCCAACTCCAGTTGTGGAGCAGGTTCCCGGCGACTGACGCTGCAGTGTTTCTCGCTGCTGAGTGGAGAAGCTATCTGGAGCAGAGCAATGGCGCCTAAGCTTGATCGATCGGACCCGCCTCTTAGCATCACAGCCCACACACAAAAAAACAAGCAAGCAAGCGAAGTACGGTACGCAAGGCAAGAGGGAGGGAGGGAGGAGCCCAGCACGGAACAGGAGCGGTGCCTAGGCCGGGCAAGTAACTGGCGGGGATCGATGGGTTGGAACGGGCGGCGAGCCCGGCGGACGAAGCTATGGAGGGAAGGAAGGCAGGTAGGTGGGGCCCGCCTAGGGCGGTTGTTCGCTCACCTCGGGGTCGCCGGTCGCGGCGGAGGGGAGTCGCGGAGACGGGGAGACGGGGAGGGGAGCGAGGCCGCGGCGTGGGCGCGGGGACAGGGCCGGTGGGAGAGGCGGAGGCGATAAATAAACGACGGCGACGAGGACGCGGGGGTGGGGGAGGGGAGATGGGTCGATCGGTGTGGTGTGAACAAAATCTGGCGGTCGTGGTCTCCGTCCGTCCGTCGCCTCCCTTCCTCTCGCCTCCTCGTCCTCGGTGTGGTGGTCTCTCTGCGGTGGCAGTCTGGTGTTGTGACGACCCAAGCCAAGTTGCGTGCTCCTTCACTCCTTTTTTTCCCCATTCATTCATCAATTTAAAACCAAGTTTGTTGGTTGGGGACGCGTGCCACGTGTGGTCAACGGCCTGGATACTGTGAGATGGGGCCCGATCGACGGTCCGCGTGGAGCCCCCGCCAGCCAGCCAGCCAGCCTTGGGCTCATCAAACTCCGTCTTCTCAGGAGGGACGAAACCGATGACCTCGAACCGTACGCGCCTGCGATATCCGTCTCCATCCCCCGCAGTTGGTTGTCAGTTGGGATGAGGCGTGGTACTAGTAGTAGTTCAGTACCAGTTGCGACGGATAGCGTGCACGGACACGTCATCTCTCCAAGGATCCGTGCGCGATGAACTGGCCCGACCGCAACCGTAACGCCGTAAGGAAAGGGCCGATGTCAGGTCGGAAGGCTCCGACCGGCGGCATCGCCCGGTGCGTCACGCTCGGTCGGTAGTCAACCATCGATCAGCTGGAAGGTTCCGCGCGCATGGTCGCATAGACCTACTACGTACTTTTTCCTTACAGCTTCCCTCTTCGTCTTGCAATAAAAGTCATCGGTGCAATCACTAGTAGGCCTCTAACACCGGACTCTACGGAACCGTTGTCGCGGGTTCGGTGTTAGAGGCTTCCCCTTTAACAGCTTATATGAACCGCTGTTAAAGGATGGTGCACGTGATGAAATTGTCGCGGCGCCGGACCCTCCTTTAACACGGTCCATGTTAAAGGTTCTTCGCATGCAGTACAGACGCCTAAATCTCGGGAGACGGGGGGAGGAGGGATCGATCGGGAGAGGTATACACATACATCGTCGGTACATACGAGTACATAAATAATTAATCAACTATTATTATACACAAATATCGTCATTGTGGTATTCTCCGTACACGTTGAAGCATCAAGTACAAAACAAACACGTTCAAGCATATATACAATATAACATCTACGTACACGTTTATTTTAGATATCTAAAAGAGTTCTCCGCCAGGCGTGATGACCTCATCAAGTATGAACCCCGCCAATTCCTCTTGAATGGCTCGTATGTGGTCAAATGGTAGAAGTTTGTCTCGCATCCGTTCGGTCTAAATATATAAGAATAAAACTCAACATAACTGATGGTAATAAAATAATGTTGTGTACTTCGTTTACTTACTCTAAGTTGTTCTAGTGCGGCTTGGCCCGTCGCACATATCGTGTTGCGAATGAACTCGCAAACATAATATCTATATAAGTTATTGTCGGCTCCCATCTGTGCGCACTTTACGAGAATAAAGAGTTCAATCAAAATAATAATCAATAAAGCATGATATAATAGAATTGGAAGCAGAATCAAAGAGATACGCAGACCTAGCTGGCTAGTATTGCTTACATTTTGATCTACAAATTTTAGTTCTTCTGACCATTCACCCACGGTCTTGCCCGTGAACCTTTTCTAAACCCTGTCCGGCAAAGAAAATGGATTAAGGAGTAATTAATTACTTGTTATCACAAAAGTTGCCGAGCGCGATAATATGATTGATATTACCTCTGGAGCATCTCTTTAAAGTCTACCCATAGCTCTTGGTCTTTTCGTAACGATTCCATGACAAGGACTTTTTCTGCGTCAAGTTGAATGACTAGCAGAATAAAGTGGAACCTGCGCACGCATAACTCATCATCAGTTACACTTAACATCGAGTAAGCCGAAACAGAATGTGTACAGGAGAGGGTAACAGTACCCACGAGAAGTTGTAATGCAATAGTATTTTCCTTTTGGTTTGTTATCTCAGTAAAGACCTTAGCAAGAAATCTTCTGTTTGTCCGGGTATGTGTTTTACCACTTCTTCATGAACTCTATTTGGGTCAACGGACCCAATGTCAAAAGGGCCTCCTTTCATGCATTCCATAAACTTTTTCTTGCATAATAGTATATACATATATGGTGAGCATATATATACATGCAATTAATGAATTGAATGAGATGAGATAGAAATTACAGAAATAGTACTTACACACAATAAAGGTTGATGGCAGCTTTGCCGAGTTCCTTCTGATAGAATAGAAAATGCAAGTATTGAATGTTGAAGGCGATCTCGTCGTCTCCGCACAAGAAAATCTCATCTCTTATATGCCCGTGATCCATTCTTCCTTTCTCGTCTTGCAGAAATCAAGGTACCACTTATGCAATCTTCACATCTTTGTTGGTAGATTCTTGAGCTCCTCTTTCTTGACGAGATTCTTGGCGGCCAAATCTCCACTGGCCATAGCGTGGGTTCAATCTCCCTTTATGCCGCTCTAGCGGCAGGAGGGAACATCACATTTAGGTATTCATTATTCATACATGCAGAATTAAAGAATTCAGAGATTGTCTTGATATTTGAACTTCGACATGTCAAATTTCATACGGCATATCGCCTCATTGCGCTGGCATTGCTTATACCAGTGGCGGCGACAACAGTTGAAAGAGCAAAGATCATCAACACTTGCGCGGTGGAGCGCGTGAACATGAATATTGTGAAGATTTAGACAGATCCACCTCACGCTGAACAAAGCATTGCGGATCCCTAGAAGATCGATCGTTGTCTGGTGAATGAATGATTCCTTTGCTCTTTTGTTCGCGAGAAGAAGAAGATTTGCTAGTCCAGCGCACGCACTGCGGAGAAGAATCGCACTCTCACGTTCTCTTGGTACGGGCAGCTTTTCCTGTAATCTGAGAATATTCATGGAAATTTGGCGTCAGTTAATTATTATTTGGTCGATCGTATTGTCGGGCCTGAGCAAGGCAGCCAGGCCAGCGAGTTCAAATGCCGGGGCCAGGCGGGCGTCGTGGAGCCGTTGCCCGCCACCAGATCGCCGGCCGACGTGGCGCCGTCCGCCGCCGCGCACGCAGTCCACGCGTGGCTCTGACGAATTACATTTCAGCTCGACTCTTCCGTCCCTTCGTCTTACTTCTGGCTAGCTTTCCCCCGTTTCTTTCTTTCTAGCCAACGCGCGCGTGCCCGCTCCTCGTTCGCATGCCATCCCCTGCCCTCCGTGCCTCCGCCGCCGCGCGACCGCTCCTGCTGCCGTCGACGAGGACCACACCGTCGTCTACCAACATCCTCGCAGCTGCTGCTGTAGCCCTCGCGCGCGTGAAGCAGCAGGGGCCGTTCTCCACCACGGCCGGAGGAACGACCACGAGGGTAGCTGCAGGCATGGCGGCGGGCGCGGAATCCAGGGCGTCGACGCAGCCGCAGCCGGCGGCGGGTCCGGGCGGGGGCGTGTCGGAGCGCATCCTGCCGCATCTGCTCAACATGTAAGCTGCGTGCTCAACCAACCTCTGCTATGCCTCGCTGTTATGTTGCTCTGCTCGAATACTATATCGACGGACACAGTTTCAGTGGGCAAATCAAATTGATCCTGATTCTTCAGTCCAGTTGAGCACTTGAGCATGCACGACAAAATAAATACTACTGTATAAATTAACAGTAGCTGCTGTAGTAGGTAGCTCGACTGTTACATGCGTGGTGTGGTGTTATTCTCCTCTGTCGCTCTCCAACAGAGCTGGTAGCTCGCAACAGTTTTGTTCATCGCGTCGCTCGTCACAACAACAACAAAAAAAAACTGTCTGATAACTGGTAAATAAATACAGATACGGATCATGCGCCACGGCCCGGGACTTCGAGGCGATCTACGCGCCGAACGCCACCTTCGAGGACCCGCTCATGCGCGCCCACGGGTAAGTCCATCCACTGTCCGAAGAACATTACCCATGCCATCCATGATCCATCCGTGTCTTCAGAAATTCCAGCACTAAAAACAATCTGCTACGTACTAATTATACTGCTTCTGATCGATCAAAATTAAAGGGTGAAGCAGATCAAATCAGCCTTCTACACGCTCCCCAAGGTGACATCCTGCTCTCCATCTCTCTATCTATCTATCTTCTCCTCCTAGATACGTTTCTGTCCTTGGTTCTCGTATGTTCTGAAGATTCGTGTGTCCGCCGCCGATGGTCAGGTGTTCGGCGAATCCAAGATCGTGGAGTACACGGTGCAGGAGAACGCCACCGGACCGGGGAAATCCGAGGTATAACTTACTTACCACTAACTCATCATCCATGCTCTCCACATCATCGCAAAATCTACTGCTGCAAGCCTGCAATGCATCGGTCTGATTCATTCACTCGGACCATGCGCGAACCGATTCTCCGTTTGCAGATTCTGATCGACAACAAGCAGCACTACAAGGTGTTCGGCAAGGGCGTCGACATAGCGTCCCTCATCACGCTCGACGTCGAGGACGGCAAGGTCGTCAGACACCAGGACTGGTAAGTACACGGGATGGGCCAATTTTACTTTTAACAGGAACGGGTTTCTACGACAAGTACGTGGTACCAGCGTGTGAATTGTCTGAATTTTTGTGCAGGTGGGACAAGAAGCCTCTGAAGAACAGGGAAACGGTGGGCTTCCCACTGGTGGGGCGGGTGGCGGAGGCGAGCCGCCGGGGAGCCATGCTGCTCACCCACGCTGTCATGGGATTCGGCAAGGACCCCACCACCACCCCGTGATTCTCTAGTTAGGAGATACTGTTTCTTTCTACTACTCCGTGTACTCCTATCTACTACTATTTCGGAAGTTGCTAGCTAGCAAGCTTGGTTTGGGGATTAATTTTCATGTACAACATAAAAATAAATATCAGAAATACCTTGTGCTCCAAAAATCTGATTAATTTTCATCGTGACAAATTGGGTTTCGGTCGCTAACCACCCACAAGTATTAAGTGGGAAAAAACAACCCCTAACTAATCTAGATTACCCCCTTCCCACCCACCCCCTACCTCATCTGCCACCTCATTCAAATCTCTAGAGCAGAAAATGAAAGTTGTTTTCACAAATTCTCTTGCTAGCTGAGCACAAGAGTTCAGGATTGAATGAATAGCCGCCCTGATTCACTGTTTCAATAACTGCCTGATTGTTCGAATTAATTTCCATCCGCATTGCATCCTAGTTCCATACACTAGTGGAGAACGGGGCACTAGTCCCGGTCCTAGAGGGCCTCTAGTCCCAGATGGCCAGCCGAGACTACGGAAACGGGACTAGAGGTCCCAGCCTCTAGTCCTGGTCCAGTTAGAGCCGAGACTAAAGGATGTGCATGTGGCGGCGTAGCAGTACGAGGGGGTGGTCTTTCTGCCGCGGCAGCCGATGGGGGTTTCTGCCGCGGCAGAGTTTTGGGCCTATTTTCTGTCGTGGCAACCGATGGGGTTTCGCCATGGCGAGTTTTGAGTCCGCTTTACGCGCGGCCGATGCGAGGGTTCGCTCACCGGCAGGATAGGAGGAGGGTTGCGTTTGGCGTAAAGTGACATGCAACGAAGAGATCACAACCCGTCTAATATAGATATAATTCTACATTATCGTTACAAGTTCATTAAATCACGGGAAGCCGGAGGTATGGTATTTTACTTCTGGGTTTATGACATGGTCAACAAGAAATCCTGCCAATTCCTCTTGAATTGCCACCAGACGTTTCCTTGGATCGAGATTCTCCCGCAATCTTTCCAACTATATATAAAAGAAGGAGGTCAATATGAATATCAATAGTCATAACAAATATTATGAATGACACTCAACAAAAATTGTGAATATATTTTCTAAAAATGTCTCTCCGTCCCGCTCACTGACCTTGGAGTGAATGTACTCGCACACGAAGTATCCACATAGGTTAGTACCTGGTGGTTACCTCTCGCACTTTACGATAAAAGGTTTCAATCAAATAATAATCAAGCATGACATGATGGTATTGAAACTAGAATTGAAGAGATGCGCGGATCTAGCTCGTACTACTTACATCGATCCGATGAAAACTAAGCTCGTCTTTAAATTAACCAACCGTAGCATTGGTGAAAGCTTTCCAAACCCTGCCCGGCAAAAAAATGTATTATTAGTTACTTGATATCTCATGATATATATATGGACGAAAGAGACCGATATAGTGCGATAATGATTGAAATTACCTCTGGAGCGCATCTTTAATGAATGTGTATTGTGATTCTCTCTCATTAGTGAGTCCTTGATTTCAACTCTTCCAGCGTCAACTTCAATGGTTAGAAGAATCCAGTGATAGCTACGCACATTCATATATATCAGTAACTCATCAATTACACTTAGCAGAATCAAATGAATGTGTACAAGGCAGTAACACTCTTACCTGTAGTTGTAGGGAAACAATATTCTTTATTTGTAATGTTGCCTCAATAAGACCCTTAGCAAGTTACGCTCCGTGTCCTTGGGGTATTCCATTAGCAATCTTTGATTAAATCGGTGTGGGTCGATGAACCCAGTGTCAAAGATTTTCTTACGGTCACATTCATCGCTCTTCATTCTGCATAATAGCATATAGTGAAGATAATTACATGCAATAAAAGAGCTGGGTTAGAGACTTTATCATAGAAATAAATGAACCACTTACAGACAATAGGTAGCGAGGAGACTCAAGTCAAGGGCATCTTGTTTAAATAACATATAGAATTCCTCAAAATAAATTTGCAACTGGTCTTCACTATTAAAATGCTCACTTGTAACTTTCACAAGCAGCGCTGACAATTGATCTTGTTCATCGCATGTAGAGACTTTCTCGTACCACTCATGCAGTCTTCGCATTTAAGTTGGTAGAAATTTGACCTCATCAGGTCTGACCAGAGTCTTCCCGTATTCATATCTCCATGCAAATTCCTCTTGTATGGGGATATGCCCGCCTAGCGCTTGATCAACTGTAATATTAGCACTTTGGAAAATTCCATTGCTATAATATTCTGACACCTTGAGCGTGGCGATCGATTTGTTTGTCTGCATTCCGAGTTGCGCAACCTCTCTTTTCCCGCTGCTTGCAGTAGTATTTCCTGGAGTATTACCGCTGCTTGCAGTAGTATTTCCTGAATTCTTCCTACCAATTCTCAGCAGACAGCGTTTGTAGTCATCAGCCTTATTTATCTCATATTGCGATGGTTGCTCAAGAAACCCCTTAGCCCACTTTTTGGCTTTCGGATCAAATATTTATTTTGGCTCGGGAGCTTTGGGTGCAAAGAAGGCTTTAACTTGGGCATCACTGATCGCTTTGGTTTCCTCATCAGTCATCTCGTAAGGTAATTTGGGAGGAGGCGACGGGATTTTCTTCACCTTTTTACCTTTGGCTTTCTTCTGACTAGTATTTATACTAGTTGACTGAGAGACCGCCTTCTTCGTCTGACACGACGGCGGCGGAGAGTGGGCCAGGAGTGGGCTGATGCGGCGGTGGACTCGCGCTATGGTGGTCGTCCCACTCCTCATGTGGACTTGCTGGAGGCGGCAGACTCGGCAGACGCTGATCAACAACTTGAGAGGATGCAGGAGATCCTGTCCCGCCAGCAGACACGTCAGGGGAGAGAGATCCTGTCTCGGTCCTCACATCCGCAGAAGATCCAGGAAGCGTCGTGTGCGGGAGGCCGCTCGAGGATGTGTGCACCGAAGATCCGGACGGGGAGGCGGGAGTCGCTGCATCACGCCCGGATGGGGAGGTGGGATTCGCGTGTCTGGTGCCGCGCCCACCTGACGCAGAGCCTGGACCCGGCGCTGACACTGATGGATCCGACTCGTGATCCGAGGAGGATGCTGAATCTGTCTCGTGTCTCGTGCCGCTAGTATCTTGTGCTGATATTTCATGTGACATGTGTGAACTGTTTGGAGTACCGTTTTCAGCCAAATTTTCAGCAATGGTTGTAGTTTGAGCAGGAGTTTCCTGTAGAGGCACAGATGTAGAGCCAGAGACAGGATTAGTAGTATGAAAATTTTCCATAAGAGACTCATCAACATTGTTATCCCCAAGTTCAAAATTTCGAAGAGATGGATCAAGAAGTAAAATTTCTTTTCGAAGTAGAGCACCAACATTTGGATGAAGATTTTTGAAAGCGAAAACAGCCTCATCAAAGACAACATCACGAGAGATGTAAATGCGACCAGTTTTCACCTCAAGACATTTAACTCCCTTGTGACGAGGGCTGTAACCTAAGAAAACACATTGAGTAGAACGGAAAGCAAGTTTGTGTGTATTGTAAGGGCGAAGATTAGGCCAACATGCACATCCAAAAATACGAAGGGAAGAGTAATCAGGTTTAGAACCAAAGAGACGATGAACAGGAGTATCATTCTTAATGACTTTGCTAGGAAGCATGTTAATAAGATATGTGGCTGTAAGAAAGGCTTCATCCCAAAATTTGAGGGGCATATGAGGATGGGCAAGAAGAGACAACCCTACTTCAACAATATGTCGGTGCTTTTTTTTTCAGACCGTTTTTGATTGATGAGCATGAGGACATACATGATGACGATGATGAAGCGTGAAATCTAGAGAGTTTAACTTCTCTTTCTTTCAGCACCGCTTTGCTTGATGGATGAGCATGAAATATACACATGATGAGCGATGCCTGACTGAGAAGAGAGAGATTCATCTCTCTCCCCAATCGGATTGACCGTGAGAATTTTTCTATCAAGTTTCCGTTCAACAAGTTTTTGGAAATTAACAAAGGCGAGATAGGCATCATTTTTTTTTGAGCAAGTATATCTAAGAAAATTAATTATCAATGAAATGAAACTTATATAATAGTCATGACGACCATGTAAGTAGTGAACAAAGGCAGTATAGGCATCAGATTTTCTTTTGAGCAAGTATATCTAAGAAAAATTACTATAATCATCAATGAAACTTACATAATAGTCATGACGACCAACAGAAGTAGGTGCAGGACCCCATACATCAGAATAAACTAACTGAAGAGGAGCTGTAGAAACACTGGTGGAGATGGGGTAGGGAAGTTGATGACTCTTAGCATGCTGACATGAATCAAATAGACTCTATCCTAGACTCTTTAATGAAAGGAAGTTTATTTTTACTAAGTACTTGACTAACAATGGCTAGAGAAGGATGACCGAGACGACTATACCACTTCTCTTGAGATGGCGTGGTGACAACAAAAGCATGCTTCTGGGGTTGAGATGAAATAAGGGGATATAGGCCACCAACGCATCGCCCTCTATGAAGAATTCTCCGTGTGTCCTGATCCTTAATTAAAAAGAAGAAGGGGTGAAATTCTATAAAGACACGATTATCATGTGTGAAACGATGAACAGAGAGTAAGTTTTTAGAGGCGTTGGGAACATAAAGGATGTTATTTAGATTGAAATTTTGAACTGGGTGACGAACAATGGATTTGCCAATATGGGAAATTTCCATACCTTGCCCGTTGGCTGTGTTGACCCTGTCGGAGCCCTTGTAGGTGTCGCGGACGGTCAAGTTGTTGAGCTCTCCTGTAACATGATGAGTAGCAACGGTGTCATAGTACCAATTCGTATCCACACCATAGGAGGCTATGTTTGCACCCTTCTCGCCAAAAGAGTCATCATCACCGTCTTGGAAACGATACCAGCATTCTTTGGCTGGATGACCGTCTCGATGGCAGATCTGACAGGTCACATCGACCCATGGAGAGGTGCGACGATGGCCACGGCCACGACCACGCCCCCCTCCTGAAGGAGCTCGACCACCACCACCACGGCCTGAACGAGAGGAGCGATCTTCCTGGTAATCTTGGCGTCGGTCATCACGGCAATCAAAGCGACGATCTCCGCGGTCACCACGGGAGAGATTGAAGGACTGATTGTTGTGATGTTGTCGGGAGGCCAGATTTGCAGAAGACTCGAAGCTCATCTCCTGAGTCCCGCTCAGCATTAATTGGCGCTCATCATAAGCGTGTAGCTGGGCATAGAGAGAACTTAGGGAGATCGGGGTAGTGACAACGCCAAGAGCAGCAACGAGGGAGTTGTAGGATCCTCCAAGTCCAGCGAGGATGAAGGAAACATGCTGTTTTGTGGTGACCGTGCAGCCTGCAGCTGCAAGTTCATCGACGATGACCTGCATCTTCGTGAGGAACGTCGACGTGGAGTCATTATTTTTCTTTGTGTTGGCGAGAGCAACCCGTAGGTTGGAAATTTTAGCTTCACATTGAGAAACAAACATCTCCTCATTTGCTTTCCAAACGCCAGCTGAGTGCTCAATCCGTTGTTGGAGATATGCCCTAGAGGTAATAATAAATGTAGTTATTATTATATATCTTTGTGTTTATGATAAATGTTTACATTCATGCTATAATAGTATTAACAAGGAAACCATTAATACTTGTGTGATTTGTAAACTTAATTTGAAGTCCCTAGTATGGCCTCTATACTTCACTAGCTTGTTGGTTGATTGATGATGTGGTTTCTTTGTCATGAACATTGAGATGTTATCAACAACAAGATCATATCGTTAGGAGAATGATATGGTGGACATACTCCTATAGACAAGCGTAGCATAAAGATCAAGTCATTTCAATAGTTCAATTGCTATATGCTTTCTGATACATAGTAACCTAATTCCTTCGACCATGAGATCATGCATATTGACTTTACTGGATGGATGCTTTGATGTCATCAAACACCACACCGTAACAGGGTGGCTATAAAAGTGGCATTGGGTGTTCGGAAAGTATTGGTTGAAACACATGGATCAAGAGTGGGATTTGTCCATCCACATGACGGATAGATATTCTCTGGGCCCTCTCGGTGAAATGTCATCCAATTAGCTTGCAAGCATGTGACTTGGTCACAAGGGATCACATATCACGGGAACGAGAAAAGAGTACTTATCAAGAATGAGGTTGAACTAGGTATGCAGTGATACCGACGATCATGACCTCGGATAAGTAACATATCGTGAGACAAAGGGAAATTGGTATCGTATGTAAGTGGTTCATTCGATCGCAAAGTAATCGTAGAAATATGTGGGAGCCATATGAATTTCCAGATTCCTCTATTGGTTATTGTTCTGAGAAGTGTCTCGATCATGTCCGCATAATTCACGAACCGTAGGGAGACACACTTAAGGATTCGACGTTGTTTGAGTAGTTATGGTATTATGAGAAAGAGACCGAATGTTGTTCGGAGTCTCGGATGGGATCCGGGATATCGCGAGGTGATCCGGAATGGTCCGGAGAATAAGATTCATATAAGGAAAGTCCCATTTCGGAGTTGGGGAATGGTTCCGGTGTTTTCATCGAACATTCTAGAAGGTCCGGAATGTCCGACCGGGGAAGGGGTGCATGAATGTGTTATTGCAAGATGGAATGATTGCATCATGTACTAAGTGTTCTCGCTGTCCAAAATAAAAGGTTTATTTAATTCCTAAATTGAAGTCAAACGGCTAGTTTGAAAGTCAAACCGCCAATTTTGGAAAGTGGAAAAGAGGAGAAGGAGGAGGCCGAGTTGGGGAGGAGTCCTCCCCAAGCCGGGCGCCACTGCCGAGTTGGGGAGGAACTCCTCCCCATGGCGCAGCCAGCCCTCCCACCTATATAAGGAGGGGCAGGGCTCCCCTCCTAAGACACACAAGTTCCTATCCTCTAAACTAGAAACTAGACCTAGACCCCGGTTTAGAGCTGTTTCGGTTTAGAGCCTTCTAATTGGTTTAGAGCCCTCTAATTGGTGTGTCTAATTACTAGACCACTAATAGCCTCTCTCATAAGCTCCACCATACTCGCACCGGCTTAAGGCGAAGCCTCAGGATCTCCCTCTACTTAGGTACCACGTTGTCCAGGCGGAATCGCGAGGAGAGTGCTACAACCTCCATTTTCTTTGGAACAAGGGAGAGGAAGGTCTTCACGAAAACCGAACGTGTGACCGATCAAGGGAGCGCTATGGAACGCGGCCGGAAGGATCGTCTACGCGATCTTGAGATCGGAAAGAGTACGACTACATCACCCACGAGAATCTGCTCTCGTTAAACACTTTGGAATCTTCGAGGGTGAGTTATTCCATCGACTCGTTGCTGCAATCTAGTAGATAGATCTTGGCTTGTTTGTTTGTATGCGATAGAAAATTTTTGTTTTCCATGCTACGAACCCCTTCAAAGGTATCGAGCCGTGTCTATATGTAGATCTGCTGTTGACGAGTAGAACACAATGGTCATTGTGGGCGTTGATGCTTTTATTGTAGATTGCTTTTTGTGTACTTTGCATCTTGCGGTATGTTGGGATGAAGCGGCCCGGGCTAACCTTACATGACATCGTTCATGAGACTTGCTCCACGCTTAACATGCAACTTGTATTGCATAAGTGGCTTTATGGGTGCCTGCTTTCTCCTAGCATAGTTAAGATCCAATTTACAACAGGTAATCAACAATGCTAGTATCAATGTTGTGGTTCTTGTTCGTAAGTTAGAACGACACTTATGGAAAGCCCCAAACCACGTAAAATATGCAAAGAAAGTAGAAGCGTCTAACTTTGTTTTGCAGGGGTGTGCAGTGATGTGATATGGCCATGATTGTGATTATATTTGATGTATGCAATGTTCCTTATTGTAAGTTGGCAACCGCAGAGCCATATGGTTGTCTTTAATTTCTGTTAAGACCTGCGTGTCTATTCAAAATAGTTGTAATAGTTGAAGCTGGTGGGCGACAACCATGAAGAAGCGTCATTGACCTTGATGCTATGCCGAGATGATGGAGATCATGTTCGCTTGAAGATGGAGATCGGAAGCACAAAGAAGAAAGGCCATATCATATCACATATTATGAATTGCATGTGATGTTAATCCTTTATGCATCTTGTATTGCTTAGTAGACGACGGTAGCATTATAAGATGATCCCTCATGCACATAAATTTCAAGTTCTAAAGTGTTCACCCTTAGTATGCACCGTTGCCAAAGCTTGCTGCTTCAAAGCACCACGTGATGATCGGGTGTCTTTGATTCCGGGTGACTACAACGTAAGCAAGCCAGATTTGCTTATGCGAAGCTAAGGTTTGTCTTGACGAGCCTAGCATGTACGACATGGCCTCGAGAACACGGATCGCCGAAGGCAAAGCATGAATCATATAGTAGATATGATGAACATGATGATTGTTCGCCATTGAAACTATATCAACTCTCGTGATGATCGGTGTTGATGTAGTGGATTTGGTTCGTGTGATCACTAAAACAATGTGAGGGATGTTGTTTTGAGTGGGAGTTCACCTAGTTTAATTTCATTAATTAATTTGAACTCAATTTGTCATAAACTTAGTCTAAACTATTGCAAATATGTTGTAGATCAATGGCAGCCCCTACCATCAATTTTAATGCGTTCCTAGAGAAAGAAAAGTTGAAAAACAATGGAAGCAACTACTCGGATTGGTTCCGCAATTTGAGGATTGTCCTCAACCGGTAATTTGACCTATGTGCTGGATGCACCGCTAGGTGACCACTGCAAGTGATGCTACCGATGAAGTAAAGAATGTTTACCTCGCCTAAGAATCAAGACTCCATAGTTCATGTGCTATCTTGTATGGTTTAGAATCGAGCTTGAAAAGGTTTGAAGAGTCAGACCCATATGATATTGTCGAGGATCTCAAATTAATCTTTGAGACTCATGCGGCAATTGAAAGTTATGAAGCTTCGAAAATTTCTTTAACTGCAATATTGAAGAGGGTAGCTCCGTCAGTGAGCATGTGCTTAAGATGTCTGGGAACGCAAATAAACTTCAAAGTTTGGGTATTGTGATTCCTAATACTTTGGGGTTTACCATCCTCCAATCACTACCACCAAGTTACAAGAACTTTGTGATGAACTACAACATGCGAACATGAACAAAGAGTTGCCGTAACTATTTGCTATGTTAAAATCTGCGTAGTGGAGATCAAGAAAGAGCACCAAGTGTTGATGGTCAATAAGACCACCAAATTCAAGAAAGGCAAGTCTAAGCAGAAGGGACGCTTCAAGAAGGGTGGTAAGAAAGTTACCATACCGACGAAGAGGACCAAGGCTGGACCCAAGCCTGAAACTGAGTGCTTTTACTGCAAGGGAGAAGGTCACTGGAAGCGGAATTGCCCAAAGTACTTGGCAGATTTGAAGAACGGCAACATCAAGAAGAAAGGTATATCTGATATACATGTTATTGATGTGTATCTCACTAGTATTCGTAGTAGTGCCCGGGTATTTGATAATCGGTTCGGTTGCTCATATTTGTAACTCAAGCAGAGCTACGAATAAACGGAAGCTAGTAAAGAACGAGGTGACGGCGCGCTGGGAAACGGATCAAAGGTTGATGTGATCGCGGTCGGGACACTACCTCTTCATCTACCATCGGGATTAGTTTTATACTTAAATAATTGTTATTTGGTGCCTGCGTTGAGCATGAACATTATATCGGGATCTTGTTTATTGCGAGACGGTTACTTGTTTAAATCCGAGAATAATGGTTGTTCGATTTATATGAGTAATGTGTTTTATGCACATGCACCTTTGATAGATGGTCTATTCATATTGAATCTCGATAGTAGAAATACACATATTAATAACATTGAGGCTAAACGTTTGAAATCAAGCGATAATTTGACCTATATGTGGCAATCGCTGCCTTGGTCACATTGGAGTGAAGCGTATGAAGAAACTCCATTCCGATGGACTTCTTGAATCACTTGATTTTGAATCACTTGAAAGATGCGAAGCATGTCTGATGGGTAAAATGACTAAGACTCCATTTTCTGGTATGATGGAGCGAGCCATGCACTTATTGGAAATCATACATACCGATGTGTGGTCCAATGAGTGTAGCATCATGTGATGGTTATCGTTATGTTCTTACCTTCACGGATGACTTGAGTAGATATGGGTATATCTATTTCATGAAACATAAGTCCGAAACTTTCGAGAAGTTTAAGGAGTTTCAAAGTGAGGTAGAGAATCAACGTAACAAGAAGATTAAATTTCTACGCTCGATCGTGGAGGTGAATATCTAAATTACGAGTTTGGCGAGCATTTGAAGAAATGTGGAATACTTTCAGTTGACACCGGGAACACCACAAGAATGGTGTGTCGAGCGTCGTAATCGAACTCTCTTAGATATGGTTCGTTCTATGATGTCACTTACAGATTTGCCACTATCATTTTGGGGTTATGCATTAGAAACAGCATTCACTTTAAATAGGGCACCGTCTAAATCCGTTGAAACGACACCATATGAATTATGGTTTGGGAAGAAACCTAAATTGTCGTTCCTTAAAGTTTGGGGATGCGAAGCCTATGTAAAGAAGTTACAGCCGGACAAGCTTGAACCCAAAGCGGAAAAATGCGTCTTCATAGGATACCCGAAGGAAACTATTGGGTATACCTTCTATCATAGATCCAAAGGCAAAATCTTTGTTGCCAAGAATGGATCCTTTCTAGAGAAGGAATTTCTCTCGAAAGAAGTGACTGGAAGGAAAGTAGAACTCGACGAGGTTGTCGAACCTTCTCGAAATGCGAGTAGCGCAGACCGGAAGAAGTTCTGTGGTGCCTGCACCAATAAGAGAGGAAGCTAGTGATGGTGATCATGAAACTTGGTTGAAGTTGCTCTGAGCCTCGGAGGTCAACGAGAAATCGTACCACTCCAGATTGGTATGATTCCGTTATGAATGTCATGTTGGTGGACAACACCGATGACCCCGAGACATATGAGGAAGCAATGATGAGCCCAGATTCCAATAAATGGCAAGAAGCCATGAAATCCGAGATTGGATCCATGTACGAAAACCAAGTATGGACTTTGGTGGACTTACCGGATGGCCGGAAGGCTGTCGAGAACAAATGGATTTTCAAGAAGAAAACAGATGTTGATGGTAATGTTATCTATAAAGCTCGACTTGTCGCAAAAGGGTTTCGACAAATTCAAGGAGTTGACTACGATGAGACTTTCTCACCGGTAGCGAAGCTAAAGTCTGTGAGGATTATGTTAGCAATCGCTGCATATTATGATTATGAAATATGGCAGATGGATGTCAAAAAGCATTCCTCAATGGAGACATTGATGAAGAGTTGTATATGATGCAACCCAAAGGTTTTGTCGATCCTAAAGATGCTAACAAGGTATGCAAACTTCAACGGTCCATCTATGGATTGAAGCAAGCATCCCGAAGTTGGAATCAACGTTTTGATAAGGTAATCAAAAGTTTTGGTTTTATACAAACTTATGGAGAAGCTTGTATTTACAAGAAAGTGAGTGGGAGCTCTGTAGCATTCTTAATACGGTATGTGGATGACATATTGTTGATTGGGAATGATGTAGACCTTCTTAATAGTGTCAAAGAGTATTTGAATAATAGTTTTTCAATGAAGGATCTTGGCGAAGCAGCTTACATATTAGGCATAAAGATTTATAGAGATAGATCGAAACGCCAAATATCATTGTCACAAAGTACATATTTGGACAAAGTTCTAAAGAGGTTTGGAATGGAAGATAGCAAGAAAGGGTTCTTGCCCATGTTGCTTATCTGACGTTGAGTAAAACTCAAAGTCCGACATCGGCGGAAGATAGAAAAGATGAGTAAGACTCCTATGCCTCAGCCATAGGATCTCTAATGTATGCCATGCTATGTACTAGACCCGACATCGCATATGTTGTTAGTCTAACTAGCAGATATCAAAGTGATCCAGAGTGGATCATTGACAATGATCAAAACATCCTTAAGTACTTGAGAAGAACTAAGGATATGGTTCTTTCTTATGGAGGTGATGAACAGCTCGTTGTTAATGGTTACACCGATGCTAGTTGGAACACCGATCCGGATGATTCTAAATCACAACTGGATACGTATTTATTTTGAATGGTGCAGCGATTAGCTGGAGGAGTGCAAAGCAAAGCGTTGTGGCGAGATCTTCAACGAATCGGAATACATGGTTGCCGGAGGCTTCACAAGAAGCGATATGGATGAAAGAGTTCATTACAGAGCTGGGTGTGGTTCCTAGTGCTGGACCCAATGTCTATCTCTTGTGATAACATGGGCGCCATAGCCAATGCGCAAGAACCAAGGTCACACAAGAAGCTGAAGCATATCAAGCTGCGTTTTCACGCTATTCGAGAACATATCCGGGATGGGGATATAAAGATTTGCAAAGTACACACAGATCTGAATGTGGCGGATCCATTGACTAAACCTCTCCCAAGGGCAAAACATGACCAACACCAAACTGCCATGGGTGTTCGTATATTACCATGCAATCTAGATTAGATGACTCTAGTGCAAGTGGGAGACTGTTGGAGATATGCCCTAGAGGTAATAATAAATGTAGTTATTATTATATATCTTTGTGTTTATGATAAATGTTTACATTCATGCTATAATAGTATTAACAAGGAAACCATTAATACTTGTGTGATTTGTAAACTTAATTTGAAGTCCCTAGTATGGCCTCTATACTTCACTAGCTTGTTGGTTGATTGATGATGTGGTTTCTTTGTCATGAACATTGAGATGTTATCAACAACAAGATCATATCGTTAGGAGAATGATATGGTGGACATACTCCTATAGACAAGCGTAGCATAAAGATCAAGTCATTTCAATAGTTCAATTGCTATATGCTTTCCGATACATAGTAACCTAATTCCTTGACCATGAGATCATGCATATTGCCTTTCTTGGATGGATGCTTTGATGTCATCAAACACCACACCGTAAATAGGTGGCTATAAAAGTGGCATTGGGTGTTCGGAAAGTATTGGTTGAAACACATGGATCAAGAGTGGGATTTGTCCATCCACATGACGGATAGATATTCTGGGCCCTCTCGGTGAAATGTCATCCAATTAGCTTGCAAGCATGTGACTTGGTCACAAGGGATCACATATCAGGAGCGAGAAAGAGTACTTATCGATGTGAGGTTGAACTAGGTATGCAGAGATACCGACGATCATGACCTCGGATAAGTAACATATCGTGAGACAAAGGGAAATTGGTATCGTATGTAAGTGGTTCATTCGATCGCAAAGTAATCGTAGAAATATGTGGGAGCCATATGAATTTCCAGATTCCTCTATTGGTTATTGTTCGGAGAAGTGTCTCGATCATGTCCGCATAATTCACGAACCGTAGGGAGACACACTTAAGGATTCGACGTTGTTTGAGTAGTTATGGTATTATGAGAAAGAGACCGAATGTTGTTCGAGTCTCGGATGGGATCCGGATATCGAGGTGATCCGGAATGGTCCGGAGAATAAGATTCATATAAGGAAAGTCCCATTTCGGAGTTGGGGAATGGTTCCGGTGTTTTCATCGGGAACATTCTAGAAGGTCCCGGAATGTCCGGCACTCCGGGGGGGAAGGGGTGCATGAATGTGTTATTGCAAGATGGAATGATTGCATCATGTACTAAGTGTTCTCGCTGTCCAAAATAAAAGGTTTATTTAATTCCTAAATTGGAAAAGTCAAACGGCTAGTTTGAAAGTCAAACTGCCAATTTTGGAAAGTGGGAAAAGAGGAGAAGGAGGAGGCCGAGTTGGGGGAGGAGTCCTCCTCCCCAAGCCGGCGCCCCACCAAGCCGAGTTGGGGAGGGACTCCTCCCATGGCGCAGCCAGCCCTCCCACCTATATAAGGAGGCAGGGCTCCTCCTAAGACACACAAGTTCCTATCCTCTAAACTAGAAACTAGACCTAGACCCGGTTTAGAGCTGTTTGGTTTAGAGCCTTCTAATTGGTTTAGAGCCCTCTAATTGGTGTGTCTAATAACTAGACCACTAATAGACTCTCACATAAGCTCCACCATACACGCACCGGCTTAAGGCGAAGCCTGGGATCTCCCTCTACTCCAGGTACCACGCCACGTCTGCGGAATCGCGAGGAGAGTGCTACAACCTCCGGCCTGCTGGAACAAGGAGAGGAAGGTCTTCGTCGAAAATTTAACGTGACCGATCAAGGAGCGCTATGAACGCGGCGCCGGAAGGATCGTCTACGCGATCTTGAGATCGGAAAGAGTACGACTACATCACCCACGAGAATCTGCTCTCGTTAAACACTTTGGAATCTTCGAGGGTGAGTTATTCCATCGACTCGTTGCTGCAATCTAGTAGATAGATCTTGGCTTGTTTGTTTGTATGCGATAGAAAATTTTTGTTTTCCATGCTACGAACCCCTTCATCCGTTGGACATGCGGTAGGACTTCCGGCGAGAGGGATTGAAGGAGGTAGCCGAGGACGATTGTTTCAATGACTCGGCGTCGATACCATCGAGGAGGCCGGCGAATGGCGCCATGATGGGGGCAGGACTTGGGCACGCCATCCTGGATAATTGTGGCGGGTGAGCTTGTCCGTCGGGGGAGAGCCAAGGTTGATCACCTGAGGCACCGACGAGGAGGTCGACATCGGGGCGAAGAGCGGGGGCGACGAAGAGGCGCGAGTTCGAGGCGATCAGTTGTGTCGGCGAAGAAGTCGGCCTGATACCATGTAAAATTGGAGAACATGTAGATGCAATTGGGTCTACTCGGTTGATTCCCGAGTCCCTCAATCTCGTTCATATATAGAAGGTTTAGAAGAGTCCTTACAAGATAGGAATAGGAGTTTGGATGAAATACGGTTCGGTATAACTATCTCTAACAGAGAGTGCTGTTCGGTACCAACATTGCGAAGGTGAAAATTTTGTTCTGTCTAATCAGTAAATCAGCTTGCGAAAACAAAACAAAAATATTTACATATTTCCATGTTTACGGCCATGAATCATACTAACACAGACTATGCATGTTCTAATTTTTTCAGACCTCAAGCAAGTAGGAAAGAAAAGAACTTAGGTGTTGCATTTGCATGAGTAGGCCTATGAACTGCATTTTCATTTAGAATCGACGACTACCATCTCATGCGCACATGGAGTTGCAACCAACTGCAGTTGTTTAAGCTATAATCTAATGCATTCATGATTCACTCAGGCGGCATGGAGGAATAGAAGCCATCATATCATTCGGTCAAATTTCGGTCCTGCTTGCACTGAAACGGACGCTTTTCACGTGTGAGCCGTAGAAATCGCACCAACCACGTACCCTACCCTCTTCTTCTCGTCGCCGTCCAGTATCGCGACGCCGCCTGCTATGCCCTGCTCCACCGCTGGCAGCCTCGTCGCCTGCCACTCGTGGCCGCAATCGCCGCCTCGCCTGCCGCCGCTCATGGCCAGGCCACTGCACGTGCGCTCCACCTCGCAGATCGCTGGGTGCGCTGCTGCCAATGCTGCCCCTTCCTGCGCGTCGTCAGCCTCCGTTCTGTCCGCCTCTCCGCCTGCCGTGCTCCACCATGCCGCGCTCGCTGTCCTCACCGCGCACCACGGAGAACTCCGCGACCTCCACATCGGGCCCTACCCACTCAACCACGTTTCCAGCGACGCAATCCACCATGTCACGCTCTGCTGCCTCCGCCTCTCCGCCCCTCCTCGCCCGCTCTCCATCGCTGCGAGGACGACGGGGTTCCAGCGAGGTCTTTGCGAGCACGGATCCAGCGAGGCGAGCTCCGGCGAGCATGGAGGCCACCGGTGGCGGTCGTCGGCCCGATTTGTTCTATGACATGTGGTTCTGATTTTCTCTTCGGATGCGTCGGGAAGCACAGTTGGCAAACGGGTCGAATCGGACAGATTCGATGTTCGATTTAAGGCGAGCCGTTGGAGTTGGCCTAACCTAAGAGAGAGAATGCCACAGTTGTCCGTACTGTCCCGGTATGCCCTGTCCATGCTAGCTTGTACTCCCTCTTTAAAAATATAAGATGTTTTAGGTTTGTAAAAAGAATGTATCTAGACTTGTTTTAGTGTGTAGATTCACTCCAAACATGAGTGAACCTATATACTAAGAGTAATCTAGATTCATTTTCTTCACAAAGCTAAAACATCTTATATTTTAAAACGGAGGGAGTATCAGAAAAGAAAGGACAAACTGTGATCTTGCAAGTAAATTGGATGCACGATATTTTACACATGTGGAGTTACAGAAAGAGAGAGCATAGCAGAAGCAGTCTGGTAATGCACGAGCATCGGCAGCCGAGCAGCTCGCGTGCGTCCAGGGTTGGCATGGGAAACAACTGGATGTAGCGGGACGACGAGCAGACACGGACGTGGCGGCGGGGATCGACGCAGAGGTGGGAACCGCTGCTGTGGCTGGCGACCAGAAAGCGCGAGTGGACCGGCTCGACACAGCAGCAACTCAGGAGCCCGAGCGGAGACCACGGTCCACGGGGAGACCGACAAAGCGTGTGGTGGTCATGAGGACCAAGTCGATGCGAGGATTTTTCGCATCTCACCTATCATTGTGGTGGCTCCGGCGACACCCTGCGCGACGGCCTAACATCTAGCGCGGCCTCCCGCAAAGCGGCGGCGCCCTATGGCACGCAGTGCCGCAGACCGTTGGCTGGTTCAAGTCCCGAGCGGCGGCGATGGTCAGTTATATCATGACAGGCCCGATCGGGTTGCTCTTTCAAGTCCTGGGCGGCGGCGATGGTTAGTTATATCAGGACACGCTCGATCAAGTTAACTGGAGCCGGACTCTGCCGTGGGTTCGAGCCGGACTCAGCGTTCTAGGTACGATACACTGCTCACTACTTTTTCCAAACGGGGCGGAGGAAGCACGGGACGGCGGACATAGAGGTTGAAAACGTATTTTTGATGGACGGAAACGTATTTGACTAAACTACCTCAAGGAAAATTAGTAGATAGATAGGATTTAGACTCGTTCGCGTTAGGGTCTGTCGAGTTAGGTAAGTTCCCCTTCAAGGGGAACAATAATCTGTATTCAATCGTGTTAGGATCTGTTGAGTTTGGTAAGTCCCTCTGCTGCAATGGGAACAGTTTGTATACGATTTCGTGAAGAGCAAGGCGCCCTGTGCAAACTTAAGAGCACAAACAAACAATAGAGACCCTCCATCGACGGGGGAATTACCACTTCGACGTACGGTGCCGCCATGTCGACGACAAGCCTGCCGGAGGAGCTGCACCTCGAGATCCTCAAGCGCCTCTTGCCGACTCCCCAGGTGCTCGCCCGCGCCTCCGCAGTGTGCCGGGAGTGGCGCCGCGTTGTGAACGAGCTGTACCGTGCGCGCCGTTGGACATATGCTATATATGTGCCACGTGGACCCGACAGGTGGGTGAATCGTTTCTTAGGGTTTCACTTGCCAAGTAGACCCAATAGGTGGGTTCACATAGTTAGAAACGTGTTTAAGCTCAGCAGATAGAACAATCAGTGCTATATATGTGCCACGCACCTGTCTCAAAAATAGTGTTTATGTGTCAATTCATGCAAAAGTGGTAGTTATGTGATAAGGTCACGTCTCAAATGTGGTATCTTTTGCGTCGTTTACTCGCTAAGGGCACGTACACCGGGAGACGCTAGCGGGAACGCTAGGATTAGATTCCCAGTCAAAGTAACCGTTTGCTCTGAAATCCTAGGATGAGACGTAGCGTCGACGTGAAATCTTGCGCCGACGCTTAAACTTTTTTTTTCTCTATGCGCTGAGCGCGGAGCAAAGCGGGCACCATCAGCAGAACGGTTTATAGCGTTCCTAATTAGCGTCCTCCATTACGAAGCCGAGTGCTTAGATATTTTCTTTTTCTGATCGTATTATTTTTTCTGTCTAAGCGTCTATTTAAGCATCCAACATTAAACATGCCCTAATTGATCAAACCGCTGTGGGCAAGGTTTTTTTTTTTTTGACAACAAGATACACCTGAAGCCCAACAACAGTTCGGGAAAAGAATCCTACACGATCAGGGTCGTACGCCCCCGAGGCACAAAAAGAAGCGAGGAGAATCCTACCTCCCCTCTTACGGCAGTCCCATCTACTACGATTCACCCAGGCCAGGCATCACGATGACCCGCCGCCGCTCCATGGCTCCCGCCTCCTCCTCCTCTCCTCCCCTAAGCAGGAGGCACTTGGCGAATCTTGGGGACGGACCGACGGGGCTGATCGCCGAGCGCCTCCTCGCCCACGACGTCGCCGACTACCTCCGCTTCCGCGCCGTGTGCGTCTCGTGGCGGTTTTATTCCGATGATCCGCGCGAACATGGAGTTCTGGACCGCCGGTTCCATCCCCGGCGGTGGATCCTGCTCCTCGAAACGGACGTCGCTCACCACCGTCGCCGCTTCCTGAACCTGTCCACCGGCGAGTGCATCAAGGTCCGCCTCCCGGAGCTCCGTGACCACACCGTGCTCGCCCAGACCTGCGAGGGCCTCCTCGTTCTGCTCCACGACGACGGCACCCATGTCCGCCTGCTCAACCCGCTCACTCGGCGCCTCATACAGCTCCCACCGCTCACCAGGCTACTGCCGAAGAAGGAGCAGGAACACCAGCTCCTTGGCAGTCCTGTTTCCGACGTATACTTTGCAGCCTGGGGCTCCGGTTTCCTCGATGACGACGACGATTCCACGCTGGTTCTCTCTTTCAACTCGCTCGACATGCTAGGGGTGGTCAAGCTCAAGCCGGGCGATGGCGACGCGCGCTGGACGCTACTAAGGTTCCACAATAGTATGCAAACGACATCCTCGATGTTCGCAGGCCGCTTCTACTGTGTCAATGAATATGGTGTCATGGTCCTCAAGGCGGATCAGCCATGGCGGCTGGAGGTGGCCGCCAAGCTGCATAACCTGCGGGTTTCCCCGACGGTAGATAGCTTGCATCTGGTAGAGAATGCCGGGGAGTTGATGCTGGTGCACCGTAGCTTCTCGCCGAAGCGGAATTACTTCGGTCGGAGGAAGTATGAGTATGATGTGTACCGAGTGGATTTGGGCGCCGGGACTGTGTGCCCAGTCAACAGCTTGCTGGGTGACGGCGGAGGACACGCCTTGTTCCTCGGCATGCGCTGCTCTCTCTCAGTGCCTATTGGGGTTTTCCCCGCCGGCTCAATCAGCGGCGACACCATCTACCTGAGATTCGACTTTGACGAGAGGGATGAAACCGAGTGCTGCCATCTTGTGGACGGAAGCACGACGCCTTCTGTCAGGTACCATCAGCACACCCACTTGGTGGCACAGCCGCGTACTCTTGTCGACTGTCTCTCCTTGTGTGGTAGCGGATATGAGACACTTTAGCATATGTAAACTCAACTTTATTTGTTAACTACTTTATTTTTTATCATGTTCTTTTGAGTTTAAATTGAATACATATGTAGGCATGCACATATTTTCATGTTAAGCATATACCAATCTTGTGCGCCTAACAATCTTAGTGATCGAAAGTCACTCTGTTTGGCTGAACATGATAGTGGTTATCTTTTTTCGTCTGTATCGCTGTTGCAAAGACTAAGAGCATCTCCACTCGGACCCCTAAAGCCCCGCTAAAGACCTATCGGGAGTGCCACGGTCGAATTCTCATGGGGGTTAGCTCTGTTTGGATTATACCATATCCTCTTTGCTGGTTTCTTCAATTTTCTCTTCCTTTCATAACTAACAGCAAACTTTGACACAAATCCATCATCATCATCGTCAGAGCACAACTCATCACGGTTGCACATCTCATTATCACTTGGGATAAAATAATAAGGTTCTTCAAAACCAGCCTCGTGATGAGACCTAGTAGGACATGGCCTCTTTGCTGGCTTCTTTGCAAATATGTCTTGTTCAGATAATTCTTCAACATCTGATTCTTTATCTCCTCCATCCTGGAAGAACTCATCAACCTCAGTATTTCCTTCATAGTGAAGAAGAGGGTCTTCTCTCTGCCTTTTTTGTTCATTGAGAAGCTCCAAGATTTTTGACTTCTCATTATCCTCTACTTCTCTATGATGTTCATGTTCCTTTAATTTTCTAACAAGGTCAACCTCAGCTTCAACTAAAATACTGTGCTCATCATCTTCATGTTGTGTCTGTTTCCTCTCCTCCCTCAATTTTCTAATTAGGGCCAGCTCAGCTTCAACTCCTTATTGTACTCTTCAGGATTAAATTCACATGTGTTGTAGTGGAACCAGTCCTCTTCTTCATCACTAATGCAGTCAACATCAATTGTCGTTCCCTTCTGTATGCGAAAATATAAGTCTTGTGTAATATCAATAGCTACTGAAAAAACCATCATTATCAATAGGGATTATTTATTGTTCTTGTTCTTGATCATCTGTGTTAACTAAAAACACAACATCCTCATGCAAAGGCTGAGCTTCTGTGCCTTCAATATTCAAATCAACATGCCATGGGGCAGTTGAATCCAGTACAGTGACGCTGAGCAGCTTGTCATTCTCAAATTTCTTTAACATCTTGTACACCTTTCCCATACTGTCAATTGTCTCCATTCCAGTTTTTACTTTTCCTTTTTATTCAACATAATACATCTTATTGTTGCTTCAATAACCATGTCCTTCTACACGTGCTAACAAATTTAGCATTGTTATGTCTGATTGGCCCAATGTTCTCCATAAATTGTCTAGCCTGGAGAAATGGAACCTTATCTCTCATATGTCATCATCTAAACTGCATAAGTGAAATAAAAAAACAACACTGCAGTCAATTACAGCCAATTACCTTATTTACTGCTAAATGTGCACCATTGATGACAAAGCATATGAAAATTCCTAAATACAGTCAATTAACTAAACTAACATTTACTAAAACAAGTTCACCTATCTACTTTAAAGGATGAACCATGATTACTTCTAAATCTAACAAGAATAATACTATTTTCATATCTCTAAGAAAATGATAGATAAAAACACGGTTGTCGAGGGAGAGGGATGAACTTACTCGATTCCTCCGCCGAAGGACGTAGCCCAACGATGGATGCTCTTTGCCAGCGAGGTCAGCATCACTTTGGCCAGCGCGGCGGCAGAAGCATGCAGCGGCGAGGCATTGGGGGAGTAATGCCCCGCACCGCCACCACGCGAGCTAGCCTCAAAATCTCCAACGTCGTCGAGCTCGCCACCGCCAAGGTCGCCGCCACCGGGAGTTGCCGTCGCCATCGTCAGTGAGGGCGGAGAGACAGACAACCGCGCGCTGGTTCTAACTGATACCCTAGCGTGTCCGAAGGGCGCCCGTGAACGGCCATTACCGCGCGTGTCGGGGCGGCGCCTAATGAGTGCCACGTGGCACTGACAGGTGGGCCCTCTTGCCAGAAACCGTGTCAATTCGCCATCAGACGATAATCAGTCTTTTTTGCGACAACTTGAATTCAATCTGGTAGTTTTTTGCGATTTGGAAGGCGACCGATATGCTTTGAGAAAATTGACATGTAAAGTGGTAGTTTTATGCTATCAACTCGTCAAAA
The DNA here is from genome assembly GCA_023614405.1 of Avena insularis. Lineage (NCBI taxonomy): Eukaryota > Viridiplantae > Streptophyta > Magnoliopsida > Poales > Poaceae > Avena > Avena insularis. The sequence goes on from CM042691.1 coordinate 409,756,601, forward strand.
ACTACTCTTTGAAATTTGAGGTATTACAACACTAGAACTAGAAAAGTGTTGCGAACATTGAGGATACCTTTTCCTTGCCGTCCAACACACATCGCCCGGCTTGACAACTCCTACAATTCTGAGTGAGTTCAAAAAGAGCACAAACGCCGAATCATCCTTTGTATTACCAGATCCCCATGCATTGAAGCATGTTGTGTTCATATACCATCGAGGAAGCTTGTTGTGGATCTCAGAGCTAGGGCAGCAGCGTGGTGAGCGGCGGAAGGTGTGTGAGTTTGCGGGTGATTAAGCATGCGAACATGGTGGCAAGCACGGAGCATCAGGAAGAGGAGGTTGTACCTACGCCGAGGGCTGTACCTATGCCGAGAGCCACCGTCGGCATAGCCCTCTGTACTACGCCGATGGCCACGCTACGCCGACGGCTACCCTCGGCACCATCACCTACGCCGACGGCCAGGCTGGTCAGCTGGCCAGGGAAGGTAGCTACGCCGACGGCCCCGACATTTGGCCGTCGGCGTAACCGGCCGGCCGTCGGCACCTTAGTTCTTTCCTGTAGTGTGAATGGGTTAAGCATGCAGACATGGTGGCAAGCGTGGAGCATCAGGAAGAGGAGGCCCTCAGCCTCATGGGTAGCTGAAATAAAGCGGTTTGTGGTCATAGAGCTCCGGGAGGTCCACCCAGATGCAGTTGCCAATGTAGGTATTGAGGCTAGGGTGGCTGTGAGGTGTAGCGAATTTCGGTCTGAGTAAGATCTGCCTCCACCGATGAGGATGGAACCGATGGTCGAGCCAGCCCTGTGCTCGTGGATCCACACTACCCCGTCGCCACGAGTGAAAAACGGCGCGGAAGCGGAGGTAGTTGGTGATGTCGCATGCGAGGACCTGCTCGGCGATCAGCCTGGCCATGTCGTCCCCAAAATCCTCCCACGCCCTCATGAGAGAGATCATATGGGATGCATAATCGGTACGGGCCAGAAGTCTATTAATTAAATAAGTAAGAAAGAGTTTCAGCAGAAAGGAACTAGCGCTTCAAACCAACCCATCCAAATTTTGACATCTATGATACGAAGAGAGTACAATATGGCTGTTATTGCAACCAGGAGAGCATGCGAGGGCAGGGCCTGCGCGCTTCAGAACTGGGGAACGGCTAGAAGGATCCTTTGCCATGGGCGGACACACGGCCAATATGCATGTCATGGAAACGTCCAATTTCCCTAGTATATATAAGTAGAGGGAATAAATTTGTGCCGATTTTCACATTGGTGTCAAATAAGTGATACATACGCACTAAAATACAATTATACAGAAATTATAACCAAGCAGCCACCAAAAAAGCTAGTAGGTGGGAAACATAACCAAAAAGAAGGACTAGTTATTAAGCACTTAAAACTCAACCTTTTTTTTATGATGACGTGCGGAAAAGCACATGGGCCTAGAGAGAAGAGGAATCGATGGATCTGTTGGTCTTGCTTGCTAGGCAGACCGACCGCACGTCGTGTCCTAGCCTCCTAGGTCGGGGAAGGAAATATGGCGCCCAGTGGTCGCTCCCGTCAGGCTTCGACTCCAGCGCGGCAAGGTGGCGACAGCGGCGGGCGAGAGTTCCACTCCGGCGGCGGACGGTGGCTCGTCGGCGCTGCAGCATGGAGTGGTCGTGAATTTCCAACCTGTGCTGCGCCAACGCTTGGAGGCGGGAAGCAGCAGACCGGCAACGACGCCGATTGCGAACGGCGGCAGTCAACAAGTAAGGACGTGTACCGGCCGCCTTAGTCCCACACCGACAACCTGTCCGTCGTCCTTATATAAGTGACGAGAGGAGGGCTGGAGATCGTACCGTACCACAAGAGGAAAAGGAATGGAAGCCGCCCCGCGATCCTTGCCCCAAGTGCACCTCATCAACAATTTTGGGGAGCTGATGCTGGTGCACCGCCGCAGACCACCACTGGCATGCAGCTGCTAGGAACAAATACGACGCGTATCGAGTGGATCTCCCAGATGGACGCATTCAACGTCCTGCTGCCAGGTACCGGGGTGGCATATATAGTGCCATGTCCCCATACTCTCATAGACTCTCTAGCTTTGTCCAATACTGTCCGAGGAAATATCTCATTTCTTTGATATTTAGCATGCATGGGTATGTATATGCATATGAAATGTGCACTATTTCACCTCTTTTTTGTTTACCTTCTATTGGAGTGTATGTTTCTAGCTAGAGTTATGGATGGATGACTGGCGTACCTTAATTTGCATATATATGGAATCCCCCACAGCCAGAAATACGATTTCTAATCATCACCTGTCTTGCTAGTCTAGTGCATGAAAGGCAAAGGCATCATATGGGCATGATATTTTATTTGTATTATTGTGAGAGTTGATGCTCAATCTCAACCCAATTGTTCCATGTTGTGCTAAAATAAACATCGTTGTGCTCCGAGACTAAAGTTCGATTAATTGGAGCTAACATCAATGTGTACTACTCTCTCCGTGTCAAAATCTCAGTTCATCTATGGAACGGACGTGTTTGGTTCGGGATTTTCAGCCCGTAATCGGATACCACAGGACCTAAAACCGTTACAGGTGTTTGTTTGCACTTGCCTGTAATCAGATACCGGCGATATTTTGAGCTGAAAACCGCGTAATCTGATTGTGTTGGCCACCCAGTCTCTTCATCCTCCGTCATGATCTCTGCTGCATCCATCGACCCCCTCTGCTTAGTCTCTTCCTCCTCCGACCGATCTCTGCATCCGTCGACCCCCTCTGCGCAGTCTCTTCCTCCGAACCAATCTTCTTCGCATATGTCGACCCCCTTCGCTCACATATCCTCCATCACCAGAATCTTCTTCGTGAAGGACTGATGGGCATATTCTGTGTGGACTTTTTCATAAATGCATAACCGACCTCCAGATGCCTATATAAAGAGGTGGAACTCCAGTTCAAAAAAAAGAGGTGGAACTCTAGCGCTAGGCACGCCTCGCCACCATTCTCCATGATGGAGCCCAGCCACCGCCACGTCCATCAACATATCCATACCATCCAAACAAGAGATGGAGAAGGAGGCGCATCCACCTTGACCACGCGCACCGTTCACCATCACCACCTCCATCAACATCTCCATACCATCCAAACAACAAATGGAGAAGGAGGCGCCTCCACCTTGGCCACGCGCATCGTTCACCATCACCATCTCCATCGGCGTCTCTGTCTCTCTCCCTTGTTCTGTTATTTGTAAGATTAAACATGATGATAACCTCAGTGAATTATTCATCTTTGTGTTATTTTTTGGGAGAAATCTTTGTGTTATTATTCATCTATGCCTGAGTAATTGTTCCTGTTCTAAGTTGAAGTATGATCTAGTACACAATATTAGACTTTATGGCATTATCTAGTAACAGCTAAATGCATGTAACATAAAACATACATAAATATTAAGCCAAGCTCCCTATCAAACGTGTCGCTTTAGTTATTCTACCCTGTGTCGCCTCCTCCTCGATGGGTCGCACTTTCTCCAGCGTCCCAGCCGAATGCATCTACCGATTTTTATCGCATGTGACCATAGTTTTAAAAACGTGACCGGTTCACTGGTTAAACCGGAAAAAAACGGAACTAGAGGCCTCGTCGGCTTTTTAAGCGTACTTGACCGTCCAGCTAACGAACTAGAAAAACCCAGACAAAATGCGGTTGAACCAGCGGTTTAGTGGAAAATCAGTCAGCGATCCGACCAGTAGAAAACCGTCCATGAAAGAAAACATGGCGCTACGATCAGGATTCGATCCCAAGACCTTCTAGCTCACGCTAACAAATACTTCAATGGGCTAGCCAACTAAGTCGACCAGTGTTTGTATCAAAGTACTTCACATATACTCTAAATATGTTTCTATTTTCTAACATATTAGTATTTTTCTATTCATATTATTTTCTTTAATAAACTAGCACTGAACCGGTTTAAACCAGCGGTCCAACCAGTGAACCGTGGACCAAGAACCTCACCGGTTCGATGTTGGTCAAGTTTTTCAAACTATGCATGTGACGGCTCCACCTCTACAAACCGATTTTTCTCTAGCATCTGAACCGAATGCATATCATGTGTTCCCGTTATCGTCATCTAGTAGACTGGCAAGGCGTGCACTCTTTAGCTGCGGCTATCCGGTCCTCGTCATGCAGACACAAAGATCTTCGAGGCAAGCCTTCTTCGTAGGTAGTCAGGAAGCTCGGTGCCCATGAGCAAGGCTGCTAGGGTGATGGAGAATGTATCTTTTACTCCCTCGGACCTATATTAGTTGCTTCGATTTGTTAAAATTTGAATAAATCTGTATATTAAATAGTGTTTAGATTTATTTAAATTTAGACAAATTTAAGTCAACAAATATGGGTCAGAGGGAGTAGCATTTTGAACCGATCATCATAATTGCATGGTTTGTTTAGTCAACCGTAAACTTATTTCTTGCTAAATCCCAGTTCTTACTTTTAAAATTATACCCTCTTTTTATTTTAAATTAAACCCCACTTTTTAAATTGTTTTCCAGAAGTCTTTGTAAGAAAAAAAAAGTTAATAAAATAGGTTGCAGAAGTGGCCAGCCAGGCTACACACACGGCATGTGTCGACGGCCATTGATACTTTGCGTGGATCAAATTGACATTTTAAATAGGTAAAACACTATACATCGTGGTCCGATGGAAAACAAACCATCGGACTGATTGGTTGCCGTTAATCTGCATTCAATCACACGGTCAGTTGCAAATTTGCTTCTCGGTTCAAGGGAAAAAAGGCCCATTAACCCCGCATGATGCACCTGCACCCTTAATTGTAGCTATCAGTTACGGATGGCATTTGCCTTTTCTCCTCAAACCTCTCTTCCCCAACGCTGCTTTCTCCACCATGCCACCACTGCTCTCGCCAACATGTCGCCGTCTTGCTCCTGCCGCTAAACCGACGAGGAGGTACGCCGTTTAACCGGCGTTCGTGTTCCCTCCACCAATCTTATAAGACTAGCAGCGGGTCATCACCAAGATCTCCTGCACTAATCTGACGAGAGCTACGTCACGTCGTCGTCTTCTTCCCCTCCATCGTCCCGACGAGGCAGTGCGTCTAAGGTTCCGAGTCATGTCTCTTGTTCATCGTCTTTGTCGCTGCTTCCAACGACCAATGGCTAGCACTTCCAACGAGGAATGTGTGGTTGTTGAACTATGAATCTTGCCGTGTCGTGGGGACCTCCCGTCCAACACAGCCCGCTGAAGATGTGTCTACTACTGCTCCTAGTCGCTGGGCACCGCCCTTTCTTTTCAAGGATGTCATTTAATTTCTACCAAAGTCTGCTAATCCTATCGTCGGCACCATCCATGATGCTTGCTGCCATATGGAGTTGTGGGCACATACATTCCATTAATTTGCTTCCGAAAGGTTGTAACATAAGTGCTTCGTTAGCACAAATGCATTGCTTCCACCATTTGTATATTGAGTTTCCTAGTGTCTGCAGTCTACGGATGTTCTTATTTGGCCGAACAAGTCATCAGAGATTCAATATATTTCAGATACCTACATTTGTGCTTCATTCTGTACACAACCATATGAGTGCTTCGGTACTACTTATTCATGCTTCAACCACCATAAAATTATGCTTCTATTATCTTATGCTATGTCAAATAGACGGGTTTCGTTCTTTGCACTAATGTGAATAAACAAATTGAGCAAAATATTTTTCAGTCGAAGCATATTTCAATTTCACCGGAAGCAGACGCTAATCACAAAGGAAACAAGATCTCCTTCGTAAGGAGCATAGTGCATGCGTGAAATTAGCTAGAGTAATAGATTTTCTTAACATCTGGAGTTAGTTTCCTAAAAATTCGCTCCTCCCCAATTCAAATCCGGTGTAGTTAATTGGAATCCGTCTGATCTGGCGTGATACATGTCAGTAGTTATTGTGAGGAAGCAAGCCTTGCATTACGGAAGCAATGCAATCAGTGCTTTGAATAGTGGCAACAGTCGTAATGGCCTCGTTCAAAATCGGCGTCTAGATGGCTTTTAATCCTACGGCCAGACATTGGTCCGATAGGATGCTAATATCAGCGTCCGATTTCTAGCGCTGCCCTTTTAAATAACATTGATGGTTCTGCTCTTATGACCAAACAACAGCGTTTGCATCGGCAATTGTTTTTGCTGGTTTTTTAGTTTTGGGGGATTTTATTATTATTAAAGGATATCAACATGAATGATAGACCATAATGTACCAAAAAAAAACTGGTATTTGAACAAAATATTGTTAATCATCTCATTCTTATGACAAACCCAATAGCTTATCCTTTCTTGCCAATTTCTTTTAGATACAGTTTTAGTTTTAAAATTATTTTTATCATTAACAGCGGTGGTAGTCATTCAACGCATTCAGTTTTTAAGTCCGGATTAGTTTGTCCGTCTGGGTGGCGATGTACAGAAACTATCATTGCCATGATATAATAAAAGTAGACATAAACACAGACTCTGATAGACTCAACCAGGACTTATCATAACAAATAAAATTGCAGTTGCAGCTTCAAATTATTTCAAAACGGGACATGTCGATCCATATCAATAGCAACTCTCCAAACCAAGCAATTCCAAATGTACCACGAAAACAGATGTCTTAATCTTGCACAATTGCGTGCATCAGAAAGCACAAAGAACGATACTTATAATAATTTATTTATTCCTAAACAGAGCTCCATAATCTGGCTAGTAGGAGAAGACCACGTCAGAGACACCTTCCTTGTCCTGCTTCCACGAGAGAGTGACCTCCAGCTTCCCGCCATCTCCATATTCAAACGCAGCCTCACACCCATCCACCGTGCTCTTCTTCGGCCTCGCCGACGAGTAGACCACCAGCCTCCCAGCACCCTTCACCTTCATCCTCACTTCACCATCGCCATCAGTGTTGACATCAACAATGGTGCCACCGCAGTTGAGCATGGTGATCACCCCAACAGGCGCGAACTTGACACCGGCCACCGCCATCACCGGAACAAACGTGAAGATCTCGTACGAGGATGGCTGCAGAGTGAACTTGATGGGATCAGATTGTGGCGTCATCAGGACCAGTTCCTCGGAATGGTGCTTGTACACGGCGTACTCTGCCATGTTGGCCATGGAGGCGGTGTCCTCCCTCTGTGCCCACTCCACGTCGGCGGGCTGGACGGCGCCAGAGATGGGCTTGTAGCAGTGCGCGTAGCCGCGGATGCGGCGCTCCTCAGGGTCCCATCCTGCTCCCTGGCAGTTGAAGGCCCCAATCACACCTCCAAACTGCAACATTTTACATAATTAGAAGGTTATAGTTTCAGAGTTCAGTGAAATCCCATGTATAGTAAACCATGAAATTTTTAGTTTCCAAAAATTTAGATGTGTAAGAAGTAAGCGAGGTTGCATACTGAAAGCAAACGTGAAAATGTCATGGGTTACAGTTTTATAATTCAGAGAATGCCATGGCAAAATTATCATGGAAGTTTTTCAGTTTCAGAGAATACAGAGATGCAAAAATAAAACGAATTGCACAATGCCATGGCATAACTACCAGGGCATGCAGCTCCGTCAACACGTTATTATAGTATCATGGCATACTTGTCACGGATTCTTTTTTAAATTTCAGATAATTCAGAGTTACAACGTCTACAACTAGAAAATGAGATGGCAGACTGAATTCGGAAACATGCTGTAGCATAATTACCATGAGGTTCCATTAACATGTTATTATGGTATCATGGCATAATTGACATGGATTTTTGATTTAGAGAATTCAGAGATACAAAAATATCAGTTTGTTCATCTACAAGACTACAACTACAAAATTAGATTGCAGACTGAATGCGTCATGTCACAGTTTGACTATTGAACTTAAAATATATAAATTCAGTATACAGAGATACAGAATGTGTCAAGTTTCATGACAGATATCGATGTCCATAATTATCACGGATTTCTTTCAGTTTCAGAGAATCCATGGATGCAAGAACAAACGAATTGCACAATGCTATGCCATAATTAACACGGGTCTCCATTAGCATGTTTTGGTTTGAAAATTCAGAGAAATATCATGGCATAATCTATATGGATTATTTTAGGTTAACAATTCAGAGATACACGACAATACCAATTGTTCATCTACATGAAACAATGAGATTGGAGGCAGAATGTGTCATGGCAAAATTTGACAAGTAAAATCTACAAATTTAGTATATAGAGATGCAAGGTTACAGTTTAGAGATCGGTGTCATAACTATCATGGACTTCTTTCAGTTTCGGAGAATCCACCGGATACAAGAACAAAACGAATTGCACAATCCTATGTCATATTTAACACGGGGCTCCATTAGCATGTTTTGGTTTGAAAATTCAGAGAAATATCATGGCATAATTTACATGAACTATTTTAGGTTCAGACAATTCAGAGATACACGACAATACCAATTGTTCATCTACAGGATAATGAGATTGGAGACTGAATGTGTCATGGCAAAATTTGACAACTAAAATCTAAGTACAAATTTAGTATACAGAGATGCAAGATTACAGTTTAGAAACAAGATTGTAAACTCAAAATTAATTATATGCCATGAAACTGAAAAGAAATTCTTGTACCTTGTTGAGGTTCCACATCTTGAGGACGGTCTCCTGATCAAAGAGAGGGTTTTTGAAGAGGCAGTCTCTGGTTGGCAGCGCGTAGTGGAGGCACAGCGGCAGGGTGCCATCCGGGAAGACGAGTGTCCTGAGCAGATCGAAGTCATGGCCACCGAGGGAGTCGCTGACGTAGATGGGGCTGCCGGAGACGGCGCGAGAGGCGGCGTGGAAAGCGGCACAGACGTGGTCAGACTGGAACATGTCCCAGTCCGGGCGCACGAACTGGCCCATCCACAAGCTGTTGTAGGAGCAGTTCACCATGTGCACGCCTTGCAGCCAGTAGACGCCCATGGGGTCGCCGTTGGGATCGTCGAACCAAAAGTCGTCACCGGCGCGTGCCATGGAGACCTGCCGCGTCCCGAGGAAGAAGAAGTCGTTGCACTGCTGCATGCTCGCGATGATGCCCGTGCCGCGGAAGTTGGCGGCGATGGAGTCCGAGAGGCCGGCGTAGTACGCCTTTGCGAGCTCGACGCGGCCGCCGTGGTCGGCACACAGGTACTCCAGCGTGTTGAAGACGTCCACCTTCACGCCCGTGATCCCGGCGCCCGCGAGGTAGGAGTGCATGGCGTCGTAGAGCTTGCCGGCGTGGTGCGGCTTCACGAGTCCGATGCCGCCCTCGACAATGCGGTCCACGGCGAGGTCGTCCATGGTGCCCGACAGGCCGGGGGAGAGACGCGCCGGCTCGATGACGGTGTCCAGGGTCGTCGCTCCGGGGCGCACGCCGCCCCATGCGCCGCACAGAGCCTGCCACACGTACACGTCCTCCAGCTCCGGGAACTTGTGCCTCAGGTCCTTGAGAAACGCCTTCAGTCCTCCTACCTCGCTGCCATTGTCGCCGCCACTGCCGGCTTTGCGGAGATTGTCGAGGGCCTGCGCGGTCTTAGCAAGCAGCTGATCTAGCTCTCCACGGAGCCGTTCGAGTTTGGCGTCGAAGGTGGACATGTCAGTGTCACCGCCTTGCGCTGCCGCCTTCTTCCTGGCCTTGACGGCGGCCTCGAGCTCGCACCCCTTGCGCACGATGGTCTTGGGCATGGTCTTGTCGTAGAACACCTCCGGCGGGGAGCCGAGGAGGTCGCCCTCCCTGTAGCGGCGGAAGCGCTCGCACTCGTCGAAGCGGTGGAGGCGCGCGGTCATCTGGTCGCCACCAAGGACGAGCCCCGTCGCGTCGGCGTGCGCGGGATCGTCGTCCCGGTTCACGCTCTGCCAGCCGTCGTCGATGACAATGAAGCGAGCCGGCACTCCGGCGTCCGCGAACTCGGACACGCCCTGCCAGACGCCGACGGGGTCGACGGTGAGGTAGAAGGCGTCCCAGGTGCACCACCCGAAGCGCTCCGCCAAGGGCGGCAAGGCCTTCTCGTCGATGAGCTTGAAGGTGCCGAGGTGCACCCTGGCGGCAAGGTAGGCCTCGCGCATGACGACGTAGGGGTTGGTGCCGGCGTGCACGTAGGCGATGCGGCGGAAATCGGAGCCCGTGACGGCCGGCGAGCCGCTCTCGGCGCAGAGCACGACGCCGTCGTGCTCGTCGCCGGCGCCGTAGGTGGGGAAGATAGCGGAGCGGAAGCTGCCCTGCACGAGGGGCAGAACGAAGACGCATCCGCCGGGGCCAAGCTCGGGAGCGTCCAGGAGCACCCACTGCGTCTCCGGCTGCAGGTCACGGCCGCGGTCGCCAGCCCGCATGGTGCTCCACCACGTCTTGAACCTGAACACACTCAGAAACTTACGGTCAAGGAGCTGGCCGAGGCGGCACTGTGCACGGTCGGTGGCGGCCGGAGCGGTGAAGCCGAGGAAGGCGCCGCGGCCGGCGGCAGCGGTGGCCTGGTCGAGCAGGTGCGGCGGCGCGTCGGAGGACGATCGGTCGAACTCGAACGGGGCGAGCGTGACGTTGGATGGGACGCCGGAGATGAGGACGGTGCCGCCGACGGCAAGGCTGCCATCGTGCAGGGAGATGGAGAGGTCGGATGGTGATGCCATTGGCGAAAGGTGTGTTTGTGCAAGATCAGATCGAAAGGATGGACGATGATGGACAATGTACAACCTCGATCTTGTGGGGTATATATATACATCCAAGTAAGATTATATGGAATGTGTCGGGGAAATCAAATCGAGCGTGCAATCGTCCGGACGTTTCATATTCGGCACAGAATCACGATTGCCTGCCATTTTATTGCCTTCGTTCCATATGGGGTACTGTACATGATATTCCAATTTACAAAAAAGATATTTTACCTACGTTGGGGTATCCTTATAACTGGGCAGGTTAATTTTCCTTTGGCTTTGGTGACAACTTTGGCAGGTTAATGCCTGGTCGAATTATTCTGGCTCTCTGAACAACTTTGTGATTATCTCCGATTAATTGGCAAGATTGTAGTACTCCGTATCTGTTATTAGGCACGATAAAGCACACAAAAACTACTCCGTACTTTATTTTTGAAAATGGAAGGTTTTACGTCGACATGTTACATGAGAATATAAAGACAAGAATCATATTACGTCAGGATTGCACAGATTAATATCCTGGAAATTAAGGAAAGAAAGATTTCCTAATTACTATTTATTTTCTAACTTGTGAGGCAAGAATTATTGACGGCATATTTTATTTCCTTTCCAAATATTCCATGCAAATTGCTTTGTCGACATGTTTTATTTCTTCCCATAGAATTTTGTACTTTCCTTCTCAAATTTGATTTGATTTATGTTGGCATCGACGTCATGACACAAGGGTTACATGCGTGTGTGCGTCTCACCTCATGTCCTCATCTACATTATAGTTCTCTCCTTGCACAACCTTTTTTTTTTTGCTGCTACATGTAGTATGACTTTTTATTTACATGACTACATGTATAACTTTTGTTGCTACATGTATAACTACAAGACTACATGTATAACTTTTGTTGCTATATGCATAATAACTACGAGACTACATGTATAGCTTTTGTTGCTATATGCATAACTACGAGACTACATGTATAGCTTTTGTTTGTGCTATAAGCAACCCATTGTTTTGATTTTCACATTTTAAACGCCCATGACTAAGGTGAAAGTCAAACAGGCACCTGAGACGGGATCGATGGTGGTTAGAAATTGGATTTGGGTGGTGATCGTCGTCAAAAGACACCCATGCGGACATACATGCAAGTCTCCACCTAAGGGCGTTTGTAACCAACCGTAGAAGTAGAACACCTCTATTAGCTTCTTTAGCCATCTCTCTTACCAACACGAATAACTCCTCGGTCAGCCAATTGCCAGGGAATAATACTCCCTCCGTCCAAGAATAAATGTCTTAGATTTTTCAAATTTTGGATAAATCTATATACTAAATAGTGTCTAGATTCATCTAAATTTTGACAAATTTGAGATATCTATTTTGGGACGGAGGGAGTACAAGGAAATAAATAGACATCAAATTAAACAATTGTTTTGAACTTGAAAAACATGTCAAACATGATGACATGTGGTTTCTACTCATACGACAAAAAAAATCTCTCTCCAACTTGTTTCCTCCATTCAATCGATCGACCGAGCCTTGGATCTTATTCACTTCGATGTAACAATTCCATCCGTGCAGAAACAAAAATGCAGAAAACAAGAGGGACAACACCCCTCGTTCTGGTCCAGATCGACTTTCGCCCCGCTTTATAAATAAAGCACACATGTGAGACCGCTGCTGGGCCAGACAGCACAACGTCCAAAGACAATACAACCACACGAGATCGAAAAGAAAGAAAATGTTGGGGCAGCAGCAAACACACACCCAAAAGAAAGGAACAAAGCAGAAACAAAATGGAGGCATAGGCAGATCGACTAAACGCAGGTGGCTCGCGTCCGTTGCGCCCTCCAGAGAAGTTCCACCATGCTTCTAGCAATGACTCGATAAACACCAAGCAGCACCTTCAAGAAGGGAGGCCAACGATGTTGCCCAGACCAGAGAATGGTCCTAGGGTTTCCCTCGGCACACAGAGGGAAATGGTAGGGTAGCCACGACACCCTTTAGGAAGGACTGGTGCCACCCGAGGATGGCACCGCGTCGGTGTCGGTCGATCCGACAAGGATTTCTCCCAAAAAACCCTAACCACTACCCCCCGATCGATCCTTTGCATAGAAGCCCTACGAGGACAAGGCCTCGCCACCACCAAACTTGTCGTCCACGAGCATGCGCCACTCCGGTCATGAAGTCTCCCCCATCGTCTCACTCAGGATACAATCGCGGGGTCTGTAGGACAGAAGCGAAAAGCAGGAAAAATCGGGGCCAGCAGTACCGCAACCGCACAGAGTGAACTGCCTCCACCGCATGCGGTAGTCGATCGGACGCGGCCGCGGGCACACCAGTCCCAATTAGGTCCGGTCGGGCACGCAGGCCCGTAAAGCCCCCGTGGGGACACACCGGTCCCAAAAGGGTCCGGTCAGGCTCAGATGGGCCCGTAAAGCTCGCAACCACGCTGCAACCGGTGGGTCATGGACGCCGCCGATCCAGAATCCCCTGCCCTGTCATGTCTACAAATCGAGAGAGGCACAGGGGTAACCCGCCAGAACACCCGAGACCCAGATGGAGCCCTAAGGGCCCGATCTGGGCACGCAGGGACTGTCCGCCGTTAGCCCGGCCGCCACCCGCCACGAGCAGTGTCGCGCTGCCCCGCCACCACGGCCGCGCCACCGCCACCGCACCTGCCCGTCGGAGCAGGGCCGCCGCCGCCCGAAACGCACCGCCGCCAGGAGGACATGGCTCCCGAACCCGCCTCCAAGCCGCGGTTAAAGGCTGCCCGCCGCTGGCGGCATCTTCGGGGCTGCCCCCGGTGGCCCCTGCCAGCGGTGGTGAAGGGGGAGGAGGCTGGAGGGGGAGGAAGGTGCCGGATAAGGGGAAGAGCCCCCCGTCGCCCTCGGGGGGCGAGGGGGGCGACGGGGTTGGTCAGATGGACAGAACCTACACATGTAAAACTGGAACAACCAAAAGAAAGAACTTGTGTGCCACCTTAGCCATCCTCTTAGCCCCCTGCTGAAGAAGATTTCGTAGCGCGCTTCTCTGCATTTTTTCTCGAGAGTTCAGGAAATGACATGCAAAAAGAATAACATTTTTAGGGTGAACACCTTGGAAATACAATTTATTTCTTGTTTTCATCAAAATGCGACAAACTGCAACAGCACAAATCATAACTGCCTTTCTGTCAATCCCGGAAAAAGTAGCGAAACATTGCTGATACAATTCAAAGAATCAATTAGGCATTGTCCTAATGTTCAGGGATATCCTAGCCACATTCCAGACATACCGAGCTAACGGATAAGAAAAGAAAAGGTGCTCCTGCGTTTCATGGGTATCACAGAACTCACAAAAACCAGAACCTTTCCATTCTTTCTTTATTAAATTGCCTCGGGTAAGAATGCCATATTTGACAATTAACCAACAGAAAACCTAGGTAAGCAAAGGTATTCTCAGCTTCAAAAAAAACTTTACAAGGAAATTTAACTCTCCTAGCATACGAAGTACGGATAATGAGATTTGACCAAAAACTAACAAGCTCTAATTAGCAACCGTCTGACCTTGTCATGTGCATCGGATATACAGAATTAAGTTAAATTACAGGTTCACACTTAACAAATCAAGTTGAATTACTCTATCGGGTTGCACTACCGTCTGGAATACAAGAACAAGGCAGTGCACAACGAGAGCAAGAAACAGTAAGCTAAAAACACCAAAACACCTTCATAATTTTTCCGAAAGGAAAAAACTTGATAATGGCCCACAAATAAGAGGGGGCTTGTTTCGACAGCATTTCACGTCCCACTGGTGCTACTGGTTTCTTTTATGCTTTGAATTGACCTAATTCATGAAGCAACGTGATAAGAAAGAAATGTAGGGATAAAAGTGTTAAAGCGTTGTCACTAGCTAGGTGTCTAGGTGTAAGGTAACCATAACTCCAAAAGCAAAATACAATAATAAATTGTATGAAACAGATCCTTTCTATATAAAGAGATCATAACGACATTCCACTGCTATGATTATAACAAGATCATCCCAACACAACTCATCACCAAGTTATACTGCCATACTGTCACTTCCATCATCATTCTACAAGTATAGTATAGTCAAGCTCAATTATTATCCAACAGAAGCAAGCATTAACAAATGCACTTTCTCTACCGTAACCAATAGATTACTTACTTTTCCCATACACCATTTCACAAATCCACCATATATGCTGAGTCATGCACTTCTAGACCCCTGCCTGCACTGAAATTTGTCAGCCTTGAGAGAAGTACAAGTGAAGAGAAGACATGACTCCACTAGCTCATTATAATGTAAAATGGATAAAGCACACATAGGGTGTTGCTAAATAATGTAGTATATAAGTTACAAACCTTGCTATTGAAGAATATTCTCCATAATCTTCATTCACGTTCATTAGTTTTCCGAGGGTAAAACCTATAAACAGAATTTTAAATGAGAAATTATGGGCTGTAAAGTTGCTTGTGAGATCAAGACCATGGTTAGAAGAGAAAATAATAAAAGTAACAACGAACAATCATTTGTCTTGGATAGTGAAACATGCAAAAAAGTATCAGGACCCAATATTAGCAGTATTATCATGGAACCTGCTAGAACAAGCAATTTCTTTAAGCCTTGCAGGGTTATTGCAAAGATCAACCAGTAGTCCAGCACAAATAAAATACTTTATAACTATCATGCTTTGATGCCTCTAGATAGCCAAATAAGACAAACAAAATGTGCAGATAATTAAAACAGCCTTAACAACAGGATTCAGGAGTATTCTAGGTGGCAGTTGGATAAAATATTGCCTGAAGGTGTATTCGACAGCTAGCAGAACAGTCTACTTCTAGCTAGAAAAATATATATACCCCTTAACAATGAATGCTTGCATATTGCATTCGTTAGGTAACAATATTAGAAGAACTAAGAAATACTCCATTTGTTCCTAAAAATAAGTCTTTTGGGGTGTGGCGCACTGCAGAAAATAAAAGGAATCCAAGTTTGACATGAAATATTCACAATTGTAGTTATATACTCCCTCCAATCCAAATTAATTGACTCAGATTTGTCTAGATTCGGATGTATCTAGACTTGTTTTAGTACTAGATACTTCCAAATCTAGACAAAACCGAGTAAATTAATTTGGATCAGAGTGACTCAAAGGGCATGTATGCCCCCATGTGTGGTTTTGGTAATTAATAACAATCTCTATGGACTAATGTGTAAATTGAGTTTCACTTGTAGGTTTGTCCATTGGCATCGCTTGGGCCATGTGTTGGTCTCAAGGTTGGAAGATGAAGAAATGTCCAAGGGCTTTGTGCCCATTGGAATCATGAAGAAAGAAGGAGCTTGAAGGTCGATCAAGGCATGTGCAAAGAGTTGCATCAAGATGGATCAACCTTAAGTAGGGATGAAGAAGGGCGAGCTCAAGATGCGCCATCTCTAGAAGATCTCATGCTTGAAGCTTGCCATCCTCGTGCTCATGGAATGATGAAGACAAGTTCAAAGAAGAGGTTTCCCGATGGAGTATGGGGGAGCAATTTGCAAGTCTTCATCTTCATCAAGCAAGAGCATCCAAGAAAGGTGTTCCCACTATAGAAGAACAAGACGGTCTACATCAAGTTCAAGTGGGATGCTCAAGGCAAAGGTATGTTCTTGATAGGGCTTTTCTTTTGCCGGTCTCGTATTGTTAGTTAGGAGACCGGGTTTAGGATAGATAGCCGTGCTATCAAGAGGGGCTCTCAAGCGGGTGTCTCGTATGCATCGTTCGGAGAGAGCTCAAACCTTTGCATTCATAGCATCATCTTTCTTGGTTGTTATTTGGTTCTTGTCCATGAGAGGATCTAGAGCTTGTGGTCACCATCATAACAAGCTCTAGTTCATCATCTAAGGATTTCACTTGCATATCTTATTGCGGTTTTTGATCTTGCGAGTTTTTCGGCTCCATACCTTGGGGGATACTTCACATATATATTCATGATATTTTCTCCCAAGGTGATACCCAATATTTCCAACAAAATTGGTTTCATCCCGTTTGGAGTTCGGATGCAAAAGTTATTGCGTTTCTGGTTTTCTGGATTCTGGAATTTCCCTGACCGGAAGTTCCGGCTTCCCACCGAAATTTCCGCTAGGGCATCTTTGCCGCCGAAAGTTCCGGTGGAAGTTCCGGGTCTTGTTCCGCTCACATTCAGTAACCTTCTATTTTGAATATGTCTATTTGACGGAACTTCTGGCGGAACTTCCACCGGAAGTTTCGCTCCCACCGGAAGTTCCGGTGAACCAGCGGAAGTTCCGACCAGGATTCGCTTTTTCAGTTTCTCGCTCCGCAGTTTTTGACCGTTGGCTGTGTGCCACCGGAACTTCCGGCCTCCCACTGGAAGTTCCGGCCAGGAGTCGCGAATGCCCATAATGGGCAGATCTGGGAGCCCTTTAAAAGGGGCTCCTTTTCCCCTTCGTGGGCATCGGCTTTTCTTCTTGGTTCTTGGCTTTCTCTCTCTCCTCCATTGTCAACCTTGAAGAAGTTTTCCCTCTCCCTTTCCCCTCCTATGATTCTTGCATCTTTTTGAGGGATTTGAGAGAGGAGATCTAGATCTACAATCCCCTCAAGCTAAATTCCTTCTTTGTGAAGGAATCATTGGGATCTAGATCTTGGAGAGTTTTGTGTTCTCCTTTTGTGTTCTTCCTCCCTTATTCCCCCAATAGCTTTTGTAGCTTTGTTGGAATTTGGGAGAGAAGGACTTGCCCTTGCATTTGGTGCATAGGTTTGAGTTCTCTTTGGAGATTCGGCGAGTTCAAGCTTGTGAGCTTATTTCTCTTGGGTTCCTTGGAACCCTAGACGGTTGTGTGGTTGGATTGTTGACCTTTTGTGGTCTTGTTGACCTTTTGTGGTCTTGTAGCCTTTTGTGGCGATTTTGGCCTTTTGTGGCATTGTTGGCCTTTTGTGGCTTTGTTGTTGGGAGCCTCCAATTGAGTTGTGGAGTTAGCCCCAATCTTGTACGGGTTCGGTGACCGCCCTCAAGCGTCCCATAGTGGAGCAAGTGCCCGCCTTTTATGGTGCGCACTTGGGAGAATAGGGTGAGCCTTTTGTGGCGTCGGTGAGTTGCGTGCTTCCGCATCCGGGGTGAGGCCTTGTGTGGCGTTGGGTGAGCATCGAGCTACCACACCTCGAGGTGAGCCATTTGTGGTGTTCGGAGAGCATTGCGCCATCGCACCTCTCCAACGGAGACGTAGCTTCTTTGGAATTGAACTTCGGGAAACAAATCTTCGTCTCCGCGTCCATCGATTATCTCTCAACCGAATCCTTTACTTATGCACTTTACATTGTGATAGCCATCGTGCTTGAAGTATTTATACCTTGCTATCACCTTGTTGCTTGTATTGCTTAGCATAGGTTGTTGGTGCACCTAGGTGAACTTAGTGGCTAGGTTTTGTGCTTAATAAATTAAACGTTAGTTTTATTCCGCATTTACTTGAGTCTAAACCGTAATAATTTTAAAAGCCTATTCACCCCCCCTCTAGGCGACTTCCTTTGTACTTTCAGTGACTATGTTTTTTCACGACTTACAAGTTACAACCATGATATTAGAACTGGCACACTTACCAAGACAAGCAAAACCAGCAGCCAAAGAGACCATATCAGCAACGGCTAGGAATTCCTTACCACTCTATGTGAACATGCATCTTCTCCCAGCCCTCTTTCTTGATTCTGATTCCCTTTTTCTCGTCACGGGTCCGCTTCCAGATCTCACTCAGGCAGCTCTGAAATCCCACCTGGCAACTCTACCTCCTGCTCAATTCCGTACCAAAAGGATGATTAAATCATTACTGCCATCCTAACAGACAACAATTTCATCATTTTTGCAGGGCTCCTCTACCATCCTGTGCTGAGTATTAAACACAACTCTGCCATCCTGTGCATAGCCTTATCTTGTATCGGCCAGTTACTTAAGTCAATGTCATAATGGTATTATGAATATACTACTAGATGCTAGTGCCAACTAAAAAGGTGTATTTTGGCTTTTTTGTCAAGAAGACACATTTTCAGGGCTCCGCCAACTGTCCTTGTAAACGCAACGAGCTTTCAAAAAGGCCTCCATCTAGATCTCAGCTGAAGTAGTCAATTTTATCAAACAGATACTTACGCTACCTAAATCAGCGTGCTATACCAAAACAAAGGAAAAAACATAGCTCGTAGTTTACCCGATCAGTAAACGAAAAGTGAGAGGACAACTCGATCACACCCACCCTTGAACAAACACCTAAGCAATCATAACCACAACGGTGGCAATGGGGTTGTAGCAAGCGTGAGGTGAAAAAATAACACAAGAAGCTTAAACTCTGCCTTTAGATTTCAATGGTTGTGGTTGTGATTGTGCTGAGTATTAAACACAACTTTGGTAGAGGAGTAGGAAATAAAAACTCAATGTTTAGTAAACATAGAGATACCACAGGCCGAGAAACTATCCACAACAACACTAGAGCAGTATTTCTGGACCTATGTTCAGGGCAATCAGATGTGCTGGCAGCCGGACTTGCCCTTGAATATGATTCATGTATCCCTGCAGCCTTAGCAGTAGTGAAGGTGATTACAATTGAAGGGGTATTTATTTTACTATGTCCAACTAGTAAAATTATAGTCTTAAATATCAGGAGATATTCCTGGTCTCCTGGATGAGGATAAAGAATACCATACTGCAAACAACAATTCAAAGGATGCAGTAACAAATATGCTTAGCCTAGTGTTCTTCTTTTTCCTGGCACCTGGTTTTATGTGGGAACCAAAAGGTTAGTACATGAATTCGGGCATATTTGCCTCTGAAATGGCCCATGAAAATTTTGATATGACGAACTATGCACATTTGCTTCCCACTATGCATGAAGAGCCAATATTTATTTCTATGTTGGTCATATATACACTGCAGTTGCATGATTCTGTTATTTCTAGGGATGGTGGATGTCCAACAGGTTCTAAAAGGTGTTGATATGCTCCCCTTCCAACATGGATTTAAATGCAAGTAACTATCTCCTGATTATATATATCTAAAAAATAATATGTGATACTGTGTTAGCTGTTAGCAGGTTCATAATACTTCAAACCTCTTGAAACATTCATTACTTATCTGAAGATGATTGGATATCTCAAGAATAATATACAAATGGTATTAGCATTTATCAAGCAACTTGTTGCATAATAAGTAAAATAAAAAAAGCATTAAAGATGATATTTTCTCCAACCGAATTTCAGTCTCAAGTACACAGATTTCTAGCACAAATGCGAGATGCAACAATGAAGTACATAGATTTTCTAGCACAACATGTGAGATGCAACAATTTGTTTATTCAGTATCACATCCTCATAAGATCAGTAGGCTAAACTCCTATTCGCACTAGGCTAGCCAGATGGATGCTTACAAATCTGTATGTTGAGACAACTCATTTGAGACGGAGGGAGTACTTTCTATCGACATGTTTTGATGCCTCTAGATAACCACATAAAATACGAAAGTGTGGATGAGTAAAACAGCCTTAACAACAGGATTTAGGAGTATTTTAGGTGGCAGATGGATAAACATAATATTGACCTTTTATTATGAATGGCAAATGAAGGTGTATTTGACAGGTAGAAGAACTACTTCCAGCTAAAAAAACATATATAACCCTTAACAATGAATGCTTGCAGATTGCATTGGCAAGGTAACAATATTTGGAGAACTAAGAAATACTCCCTATGTTCTTCCCAGCATCTATGAAGAGAAAATATTTATTTCTAGTTTGATCACACTGCAGTTGGATGGTTCTGTTATTTCTAGGGATGGAAGGTATCCAACAGGTGGCAAAAGATGCTGCTATGCTCCCCTTCCTACATGGATTCAAATGCAAGCAACTTGCCTCACATTTCTAGCTAGTCGGCAACTATCTCCTGATTATATACGTATATATCCAAACAAGAACATCTGCTACTGTGTTAGCGTTACCAGGTTCATATCATAATACTCCAAACACCTCGAAAAAAGCATTGTTCATCCCAAAATGATTGGATGACTCAAGGGAAATATATAAATTGTATTAGCCTTTATGGCACAAGCACCTTGTTGCATAAGTAAATAAAGAAGAATAGCAGTATATAGATTAATATCTTCTCCAAACTAAATTCAGTCGCAAGTACACAAATTCTCTAGCACAATATTCAAGATGAAACAATACGTTATTGATTCAGCATCACATCCTCATATCATAACACTAGTAGACTAAACTCCTCTTCTCACTAGGCTAGCCAGATGGATGCTTACAAATCTGTATGTAAGCACAACAACCAGTCATCCATACATAACTCTAGCTAGATACATATACTTAAATACTAGCTAACTAAATGGGATAAAGAGTGCATATATACTGCATAACCATGCATGCTAATTTATCAATGAAATGGGATAGCTCCTTTGGCGGTATTGGACAAAGATAGACAGTCAGCAAGAGTATGTGGCCGTGGCACCAAGCTACAAGGCAGTTCAACGCTTCCATCTGCGAGATGATATGCTCCAACTTTCCACAACTTTCTCTCATTGACATCGAAGCTGAAGTAGATGGTATCAGCACTAAGGGATCCGGAGGGGAAAACCTCAAGAGATAGCGAGAGAGAGAAATACATGCCCATGAACACCGCACGACCTGTGCCGCCCAAGATCTTGACTGGGAATAGTTTCCCAGTGTCCAAATCCACTCGACACATGTCGCACCGCCAACCCAATTCCCTCCCCAGTGTATATCCGCCGTGACGGTGCACCGACATCAGCTGCCCAAAAATGTTGATGAGGTGCACACTCTCTCAAATTGGGGAGATACACATGTTCCGATTGGCAGCCACCTCCAGTCGTGGTGGCTGATCTGCACCGGTTTTCAGTACCATGATAACATTGCCATAAAACCAGTAAAAACGGCCCTTAAACATTAAGGGTGTGGTTGTCATCCTATGACTATTGTATTTCAGCAGTGTCGCCAGGCTTGGCGACGCCAAGCATGGCAAGGCTGTTGAAGCAGAGCACCACTGTTCAATCATCATCGGCAATGCCGGAGCCCCATGTTGGGCAGTATGTGTGGATGTCCCATGGAGATAGCTTGTTGTGATCCTCTGGAGGCAGCAGGGTGGTGAGCGGCGGGAGCTCGATGAGGTGGCGGGTGAGTGGGTTGAGCAGAGGTGGCGGGTGAGCGGGTTGAGCAGGCGGACAGTAGTGCAGTGTGGCTTGTGGACCAGAACGAGGAGGCCCTCGGGGGTAAGGGAGAGCAGCTCGTGGTCGCGGAGCTCCGGGATGTCGACCTGGACGCACTGGCCGGTGGATGTGTTGAGGAAGCAGCGGTAGTCCGGCGAGGCGAGTTCCTCGCGGATCATGGTCTACTGCCAGGGATGGAACCGGCGGCCGAGCCCGCTCTGCACACGCGGGTCAGCGGAGCACCGTCGCTAGGAGCGGCAGACGGCCCGAAAGCGCACGTAGTCCGCGACGTTGTAGGCGAGGACGCGGTCTGCGATAAGCCCCGCAGGCCCGTCCCCGAGATCTTCCAAGTCCCTCTCTAGGCCAGGAGGGGAGCAGGGTGCGGTGACCCAGCATACCACTGCATGTTTAGTACACTATATTCGTTGACATGACATCCATAGAACACCGTTCCGTAAATATCACATCCCTCATAGTGGTACAACAGAAATATTGCGGGTCCATATTACAAATGTACACACATTATTATTATTAGAATATCGAAAGTTCAAGACTTTCAAAAGATCCAACTTACAAACCAAAATATAAAGTGTTCAGCGGAAATTTTAAAAGTAACTACTCCCACTAGGAGTGGGGCTCAGCAGCTTATTTTATAGAGTTCATGCTGCTCGGCTCCGTTAGTTACTACTAACTAGATACTTAATTGGACTCGTTCTCATCGACACCGTAGCGGATCTCGTAATCCACGCCTTCAACTCCTCCGGACAGATCAGGTTCCTCGTCGAACACATCTTCTTGGCATTCGACTGCATACATTGGCACGTCTTCGGGATCCTCAGAGTCTAAGAAAGGGATCAAAGGAAAGAATGAGTAACAGCGTTACCCAACAAGTTCATTATATGCAAGGTGAGAAGTTTGATGCTCTAACTACCACCTCGGATTATAAATCCTTGGCACTATGCAGTTTTTGTAAATCTTTCTTCAAAGATTGATTTTATTCCGAAAAACTATGACAATCAGCCTTCACAGGTTGACCAGAACTTTCATGGAGTTCCTTTCCTGCCGCGTTCGTACCTCCTTCCCGGAACAGGGAGTAACAAGTTACAATTCTTACACTCTTCAGAGGTGCGTTACTTTACCCATGAGAGATCAACTCCTTGTTGCACAACCGGGCGTACTTTCCTGTCCACAATTCCATGATGATGTGGGGCCCGAGTTGGTCCAAGCCAATCATCGCCTTCAAGACCCGCATGCCTCCTTGGTGTACACCATGCCCACATAATGAATTACGGCAATGGTTTGTACAAACCGTTAGATGCGAGAACTATCGTGGGACGATGAGGGTTCTCACCCATATACTGCATATCCTCTACGAATTACCAATTAATATGCATGCTACGAGGATAACAGCCACGACCTGCACATCCGGCTTCATGCGAGAGGAAGAAGATACAGCTGACTTCTCTGTCCCATTCCAAATCTCATGGCTAACGCGTAATATACGGGGCTAGAATCACTGATGTCAGGGGTTATTAAGTCCCTACTTGATCATCATTGTTGCAAATAGAACTCTAAGTTCTATTGCTCCATTATATCACCACTTAGGATGATATCTATGATTTATTTATTTATGAAAATATTATTTTCTTTCTTTTATAGCATATATAATAACACACAATTTGCAAATACTTTGATAAAGACTCTTCAAAGGACATGAGCAAGTGATGAACTTGCCTTGTGATGGCAAGGTAGTGAAGTCTGATGCTTGCACTAGACCTTGAGCTTCTAGTTCTACAAAAACATCATTATTGCCCGGTAAGGACAATATTTAAAGAAGCAAAGATGATTATGCAAGTAATTTAATGCATTTACCCCCAAAAGTTCATTTTTAGTAATAAAGGATTTATAAATATTACTCTTTAATATTTATAACATATATTGAGTTATTTTATTTTCCTTTTATTTAACTTTTATTGATTTAATAATTCTTTTAGGAATTATTAATTATACATTAGAATTGGTGATTAAATATTTATTTAGTATTTTTCTAAAATACTACAACATTAATACATAATGAAAGTGAATTTTAATTAATTTTGCCACCTTTCAATAATTTTGTAAAATTCAATAAGGAATATATAATTTACAAAATTCTTAATAAAATTTAAATGTCTAAAAATTTATATTTTAATTTATTTGAGTAGTTTGGATTTTTGTGAATCCAAAAATATTTTGTTTATACTTTTTGGACTTTTATTTTATTTTCTAGAATTTTATTAAGTCCAAGGGTATTTTGGTCTTTTCTTTTTATTGAAATAGGCCTGGAATTGTTTCTGGGATGATTATTCTTATTGGGCCCTAGTGGCCCATTAATTCTAGACAAAAGAGCCACCCCGAAGGGTCTGGCCCAGCTTGGCCCACTCCTCACTACCTCTCTCTCTCTCTCTCTCTCTCTCTCTCCCTCGAGCTTATCCTCTCCTCCTCTGACCCCGACCTCGTGGCCGGCGATGCCGCCACCGTTGATTCCCGCCGCTGTCGGCCGCTTCGGCTGCCGCCGTGGTGCATTAGGGGGTTATCAATGATGCTCGTTCGTTCTATCCAATTTGAGTTCGGGGCTTCACCGTGGCCAGGTTCACCCTGTTCCCGAACCCTAGGGTTAGGGAAAAGTGTTTCCGCCGTCGCCGTGGTCCCGTCTATGGTGGTGTGGTGGATTAGGTAGGTTCTTTGTGCCACCGTGGCGGTGCAGGTTGTAGCGCCCACAGGTGCTCCCCTGCGTCATGGGTTCAGCCAATCTGCTTCCTCTTCAATTTCTTCAGCGAGGACCTGCGGTGAGTTTGATTCTTCTCCCTTGGTGCTTTCTATGCTTGTTGATTCGATGCTAGAAACTAGTAGTGTTCTTTCTGTCTATGGTCTGATTCCGTTTAGGATGATTATCCATTTTAGGGTTCCTGTTATGTGATTGATCATGTACTGGATGATTGGATTCATGTTTGGATGGTCTGTACACATGCTAATTGCTTATTGGCCTAAGGCTTGTTTGCTAAGAATGATCTAAGATGTTTCTGGTGACTTACTAGATGATTTGATGCTTGAGATTGCATCTGATTCAGATGATGTAGTTGTTTGGGAAGCATGCTTGGTTAAGCTAATGATCTGATAGCTTTCCACTGTTTATTTGATTCATGGTCATAACTATAAGATACAGCTACTATCTTAGTGCTGTTAGCTTGGGAATTAACATGTGGTTTGGATAAATTATGATCTCAAACAGTGAATTGTATTATAGGAATATCCTAGTTATGATTCCTGTTTTACAGGAAAATGATTAGTTAGTTGATTGTCTGAATCTATGATGATTTACTGTCTTTCCTGATTCATATTGGATTGTTCTTGTGACACCATCAGGTATGGCACACAAGTTTGATTCAAACCCATGGATTTGGTTAGTTTATGCTTAAGGCAATCTTGGCTTTGAAAGATAAATATAGATGCTCTTATCTGAATTTCCTAAGACCAATGATGTTGGTCTAAGGCTTAGGGATTCAAATCTTATCTAATTGGTTCATCTAGATAGTCTTGGTAGTGGTACCAGCTATTCTTTATTGAATCAAAGCTTGGAAAAATGATAGTGAGCTTGATCATGTTATGGATCCTATGGATTTGTTCCTAAGGTGCTACCCTTCCTTTAGGGATGTGCCTAGAAATAGATCATAGGTATATGCATGATTGATTGGTAAAATATTGTTGGACAACCAGAGCAAGGATGTTGCTCTGAGCTCTGGTTGAACCTTGGTACTTAGTGGTTTGCCTTTAGAGTTTTAGAAATCCCTATGATGGATTCACCCCTCTTGGGTGCTTTCTGAGGTTTTGTTTTTATAAAACAACACATGTTTCTCTTTGAGTAAGATGATTAGATCATGTGAAGGTTTTATGAAACTCACCCCAAAATCTAATGATGGTGTAGTAAGTTGGTGATGATGATCTTGATCTGGTTTTGCTGGACTACTTTGCTTGCTCTTGAGCTAGCCTGCTCCTCCTAGCTCCTGGGCTTGATCTTGTTGTCCACCTGATCCATTCCCCTCCTTATGTCACCATCCTGGTGATGTTTGGTTAATCCTTGGTTGGTCTGGTTTGGCTGTTGTTCTTGATGTCTACCCTGGTTGTTCTTGTGTGATGTGTAGTGGAGAGATGCACTAGTGCTTCCTCCATGGCTGTGCTGTGATTTTGTGTGATTTGGCTGTGCTTGTGAGGTCGACAGCACACCATTTGCATGTTGGTGTGTGTCCATCTTGTGTGCCTGCTATGCACATGTGGATAGGTTCAGAAATTTTGAACTTACTATTACCAGATTACATTTACCTGGCTGGTGAATTGATCCCTCTTGGCTGTCATTTGCATTCTGGCTTTGAATTTATGAAAGATGAAATCTTTCATATTGGTGAAACTTGCCCCTTTTTATAACATTTCTCAATGATGAGTTTGTCAAGTGCATTTCACTGACATGTCTGAGAGAAATAATACTAACACTAATCTTATTTTGTTTCTATTTTGTCTTTGTTTTGGAGGTACAAAGATGAAGATGAAGATTTAGTGTAGATTTAGATATAGAATAGTTAGTAGATTTTCAAATGTAATTTTCTTATTCTTTTGTAATTTTTCTTTTATTATTCTTGTAATCTTTATTTTATTTTATTTTAATAAAGATTATATTATTGTTAATAAAGATTATTCTTATTCTTTATTCTTTTGAAGTTTGGAATGACTTCAGTAGTTACATTCTTTGCAACTTGTTTATGTATTAATAATATGAAATGAATTTCATATTCATTATTGTTTTTTGATGAGATTTAAGTTATAATACTTATCTCTTAATTAATTTAAGGTTCAAAATTTATATCTAAATCACTTAAATTATTATTCAAACACTTAAGTTTTAAAATTCAAACTCATTTCAAAACACACATAATTCCTTTAAGATCATATCAAAGTTTATAGCAATCCTCTTTTAAGGCTAAACCTAATCTCAAAGTAAGAAATAAACATTGATCACTCAAGGTTTTATTTGGCGAAAATTTTACCCACATTTTCACAAATGAATGCATGCAACAATTCATATTCCTAAATATACCCTTCGTTAGGTCTGAAATACTGGGATGTTACAGACTTCCCCCCTTAAATTAAACTTCGTCCCGAAGTTTGTGGAGATGTAACTGAATAGTTCTGGATAAGCTTTTCTTAAATCCTCTTCCTTCTCCCATGTGGTTTCCCTCTCAGGGTGATGTTACCACTTTACCTTGCAATATTTGATTGCTCTGTTCCTCAATCTTTTCCAGTTTTCTTCCAGGATCTTACAGGGCTTTTCAATATAAGTCAGGTCTACTTGTAGTTCTATCTCTTGATGTGTTATTGCATCATCTGGATCTTTCAAACATTTGCGAAGTTGTGACACATGGAAAACATTATGCACTTGAGCCAATCTTGATGGTAACTCTAAAGCATAAGCTATAGTTCTGTTTTGACTCAGTATCTTGAATGGTCCAATATATCTTGGACTCAATTTCCCTTTAACTCTGAATCTTTTTACTCCTTTCATTGGACTTACTTTCAATTAGACCATATCTCCCACTTCTGGATGCCATGCTCTTCGGCTTTGATCCGCATAACTTTTCTGCCTTCGGTTTGTTTCGCTGACGAGCGGGCCCTCTCCACGTCATCGTCGTCTTCCCCAAAATTCCGCGCACGAACTCCGCCGCTGCCCGTTGCTGCTTTGATTCCGCGAGGTAATTGGCATTGAATCACTGGGCGTTTCTTGTCGAGCCTCTGCCTATTTAATCCCCTCTCTCTCGCGGCCATTTCCCCTCAACCAATTCCTTCTCCACGCCACCAGGCTGCTCGCAACTCGCTCGACGCCGCCGCTGTTCCGACGACCGCGCAGACGAATTCTGGTGAGCACCGTGTCCCCCTCTGTCCCTGACTCATGCTATCAAGCTCAACAACTCCTTGCGCATCTACTGACGCACCCTGTTTGTTCTCGCATGGTCTGTAGCTTCGGCAACGACTTCGACCGAGCGCAGCCGCTCTCTGCACGAACTCCGGCGACCTTTCCCCGTAAGTAGCAGCCGCCCCTTGCCCTCTGTCTGATACGTCTAGGATCCCCATCGTCTTGCGCATCTAACGGTGCACTCCTTTTGACTTAGCGCGACGCAGAACCTCGCCAACGTCGACAGCAGCCGTACCCGACGCGTCCACGAACTCCGGCGAGGAATCCCCGACGACTCCGAGCGCCCCTTGCCAAGCCACCTCCACGTTGAGCTTCGCCTCGACCCCGCGGTTCTGGTAAGCACACTCTTCCCTCCCCGGACGACCTAGAACGCCAGCGCCGCCGCTGACAGACGCGCCGCCGCCAGTCGCCGCCGCTAGCGCCGCTAGTCTATGGTCACGCGAGTAGCAGCCGTAGGATCTAGATCCAACGCTCTAGATTAGATCTGCATCGAAGGGGTAAGTAACAATCTGAGCCGTGCGCGTTTAGTTGGATCTGATGGTCCATGCTAGTCGATCCACGCTAAGCGGTACCGACGAATCAGAGCGCGACGCGTGGCTAGGGTTTAGTTTAAAAACAGAATTTGAATCAGATTTGTAATCAAATTTGATTTAGCTATAACTTTTGATCCACATGTTAGAATTTGACAAATTTTATACCGTTGGAATCAGGAGAACAAGCCCTTTCTGTTTATGAAATGTGTTTAATGTTTAGTTTCTGTTAAAATGATTTTATTTGCAGAAACTTGTTTAGGACTATTTTGAGTATAGAATTTGTTTAGGAAATTATTTTAGTGTAAAATAAACTTGGTTTAGCAAGTTTTTTACTTGTTTGTGATTCAGTACTATGCACTTGCTTGGTTGAGTTTCAAAAATCATCACTTAGCATCTTGCATGCATGCATATATATTTTTGCTTGTATATGACTTGTATGTGATTGTGATTATATTCTTTGTGTAGACTTTGGTGCTAGTGATTGTGATTGTGAAGAGTGCTACTCTCCCAACTACCAAGGCAAGTGGTACTTCATGAATATTACTATCCCTATATTTTATACAAGCATTAGAAATATTTTGCTAAGTCTTGCATGTTACTATTTTTGCCAAATGCCATGTTGGGAAATCCTAAGTAGTTGTAGAATTGCTAGGAAATTTCTAAGTTAAGTTACTATGCCATGCTTAGCCTAGCTAGTAGAAAACAAGGGTTGGTAAAATATATACATGCTATGATGAAATTATTTCTAAGTCTATGGACTTATATTTTCTTAATAAAACAACTAAGTCAATGAATCACCTGGGTGGAATGGTAATTGCTTGGTGGTTTTTGGTTGAGTGGTTACACAAGGCCCATGGCTATGGTTTACCTTGTGTATCTCACTTGTGGAAAGCCACCCAAGAACAAAGGGATTTTAGAGGCCAAGTGTTGAGAAGCTTCTAGTGCAGCCACTTGGCAATATGGGCTCTGCCTGGATCACATAGGTTGCTAGAACTTAGTCATTTGGACAGTTGGTGGTAGTGGGATGATAGGTTGGAGCAACGTCCATTTGGCTAAGGGAAGGCTTCTGAAAGGTCCTGTCTTGGTGAAACCAAGTCTGGTGGGGAAAGTGCACAACCTCTGCAGATGGAAAAATCTAAGTACTTAGCCAAGTCCATGGCAATGGACAACTTGAGCATCAAGACATGGAAGCTATCAAGAATCTCATCACTCCAACTTCTAAGTAAAAACTTGTGGGTGAACAAGGGTGAAGGACCTCAGTGTCTATTGATGGTCTCTTGGGGAAAAGTTTGACAAAGAAAAACTTAGTGATTTCAACTAATAGGAAAAACCTATTTTGAGCAAAGCAAGCCAAGCTACACTTAGCCAAAATGCATATAGTAATATAGTCCGCTTAAAATTTACTAAGGTATCAATTGCCAATACTATTCCAAAAGTATTGACCCACTGTGGCTGTAACTTGTGATGTTGCAGGTTACTCTGATGAGGATTAGGTGTCATGAGTCTACACTCAACATGTTTGCCTGTGGCACATGAAGATGAAGACTTATATTTATTTACTTATTCAAACTCTTGTATTAGGCATGTGGCCTTGAGTTGTAAAGACTATGTTTTATCTATGGAATGGATGTAATAAATGACCTTTGTATCTGTGTACTTCATCTTAAACTGTGGATGCTAGCAATGATCTAGGGACTAGCATTGCAATCACAGGGATCATTTTTCCTTTACAAAGGAGGGATCTTATAGATGGTATCAGAGCACTGTGTTGCCTATAGGATTATGACCCTAGGATTGGAAACCACTAAGGAAAAAATTTCAACTACTTCTACACTTGTCTATTCTTCTCGTAAACTTTTCTAATCTTCTCTTTCTCATCTCTATTTGTAGATGAACTCCATCAACGAAGCCATAAGGAAAGGACCACTCATGACCATGACCTTGGAGTGTGAGACAGAGTTTCCCGAAATTCTCAAGGACCTCATGGTGGCAATGGAAATACATGGTGCAGCTGTGTACAAAGGCTTTCCTGTGATGGATGAAGGAGTTGAGTACTGGTGGGTGCAACTTCACTTGTACAAAAACAAGGAAGACAACCACAAGGAAACAAGATTCTGCATGTACACCAACACTGTGGTGCACACCACATTCTTTGAGTCAGCAAGAGAAGCAGCTTGGAGGACTATCAAAGAACTTAGTGCTAGAGTCAAGTGTAGAATGCTCAACCTCCAAAAAGACTTGAAGAAAGAGAAGGAACATACTCAAGAGTTGGAGGCTAACAACCAAACCTTAAGAGGAGACATTATAGACTTAGTGATGGAGTCATGTGAGCAAGATAGGCTGATTGCTTCTAGGAACATTGTGTTAGCCAACAGATCCAGTGAGATAGGATTGTAAAGCATTGCTTAGTTAGTTGGACCACCACCTATCACCCTATTTTCCAAAATGATGCCTTAAAATAAGATTGAACCTTGGTTATTGTAATGGTTTCATGTATGCATGACTTGTGTGTTTTGCTTCCCAAGGAAATGTATGTGTGTTTTGTCTTTTGTTTTATCTTGAATTGTGTTGTTCTAACTTTTCTATCTTATAAATAGATGCCTATTACCATCAGCACTGTTGAGGAGTTCCAGGTTACCCGCTTTGGTCCTCGTATCGTTGAGCTTACCACCTTGCTCAATCTCCCTCTTCCCACCATCATGGTGCATCCACTCACCAAGTTCGAGAGGAAGGACCTCAGGGCTTCAAGGTGAACCAGCCCGGACGCCTTTACGAGCCTACTACGGAGGCCATCGTCTTCAAGCTTATGCACGATGACTGGGGAGAGGCATGGAGGTAGTTATGCAGGACCTGATAGGACGTCTGCTAGGTCGACACTCTCGACAGGTTAGAGGCACCCACTTCCACGTCTTCGGAAGACGTGATGAGGATGGAGAGTCCATCGACTTCGAGGACGACTCGAGGGACGCAGCAGAGCTGATACGTCTGTATCTCCAGGACTTAGAGTCTCTCATTAGGCACGTGGACATGGACAGGACCAATGTCATGCTCAGCAACGATGAGCTCCAGATGCAGCTTCGCGAGAAGGACAAGCTCTTCGCGCAGCAGGAAGAGATAGTCAAGGAAATGGAGGCAAAGTTCAAGACCCAGGACAGGAAGTTCAAGAGTCAGGAGAAGCGTGTCCAGGATAGGAACAAGAAGATCCGGGACATGACTGAAGAACTGCAGTCCAAGGACTTCGAGCTAGAGCAGCAGCAGACGGTGATAGAGAGGCTTCGTTCCCAGAAGAGGGCTCTCACGGCCAAGATAGAGTCCTTGACCACTACCATCGAGGAGAACAAGGCCGCGATGGAGAACGCAGGTCTTACCTTTGTCGAGGAGGAGATTGATGCTGATGAGTAGACTTGACTACTCGTTTATCTTTTATTATCGTACTTGTTATTCGAGAACTTGTTATTGGACCATCCGACATGTGGATGGCTTGCTACTTGTGTGTTTTACCTTGTGAACTTGTTATCTTGTTGTTGAACTTTTTATTTCCTTGTTGCATGCTTGTGATTGCTTATGTGATGTAATGTGCATGAAAGCATCTATGGGTATCTCATTCTTATCTCTATTTGAACAAACCACAGATGCCTCCCCGTCGTGCAAACCCCAACAACAACAACATCACTCCAGAAATGCAGCAAATGATGACTGCTCAAACACAGCTAATGCAGATGATGACAACATTCATCCAGAACCAAAACAATAACAACAACAACAACCCCAACAACAACAACAACAATAACAACAACAACAACCCTCCGGGCTTTGATATGCTTACTAGATTCCTGAGATTGAGGCCAGCTAAGTTCTCCGGGACGACTGATCCCATGGTGGCCAACGATTGGCTATGTTCTGTGAACAAGGACTTAGTAACCGTGGGCTGCACAGATGCTGAAAAGGTCAGATTTGCAGCACATCTGCTGGAAGGGCCAGCCGCCACTTGGTGGGACAACTTCCAGATCACCACTCCTATAGATGAAGTGACATGGGCTATCTTTGAGGATGGCTTTCGCACTGCTCATATCTCACCAGGAATAATGAGCCTGAAAAAGAAAGAGTTCCACAATCTGAAGCAGCGCCACCGCAGCGTGGCTGAGTACGTTGAGGAGTTCAACAATCTGGCGTGTTATGCACCGGATGAAGTTGACATGGATGCCAAGAGAAAGGAAAATTTTCTTGAAGGCTTGAATGATGAGCTAAATCTGCAGTTGGCTGTGGCGTATGTTCCCACTTATCAGTCGCTCTGTGACAAGGCTGCTATTTTGGAGAACAAAATAAAACAAGTGGAAAGCAGAAAGAGGAAGCACTCCGACAAGCACAACTCGGGATCGTCTCACAAACGATCTCATTATGATGACAGTGGAAGCTCAGGATCCCACAAGCATGGGAAATTCAACAAGCACCACAACCACAACCGTAATGACAACAAGCATCACCGTAGTCATGACAATGACAAGTACAAGAACCACAAGAGTGGACATAAGAGCCACCACAGTGGTAATGGAAGTGGAAGTCAGCCTGCTAAGAGAGACATCAGTCAGGTTGAATGCTTCAAGTGCAAGAAGATGGGGCATTACGCAAATGAGTGCCCTGAAAAGAAAGTTGAAGGACCTATCAAGCCCAACCCTTTCCAGAAGGGACAGGTGAACCACATCAATGTGGAGGAGGTCTATGAGGAGCCGATCTTTGTCGTAAGTTCAGACTCAATTCTATTCCAGCATTTGTACTCTTTGATACTGGTGCATCTTATTCATTCATATCAAGAGCATTTGTTGAAAGAAATGAACTACCGGTAGAAACTATTGGGTGTCCTATAAAAGTAAGTTCTCCTGGTGGAGAAATGATAGTGAATTCAGGATGTCATGACCTAGTCATAGAATTTGGGAAGTATAAGTTCCCCGTTAACTTGATAATTCTAAACTCCCAAGGATTGGATGTCATATTGGGAATGGACTGGATGGCTAAGTACAAAGGAGTGATAGATTGTGCCAACCATACTGTCTCACTCACAACTCCAGAAAATAAAAGGATCAGATTCAAGTCTAACTTTGAATCTAAAGGAAGTAAGCTAAATTCTCTTAAGGGGGTTAGCATGGACAGTGTGCCAATTGTGAGTGAGTATCCGGATGTGTTTCCGGAAGAATTGCCGGGAATGCCACCTGATAGAGATGTGGAGTTTCTAATAGATTTGGTACCAGGTTCTGGACCAATAGCAAAGAGACCGTATAAAATGTCAGTTGATGAACTGAAAGAGCTTAAGAAACAACTAGGAGAACAGTTGCAGAAAGGATTTATTCAACCAAGTTCTTCATCTTGGGGAGCCCCAATTTTGTTCGTGGAGAAGAAAGATAGAAGTCAAAGGCTATGCATAGATTACCGATCACTCAACGAGGTAACTATCAAGAATAAATACCCTTTGCCTAGAATAAATGACTTGTTTGATCAGCTAGAAGGAGCATGTGTGTTCTCAAAAATTGATCTCCGGTCAGGTTATTTTCAACTCAAGATAAGAGAGCAAGGCATACCTAAAACAACGTTCACCACAAGGTATGGATTGTACGAGTATACCGTAATGCCTTTTGGTTTGACCAATGCTCCAGCATACTTCATGAATATGATGAAAAAAGTGTTCATGGAATTCCTCGACAAGTTCGTTGTCGTTTTCATCGATGACATCTTAGTCTACTCCAAGAGCAAAGAAGAACATGAAGGACACTTACGTTTGATACTTGAGAAATTAAGAGAGCATAAACTTTATGAGAAATTCAGCAAGTGTGAGTTCTGGTTAGAGGAAGTTGGTTTTCTTGGTCATGTTATGACAAAGGATGGTGTAGCAGTTGATCCTGCTAAGGTTTCAGCTGTGACTGAATGGGAATCTCCCAAGTCCGTGAAAGAAGTTCGTAGTTTCCTTGGCTTAGCAGGTTACTACAGAAGGTTCATTGAAAATTTCTCAAAGGTTGCTAAGCCTATGACTGAATTGTTAAAGAAAGACAAGAAGTTTGCTTGGTCTGAAGGTTGTGAACTCAGCTTTCAGGAATTAAAGAAGAGACTTGTGACAGCACCAGTTTTATGTCTGCCAGATTTGGAAAAGGATTTCCAAGTATATTGTGATGCATCTCATCAAGGTTTGGGTGCAGTACTTATGCAAGACGGTAAAGTTGTAGCTTATGCCTCGAGACAACTCAAAACTCATGAAGTAAACTATCCTACTCATGATTTAGAGTTAGCCTCTGTTGTCCATGCACTCAAAACATGGAGACACTACCTTTTGGGAAAACGTTGTGAAGTGTTCACAGACCACAAAAGTTTGAAGTATATCTTCACCCAGAAGGAAATTAATATGAGACAAAGAAGATGGCTAGAACTTATCAAGGACTATGACTTAAGTTTGCAATACCACCCCGGTAAAGCAAATGTTGTAGCAGATGCTCTAAGTCGTAAGGTATTTGTGAATGGCCTTACCAAAGGAGAATTGCCAGATGATTTGTGTACCCAATTCAGAAAACTCAGATTGGAGATTGTGCCTGAAGGACATCTCATGTCTTTGGATGTTCAACCCACTTTGTTGGACAAGATCAAAGAAGCCCAGAAGACTGATAAAGAAATTGAAGAGATTAAAGAAAAGATTGGCCAAGGAAAAGCCAAAAATTTCCATGAAGACGAACAGGGTACTTTATGGCATGGGAAACGTATTTTGTTCCACAAGACCCGGAGTTGCGGAAACTGATTTTGCAGGAAGCACACAACTCTCTGTATTCTATTCACCCGGGTAACACCAAAATGTACATGGACATGAAAGAAAGATTTTGGTGGAATAATCTCAAGAGGGACATCGCCGAACATATTGCCTTGTGTGATGTGTGTAGTAGAGTGAAAACGGAGCATCAGAAACCAGCAGGTTTGCTTCAACCACTACCTATTCCTGATTGGAAGTGGGACAAGATTGGTATGGATTTCATTACCGTATTACCAAGGACCAGGTCAGGGTATGATTCCATATGGGTAGTAGTAGATCGCCTAACTAAAGTGGCTCATTTTATACCCGTGAAGACAACCTATACAAGTGCTAAGTTAGCCAAAATATACATGAGCAGAATTGTATGTCTACATGGTGTGCCCAAGAGTATTATGTATAGGGAACTCAATTCACTTCCCATTTTTGGAGACAGTTACATGAATCATTGGGAACGAGGTTGGAATTCAGTACTGCTTTTCATCCTCAAACCGATGGACAAACGAAAAGGACTAATCAAATTCTTGAAGACATGTTGAGGGTCTGTGCCCTAGACTATGGAGCCAGTTGGGATGAAAGTCTGCCTTACGCAGAATTTTCTTATAACAACAGCTATCAAGCCAGCATTGAGATGGCACCGTTTGAGTTTCTCTACGGAAGAAAATGTACCACCCCATTGTTATGGAATGGTGTGGGAGAAATAAGTTTATTCGGTCCAGATCTTATCAAAGAAGCCGAAGAGAAAGTCAAGTTGGTTAAGGACAGGTTGAAGATAGCACAGTCCCGACAGAAAAGCTACGCAGATCCTAAGCGTAGAGAAGTCACCTACGAAGTTGGTGATAGAGCCTATCTTAGAGTATCACCACTTCGTGGAGTGAAAAGATTCGGAGTCAAAGGAAAATTGGCACCAAGATATGTTGGGCCATTTAAGATTTTGAGTCGCAAAGGAGAAGTTGCCTATGAAATAGAACTGCCAGAATCTCTATCAGCTGTCCATAATGTGTTTCATGTGAGTCAGCTTAAGAAGTGTCACCCAGAAATGGAAGAAACTTCTTTGAAGGATACTATACCTTTGGAGGAAGTTCAACTAGAAAGTGATCTCACTTATGAAGAGAAGCCTATCAAGATCCTTGAAACTGCAGAAAGAGTCACAAGGACTAAGACTATCAAGTTCTGCAAAGAGCAGTGGAATCATCATTCCGAAGAGGAAGCAACATGGGAAAGAGAAGATGATCTTCGGAAAGACCACCCTCACCTATTTGCTAGCCAGTCCGAATCTCGAGGGCGAGATTCACCTTAAGGGGGTTAGATTTGTAACATCCCTAAATTCATGATTTCAAAGATTGCATATCATTCATTCATGCATATAGAATTGAGATCAATTTCAAACCCATTTCAAGAAAACAGAAGCACATAGTGCTATCATTTTATGTGAGCAAACTTAAATCAAATGGCCATCCCCATTTGAGAGCTTGAATGTTTTAAACAAGATTGTTTGTCTCCCTTGTTGATTGGATTGAGTGTGGAATTTAAACAAAATTTTACAAGATAGAAATGGTTTCAAAAACCATTTTCAAACATTTGCAAACCAAGTGTAATGTCCCTGTTATTTGGTTTTTCCAAAAATGACCTAGCCAACTCAAAGTGATCACATGGTTTTATGCCAAGTTTTGTGACTGTTGCATACTACAAAAACCCCAAAAAGATTTGAATTCAAACAGAGTTTGAATTCATTTGAAAACCAATCCAGAAAATCAAAACAGAAAAAGAAAAGAGAAAAGAATTGGAAAAGGGTTGGCGCCAGGAATTTGGCCCAGCAACAGACGCAGCCCAACTAGCCCACCCGGGCCACCTCTCTCTCTCTCTCGCAGACGCATTCATGAGTCGGCGACACCAGACCCCACCTCCCTTCAGTTTGTTTCGCTGACGAGCGGGCCCTCTCCACGTCATCGTCGTCTTCCCCAAAATTCCGCGCACGAACTCCGCCGCTGCCCGTTGCTGCTTTGATTCCGCGAGGTAATTGGCATTGAATCACTGGGCGTTTCTTGTCGAGCCTCTGCCTATTTAATCCCCTCTCTCGCGGCCATTTCCCCTCAACCAATTCCTTCTCCACGCCACCGGTCGCTGCACTTCGCCGGCGCCGCCGCTGTTCCGGCGACATGAGCCGAATTCTGGTGAGCACCGTGTCCCCTCGTCACGACTCATGCTATCAAGCTCAGCAACTCCTTGCGCATCTTGACGCACCGTTTGTTCTCGCATGGTGCAGTAGCTTGACGATTGACCGAAGCCTTGCCGCTCTGCCACGAACTCCGGACCTTTCCCGTAAGTAGCGGCCGCCCTGCCTCCTGTCGTCGTCTAGGATCCCCATCGTCTTGCGCATCTAACGGTGCACTCCTTTTGACTTAGCGCGACGCAGAACCTCGCCAACGTCGACAGCAGCCGTACCCGACGCGTCCACGAACTCCGGCGAGGAATCCCCGACGACTCCGAGCGCCCCTTGCCAAGCCACCTCCACGTTGAGCTTCGCCTCGACCCCGCGGTTCTGGTAAGCACACTCTTCCCTCCCCGGACGACCTAGAACGCCAGCGCCGCCGCTGACAGACGCGCCGCCGCCAGTCGCCGCCGCTAGCGCCGCTAGTCTATGGTCACGCGAGTAGCAGCCGTAGGATCTAGATCCAACGCTCTAGATTAGATCTGCATCGAAGGGGTAAGTAACAATCTGAGCCGTGCGCGTTTAGTTGGATCTGACGGTCCATGCTAGTCGATCCACGCTAAGCGGTACCGACGAATCAGAGCGCGACGCGTGGCTAGGGTTTAGTTTAAAAACATAATTTGAATCAGATTTGTAATCAAATTTGATTTAGCTATAACTTTTGATCCACACGTTAGAATTTGACAAATTTTATACCGTTGGAATCAGGAGAACAAGCCCTTTCTGTTTATGAAATGTGTTTAATGTTTAGTTTCTGTTAAAATGATTTTATTTGCAGAAACTTGTTTAAGACTATTTTGAGTATAGAATTTGTTTAGGAAATTATTTTAGTGTAAAATAAACTTGGTTTAGCAAGTTTTTTACTTGTTTGTGATTCAGTACTATGCACTTGCTTGGTTGAGTTTCAAAAATCATCACTTAGCATCTTGCATGCATGCATATATATTTTTGCTTGTATATGACTTGTATGTGATTGTGATTATATTCTTTGTGTAGACTTTGGTGCTAGTGATTGTGATTGTGAAGAGTGCTACTCTCCCAACTACCAAGGCAAGTGGTACTTCATGAATATTACTATCCCTATATTTTATACAAGCATTAGAAATATTTTGCTAAGTCTTGCATGTTACTATTTTTGCCAAATGCCATGTTGGGAAATCCTAAGTAGTTGTAGAATTGCTAGGAAATTTCTAAGTTAAGTTACTATGCCATGCTTAGCCTAGCTAGTAGCAAACAAGGGTTGGTAAAATATATACATGCTATGATGAAATTATTTCTAAGTCTATGGACTTATGTTTTCTTAATAAAACAACTAAGTCAATGAATCACCTGGGTGGAATGGTAATTGCTTGGTGGTTTTTGGTTGAGTGGTTACACAAGGCCCATGTCTATGGTTTACCTTGTGTATCTCACTTGTGGAAAGCCACCCAAGAACAAAGGGATTTTAGAGGCCAAGTGTTGAGAAGCTTCTAGTGCAGCCACTTGGCAATATGGGCTCTGCCTGGATCACATAGGTTGCTAGAACTTAGTCATTTGGACAGTTGGTGGTAGTGGGATGATAGGTTGGAACGCGTCCATTTGGCTAAGGGAAGGCTTCTGGAAGGTCCTGTCTTAGTGAAACCAAGTCTGGTGGGGAAAGTGCACAACCTCTGCAGATGGAAAAATCTAAGTACTTAGCCAAGTCCATGGCAATGGACAACTTGAGCATCAAGACATGGAAGCTATCAAGAATCTCATAACTCCAACTTCTAAGTAAAAACTTGTGGGTGAACAAGGGTGAAGGACCTCAATGTCTATTGATGGTCTCTTGGGGAAAAGTTTGACAAAGAAAAACTTAGTGATTTCAACTAATAGGAAAAACCTATTTTGAGCAAAGCAAGCCAAGCTACACTTAGCCAAAATGCATATAGTAATATAGTCCGCTTAAAATTTACTAAGGTATCACTTGCCAATACTTGTCACATCCCAAGATTTTCCAAATCTTGTAATGTGAAAAAAATAAATGAATAAAATAAAAGTTTGTTGATTTTCAGAGTGAGAAGAAACTTTTTGAATTCAAATGGGAACCTTCAAACCTATTTTGATCAAGATAAATCCTAAAGGGGTTTAAAAAGATAAACATTTAATAAAGGAAAATAAAATATTTTGGAATTACTATTTTGGATCTTTGTTTAAAAAGATTTGGTTTTCAAATGAAAAGGATAGAATAATAAATAAGTATTATTTTGAAAGAGCCAAATTAAAACTTGGCCAAGCCTTTGAAATAACATATTTCTATTTGATAAAGATTAGTAAAGTTTATTTAAAATAAAATAAAAAGGAGTTAATATCCTAGTTTATTAAAAATAAAGGTTTTACTGTTTAAATTAAAACATCAAACCTATTTATTTATTTTAAACAAACTTTCCAAGTGTTCTTTATTTTCAAATAAACCTACTGATTTGGTTTTGTTAATATTTTAGATTTCAAAATGGAGTTTTTGAATAAATCAAAATCTATTTGATTTAATAACAATGGTCTATTTATTTAATTAATAATGGACCCTAAAATAAAAATATTATTTTGATCTTTGGACTTTGGTTTATGTTGTTAAACAGAACCAAATTCAATTGCAAAGAGTGATGAATGTTTGAATTGTTTTGGATGTTTGTTTTGTTGTTTGAAATTCAAAACAGAAAATAGAATCAGAAAATGAAAAAGCATTCAGAAGGAAAAATATAGATATGGACTCAGCCCAGCCGGCCAAGCCCAATAAGCCCATTCGCAGCCCAGCTACACTTTCCCCTCTGCGAAACGTTTTCTACCTAAAACCGCACCCGCAGAGACACCGATTGGTGGACCCTCTTTCCCTCTCACTCCCTCGCTGACGCCCGGACCCCACGTAGCCAGCTCACCTCCTTCTTCCTCACGCAGACGACGCCCGGCCGTTGCAGCAGGTAACGCCGGTGATCAATTCGCGTAAATGGCCGCATTAATCCACCCTGCGACCATGCTGTATTAAACGCCTCGCCCTGCTCTCCATTTCCCCTCAAGCTCCTCCCTCTCTCTGCCTCCAGGCTGCCCCAATTCGAGCTCGCAACGCCACTGCTCCGACCATCGTCCCTCCTCGATTCCGGCCGAACCTCGCCACCCCTTGCCACCCTGAGCCCACGACTGTGATCCCCACTCCCTGGCGCACCTGTTTATGCCCTCCGTTCAACCGCGGGCACCCCAGAGCATCGGCTCCGACAACCTCTGACCGCGCCACCGAGTCTGCCTTACTCCGGCGAGTTTCCCAAGTAGTATCCGACCGCCCCTCCCCTTCTCCTTCACGCACGCGTCATCACCTCGACCATGCGCATCTAACCATACTCTTGGTTTGCCCCCTTGTGATCTGTAGCGTTGACCCCGACCACGAACAGGACGATCTGACGCCGACGACGACTCCGGCGAGCGATTACTCCCGTCCCCGTGCGCCCCTTGCTTCCTCGAGAGCACCTTGAGCACCACCACGACCACGCGTACACGGTGAGACCCTCCCCTGTCTTCTTTGCTTCCTAGAACCGCCGCTAGCCCACCGTCCGAGCGAGCACCGCCGTCTGCCGCCGCTAGCGCCGCCAGTTAGTGGTTGAGCT
The DNA here is from genome assembly GCA_023614405.1 of Avena insularis. Taxonomy (NCBI): domain Eukaryota; kingdom Viridiplantae; phylum Streptophyta; class Magnoliopsida; order Poales; family Poaceae; genus Avena; species Avena insularis. The sequence goes on from CM042691.1 coordinate 409,797,567, forward strand.
GCTGTGAGCCGTGCGATGCAAATCGTCTGGCTGAGATTAGAACTGAGCGAAACGGTATGAGCTAGCCTGAGCCGTGCGATCTGCTTAAGATCCAACGCACCAAAGAGGCTGATCCGCACGAAGCGGTATCGTCCAATAAGAAAGCAACGTGTGGCCAGCCTTCGTTTTAAAAACAGATTTGAAATCAGATTTGATTTGCAAATTGAAACCCTTGTAACTTTTGATCCACACGTCCAAAAATTACAAAATTTATATCAATGGAATCAGTGGAATAAGCCCTAGCCAACCATGCAATTTGTTTAGTAAAAAGCCTCTGATAAAATGGTTGTTTTTGCAGAAACATTTGTATGCTTGTTTAGATTAGAAAAATTATTCAAAAATGTTTTTGAGGTTGAAATATCTGCAAATTGGTTTGTGGTGAACTTACTGACCCTAGGAACCAACCCATGGTTTTGAAAATGGATTTGGTGAAGTTTAGGATGGATTAAGTAATTTAGCCCATTTCTAACCAAATAAAACTAATGGTTTTGTTGTGAAAATGTTTTTGGAGTAGAAAACTTTGGGAAAATTATTTGAATCAAACCTACTGACCCTAAACACCAAGTTTTGAGAATTAGCAACTTATTTGGTGAAAGGCATAAAGTTTTTGATTTGATAAAAACATTATCCACCACATAAAATGATGAATGGATTTAAAAATGGTTTATAGACAAAACCCTTTTTCAAATAACTTTGCCACTTTGGAAAATGTCCACTTTGAGCCTTACAATGTGTAGAACCTAGTAGAGACCACCTTGGCAAATAAAACTATCTTATGCATGCTTCCATGCATGACTTAGAACCCATTATTTTATGTGTGTTTTGTTTGATTAATTTTGGTTGGAATGCTAGTTGATATTGTGTTTGCTTGATTGATTTGTAGTGAAGTTAGAAAAGTGTGAAACTAGCAAGATCAAGCAGTGAACCACCATTCCCTACCAAAAAGGCAAGTTACACTATCATCTAAAGTCCTACTATTTTCCATTATACTTAGTGGATTTTGAAACATGCATGAAAAGAATTTATATACTTATGCTATGCTAAATCCTAATAGGATACCCTATATATTCCTTAGTGAAAACAATGTAGTTGTTACATGCTTAGCCATGCTATATTTTGAAAAGAGATACATGTTGAGATTTATGAAGTTGAGAAAAGGACTTGTGTTTTTACATAATAAAACAAGGACTCAATGAACCACCTGGGTGGACAAGGATACTTTGAGTTTTGGAGAAGGTGGCAACAAAAGGAACCATGTCTATGGCAATCTCTTTGTGTTGTGCTCCAAAAGAGAACCACCCAGGAAACTTAGAGATTGAACATGTTTCTCCAATTGTGGCTTTCGTGTACAACCACATGCTACTTATGGCTCTGGCTTGGTCAACTACATTGGGAAGACCCATGCATTGTCTTCAGGTTACTGAAAATGAGGACCTGGAATCCTACATGGGTACTGAAGACAAGCTAGCAATGGTGTATGGGAGGACCCTCTGGAAAGACTTCGTCACATTCTCAATCTGCCAGTACTCCATCTTGGTGAGTGCTAATCCAGTGGCCACTGGTGGCAACAAGATGAGAATGTGACATGTGGGTAAAGTGTACTACTTCTGCAGAAGATAATAAAAATCTAAGTACTTAGCCGTGTCCCCGGTTATGGACAATACTGAGCAACTAAAGTTTGAAGCTATGGGAAATCTCGACATTCCAATTTCTAAAAGAAAAACTTTTAAGTGACAACAAAAGACTTGATGCACTTGGGGGTACCAAGGAGCTCAAGAGATTTTGATAAAACTTGATGCACTTGGGGGTACCAAGGAGCTCAAGAGATTTTGATAAAACTTGATGCACTTGGGGGTACCAAGGAACTCAAGAAATTTTGACAAGGACTTGAACACTTGGGAATTTACCAAGGAGTTCAAAGGATTTTTGATAAAGAGATTTGACAAAAGATCAAGACCATTTTGAAAAGATAGGATAAATTATTGCTTTCTGCAAGTGAGCCTAAAACCCTACTTAGCCAAAAATGCATGTAATAATAGGATCCACTTATAATCTACCTAGTAGTGAAACTTGCCAATACAATTCAAATGTATTGACCCTTGTGGCTGTAACTTGTAATGTTGCAGGTTGATTGATTTTAGAGAAGGATTGATTGATTAGTATTACAAAGTCTACAACCAACATGTCTGCCTGTGGCACTTTGAAGATGAAGGACCCCATGCTTATAGTTATTCCGTTGCAATGTAATGTAATAGCCAAATGAGCTATGTAAGATGTAATAATTTATTTTATTCCTGGTTATAAAGTTGTATTATGACCTTTGTTTCTTGATATTACATATTAACTGTGGATGCTAGCTATTGATCCAGGGACTAGCATTGTAAACACAGGGGATTCCACCTTATATTATTTAAAGGTTGGGACACTCCCTCTACAATACTATTCCAAAAGTATTGACCCACTGTGGCTGTAACTTGTGATGTTGCAGTTTACTCTGATGAGGATTAGGTGTCATGAGTCTACACTCAACATGTTTGCCTGTGGCACATGAAGATGAAGACTTATATTTATTTACTTATTCAAACTCTTGTATTAGGCCTGTGGCCTTGAGTTGTAAAGACTATGTTTTATCTCTGGAATGGATGTAACAAATGACCTTTGTATCTGTGTACTTCATCTTAAACTGTGGATGCTAGCAATGATCCAGGGACTAGCATTGCAATCACAGGGATCCTTTTTCCTTTACAAAGGAGGGATCTTACAGGTGCAAATTCTTTGCTGCTTCCAGGTTCATACCAACATATTGGTGATCTACACTTCCTTTCATACAGAATCTCATATGGAGCTGCCTTCAGACTACTCTGATAGCTATTGTTATAAGAAAATTCTGCCAATGGTAGGTGATCTTCCCATGTTCCTCCAAAATCTAGTGCACAAGCTCTCAACATGTCTTCTAGTATTTGATTTGTTCTTTCAGTTTGACCTCCTATCTCAGGATGATATGTCGTACTAAAATCTAACTTTGAACCAAGTGCTTCATGCAATTGCTTCCAAAATGCTGAAGTAAACACTGATCCCCTATCGGTTACGATCTTTTTGGGTACTCCATGCTTACTTACTATCTCTTTGACATATACTTCAACTAACTTCTCGGCATTATCCTTTTGATTCACTGGAATAAAATGTGCACTCTTAGTGAGTCTGTCCACGATTACCCATATCATATCCTTCCTTTTTGGTGTCAGAGGTAATCCTGTAATGAAGTCCATACCTATTTCCTCCCATTTCCATTTAGGAATTGCTAAGGGTTGTAATGGTCCTGCTGGACTTTGATGTTCAGCCTTCACCCTTTGACAAGTATGGCATTCAGATATATATTTAGCAATATCTCTTTCCATGTTATTCCACCAGAATAGTTCTTTCAAATCCATATACATCTTAGTACTCCCTGGATGTATAGAATATGGTGTATCATGTGCTTCTTTGAGTATGACATTTCTGATCTCATTCACATCTGGAACACATAGACGATCTTGGAACCATAAAGACCCATAATCTCCAAGGCAAAAAACTGATTGTTGCCCTTGAGATATCCTCCAAATTTCCTCAGCAATAAAAGGATCTTCTTCTTGATGTCTAAAAATTTCTTGCTTAAGATCACTGTCCTGCTCTGCAACTACCTGCATAGTAGCTAATCCTCCAAGAACCTATGTTCTGATGAATTGAAGTTCTAATCTTTCCAAGTCCATTTGTAACTCTTTTGGTAGCTCCCTATTGCTAGGTTGAATATCTCCACTCTTCCTGCTTAAAGCATCTGCTACAACATTTGCTTTCCCTAGGGTGTAATTGATTGTTAAATCATAATCCTTGATTAATTCCAACCAACGCTTCTATCTCAGATTCAATTCCTTTTGAGTGAAGAAATATTTGAGACTTTTATGGTCAGTGTATAACTCACATCTGGCTCCATAAAGAAAATGCCTCCATCCTTTCAGTGCAAAAACTACTGCTGCTAACTCTAAATCATGAGTTGGATAATTGACTTCATGTGGTTTCAATTGCCTTGAACCATAAGCAATCACTTTCCGATCTTGCATTAACACACAACCCAAACCTTCTTGAGACGCATCACAGTATATGGTCAAGTCCTTCCCTGTTTCAGGAACTGCTAAGATTGGAGCTGTGGTTAATCTAGTCTTCAACTCTTGGAAACTTGCTTCACATTTCTCATCCCACTTGAATGGTGTATTTTTCCTTAATAATTTGGTCATTGGTCCGGATATTTTGGAGAAACCTTCAATGAATATCCGATAATAACCAGCCATTCCTAAGAGACCTCGAATTTGCTTCACATTGGTCGGTGCAATCCATTCTAGTATCGATTGAACTTTAGATGGATTCACAACAATCCCATCCTTACTGATCACATGACCGAGGAATTCTACCTCATCTAGCCAGAACTCACACTTACTGAACTTAGCATAAAGCTTATGTTCTCTTAAAGTCTGCAATGCTATTCTCAAATGGCCAGCATGCTCTTCCTTATCCTTGGAATATATCAGAATATCATCAATAAAGACGATGACAAACTTGTCCAAATATGGCATGAAGATCTTGTTCATCAGATTCATGAATATTGCTGGTGCATTGGTCAAACCAAATGGTACTACCAGATACTCATGGTGTCCATATCTTGAGACAAATGCTGTTTTTGGAACATCTTCCGGCTTGATTTTTATTTGATGGTATCCAGATCTTAAATCGATCTTAGAAAATACTCCAGCTCCTTTCACTTGATCAAACAAATCTTGAATTCTTGGTAAAGGATACTTATTCTTGATAGTCACGTTGTTCAGATTTCTATAGTCACCACACATCTGTCTTCCACCATCTCTCTTATCCACAAAGATTACTGGTGTTCCCCATGGGGATACACTTTCTTGTATAAATCCTTTTCCCGCTAACTCATCAATTTTCTCCTTAAGTTCTTTCAACTCTTTGGGTCCCATTTTATATGGTGCTTGAGCTATTGGTGCTGTACCAGGTATTAGGTCAATGGTGAACTGTATCTCCGATGCAGTGGCATTCTGTAATTCGTTGGAAAAACATCTTGGAATTCATTAACTATAGGAATCTCTTCTAATTTAACTTCTTTCATTGAATTTAACTGCAGATCCACCATGATATGACCGTGTTTATCTGCTTGATAAACTATCCTTGCTCCACTTGGAGTTTTGATTGAGACAGTTTTCTCCTCACAATTTATCTGAGCTCCGTGTTCCATCATCCAATCCATCCCCAGCACTACTGCAATTCCCTTCAAAGGAATCACATAAAGGTTTGTGAAATATGTACAACCATAGATCGAGATAACCTGATCTTGTTTTATGTGGCGTACAATCACATTCCCTCCTGCCGTAACTACGGTCATAGGACTTTCTAACGTTGCCCTTCTAATCCCGAACTTATCACAAAATTCTTTAGAAATGAATGAAGTAGTTGCACCAGTATCAAATAGAACTTTGCCGGGATTGGTAAGGATATTGAGCATACCTATCACTGCATGCTCCGAATTATCCACCTCCTCGAGGGTTGCACAGTTCAGTTTTCCGGTAGGTCGGTTTCTCTTGCCATTGTTTCCTCCTTTATTGGGCTGTCCAATTCCTCCACCGGCTTGTCCTCCTCCCTTGGTAGGCCATCCTCCCGGTGGTTTGCTCGAACAATCTGGCTTGATATGCCCCTTCTGGCCACAACCGTAACAGACCACTACAGGCTTTTTGCATTCCCTCTGGAAATGCCCTGGAATTCCACAATTGTTACAGATAACATTCCTTCTCGGATTAGATTGATTTCCACCACTGCCCTTGTTATTGTTATTGTTGTTGTTGCCATAATTCCTATTCCGAGGTTTGAACTCCAGGTTAGGTTTAGGTTTGCTTGCCTGAATTCTCTTGGTTTCCTTCTTGGCTCTCTTCCTCCGATCCTCTTGGACATTCTTGTAGTCATCTTCAAAAGTAATGGCTGCATCCAACAACTGCTGATAAGTTTGCTTATTGGCTAACCTTAGTTGCATCCTCATAAATGGATTTAATCCATGCAAGAAACGTTTCTTCCTCTTCTCTTCAGTGTTAACATCCTCCTCAGCATAACGAGACAGTTGGCTAAACTCCCGGATGTACTTCATGACACTAGTATATCCTTGCTGAAGCTCCTCAAATTATCTCCGCTTCAACTTCATGACACTTTCCGGAACATGATATTCATGGAATCTCTGCTTGAACTCCTCCCAGGTAAACTCCCTTCCTGGTTGTTGCATGACTAACTAATTTTCCCACCATGATGCTGCAGGTCCAGTCAGAGGATGAGTTGCATACCTCAATTTCTCCTCATCATTGCAACCTACAGTTTTCAGCTTTCTTTCAGTATCTACTATCCAGTCTTCTGCATCCATTGGTTCAGGAGCTTATGCAAAAGGTAACGGCCTTGCATTCTAGAAATCAGATAGACTCACTCCTCCACCTTCAGGTGCCCTCTGATTTGCTCGTCTCAGCAGCTCTTCCATGAACTTGTTCTGGGTCTCTTGCATCATTTGCATGCATTGCATAAAGTTCTGCTCCATTAACGGCCTCATTGGTGGTGGTGGTGGTAATGCTTCTTGATTTGCTGCATCGGCATCGGCCTTTTCCTTGGCCTCTCGCTCCATCCGCTGCTGCTCAGTTTCCATTTCTACACCCGTATCCATGACCCCCTAGTCCTGCATCATAAAGCGAATACTCATAATTACATCATGCACATGTGTTCTGAGCTCGACTTTACGCACAGAACTAGTCAGACAATGAAGATCCAAAGAAAATCCAAATATGCATTTCACATATTATACATAATATCATAATGATACAAAGTCATTACAACATATACCATATAGGTATAATCACAAAACTACCGTATTCATCTCACTACCTTATTACTTGGAGTACAATACATAGTGCTTGATACTGTTGACTACTTGTCTCCTTCTAGTAGTAACTACGCTCATTATACATGCCTGATGTCCAACCGTGATGACGTGTTGTTCGTCGCACAGTTTGTGGAACATATGGCCTTACAGAAGGAACATACTCTGTATCTGAAGTTCTGGACTTGAGTCATTACTCAACCTGAGTGCATCGACTCCCTCCAGCTCAGCTGAAAAGTCTTCAGAAACATATTCAACATTATCTCCAACCTGCATCTCCTGAGCTTCATTTCTTGAGTTGTCAACAGGATACATAGATCTTGCTGCTTCCCAGGTGCTCTCGTGGGCAAGATAATTGAACACTGGATAGTGTATATTCCCTGGGTTTTGAGAAGATGTTGATGATTCAAACACTCTCTCTTCAGGATCTTCTTCTTCATCCTGATTATCTATTGACATGGTATTTCTACTTCTATTATTAAGATTCATTCTTGCACCCATCCAACTAGATTGTCCAACATTTCTGTCAGAACCATCTGTGGACATCTGGTGTTCATGAGATCCATTATATGATCCCATCCTCCAACCATCTGAATTCTCAATAGGAAGTTCTGAGTCAGAACCATCCTCTGAGCTCTGTGGTACTGCATACCGCATATCTATAGTAGGATCATGTGTATGTTCAGGTCTTGGTGAATAAGGATATGGTATAAAATATTCCGGGTCTATAGGTATATCCTTAAAGATAGGTATTGCACTACTACTTGCTTCTTTCTCTAGCTGGAATGCTAACTGCTTCCTCCTTTCCGGATTAGTTAGATCCTCTAACATGTAATTTTTGTCTTCAACAATCACTTGATGAGTCTTATAAAAAGACGCAACGAGTGTTAGGTATCTATCCATGAACTTGGAAGCTAACTCAGGATGCTTCTTAACCAAAGTAAGATGATCCGGTATAGGCTCCGAGTCTATAGAATCATGAGGTATCACAGAGAATGTGCTACCTTCTAACTCCTTGGCTTTATGCTCCTGGATATTGGCTATCGCCTCCACAACAGCAACATGATAGGCTGCTAAATGACTCCTACCTTCTCCTATGGGTAGATCGTGATATAATCCAAGCCTCTCTGGAAGTTGGATACTCACACGATACTTGGATAACATCTGGCCATCAAGGTAAGTGATAGTGTTCACTGGAATTCTAGTTGGACAATTAAAGAGCTTTAAAAGTTGACGAAGTTGGTCTGTAAATGATCCTTGATAATCATCAAGAGTCTCCTCTTTCCTTACCAAAGTCTGTTTTGGAAACTTTGGTGCCATATCTCTGTATATCATAAAAATAATTTTTATTAGTATCCAATGATATATTGCATCATAACAAAGAATTATCGCACTAAAATATATAACAGAATATACTCATTTGAATACCCATTATATTACTTTTAGAGAATTCTTTATCGTTGCTAATTATCCTACACGTAATACCCTTTACTAGGTTTCCAACCTAAGGTCAAAGCAATTTGCTCTAATACCAACTGCGGTGACCCAGCATACCACTGCATGTGTAGTACACTATAGTCATTGACATGACATCCACAGAACACCGTTCCATAAATATCACATCCCTCAGAGTGGTACAACAGAAACATTGCGGGTCCATATTACAAAAGTACACACATTATTATTATTACAATATCGGAAGTTCAAGACTTCCAAAAGATCCAACTTACAAACCAAAATATAAAGTGTTCAGTGGAAATTTTAAAAGTAACAACTCCCACTAGGAGTGGGGCTCAGCAGCTTATTTTATAGAGTTCATGCTGCTCGACTCAGTTAGTTACTACTAACTAGATACTTAATTGGACTCATTCTCATTGACACCATAGCGGATCTCATAATCCACGCCTTCAACTCCTCCGGACAGATCAGGTTCCTCGTAGAACACATCTTCTTGGCATTCGACCGCATACATTGGCACGTCTTTGGGATCCTCACAGTCTAAGCAAGGGATCAAAGGAAAGAATGAGTAACAGCGTTACCCAACAAGTTCATTATATGCAAGGTGGGAAGTTTGATGCTCTAACTACCACCTCGGATTATAAATCCTTAGCACTATGCAATGTTTGTAAATCTTTCTTCAAAGATTGATTTTATTCTGAAAAACTATGACAATCAGCCTTCATAGTTTGACCAGAACTTTCATGGAGTTCCTTTCCTGCTGCGTTCGTAGCTCCTTCCCGGAACAGGGAGTAACAAGTTATAGTTCTTACACTCTGCAGAGGTACGTTACTTTACCCATGAGAGATCAACTCCTTGTTGCACAACCGGGCGTACTTTCCCGTCCACAATTCCATGATGTGGGGCCCGGTAGTTGGTCCAAGCCAATCACTGCCCCCTTCGCGACCCTGCATGCCTCCTTGGTGTACACCATGCCCACATAAAGAATTATGGCAATGGTTTGTACAAACCGTTAGATGCCGGAACTATCGTGGGACGATGAGGGTTCCCACCCATATGTTGCATATCCTCTATGAATTACCAATTAATATGCACGCTACGAGGATAACAGCCACGACCTGCACATCCAGCTTCATGCGAGAGGAAGAAGATATAGCTGACTTCTCTGTCCCATTCCAAATCTCATGGCTAACGCGTAATATACGGCGCTAGAATCACTGATGTCAGGGGTTATTAAGTCCCTACTTGATCATCATTGTTGCAAATAGAACTCTAAGTTCTATTGCTCCATTATATCACCACTTAGGATGATATCTATGATTTATTTATTTATGAAAATATTATTTTCTTTCTTTTATAGCATATATAATAACACACAATTTGCAAATACTTTGCAAGTGATGAACTTGCCTTGTGATGGCAAGGTAGTGAAGTCTGATGCTTGCACTGGACCTTGAGCTTCTAGTTCTACAAAAACATCATTATTGCCCGGTAAGGACAATATTTAAAGAAGCAAAGATGATTATGCAAGTAATGTAATGCATTTACCCCCAAAAGTTCCTTTTTAGTAATAAAGGATTTATAAATATTACTCTTTAATATTTATAACATATATTGAGTTATTTTATTTTCCTTTTATTGATTTAATAATCCTTTTAGGAATTATTAATTATACATTAGAATTGGTGACTAAATATTTATTTAGTATTTTTATAAAATACTACAACATTAATACATAATGAAAGTGAATTTTAATTAATTTTATCACCCTTCAATAATTTTGTAAAATTCGATAAGGAATATATAATTTACAAAATTCTTAATAAAATTTAAATGTCTAAAATTTTATATTTTAATTTATTTGAGTAGTTTGGATTTTTGTGAATCCAAAAATATTTTATTTATAATTTTGGACTTTTATTTTATTTTCTATAATTTTATTAAGTCCAAGGGTATTTTGGTCTTTTCTTTTTATATAAACAGGCCTGGAATTGTTTTTGGGCTGATTATTCTTATTGGGCCCTAGTGGCCCATTAATTCTAGACAAAAGAGCCACCCCGAAGGGAATGCCTAGCTCTTCACCTCACCTCCTTTGCCTCTCTCTCTCCTCGAGCTTATCCTCTCCTCGACCTCGTGGTGGCGATGCCACCACCGCGATTCCTCACGCCGCCATCGGGCCACCGCCGTGGTGCATTAGGGGGTTATCGATGATGCTCGTTCGTTCTATCCAATTAGATTTGTGTTCGGGGCTTCGCCGTGGCCAAGTTCACCCTGTTCCCGAACCCTAGGGTTAGGGAAAAGTGCTGCCGCCATCGCCGTGGTCCCGTCTATGGTGGTGTGGTGGATTCGTGTCTTTCGTGTGGTGCCGCCATGGCTTGCAGGTTATGGTGCTCCCCAGGTGCTGGCCGTAGGTTCGTCGGCCAATCTGCTTCGTCTTCAATTTCTTCAGCGAGGACCTACGGTGAGTTTGATTCTTCTCCCTTGGTTCTTTCTATGCTTGTTGATTTGATGCTAGAAACTGGCAGTGTCCTTTCTGTCTATGGTATGATTCCGTTTAGGATGATTATCCATTTTAGGGTTCCTGTTATGTGATTGATCATGTACTGGATGATTGGATTCATGTTTGGATGGTTTGTACACATGCTAATTGCTTATTGGCTTGTTCGCTAAGAATGATCTATGATGTTTCTGGTGACTTACTAGATGATTTGATGCTTGAGATTGCATCTGATTCAGATGATGTAGTTGTTTGGGAAGCATGCTTGGTTAAGCTAATGATCTGATAGCTTTCCACTGTTTATTAGATTCATGGTCATAACTATGATAAGATACAGCTACTGTCTTAGTGCTGTTAGCTTGGGAATTAACATGTGGTTTGGATAAATTATGATCTCAAACAGTGAAGTGTATTATAGGAATATCCTAGTTATGATTCCTGTTTTACAGGAAAATGATTAGTTAGTTGATTGTCTGAATCTATGATGATTTACTGTCTTTCCTGATTCATATTGGATTGTTCTTGTGACACCATCAGGTATGGCACACAAGTTTGATTCAAAACCATGGATTTGGTTAGTTTATGCTTAAGGCAATCTTGGCTTTGAAAGATAAATATAGATGCTCTTATCTGAATTTCCTAAGACTAATGATGTTGGTCTGAGGCTTAGGGATTCAAATCTTATCTAATTGGTTCATCTAGATAGTCTTGGTGGTGGTACCAGCTATTCTTTATTGAATCAAAGCTTGGAAAAATGATAGTGAGCTTGATCATGTTATGGATCCTATGGATTTGTTCCTAAGGTGCTACCCTTCCTTTAGGGATGTGCCTAGAAATAGATCATAGGTATATGCATGATTGATTGGTAAAATATTGTTGGACAACCAGAGCAAGGATGTTGCTCTGAGCTCTGGTTGAACCTTGGTACTTAGTGGTTTGCCTTTAGAGTTTTAGAAATCCCTATGATGGATTCACCCCTCTTGGGTGCTTTCTGAGGTTTTGTTTTTATAAAACAACACATGTTTCTCTTTCAGTAAGATGATTAGATCATGTGAAGGTTTTATGAAACTCACCACAAAATCTGATGATGGTGTAGTAAGTTGGTGATGATGATCTTGATCTGGTTTTGATGGACTACTTTGCTTGCTCTTGAGCTAGCCTGCTCCTCCTAGCTCCTGGGCTTGATCTTGCTGTCCACCTGATCCATTCCCCTCCTTGTGTCACCATCCTGGTGATGTTTGGTTGATCCTTGGTTGGTCTGGTTTGGCTGTTGTTCTTGTTGTCTACCCTGGTTGTTCTTGTGTGATGTGTAGTGGAGAGATGCACTAGTGCTTCCTCCATGGCTGTGTTGTGGTTTTGTGTGATTTGGTTGTGCTTGTGAGGTCGACAGCACACCATTTGCATGCTGGTGTGTGTCCATCTTGTGTGCCTGCTATGCACATGTGGATAGGTTCAGAAATTTTGAACTTACTATTACCAGATTACATTTACCTGGCTGGTGAATTGATCCCTCTTGGTTGTCATTTGCATTCTGGCTTTGAATTTATGAAAGATGAAATCTTTCATATTGGTGAAACTTGCCCCTTTTTATAACATTTCTCAATGATGAGTTTGTCAAGTGCATTTCTTTGTTTTGAGAGAAATAACACTAATTTTTGGTGAAACTTGCCCCTTTTTATAATATGTCTGAGAGAAATAATACTAACACTAATCTTATTTTGTTTCTATTTTGTCTTTTTTTTGCAGGTACAAAGATGAAGATGAAGATTTAGTGTAGATTTAGATATAGAATAGTTAGTAGATTTTCAAATGTAATTTTCTTATTCTTTTGTAATTTTTCTTTTATTATTCTTGTAATCTTTATTTTATTTTATTTTAATAAAGATTATATTATTGTTAATAAAGATTATTCTTATTCTTTATTATTTTGAAGTTTGGAATGACTTCAGTAGTTACATTCTTTGCAACTTGTTTATTTATTAATAATATGAAATGAATTTCATATTCATTATTGTTTTTAGATGAGATTTAAGTTATAATACTTATCTCTTAATTAATTTAAGGTTCAAAATTTATATCTAAATCACTTAAATTATTATTTAAACACTTAAGTTTTAAAATTCAAACTCATTTCAAAACACACATAATTCCTTTAAGATCATATCAAAGTTTATAGCAATCCTCCTTTAAGACTAAACCTAATCTCAAAGTAAGAAAGAAACATTGATCACTCAAGGTTTTATTTGGCGAAAAATTTACCCACATTTTCACAAGTGAATGCATGCAACAATTCATATTCCTAAATATACCCTTTGTTAGGTCCTAAATACTAGGATGTTATACAGGGATCCATGGAGCGATGCGTGCGAGCTCAGCCTGCCAGGAGGGGTCGTCGCCGTGGGCAATGTCGATGACCGGGGCCGCAGCAGCGGACGTCGGGGGGAGTGAGGGACGGGGAGGAGGAGATCCGATTAGGTCCCGTTAGTTTTTCCCTTTTCCATTCAAAAAAAAGTTTTCCCCTTTCCGTCCAGAACTCCACACAGAGTGGAGAGAACGTGTCCTTCGCTTCGCGTCGGCCTCTCTATCTCTGGTCTCTGCACTATTTCCGAAGAAGACCTAGATATTTTTTTTGAAAGATTTGTTATGCCTCTAATGTGCAAATAATCATGCACATTATAATCATGCACTCTCGAAAACCCTTTCTAGATATTTGTTGGACTGCATGCTTTGGAGCTATTTCACAATATAAATTATGATGATAATATAGACACATACACATATAATTTCCTATAATTCATCTAAGTAGAAAAATTAAGAAAAGTAGGCATGTCATTTTTTCGTTTTTATATCTCTCTAATCTGAAAAAAATTGGCTTAACCAAAAAAAAATTAGTGTCTTAAAAAGGTAACAAAAAATATTGCACTTATGAAATATGACTTTATTTGATGAGTTGTATGTGGCCTTGTAGAAGTCAGTATTGTAAAATAAAAATATTGTATCTTTATTTTGCACTATGCAATAGAAAAATTTAGTGATCACATTTTTATATAACAAATATATGTTCTAAAGAAGTAAAAAATATTAGTATAAATAAATGATGGCGGGTAATTTTCGTAAGACCTTAAGGTACAAACAGAACTCAAGCTTCCTCGACCACATATAGCTATAGGGTATCTTGCAACATAGTATACAAAATCTCTTGTACTATATGCGTACATATCGCCTTGTAAGTTTGATATGTAAGGAAGACAGACATCATAACAAACCTTCAGACACCAAAAGTGCATACCGAGAGTCTCAAAAGTTTGTCTATATGCATGAAAGTAAATTCAAATCAATGTCAGTTCATATGTAACTTGATAAAAAATTCTTTCTGCCAGCATTTGAATGACCGTATATTCATAATGAGTCTATAATGTTTTTTCTCATCAAGTTTAGGCCTACAAGATACTGGAATTTTTGGCGCATTGAAACTATGAAAGTCAACCATGATTACATAGAACTGGATAGGAAACATGTTTGTTGCCTACTTGGAAGTAAATTTATTTTTCAAGTTTAGATTTCAATATTTAGACTGTAAAGTACAACAAACCTCTCTTTGGAAGAAAAAAAATTCATTTGATGTACACTGCAAAAAAACTTCCACTCATGAAATAAGCTTGTTGGAATAGCATTAATTGTTTTTTTGGAAATCAGCATTAATTGTTATAGTTTGACATATATTTCCATTTTTACTGTATAGGTTGTTAGTTCCCGTGAATGGCCTCTGGTCACCAAATACAGGGCATCAGTATGTTCTCAATCACCTAAGCTAGAAATGATAGATTCATTGTTTAAGCCACAGGGCACAGAGAACGACGGACTTATGAGGTAATTGTTTCTGCTGCTTGTCTGAACTCGAAATTATTTAATTCCTATAGCTTGTATGAACACTAAATTGCTTTAGGGAGTGCCTGGTTGACTTCTACATCATTTCTGAAAAAAGAAAGCCCGATCAGATTATTATTTTCAAGTTAGTCATTCTTTGGTACACTCTTGAGCAACTGTTTATTTAGCACGATGTTGATTTATCTATCTTTAATATAGGGATGGAGTTAGCGAGAGCCAGTTCAATCAGGTGCTAAATATTGAGTTGGATAATCGAGGTGTCATTCATCAATACTATTGCCCATGTGGTTCTTGGGTAAAAAGTGGTCCCCTTCCATAACTGTCTTAATGTTACTCTAATTCACACAGGCATGCAAGTTCTTGGATGAAACTTGGTCGTCCAAGTTCATATTGATTGTTGCTTAGAAGAACCATCACACAAAGTTTTTCATCCCTGGAGCTCCTGACAACGTCCCTCCGAGTAACCATTCATCAATGGTATTCAATTCCATACTTTGTTTTGGTCATTGATTTGTTTCCTAATAATATGAATGTTGTAATTCTTCCAGCACCGTTGTTGATAACGCAATCTGCCATCCAAGGAATTATGACTTCTACATGTGCGCCCATGCTGGAATGATAGTAAGTATTCTCTTCATCCGGTCAATCATGCTTGCTTGTTCAATTTTTGCTTCGGTTCTGTTTTGTTTGTGATATGTGTCGTATCGTACCAAGTACACACGAAAATTTAGCTTAGTTCCCTATAACTAAGCTAAATATTTACTAAGCACCTGTCTGTCTAAATCCATGTATTTAATGATACTTGATACCTTGTTCGAACTTATAGCTCAGTAACTTTAAAATGTAGTGGTGCCACTGCTTTAGCTTTGATTGGTAGTCTAGTCTCAGTTAAGTGAAATTTTTGGTTTTGCCACTAGATTCATTTCGGTTCTGTAAGAAAATGTTGTCCTCCGCTATATCCATTGGCGTCTAGTAATAAGTGCAGTATGTCTATAGCCATGTATTTAATGATACCATACACCTTTTGTTTTGTTTTCATGCTTAGAATCTCTTGTACTACCGATTCCGCAGATTCGTGAGCACACATTCTATCACGAACCTGCTCAAGCCCAGCTGCCGCTGCTATGACTGTGACAACCTAAAGCAAATTTTTCTTCATGTGGGGATCGTTTGATACGTCCAATTTGCATCACCATTCTATATCATAATTTGTCTCTATTCATTGATATATGTCTTATTATTAGGTACTACTTATGTCTTTTCCTATGTTTTTGCATGTTGGATGATTCTTGGAGGATGAACTGCCGGAGTCAGGTGTTTGATGGAAAAATAGGTGTTTTTATGCAATTTCGCGAGGATCAGAAAAATACTAGAAAAATATTGGAAAATTATATTTTCCCAGAAGACGAAGGAAGCCAGAAGGGGAGGCGTAGCCGGGCCACAGGGGGCCCACACCTCCTAGGCGCGGGCCCACCTTGCCCCGCGCCTAGGACAGGTGTTGCCCACCTGGCCGGCTCCCGACTCCGCCCTCTCGCCTATATCTTCCTCACGGAACCCTAACACCAGGAGAGCGACCACAGAAAGATTTTCGCCGCCTCTGCGGGGCAGAAAACACCGAGAGAGAGAAAGAGCTCTCCAGCAACAGATTTCTACCGGGGAAATCCCTTCCCAGAGAGGGGAGATCGTCGCCATCAACACCGTCATCAAGCTAGGCTTCATCGGGATCATCATCATCATCCAAACCATCATCTCCACCAGCACCATCATCACCACTCCATCCCGCTGTAACAATTGTGTTGGATCTTGCTTTAGTTCTTAGGGGAAACTTTCCCGGTGTTAATTACTATTGTAGTTGATGCTTGTGAGTGGAACCATTGGATTATTTTTATGTTCAGATTGTTATCCATCACCATATCATCTTTGATCTTGATCCATATGATGTCTTGTGAGTAGTTCGTTTAGTTCTTGAGGACATGGGAGAAGTCATGTTGTTAGTAGTGGATTTGTGTTGAGTTATTATTCAATGGTTTAGTATTTAAGTTATGGTGTTATTCTTCTAGTGGTGTCATGTGAACGTAGACTACATGATACTTCACCATTTATGGGCCTAGGGGAATGCATTGTGTATTTTGCTACTAATTGTGGGGTTGCCAGAGTGATAGAACTTGAACCCCCGTTAGGACACCATTGCATAAGAGAGCATAGGATCTCAGAGTTTAAGGTTGTGGTTAGGTTTATATCTTAATTACCTTCCTGTAGTTGCGGATGCTTGCAGGGGATTTAATCACAAGTATGTATTAGTCCAAGTAAGGTCGGTACATTAGCACAGGTTCACCCACACAACACTTACAACACCAAAGAAGGGTACTCAGCTATTTGAAGCGAAAGCACTTGGCAGAATTCCCATGTGTCCTCGAGAACGTTTGGTCCTTATAAGTATTTCCACCAGCTTGTCCTTTGCTAAGAAAGGATTGGGCCACTTGCTGCAGTTATTTGTTTTCTTTATTACCTGCACTTTGTTTTGTTGCTTTATCAGAAAACCACTAAAAATCCATTTGCTAAGTATTTATAGAGATTTCCTGCACCATACCACTAGTCAACACCTTTTTCTCCTCGTTGGGATCGACACTCCTATTTATCGAAAGTACTACGATACACCCCCTATACTTCTGGGTCATCAAGGCTATTTTTTGGCGTCGTTGCTGGGGAGTGAAGCGCTATTGAAGAGTGGAACTGGTAAAGGAAACTTCTACTATGAGTATTTATTTTTTGTTTCTATTTGTTACTTTGTTTCCAATATGGATAACCCACTTGCCTTTCTGTTTGGGAGAACTACTACCACTGTAAGGGTAGTAGATGAACCACCACCTGTTGAGATAGATCCTTTTAAGATACCTACAAGTATTGTTGATCGTGTTATGGATAATTATTATTTTGGGGATGGATCTGTCCATCCTGGTGATCATTTGCTTTTTATCCATGAATTATGTGGTTTGTTTAAGTGTGCAGGTATCACAACTGAACAGGTGAAGAAGAAGTTACTCTCTATATCCTTGAAAGGGAGAGCTGAAGAATGGTATAAGCTGCTGAAAAATGGACAATCCATGGAATGGGAGGAAATGGCATCTCTCTTTTATTCTAAATTCTATCCTCCCAGTGAGATTCATAAGGATAGAAATCTGATATATAACTTTTGGCCTCATGATGGAGAGAGTACAACTCAAGCTTGGGGAGATTGAAGTTACTAATGCTTAAATGTCCTATTCATGAACTCCCTAACAATATTATTATCAATAACTTTTATGCTAGGCTTTCTCTTCATGATAAAGATTTACTAGATGCTTCTTGTGCTAGATCATTCACACGTATGAAGGAAGAAGCTAAATGGGATCTCCTAGACCGTATTCAAGAGAACACTGAAGCTTGGGAGAATGACAAAGGAAGAAAGTCAGATATAAACTATGATTATGAATGCATTAAATCTTTTATGGGAACTGATGACTTTCGTGATATTAGTAATGAGTATGGTCTTGATTCTCAAGTTTTTGCAAAGTGTTTTAAGGTTTTTGCCTCTTATATTGAAATTCCAAAGAAAGAGTGGGACAAGGTCCATGCTCCTTGTAAAGACATTGTTACCCATGTCCCTGCCAGCGTAGAAGTTTGTACTATTGATCCTATTTTGCCTAAACCTTATTTTGAGAAAATCCCTTTTCCTGCTAAGTTAAAGGAACATTCTATCATAGCTAATGTGGTTAGCAAAAGTGCAAAGAAAACTGTGGAACCCAATGAGAAAATTAGTATTGAGCATGCGGTAGCTATTGTGAAAGACCTTGTCACTAGAAATATAGAGGATGAGCATATTGTCTTCTGTGAAGATGCTCCTAATATTGTCTCTCATCCTAGAAAAGTTAGAAAACCTGGTGTTCCTATGCTTTCTGTTAAAATTGGTGATCATTGCTATTATGGTTTATGTGATATTGGTGCTAGTTCTAGTGTTATTCCTTATGAGCTTTATAGGGAAATTATGCATGAAATCGGTCCTTGTGAGCTTGAGGACATTGATATGGTTATTCACCTTGCCAATAGAGATACAGTGTCCCATTGGCATTGTAAGAGATGTGGAGGTTCTTTGTGGTAAGATTAAATATCCTGCTGATTTTCTAGTACTTGGTTCTGAAACCAGTAAACCTATCCTATAATTTTTGGTAGACCCTTCTTGAATACTTGTGGAGCTATCATAGATTGTAGGCAGGAAAAAGTTTTGACTAAGTTTGATGGAGAGTCTTATGAGTTTAATTTTTCTAGATTTGCTAAAACTCCTTATGAAAATGAATTGCCTAATGAGGATTTCAAGGTTGAACAACTTTCTGCTATTTCTCTTGCTCCTAACAATGCCTTGTAGAAATTTATGGAAGATCATGAAAGCGATGTCTTCATGAAGGAAAGAAATGAGATTGACGAGGTTTTCCTTTGTCAGCCTGAGCAACTTAAGCATAATCTACCTGTGGAATATTTGGGTACCACACTACCACCTAAGGGGGACCCTATTTTCGAATTAAAACCTTTACCTGATGATCTTAAATATGCTTATCTTGATGATAAGAAAGTATATCCTGTTATTATTAGTTCTAAACTTCCAGGAAAAGAAGAAGAAAGGTTATTGGAAATACTGAAGAAACACCGAGGAGCTATGGGCTATACTCTTGATGATCTAAAAGGGATTTCTCCTACTATATACCAGCATGCTATTAATATAGAACCTGATGCAAAACCAGTTGTTGAGCACCAACGCCGTCTAAATCCTAGGATGAAGGATGTGGTAAGAAATGAGGTATTAAAACTCCTTGATGCTGGTATTATTTACCCTATTGCTGATAGTCAATGGGTTACCCATGTTCATTGTGTTCCCAAGAAAGGGGGAATTACCATTGTGCCTAATGAAAATAATGAGCTTATACCCCATAGAGTAGTGGTTGGGTATAGGATGTGCATTGATTTTAGAAAGGTTAATAAAGTTACTAAGAAAGATCATTATCCTCTACCCTTTATTGATCAAATGCTTGAGAGGTTGTCTAAAAAGACCCACTTTTGTTTCCTTGATGGTTATTCTGGGTTCTCTCAAATTGCTGTGGAAGCACAAGACCAAGAGAAAATCACGTTCACTTATCCTTATGGTACTTATGCTTATAGGCATATGGCTTTTGGTTTATGTAATGCTCCTGCTACCTTTCAGAGATGTATGTCTGCTATCTTTCATGGTTTTTGTGAAGAAATTGTGGAGGTCTTCATGGACGATTTCTCCGTCTATGGAACTTCTTTTGATAACTGTTTGCACAACCTTGATAAAGTTTTACAGAGAAGTGAAGAAACCAACCTTGTTCTTAATTGGGAGAAATGATATTTCATGGTTAATGAAGGGATTGTTCTTGGACACAAAATTTCTGAAAGAGGTATTGAAGTTAACATAGCCAAAATTGAAGCAATTGAGAAGATGCCTTGCCCTAGAGATATAAAAGGTATTTGTAGTATCCTTGGTCATGCTGGTTTCTATAAGAGGTTTATTAAATATTTCTCCAAAATTTCAAAGCCCCTTACTAATCTTATTCAAAAAGATGTACGTTTTGTTTTTTATGATGATTGTAAGGAAGCTTTTGAAACTTTGAAGAAAGCTTTGACTACTGCTCCTATTGTTCAACCACCTGATTAGAGTTTACCTTTTGAAATTATGTGTGATGCTAGTGATTTTGCTGTGGGTGCTGTCCTTGGGCAACATGTTGATAAAAAGTTGAATGTTATTCATTAGGCTAGCAAGACTCTTAATGATGCTCAAAATAATTATGCTACTACTGAAAACGAGTTCTTAGTTGTAATATTTGCATGTGATAAGTTTAGACCCTACATTGTTGATTCAAAGTTCACTATTCATACTGATCATGCTGCTTTTAAGTACCTTATGACAAAGAAGGATGCTAAGCCTAGGCTTATTAAATGGGTGTTGCATTTACAAGAGTTTGATCTGCATATTATAGACAGGAAAGGTGCTGAAAATCTCGCTGCTGACAATTTATCTTGTTTGGAAAATATTTCTTTTGACCCTTTGCCTGTTAATGATAGTTTTCCAAATGAGCAGTTGGATGCAATAAGGATAAGTCCGATGAGAGTCCTTGGTATGTTGATTATGCTAACTTTATTGTTTCCAAGTATTTGCCTCCAACCTTTACAACCCAGCAAAGGAGAAAATTCTTTTATGATCTAAGGCATTACTTTTGGGATGACCCACACTTATATAAACAAGGAGTAGATGGTATTATGCGAAGGTGTGTTCCAGAATTTGAACAACAAGATATATTGAGAAAATGTCACGGCAGTGCTTATGGAGGAAATCATGCTGGGGATAGTACTATACAAAAGGTTTTACAATCTGGATTTTATTGGCCTACCCTCTTCAAGGATGCAAGGAAGTTTGTCTTATCATGTGATGAATGTCAACGAGTTGGTAACATTTCTAGACGCAATGAAATGCCTATGAATTATTCTCTTGTTATTGAACCCTTTGATTGTTGGGGATTTGACTTTATGGGTCCTTTTCCTCCTTCAAAAGGGTATACTCATATTCTTCTTGTTGTTGACTATGTTACAAAGTGGGTAGAATCCATACCTACGAACAGCGTTGATGGCAAGACCTCTTTAAAAATGCTTGAGGATGTTATTTTTCCTAGGTTTGGTGTGCCTAGATATCTCATGACTGATGGAGGCTCTCATTTTATTCATGGGGTTTTTAGAAAAACTCTCGCTAAGTATGATGTAAACCATAGAATTGCTTCAGCTTATCACCCCCAAACTAGTGGGCAAGTAGAAATTTCCAATAGGGAAATTAAATCTATCTTGAAAAAGACTGTTAATAGATCTAGGAAAAATTGGGCTAAAAAGTTGAATGACGCTTTATGGGCTTATAGAACTGCTTATAAAAATCCTATGGGGATGTCTCCTTACAAAATGGTCTATGGGAAAGCTTGTCACTTGCCTTTAGAATTAGAACACAAAGCTTATTGGGTAGTGAAAGAGTTGAATAGAGATTTTAAACTTGCTGGTGAGAAAAGATTGCTTGACATGAGTACCTTGGATGAGTGGAGAAGTGAAGCCTATGAAAATGCTAGACTATTTAAGGAAAAAGTAAAAAGATGGCATAATAGGAGAATTCTAAAAAGGGAGTTTCATGTTGGTGAGAAAGTTCTTTTGTATAGGTCTCGCCTCAGATTTTTTGCAGCGAAACTACTCTCAAAATGGGAAGGGCCTTTTATTATTGAGGAAGTATATCGTTCAGATGCTATCAAAATATCTTCTTTGAAGGATGACACAACATAGGTGGTGAATGGTCAAATATTAAAACATTATATTTCTAGATACTCTTATAATGAAGATGTTGATATTATTCAAATGGTGACTCTGGAAGAATTTATTAGAAACCAAACACCAAGAAACTGCAGAGTTCGTCTTTGAATAGGTAAAAGTGGTGAAAACAGAAGGTTCGTGAAATCCTAATCTTTTTATATTTTTGGTGCTTTTATTACATAAGGGAAGTTACAAGACGGAACAGAGGAGGAAATGGAGGCTGGGGTGGCCAAACCCACCCCAGGCGCGGGCCCACCTTGCCCCGCGCCTGGAGGGGGTGTGAGCACCCCGAGCTCCATCTCCGCCTTGTTTTTGTATCAGCACCTTCCTTATGCATTGAAACTTCGTAATATATAACCCCCCGGATCCCCCGAGGTTCTTGCATCGAGTTCTTGTCGTGTTTTTGTTTCGATCTGTCTCTGTCAGGCAAATTCTTGGTTTTGGAGCTACAATGTCTTCCTCTGGATCACCCATGGAGGATTCCTCTACGGATGTCCTCAACCCGTACATGTATGAGTTGAGGATCCACCCCAAGGAGTTGATTCTCAAAGATGGGAAGGTACAGATGAAAGAAGTTCAAGGCCCTAAAGGAAAAGGCAGTCTGGAAGACAGGATGGAAGCATTGGAGTAGGAAGTTTTTAGGTACAAGAAGATGGCAGAATGCAAAGTGGATGTTATTCACAAGATAAGTTCAGAACTCATCGCCAAGCATGAGGAGGAGGTTACTGAGCTCCGAGAAGAAATCTTCTCGCTCCGTCAGACCACCAACCAATTACAAGCACAACTCTACGACATACAAACCCAAAACTATGAGTATGAGGCTAGATTTGATCGCATAAGCTCTGCTGCTAGTTTCAGGATTGTGGAAACCAGGACGTCCTTTTTGATGGGGAACCTTTGCCTTGGAAGTTTTATGATGACAAGATAAGACCACCACCACCGAAGGAGTAATTCATCATCAGGTTTGGCATCCCCTTGTCTTGTTTCAAGCTTGGGGGAGTGCCGCGGTACCACATCATTATCTTTTATATTTTACCTTTTTAGTAGATTCATATCTTTGGTAGAGGTGTTATCTTATAGGTTGGTTTGCATGTGGAAGTATCTATCCTTTAGTTGATTATCTAAGTATCCCTTGGTGTGAGTGCCTTTATGGAATATTAATGAGAAGTTTCATCTTTTACTTTTTGCACTTTTTATTTTAGTTTGCAATCCCTATTTTATGATGGATCTTGTTGATCAGTATTGGCATCACTTTGGGAGCATCAAGTAAATCTAAATTGGTTTTGGAAAACCGAGCTCTGGTCAGTAGCAACACTTTTTGAGGTTTGAAAGAAAAAGAGAAAAAGCTTACAGGTATTTTGTATCATTTATTTTCTTTTTTGTTGGCTCATAAGCTTAGTATTCTTTATTTAAGATCTTTTGTGTCTCAAGGAAGATTTCATGTTTGGCTTTATCACTTGTAGGTTTGTTTGTTTCTTTCAACTCTTTTGCTTGCTACCCAGCCTTGCTAGCCAAAAACCTGTTTTGAGAAGGCATACTTCTCATGTTTCCAATCCCTTTGAACCAAAACTTGTGCCATTTGTGTCCACCATATCTACCTATTAGCACTATTGCTATTCCAAGCAAATTCTCAAGCTTCATCTATCTTTCGAATTAAAAAGTATTTTGTTATGTGAAAACTAGTTAGTAAAGCTATCATGAACCATCGTGTCATCGAAGTTGTATATGCTTGCATCTATACGTTGGTATTAGCAGAACCGTGTTGTCATGGGGAACGCTTTCAACATTGCACTTGTACGTTGTACACAGTTGATATCATGCTCTTTTGTTTGCGGATGTCGGCGGTGTGAAATAAAGAGGGAACTTGTAAGTCCATGGAGTGATGTATGTGTGTTAGAGAAACGCCTGGGCCGCTAGCCTAAGCCATGCCTAATCATGGTGGAAACTTGCAGCATCACCATAATGAGCATTCTATGAAGCATCCTCAATAAAAAGCTATGTGCATAGTAAATAAAAAGATCGCTGAGATGCTCATTGTCTGCTTGCCTTGCCATTTTGGTTATGGGATAAATCCTGTATCATGTGCAAGGGGTACCCCGTTGGCGGTTATTTATGATACATTTGTACTTACAATGACAAGAACTTACCGATAACTAAAGTTGAGTAGCATGAGGAGCGGCCCTCATACTCAAGGGACATTAGATTGCCAACTTATATTTCGTCAAGTATATACTCCATCTTTGTGCACTTTAACCTTAATCATCTCAAGATGCCTATGATAGGGGCAATGAGGGCTCAAAGCTAGTAAGTACCATAATCTTTTGGAAGCTCTTTATGACTTGAAATCCCTGCTTCCCTCTATGAAGAGACCTTTCTTCTATTTCCTGAGTTGAGTCAGTAAACCTACTTCCTCTCTACCACCAGCAAGCATTTGAGTTGTTGTGTTGCAAGCATTCATATGGTGATTTATTCAATCATGTTCTTTATTTTCCTTGTTTGCACAAGACTCTTATCTATTGAGTATTACTTTGAAAGCCTTCATTGTGAAAAACCGTTTTGAGCAAAGAGTGCTCCTGTTATAAAACTTCTATAAAAAGCTTTTTGTGAAACTGTTTGCCAGTTGTTCTCTGACCAGGAACAGGAGTTTGCTAATTCCAATTATGATTTATCTTTATGCATCTCTATTGTGACTCTTGTACTTGTTGCAAGCTAAGTTATATAATGGTGAGTTGCTTTCTTCTATGAGTTGTGTAATGGTAAGTGTCATGCTTCTTGTCGGTATTCTTTTATCGACACTTCACTCCATAAACCTGTGGACATGTTTACTGAGCTCAGTTTTCGCTTGGGGACAAGCGAAGGTCTAAGATTGGGGGAGTTGATACGTCCAATTTGCATCACCATTCTATATCATAATTTGCCTCTATTCATTGATATATGTCTTATTATGAGGTATTACTTATGTCTTTTCCTCTATTTTTGCATGTTGGATGATTCTTGGAGGATGAACTGCCGGAGTCAGGTTTCTGATGGAAAAAGAGGTGTTTTGATGCAATTTCGCGAAGATCAGAAAAATACCAGAAAAATATTGGAAAATTATATTTTCCTAGAAGACGAAGGAAGCCAGAAGGGGATGCGTAGCTGGGGCCAAAGGGGGATCATCTCCTAGGCGTGGGCCCACCTTGCCCCGCGCCTAGGGCAGGTGTGGCCCACCTGGCCGGCTCCCGACTCCGCCCTCTCGCCTATATCTTCCTCATGGAACCCTAACACCAAGAGAGCGACCACAGAAAGATTTCCACCGCCTCTGTGGGGCGGAAAAACACCGAGAGAGAAAGAGCTCTCCGGCAGACAAATTTCTGTCGGGGAAATCCCTTCCCAGAGAGGGGAGATCATCGCCATCAACACCGTCATCAAGCTAGGCTTCATCGGGATCATCATCATCATCACACCATCATCTCCACCAGCACCATCATCACCACTCCATCCCGCTGTAACAATTGTGTTGGATCTTCCATTAGTTCTTAGCGGAAACTTTCCCGGTGTTAATTACTATTGTAGTTGATGCTTGTGAGTGGAACCATTGGATTATTGTTTCTGTTCAGATTGTTATCCATAACCATATCATCTTTGATCTTGATCCATATGATGTCTTATGAGTAGTTCGTTTATTTCTTGAGGACATGGGAGAAGTCATGTTGTTAGTAGTGGATTTGTGTTGAGTTATTATTCAATGGTTTAGTATTTAAGTTGTGGTGCTATTCTTATAATGGTGTCATGTGAACGTCGACTACATGATACTTCACCATTTATGGGCCTAGGGGAATGCATTGTGTATTGGTTACTAATTATGGGGTTGCCGGAGTGACAAAAACTTGAACCCCCGTTAGGAGACCATTGCATAAGGGAGCGTAGGATCTCAGAGTTTAAGGTTATGGTTAGGTTTATATGTTAATTACCTTTCTGTAGTTGTGGATGCTTGCAGGGGGGTTAATAACAAGTATGTATTAGTCCAAGTAAGGTCATTACATTAACACAGGTTCACCCACACAACACTTACAACACCAAAGAATGGTACTCAGCTATTTGAAGCGAAAGCACTTGACAGAATTCCCATGTGTTCTCGAGAACGTTTGGTCCTTATAAGTATTTCCACCGACTTGTCCTTTGCTAAGAAAGGATTGGGACACTTGCTAAAGTTGTTCTTGTCTTTATTACTTGCACTTTATTTTGTTGCTTTATCAGAAAACCCCTAAAAATCAGTTTGCTAAGTATTTACAGAGATTTCCTGCTCCATACCACTAGTCAACACCTTCTGCTCCTCGTTGGGATCGACACTCCTATTTATCAAAAGTATTACGATACATCCCCTATACTTGTGGGTCATCATCGTTACGTGCTCATCTCTCTCCGTCCTCTTGTTTTAAGTATAGCAGCAGAACCAGCAGCTTGGGATCTCTCGGATCATTTTCTCACACACTGCTACTTTTGCTCTCTCTTATCGTCTGAGGCCGGAAAAAGACATTCATAGTTGGTATTTGGGCCAATGTGCTGCTATATTTAGAGTTCAACTGAGGAGACCTTGTAGTAGAAAAAATAGTGAGTTCTTTTAGTTGATTGCTTTTATTTGGCATAGGGGTCAAATGCAAAGATTTTTTTGGCATACATGTTGTATATTAGTTAATTAATTAGGCTATAATTTGCTATGCAACGTCAGAAGTACTAATTAACTATGCAACATAATTAGCTCGTGTAGAAATATTTAAACTTGTGTAGTAAAATTTTAGCTATGCAACATAATTAGGTCATGTAGAAATATTTGAGCTCGTGTAGTAATAATTTAGCTATGCTAATTAATTAGACCGTGTAGAAATATTTGAGCTTGTGTAGTTATATTTTAGCTATGCAACGTAATTAGGTCATGTAGAAACATTTGAGCTTGTGTATATGCAAATTAATTAGATCGTGTAGAAATATTTGAGCTCCATATTTTTGACCAACACAGATCATCTTCGCTAGGATTATCACTTGATGTTGCAAAGGCATCCAGGAGTTCAGCAAATCCCGATTTGTAAGCACTTCGTACCGATAAGACTCCAGATGCCTCCGGTTGCCATGCCAAGACATCGTTTGCAGACCAATGTGATGGCTTATTTTTTAATATAGGCTCAACATCGAATGAGTTAAGCAGGGTCTGAATCACTTCAGTCTTCCATCGATTTTGATTATCAAGGAGAGAAGAAACCCTGTGATACCTCTAGTTTCCTCTTGGCGTTAGAGTTTTCCCGTAATGGGGTCTGGGGATCTAGCTATCTCTCCATATTTGGATACTGTGGCCATTGCCCACCTGCCATATGAGACCTTTTTTCAATAACTCTAAGCCGTGAGAGATAGCATTCTAGGTGGGAGACAGGTTGCCAGTAAAAACCATATCGATCAGGTCCCCATTTGGATAGTACCGAGCTTTTAGAACCTATGCACATAAACTATTAGGGAAAATCAACAAACGTCATGCTTGACGTGCCAAGAGAGCTTGATTGAATACTCGGATATCGCGAAATCCTAATGCGCCTTGACATATTGGTATGTTCATTCGCGACCAACTAATCCAGTGGGCTTTTATTTTACCATTCTAAGCCCCATCAATATTATCTTATCATGTTTGTAAAATCATCACACAGAGCAAGAGGCAATTTAAAAAAAACCATAACGTAAGTGGGTATTTGATGACCCACAAGTATAGGTGGTGTATCATAGTACTTTCGATAAATAGGAGTGTCGATCCCAACGAGAAGTAGAAGGTGTTGACTAGTAGTTTGGAGCAGGAAATCTCTGTAAATACTAAGCAAACGGATTTTTAGGGTTTTTTTGGTAAAGCAAAGAAATGAAGTGCAAGTAAATAAAGACACAAATAATTGCAGCAAATGTCTCAATCCTTTCTTAGCTAAGGACAAGCCAGTGGTAATACTTATGAGGACCAAACGTTCTCGGGGACACATGGGAATACTATCAAGTGCTTTCGTTTCATATAGCTGATTAATCTTCTTTGGCTTGATAAGTGTTGTGTGGGTGAACCTGTGCTAATGTACCAACCTTACTAGGACTAATACATACTTGTGATTAAACCCCTTGCAAGCATCCGCAACTACAAGAAAGTAATTAAGATAAAAACCTAACCACAACCTTAAACTCTGAGATCCTACACTCCCTTGTGCAAAGGTTCCCTAACGGGGGTTCGGGTTTCTGTCACTCCGGCAACCCCACAATTAGTAGCCAAATACACAATGCATTCCCCTAGGCCCATAAATGGTGAAGTAACATGTAGTCGACGTTCACATGACACCACTAGAAGAATAGCACCACAACTTAAATACTAAACCATTGAATAATACCTAAACACAATTCCACTACTAACAACATGAATTCTCCCATGTCCTCAAGAACATGGAGCACTTCGTTGGGAAACCCCAATAGGAAGGTATGATGCAGCACAACAGCAAGTTATCCCTCAGTAAGAAACCGAGGTTATCGAACTAGTAGGAAGAAGGAAACGTCCCAAAGGTGTTGCAAGCAACGTGGAAACCTGCACAACACAAACCCAAGACTTTGCCCCAACTAATAGTGAGGTTGTCAATCTCACTGGTTGCTGTAACAAAGGATTAACTGTATGGTGTGGAAGGTGATGATAGTTTGCAGCAAGTAAGCAGTAACAGTGGAAGATGTATCAATGGTAAAGATTGGACCGGGTCCATAGTTCACTAGAGGTGCTCTCCTTAGATAAAAAAACATGGCATGCTGGGTAAACAAATTACAGCAGGGCAATTGACAGAACTGAGCAAGGCATAACAATGCAATACTAGACAAAAAGATCCTATGAGATTCGATTGGGCAATACAACAATATACATAGACCGCCATCCAACTTCATCTATGACTAGAAGTCCACCTTTGGGTTATCATCCGAACCCCCTCCAGTATTAAGTTGCAAGCAACAGACAACTTCTTTAAGCAAAGTGTGTAAGGTAAACAATCGACTTGTTCCATGAACAAGAGACCGTTGTTTTCTCCCTAGTGGCAATAGCACATCTACAACCGTGGAGATTTCTGTCACTTCCCTTGATTAAGTAGAGGCATGAACCCACTATCGAGCATAAATACCCCCTCTTGGAGTCACTAGCAACTACTTGGCCAAGATAGCTACTAACAACAGAGAGCATGCAAGATCACAAACAACACAGACATGATAGAATCAAATAGACAAAACCATTAATCAATCTGACATAGTAATCTCAATATCCATCGGATTCCCGCAAACACAACATGCATGATTACAAATAGATTAGAACTTGATCATGAACGGAGCTCACAAGATCTAGACATGAAAGCACAAGGAGGAGATACAACCATATAGCTACTACATGGACCCGTAGTCCAGGGTGGAACTACTCATGCTTCATACCGGAGGCTAGAACGATGAAGAAGAAGGCCTCCGAGATGATCCCCCTCTGGCAGGGTGTTGGGAAGAGCTTCAGATCCCCCCGATCTAGGGACGATGGTGGCGGCGGCTATAGACGGTTTTGTGGAATATTGATCGGGTTGCCTAGGGTTTCTGCATCGGGGGTTTCTCATCGAGGGCCTCTGGGATGATCTCCCTCCGGCAGGGTGCCGGGAAGAGATTCAGATCCCCCGATCTAGGGACGATGGTGGCGGCGGCTATAGACGGTTTCGTGGCATATTGATCGGGTACTTAGGGTTTAGGCATCGAGGGCTTCTTGTAGGCAAAGAGCGAGGCTGGGAAGCGTCCAGGGGGCCCACACCCTTCCCAGGCGCGGGCCAACCCTAGGCCGCGCCTGGGGGGTGCAGCCGCCCTATGGCGCTCCTCCGTCTCTCCTCTGGACTCCGTGTTCTCCTCGGTGAAATATTGACTTTGTCTTTTGTCCCGTCCAATTCCGAGAATATTTCCTTACTAGCTTTTCTGGAACCAAAAACAGCAGAAAACAAGCAACTGGCACTGTGACAACTTGTTAATATGTTAGTACCAGAAAAAATATGAAAAGCACCTCAAAGTGTGGAAAAAGCAAAGCAAAGTAGATACTAAACAAGCATGGAATATCAAAAATTATAGATACGTTTCCGACGTATCATGAATCTACTAAAAAGGTAAAAAGATGAAAGATAATGATGTGATACCGTGACACTCCCCCAAGCTTGGAACAAACCAAGGGGATGCCAAAACCTGATGACGAATTACTCCTTCGGTGGTGGTGGTGTTCCCTTGTCATCGTCAGACTTCCAAGGTAAAGGCTCCCCATCCACAAAGGATGTCTTGGTTTCCACAATCCTGAAACTAGCAACAGAGCTTATGTGTTTAAACCTAGCCTCATACTCACGGTTTTGATTTTGTATGTCGTAGAGTTGTACTTGTAATTAGTTGGTGGTCTAATGAAGTGAGAGAATTTCATCTCGAAGCTCGGCAGTCTCCTTCTTGTGCTTGGCGATGAGTTCTGAACTTATCTTATGGATGACGTCCACTTCACTTTCCGCCATCTTCTTGTACCTAAAAACTTCCTGCTCCAATGCTTCCATCCTATCTTTCAGGCTGCCTTCTCCTTTAGGGCCCTGAACTTCTTTTATCTGTACCTTCCCATCCTTAAGTAATAACTCCTTGGGGTGAACCTTCAACTCATACATGTACGACTTGATGACATCCATGGAGAAATCCTCCATGGATGATCCAGAGGAAGGCACTGTGGCTCTAAAACTGAGAATCTGTCTGATAGAAACAAATCGAAACAAAAACATGACGAGAACATGATATACGAACCTTGGGGGATCCGGGGGGTTATATATTACGAAGTTTTATGACATAAGGAAAGTACTGTGCGAAAACGGGACGGAGACAGGCTCTGGGATGGTCTCACCCCCTGGTGGCACGGCCAGGGAGGGCCCGCGCCACTGGTGGGTGTGGCCCACCCGGGCTCCGTTTCCTCCTCTGCTTTGACTCATTACCTTCCGTATGTAATAAAAACTACAAAAATATAAAAAGAAAAGTTTTTCGCGAACCTTCTATTTTAGCACTTTTACCTATTCAAAGACGGATTCTGTAGGTTCCGGAGTTTGGTATCTAATAAATTCTTCCGGAGTCACCATTTGAATAACATCAACATCTTCATTATAAGAATATCTAGAAATATAATGTTTGAGCCTTTGACCATTCAACACATGTGTAGTGTTGTCCCTCAAAGAAGATATTTTTATAGCTCCTAAATGATACACCTCCTCAATAACAAAAGGTCCTTCCCATTTTGAGAGTAATTTTCCTCCAAAAAATCTGAGACGAGACCTATACAATAGAACTTTCTCCTATACAATAGAACTTTCTCACCAACATGGAACTCCCTTTTGAGAATTCTCCTATCATGCCATCTTTTTATTTTTCTTTAAAGAGTCTAGCATTTTCATAAGCTTCACTTCTCCACTCATCTAAGGTACTTAAGTCAAGCAATCTTTTCTCACCAGCAAGTTTAAAATCTCTATTCAGTTCTTTCACTGCACAATAAGCTTTGTGTTCTAATTCTAAAGGCAAGTGGCAAGCTTTACCATAAACCATTTTGTAAGGAGACATTCCCATAGGATTTTTATAAGCAGTTCTATAAGCCCATAGAGCGTCATTCAACTTTTTAGCCAAATTTTTCCTAGATCTATTAATAGTCTTTTGCAAGATAGATTTAATTTCTCTATTTGAAAGTTCTACTTTCCCACTGGTTTGAGGGTGATAGGCTGAAGAAATTCTATGGTTAACAACATACTTAGCAAGAGTCTTCCTAAAACCGCCATGAATAAAATGAGAACCTCCATCAGTCATGAGATATCTAGGCACACCAAACCTAGGAAAAATAACATCTTTAAGCATTTTTTAAAGAGGTCTTACCATCAGCACTATTTTTAGGTATGGCTTCCACATAATCAACAACAACCAAAATATGAGTATACCCTTTTGAAGGAGGAAAAGGACCCATAAAGTCGAATCCCCAACAGTCAAAAGGTTCAATAACAAGAGAATAATTTATGGGAATTTCATTGCGTCTAGAAATATTACCAACTCTTTGACATTCATCACATGATAAAATAAACTTCCTTGCGTCCTTGAAGAGAGTAGGCCAATAAAAACCTGATTGTAAAACTTTTTGTGCGGTTCTATCTCCAGCATGATGTCCTCCATAAGCACTGCCATGACATTTTCTCAATATCTCTTATTGTTCATGTTCTAGAACACACTTCCGCATAATACCATCTACTCCTTCTTTATATAAATGTGGGTCATCCCAAAAGTAATGCCGCAGATCATAAAAGAATTTCCTTCTTTGCTGGGTTGTAAAGGGTGGAGGCAAATACTTGGAAACAATAAAGTTAGCATAATCAGCATACCAAGGGCTCTCTCTCGGACTTACCTATATTGCAGCCAACTGTTCATTTGGAAAACTATCATTAACAGGAATAGGATCAAAAGAACTATTTTCCAAACGAGATAAATTATCAGGAACAAGATTTTCAACACCTTTCCTATCCATAATATGCAGATAAAACTCTTGTAAAAGCAACACCCATCTAATAAGCCTAGGCTTAGCATCATTCTTTTTCATAAGGTACTTAATAGCAGCATGATCAGTATGAATGGTAAATTTTGAATCAACAATATCAGGCCTAAACTTATCACAAGCAAAGATTACAGCTAAGAACTCCTTTTTAGTAGTAGCATAAATCTTTTGAGAAGCATCAAGAGTCTTACTAGCATAATGAATAACATTTAATTTTATATCTACTCGTTGCCCAAGAATAGCACCTACAACAAAATCACTTGCATCACACATAATTTCAAAGGGTAAATTCCAATCAGGTGGTTGGACAATGGGAGTAGTAGTTAAAGCTTTCTTCAAAGTTTCAAAAGCTTCCTTACAATCATCATCAATAACAAAAGGTACATATTTTTGGAGAAGATTAAGGGGATTTGAAATTTTGGAGAAATCTTTAATAAACCTTCTATAGAAACCAGCATGACCAAGGATACTACGAATACCTTTCACATCCGTAGGACAAGGCATTTTATCAACTGCTTCAATTTTGGCTCTGTCAACTTCAATACCTCTTTCAGAAATTTTGTGTCCAAGAACAATCCCTTCATTAACCATGAAGTGGCATTTCTCCCAATTAAGAACAAGATTAGTTTCTTCACATCTCTGTAAAACTTTATCAAGGTTGTGCAAACAATTATCAAAAGAAGTTCCATAGATGGAGAAATCGTCCATGAAAACTTCCACAACTTCTTCACAAAAACCATGAAAGATAGCAGACATACATCTATAAAAAGTGGCAGGAGCATTACATAAACCAAAAGGCATACGCCTATAAGCATAAGTTCCATAGGGACAAGTGAAAGTGGTTTTCTATTGGTCTTGTGCTCTCACACCAATTTGAGAGAACCCATAATAACCATCAAGAAAACAAAAGTGAGTCTTCTTAGACAACCTTTCTAGCATTTGATCAATAAAAGGCAAAGGATAATGATCTTTGTTAGTGACTTTATTCACCTTTCTAAAATCAATGCACATCATATAACCAACCACTACTCTTTGAGGTATAAGATCATTATTTTCATTAGGCACAACAGTTATTCCTCCTTTCTCGAGGACACAATGAATAGGACTAATCCATCTACTATCCGCAATAGGAAAAATTATACCAGCATCAAGAAATTTTAATACCTCATTTCTTGCCACTTCATTAATCTTAGGATTTAAACGGCATTGATGTTCAACAACTGGCGTTGCATCAGTCTCAATATTAATAGCATGCTGACATATAGTACGAGAAATCCCTTTTAAATCATCAAGAGTATACCCCATAGCTCCTCAGTGTTTCTTCAATGCTTCCAATAATCTTTCCTCATCCTTTCCTGAAAGTTTAGAACTAATAATAACAGAATATATTTTCTTATCATCCAGGTAAGCATATTTAAGATCATTAGGTAAAGGTTTTAAATCGAAGACAAGATCCCCTTTAGGTGGTAGTGTGGTACCCAAATCTTCCACAGGTAGGTTATGCTTAAGCATCTCAGGTTGACGAAGGAAAATCTCGTCAATCTCATTTCTTTCTTTCATGAAGACCTCACTTTCATGATCTTCCATATATTGTTACAAGGCATTGTTAGGAGCGATATAAATAGCAGCAAGTTGTTCAATCCTGAAATCCTCATTAGGCAATTCATTTTCATAAGGAGTTTTAGCAAATTTGGAAAAATTAAACTCATAAGATTCTCCATCAAACTTAGTTAAAACTTTCTCCTTCTTATAATCTATAATAGCTCCACAAGTGTTCAAAAAGTGTCTACCAAAAATGATAGGACAAGTTTTACTAGCTTCTGAACCAAGCACTAGAAAATCAGCAGGATATTTAATCTTACCACAAAGAACTTCCACATCTCTTACAATGCCAATTGGATAGACTGTCTCTCTATTAGCAAGGTGAATAACCACATCAATGTCCTCCAGTTTACAAGGAGCAATTTCATGCATAATTTCCTTGTAAAGCTCATAAGGAATAACACTAGAACTAGCACCAATATCACATAAACCATAAAATCAATGATCACCAATTCTAATAGAAAGCACAGGGACACTAGCTTTCCTAGATTTATTAGGATGAGAGACAACATTTGAAGCATCTTCACAAAATATAATGTGCCCATCTTCTACATTTTTAGTGACAAGGTCTTTCAAAATAGCTACTATAGGTTCAATATTTATTTGTTTATTAGGTTCCACAACTTTCTTTGTACTTTTGCTAACCACATTATCCATAATAGAATGTTCCTTTACCTTGGCAAGGAAAGGTATTTTCTCAATATAGGGTTCAGGCAAAATAGGATCAACAATACAAACTTCAGTACTTCTAATAGGAACATGATTAACAACATCTTTATAAGGTGCATGGTACTTGTTCTACTCCTTTTTGGGAATTTCAATATAAGAGGCAAAGGCCTTAAAGCAATTTGCAAGAACTTGAGAATCAAGACCATATTCATTACTAATATCATGAAAGTCATCAGTTCCCATAAAAGATTTAATGCATTCATAATCATAATTTATACCTGACTTTCTCCCTTTGTCATTCTCTCATGCTTCAGTGTTTTCTTGAATACGGTCTAGAAGATCCCATTTAGCTTCTTCTTTCATACATGTGAATCATCCAGCACAAGAAGCATCTAATAAATCTTTATCATGAAGAGAAAGCCTTGCATAAAAGTTATTAAAATAATATTATTAGGGAGTTCATGAATAGGACATTTAAGCATTAGTAACTTCAATATCCCCCAAGCTTGGGTTGTACTCTCTCCATCACGAGGCCAAAAGTTATATATTTGATTCCTATCCTTATGAATCTCACTGGGAGGATAGAATTTAGAATAAAAGAGAGGTACTATTTCCTCCCATTCCATAGATTATCCATTCTTCAGCAGCTTATACCATTCTTCAGCTCTTCCTTTCAATGATATAGAAAGTAACTTCTTCTTGACTTGTTCAGTTGTGATACCTGCACACTTAAACAACCCGCATAATTCATGGATAAAAAGCAAGTGATCACCAGGATGGATAGTTCCATCCCAAAATAATAAGTATCCATAACACGATCAACAATTCCTGTAGGTATCCTAAAAGGATCTATCTCAACAAGTGGTGGTTCATCTACTATCCTAGCAGTGGTAGTAGCTCTCCCAAATAGGAAACCAAGTGGGTTATCCATATTGGAAACAAATTAACAAACATAAATAAAAGCAATACTCACAGTAGAAGTTTCCTTTACCAGTTCCACTCTTCAATAGCGCTTCACTCCCCGGCAACAGCGCCAGAAAATAGTCTTGATGACCCACAAGTATAGGGGGTGTATCGTAGTACTTTCGATAAATAGGAGTGTCGATCCCAACGAGGAGCAGAAGGTGTTGACTAGTGGTTTGGAGCAGGAAATCTCTGTAAATACTTAGCAAACGGATTTTTAGGGCTTTTTGGTAAAGCAAGGAAATAAAGTGCAAGTAAATAAAGACAGCAAATAATTGCAGCAAGTGGCCCAATCCTTTCTTAGCAAAGTACAAGACGGTGGTAATACTTATGAGGACCAAATGTTCTCGAGGACACATGGGAATACTGTCAAGTGCTTTCGTTTCATATAGCTGATTAATCTTATTTGGCTTGATAAGTGTTGTGTGGATGAACCTGTGCTAATTTAAATTTTGACAAATCTCAGACATGGAGAGTATCATTTGTTGACCGTTGCAACCCATGGAGAATCTTTAAAGTTGATGATAAGATCATCGTCAAACATTTTTTACATCAAATATTGGAAGAATCGTAAGCGTCGATTTTCCCTGCACAAAAGAGTAAAATACATCAGACACTATGGAACTTGTGCGTATCGACCTTACTAGGACTAATACATACTTGTGATTAAACCCCCTGCAAGCATCCACAAGTACAAGAAAGTAATTAAGATAAAAACCTAACCACAACCTTAAACTCTGAGACCCTACACTCCCATGTGCAAAGGTTCCCTAACAGGGGTTCAGGTTTCTGTCACTCCGGCAACCCCACAATTAGTAGCCAAATACACAATGCATTCCCCTAGGCCCATAAATGGTGAAGTATCATGTAGTCGACGTTCACATGACACCGCTAGAAGAATAGCACCACAACTTAAATACTAAACCATTGAATAATACCTCAACACAATTATGTTGGAGATATGCCCTAGAGGCAATAATAAAAGTGGTTATTATTATATCTTTGTGTTTATGATAAATGTTTACATTCATGCTATAATAGTATTAAACGGAAACATTAATGCTTGTGTGATTTGTAAACTAAATTAGAGTCCCTAGTAAAGCCTCTTTATAATACTAGCTTGTTGGTTAATAGATGATCGTGGTTTCTCGATCATGAACATTGAGATGTTGTTAACAATAAGATCATATCATTAGGAGAATGGTATGATTGACATACTCCTATAGATAAGCGTAGCATAAAGATCAAGTCATTTCAATTGTTCGTTTGCTATAAGCTTTCTGATACATAGTAACCTAATTCCTTCGACCATGAGATCATGCTAATCACCATCACAGGAACGATGCTTTGATGACATCAAACACCACACCATAACTGGGTGGCTATAAATGTGGCATTGAGTGTTCGGAAAGTATGGGTTGAGGCACATGGATCAAGAGTGGGATTTGTCCATCCATATGACGGATAGATATACTCTGGGCCCTCTCGGTGGAATGTCATCCAATTAGCTTGCAAGCATCTGACTGTCTCACAAGGGATCACATATCACGGAAACAAGAAAATAGTACTTATCGGTAACGAGGTTGAACTAGGTAATAAGAGATACCGACGATCAAAACCTCGGATAAGTAAACTATCATGAGACAAAGGGAAATTGGTATCGTATGTAAGTGGTTCATTTGATCGCAAAGTAATCATAGAAATATGTGGGAGCCATATGAATTTCCAGATTCCTCTATTGGTTATTGATCGGAGAAGTGTCTCGGTCATGTCCGCATAATTCATGAACCGTAGGGAGACACACTTAAGGATTCGATGTTGTTTAGTATATATGGAATGTTAGTAGGGATACCGAATGTTTATCGTAGTCTCAGATGGGATCCAGGATATCACGAGGAGATCCGGAATGGTCCGGAGAATAAGATTCATATAAGGAAAGTCCAATTCCGGAGTTCGGAAAACATTCCGATGTTTTCATCGGAGAGGTTCTAGAAGGTTCTAGAAGGTTCACCGGTCCGGAAGGAGAATGGTCCATGAATGTGTCATGGGTAAGTGGAATGATTAGATCATATCCTAGGTCACTTAGTGTGGTCATTTGTGAGAGAGAACTAAAACTCTAAATTGAAAGTCAAACGGGAGGTTTGAAAAGTTAAACTGGAACAATGGTTTCCTAGTGAAAGTAGGAAAGAGTCCTTCCAACTTGAGTTTGGAAGTGGATTCAAACTCACCCCTCCCAAGGTTGCCCCCCCTCTCATAAATAGAGGGGGAGGGCTGCCCCAAAAAACCAAGTCCAAGCCCCTCTCCACCCGAGCCGCCGCCAGCCGCCGCCGCCTTGCACCGTCGCCGGCGCCCTAGCCGCCGCCAACACCTCCTCCTGCTCCTGGTCTTCTAAAACCTAGACCACCGGGAAACCCTAGATCCACCATAACTCGCACCGGCTTAGGCGAAGCCCTGCGGGATCTTCCCTCTACTTCCGACACCACGCCATCGTGCTGCCGGAATCACGAGGGGAGAACTACAACCTCCGCTGCCTGCTGGAACAAGGGAGAGGAAGGTCTTCATCGAAAATTTAACGGTGACCGATTGCGAAGCGCCGAACGCATACCTTGAAGGATCATCTACGCGATCTTGAGATCGAAAAGTGTACGACTACATCACCCACGAGAATCTGCTCTCCTTAACCGCTTTGGAATCTTCAAGGGTGAGTGCTTCTATCGACTCGTTGCTACAATCTAGAAGATAGATCTTGGCTTGTTTGTGTGCATGCGGAAGAATTTTTTTGTTTTCCATGCTACGAACCCCTACAGTGGTATCAAAGCCGTGTCTATATGTAGATCTATTGCACGAGTAGATCACAATGGTCATTGTGGGCGGTGGTGCTTTTATTATCAATTGCTTTTGTGTACTTTGCATCTTGTGGTATGATGGGATGAAGCGGACCAGGCTAACCTTACATGACATCGTTCATGAGACTTGCTCCACGCTTAACATGCAACTTGTATTTCATAAGTGGCTTTGCGGGTGTCTGTCTCTCCCATCATAGTATAGATTCAATTTACAGCGGGCACTTGATAGTTCAAACATCAACATTGTGGTTCTTGTTCGTAAGTTAGAACAACACTTATTGAAACCCCCAAACCACGTAAAACAGCAAAGAAAATTAGAGGCGTCTAACTTTGTTTTGCAGGGGTGTGCTGTGATGTGATATGGCCATGATTGTGATTATATATGATGTATGCAATGTTCCTTATTGTAAGTTGGCAACCGGCAGGAGCCATATGGTTGTCTTTTAAATTCCGTTAAGACCTGCGTGTCTATTCAAAGTAGTTGTAATAGTTGATGCTGGTGGATGACAACCATGAAGCGGTGCCATTGACCTTGATGCCAAACCGGTGATGATGGAGATCATGTTCGTGCTTGAAGATGGAGATCGGAAGCACAAGAAGAAAGGCCATATCATATCACATATTATGAATTGCATGTGATTTTAATCCTTTTATGCATCTTGTATTGCTTAGTTCATGACGGTAGCATTACAAGATGATCCCTCAAGCACACAATTTCAAGTTTTAAAAGTGTTCATCCTTAGTAAGCAACGTTGCTAAAGCTTGTTGTTTTGAAGCACCACGTGATGATCGGGTGTGTTAGATTTTGCGAGTGTATACAACGTGAGCAAGCCAGATTTGCTCAAGCGGAAGCTAAGGTTTGATCTTGATGAGCCTAGCATGTACAGACATGGTCTCGGAACACGGATCACCGAAAGGTAAAGCATGAGTCATATAGTAGATATGATGAACATGTTGATTGTTCGCCATTGAAGCTACATCAACTCTCATGATGATCGGTTTTGATGTGGTCACTAAAAAAATGTGAGGGATATTGTTTTGAGTGGGAGTTCACCTAGATTAATTTAACTATTAATTAGAACTCAATTTGTCATAAACTTAGTCTAAACTATTGCAAATATGTTGTAGATCAATGGCGGCCCCTACCATCAATTTTAATGCGTTCCTAGAGAAAGAAAAGTTGAAAAACAATGGAAGCAACTTCGCGGATTGGTTCCGCAATTTGAGGATTGTCCTCAATGCTGGTAATTTGACCTATGTCTTTGGATGCACCATTGGTGACCACTTGCGGTGATGCTACCGATGAGGTAAAGAATGTTTTCCTCGCTCGGAAGAATCAGTACTCCACAGTTCAGTGTGCTATCTTGTATGGTTTGGAATCAGAGCTTTAGAAAAGGTTTGAGAACCATGACCCACATGATATTGTCCATGAACTCAAAATGATATTTGAGGCTCATGCGGTAGTTGAGAGTTAGGAGGCTTCTGAAAAGTTCTTTAACTGCAAGATGGAAGAGGGCAGCTCCGTCAGTGAGCACGTGCTTAAGATGTCTGGGCACGCAAGCAAGCTTCAAATCTTAGGTATAGTGATTCCTAATGCTTTGGGGATTCACCGTGTCCTCCAATCACTACCACCAAGTTATAAGAACTTTGTGATGAACTACAATATGCAAAACATGGACAAGTCGTTGCCTGAACTCTTCTCCATGTTGAAGTCTGCAGAAGTGGAGATCAAGAAAGAGCACCAAGTGTTGTTGGTCAATAAGACCACCAAGTTCAAGAAGCAAGGAAAGTCTAAGAAAAAGGGAAACTTCAAGAAGGGTGGTAAGAAAGTTACCGCGCCGGCGAAGAAGACCAAGGCTGGGCCTAAGGCTGATACTGAGTGCTTTTACTGCAAGGGAGAGGGTCACTGGAAGCGGAATTGCCAAAGTACTTGGCGGATTTGAAGAACGGCAACATCAAGAAGAAAGGTATATACGATATACATGTTATTGATGTGTATCTCACTAGTACTCGTAGTAGTGCCTGGGTATTTGATACTGGTTCGGTTGCTCATATTTGTAACTCGAAACAGGTGCTGCAGAATAAACGGAAGCTAGTGAAGAACAAGGTGACGATGCGCGTTGGAAATGGATCAAAGGTTGATGTGATCGCGGTCGTCACGCTACCTCTTCATCTACCATTGGGATTAGTTTTATACTTAAATAATTGTTATTTGGTGCCTGCGTTGAGCATGAACATTATATCCGGATCATGTTTATTGCGAGACGGTTACTTGTTTAAATCCGAGAATAATGGTTGTTCGATTTATATGAGTAATATGTTTTATGCACATGCACCTTTGATAGATGGTCTATTCTTATTGAATCTCGATTATAGTAATACACGCATTGATAACATTGAAGCTAAACGTTTGAAATTGAGTGATAACTCGACCTATATGTGGCACTGTCGTCTTGGTCATATTGGAGTGAAGCGTATGAAGAAACTCCATTTCGATGAACTTCTTGAATCACTTGATTTCGAATCATTTGAAAGATGCGAAGTGTCGTGGGAATGGTCACGGCAGATGCTGCAATCGGCAGCGAGTAGTAGAACGAGGGGCAAGGGCGGCCAGCCATCTGCGGAGCGAGATGAGGGCGGAGACACGAGTTTACCTGGTTCGGCCCCAGGGTAAAGACCTACTCTGCTAGATTGTATTATGAAGGTGGTACAATGGGCGAGCTCGGCGGCTAGGTGGCGAGTCGGCGTGGGGTATGATGGAACGATTCTACACGCCTGCAGGAGGTTTATATAGGCTCACCTCCCTAGGGTTTACATATCTCAACCGATTCAGTTAAAGCTTGATACTGCTTAACCTAATCCGATTGGCCTATCTACTGCTGGGCCTTCAGCTCCCGATCGCTTGGTTCCTCGCTGGGCTTCAATCCGATCGCCGTCTTGCAGGCCCACTCGCCAAGTCTTGGGCGATCGGAACGTCTGCTGGGTATACCCGGTAGGCATATATCCCCATCGTAGTCCCCGGCCGTCGTCGATTTGGCGTAGGTGGCTCTGGCGATCGAACATACAAATGTTGAGTAGACATCCAAATAATCAACGACGGGCTCTGTATAAAGGAAAAACTAATCACACTACTCGCAGCTTTGGCGAGTCGGTCAAAACTCTTGTCATAGTGGTTGGGTCGGCGAGCCGAGTGGCTGAAGTTGGACCGTTAAACATGGTCAAACTAGCCGTTGGAGTTAATCCAACGGTAACTTTGGCGTAATCATCGCGCGTAGCGGTTCCTGATTTGGCGGGTAGCAACCGCTATATAAGAGGAATGGCTAGCGATCGAGGACCACCGTCTCACCATTTCCTCCGATTGCAAGCCTTTCTTCGCCTCCTCGCACGGACCCAGCCAACCGGAAATCCTCCGAGCCCCACAAATCTTTCCGCCATGGCCCTCTCCACCGAACCTTGGGGCAGATCGAAATGCACTAGGGCGCAACGCTTCCTTTGAGGAGGCGGGATTCAAGCCGCTTCTTTGGCGCATCCCATGGTGGAGAGGTGACTCAAACCCGCGAGAGAGGAGTTCATCTGCTTCACAGTCATCTCGAGCGGGGCTAGGGTTCCCACGTCCCTATTCTTCCGCGCTGCTCCTACTACGGGATCCAGCCGTCGGATCTGGGCCCCATAGCGTCGAGCAGCTCACCATCTTTGTGGCGTTCTGAAAGTGCTACTTGGGCTTGCCCCCTACTTCCCTCTTTGGCAAGATCTGTTCCATGGGCGGATCGGATCACCGCGAGGCGGCGGCCCAATGCTCGCCCATGGTGGCCTAACCTTCCAGCTGAAGTCGAAGGCCTCATTCTTCGACCGATGCTGCCTGCCAAACAGCGAAAGAAAAGAAAAAGTCGTGGTTACGTTGCGAGGCGACTCGGAAGGCGAGCGGCGATTCAGCGGTACTCGCCGATCGGTCCGAGCCGCGCCGCCTTCAAATCGGCAAGCTTCCGCGACCAGCGGATGGTCGTCGGCGAGATGCTTCGACCATCCGCGATCTGAAGAAGAAGGGCCTCCAGACGATAAACCTGTACAACTGCTGGCTCGGGCGGCGACTCGTCCCGCTGGCCAGGCGCGAGCACTACATGTACCAGTACACCGGCCGGGACGACCCGACAAAAGCTAGCCTGACCGAGTGGAGGCTCGGTGACTACACCGCGGCCCTGAAGAAAATCACCCAAGCGGTGTACTTGGACGCTCAAGCTGGGGTCGCCCCCTATATACCCAGCGCTCAGCCCTAACGGTAATCACTTCAGATCATTCGCGCAGATCCTTTTGCGATCGCGGTCATACTAACTTCAACTTGCCTTTGTTGCAGCTGTTCCAAGTGGTGGAAGGATGGCTCCGCCCTCGGATGACGAGAATTGAGCTCGTCCCCAAGACATGGGCGGGTCGCCGCTAGGAGCGACGAAGCGTCAGCGATTTAATCCGAGGAGGAAGCCACCACCGGCTCGCAAGACCATGGGCAACGTCAGCGAGCTCAAGGCGAGCAAGAGCCTCGAGCGCCATGATGATGAAGAAGAACTTCCGGAGACGACCTCGTGCCGCCAAGCTACTCCGTCAAAGAAGAAGAGGAAGGAGAAGGAGGCGAAGGCCCCTCCAAGAAGGAAGACGAAACCGACGAGGCCGGCCTCGCCACCACACTCGGCAAGCAGTTCCGACGCCCCAGCCCGCCAAGGATGAGGCGCCGCCGACGGCCAAGCTGGACACGGCCACCATCGAGGTGCCCTCGCCATTCGCCCGGTCTCGGGCTGGGGAAAACTCCGGCAGAGCGACTTTCGCCTCGCAGGAAGCTCTGTCGAAGAAGTTACAGGCTCGGCCGCAGCCGACGACGAAGAAGCCGTCCATGTCTTGGGCACGTGGCGTCCTGGACATGGGGCTCGGCCGACCGGGCCACTGGAGAATCCATCCGGCCTCCGTACGGGGCTGCGCTTCATTCCGGTCGCCAAGTGAGTGCAGTCGCCTTCCTTTGTCTCCCATAATCATTGAATTATCTTGCTTATATGATCGATGTACAGGACCGGAGTGAAGAAGATGGGCCACCCAACCATGGCTAAGGTGTCGTCCGTCGTCAGCGAGGAAGATTCTTCCCGCAAGAGGAAGGCGGATAAGTCGCCGTCCCGCGGATGGCGGCAAGAAGGCCAAGGTGACGCCGTCGTCACGATTCCGACGACACGGCGGCCGCGCCGCTGGTCTCGTGAACGGAGGCGCGTCCACGAAGGAGGCGCTCCGTTGCCTGGAGCGGCCGAGCCGACCTCCTTTGGGGCGGGTGCCTCTATCGCCACCTTCCCACGCTTCATGACCAAGGCGGCCGTGGCGAGTGGAACTTCGCCTTCGAGCCACGCTCCAGGAGTCGCCGACGCTGAAGTCGACCAGCGCCGTGGGCATACGCCAGCTCTCCTCGCGTCCGTGGACGCGATACAACTCCACGGCATGCTTGGCGCAGCCATCCAGGTACATCCAGTCCCCGAGGATCAGGTCGGTGCTTTGTAGCGGCCTGATTATTTTAGTGTCTTATATTCACTTTTCGCATCCAGTCCCCGAGTGCGCACTCGCTGAATTTCAGCGGGTGGGCACTTAGGAATT
Organism: Avena insularis; assembly: GCA_023614405.1. Lineage (NCBI taxonomy): Eukaryota > Viridiplantae > Streptophyta > Magnoliopsida > Poales > Poaceae > Avena > Avena insularis. The sequence continues at coordinate 409,842,086 of CM042691.1, forward strand.
TCTTTGAGTACCAGTTCCCGAGTGCGCACTCGCTGAATTTCAGCGGGTGGGCACTTTAGGAGTTTCTTTGATTGCCCTCTTGGTGATGTGCAGGGTCTACAACTTGAATCGGCCGACCGATTGGCGGTGAAGCAGCGCACGGAAAAGGAACTGGCCATCGTCCAGGAGGCGAACGAAGGGCTTCGGGATGTTGCCGCCAAGGCAGAGGAAGCTCGCCAGGGGCTTGTCCCCGCTAGTGAATTGGCGGCGGCGCAGTCGGCTTTGAGTTTGGCCGAACAACGGATCGCCAACCTCGAGCGCCAGCTGCAGGAGGCGAAGGAAGAAGCGAGCTCAGCCGATGGGCGAGCCAAGGCCGCTCTTGCAGCCGCCGAAGAGGATCGCAGAGTGTCGGAAGTCCTTATTGCTGGGATTCAGGACGACCACACGTCGCTTCAATGCTTCATCACGGATCTCGCCCGCCCGTTGATTGGTAAGTGCGTCTGCCTCTTTCAGTAGTTGTGCCATTTGTGGTGTCCGTCATATTCATTATTGTCTTCTACTCGCAGGTCGCATCATCGACAGCGCGGAAGAAGCAAGCACGTTCAACGCGCGACAGTGTGTGAGCACGCTTGTCGATTCGGCAACGTTGTCGGCGACGTGCATACGTGCCTATCTCCAGGAGATATCGCCCACGGAAGTGATTCCCAGCGACCTCGTTGAGGTGTGGAGGTATTTGGAGAAGGCGCCCGCGGTCGTTGAGTTCATGACGCGGTCGGCGTTTCGGCGCGGGGTGGCAACGGCGCTTAGTCTTGGACTTGCCCACTTCCCCGAGGACTTCGACATCGACGACGTGACGAGTGGCTACCGATCGTCGACCGGCGCGGTGGAGCTTTCCGAGGTCCTCAAGTTGCAAGACCGCGCCGCCAAGTACTCGGAGCGTGTCTTGGCGATGGGCGACCTCCTTCCGTACCAGGAGACGGTCGTCGGTTCGTCTGGCGACCCCGAGCCGCCGCATCGTGATTTCAAGGTTGAGCAACCCTTCCGCGCGGCGATGGCGGGTGAACTGACGACGTATCCGTCGAACCCATACACGCCGTTCATCCGCAATCGCCGGGGAGTTAGCGAGTCGTCGTCTAAGCCTGCAGAATAGGATAGTTTGCCTTGTGGCGTTAGCAGCAGTTCTGCCACGCGGGCATATTTTGTAATGCGAGACAATGCAACATGCTATCGAATGAGATGTCGTGTCTATTTTGGTATTTGTCAAGTGTTTGTGATTGTTGTTTGAACGAGTCCCCGAGCGCGTCCGCCCTTTTATGGGGTTTACCTCGTATGTGATGTGTTTGTTGTCTTTGTGTGTTTTATTATTGTGGTCGACTCGCCCGGACTCGAAGAGCCAGTCGCTAGGTGACTCCCTTGAACGCGCTGTACTTCGCCGTTTTCCCGTGCGCGAACGAGGTCGGGTGGCCGAGTCCCCGAGCGTGGTACTTGGTTGTTCCAGGCATGACTCGAGGGTGAGTGAGGACTTGGCGCGTTAGTTTGTGCGCGTCACTCCTGCCTGGCCCGTGGGGTCGGCGTGGCGTCTGGGCATGCTCTCCTACTTGGCGTTTTCCGGACGCTCGGTGAACTGGTCCGCAGTCCCGGCGTGGTACTTAGCCGTTCAGTCGCTATGTCGAGGATGCGGAGGACCGTGGTCGCTGTAAGCGTGGCGATAGTCTTGGTTCATAGAACCGGTCGAGCTAAGCGACTCAATGGGGCTCCGGGTAGGCGTTTTTTGTGGACGATGCAAGACCTGAGGTGACTCGGTGCTCTTGCACCGCACTACTTTCTGCCCGTGCGATCGCTGTACCAAAGGTTGACTTCTGCGGTTAGCGTGTTGCTGTTATTACGAGTGCGAGTGGCACAAGACACGGAGAGTAGGCGCAATTTGCGGTAACCATTTCTTTTTATTTCGTAGCGACTAGAGAGTACATATGTGGGGTTCTAGGCGTAGAACTTCCGTAGGAGGTTTACATTCCATGGTCGCTTGATGTTGAGTTCGCCGTCCCCGCGGACGTCGGTGAGGTAGTAGGCGTCGTTGCCGAGTACACGGCCGATGGTCCCATGGAGGGGAAAGCTTGTGCATGCCCTTCTTGTCCTGGATGAGACGCAGCACCAGGTCGCCTTCTTGGAAGGTGCGAGTTTTCACCCGCCGGCTGTGATAGCGGCGGAGTCCTTGTTGGTAGATGGCGGTGCGGCGAAGCTGGGTCGCGTGCCTCGTCGAGTTGATCGACTCCATCCTGTCGTGCGAGTTCGTTCGCAGCTTCCGTGTAGTGGACGACCCTTGGCGAGTCGTGCTCAAGGTCGGTGGGCATGACTGCCTCGGCGCCGTACACCATGAAGAAGGGGGTGAATCCTGTCGACCTATTGACCGAGGTGCGGATTCCCCAGATGATGGAGGGTAGCTCCTCGACCCAGCACCCGGCGGTGCACTCGAGTGGTACTTGGAGTCGTGGCTTCAGGCCGTGGAGGATGCTTTGGTTGGCCCGTTCCGCCTGGCCGTTGGATTCCGGGTGGGCGACGCCGAGGTCGAGCGAATGTGGTGCTCTTCGCAGAATTCGGCCATGGCTCCTTTGGCGAAGTTGGTGCCGTTGTCCGTGATGATGCTGTTGGGGAACCCGTAGCGATATATGAGTTCGCGTAGGAATTTCGTGGCGGTCTTCCCGTCGCATTTCCGGACTGGCTTGGCCTCCACCCACTTTGTGAATTTGTCAACTGCGACTAGGAGGTGGGTGTAACCGGAGGGAGCCTTCTTGAAGGGGCCCACCATGTCCATGCCCCATACGGCGAATGGCCAGGTGATGGGGATTGTTTTGCGCCGAGCTCGACGTGCGTCTGGTTGGCGTGCCGGCACCCGGCGCATGCCGCTGACGATGTCGGCTGCGGCGTCGGCGTGTGCGATGGGCCAAGAGAATCCATGTCGCATAGCCTTGGCGACGAGAGCGGCGCCGCGTGGTGGCCGCAGCCACCGGAGTGGATGTCGTGGAGGATCTTGCGTCTGTCGGGCGGTTGGACGCAGCGTTGGAACACGCCGGTGACATCTGCCAGGAGCTCACCGTCGATGATGGCGTGGGACTTGCATCGACGGGCGATCATTCGAAGCCTGTCTCGCTCGCCGGCAAGGTGCCGGCTTCGGTAAGCGATGTAGGGCTTGGTCCAGCCGTCTCGCTCGTTGACGAAGTGCGACCAGGGCTGCTTCGTTGAGCGGGACTCGATGTCGATCTCCCTTGGGGAGAGACTGATGGCTTGGTGATCGTGTCGAGGAAGACACCGGCGGTGGTGCGAGTCGAGCCGACCGATCGAGAGAGGGCGTCGCCTCCTCGTTCTTCCGCCTGTCGATCCACTCGACGGAGTAACTGTGAAGTGTCCGCCAGATTGTCCACCGCTTGGCGGTACCTTGCCATGGTGGGGAGACGTCGCGGTGCCAGCCGACTTGTCCTGCGACGAGGTCGGAGTCGCCGTAGCAGCGTAGGCGGTTGACATTCATCTCCCTGGCGGCCCTCATGCCGTGTAGTAAGGCCTCGTACTCGGCCATGTTGTTTGTGCAGGGTGTGAAGTCCAGGCAGAGGACATAGCGGAGCTTGTCGCCCTTCGGAGAAGTTAACACGATCCCTGCGCCGTCCAGGTATTCTTGGAGCCGTCAAAGTGCGGGCTCAAGTAGTGGAGGTATGGCGGCTTCTCGCTGGGCTTCTTCGATCGGCGATGAAGTCCGCTAGGGCTTGCGACTTGATCGCTCTTCGTGGCTCGTATTTAATGTTGTGGACGCCGATCTCGACGGCCCACTTGGCGACTCGCCCGGTCGCCTCAAGGTTGCGGATGATGTCCTGCAACGGTGCGGAGGAGACGACCGTGATCGGGTGCTCCTGGAAGTAGTGCGGCAGGCGTCGCTGTGCCCTGAAGACCGCGTATACCAGCTTCTAGTACTGCGGGTACCATTGGCGCGCGACTCGGTGAGGACCTCGCTGATGTAGTAGACCGGTCGCTGTACTGGGCGCTCCTTTCCTTCCTCCGGTCGCTCGACGATCATGACCGCGCTGACGACGCGCTCGGAAGCCGCGACGTAGACTAGCATGGGTTCTTTGTCGACCGGGGCGGCGAGTAGCGGTGCGGCGAGTAGCACCTTCTTGAGGTCGCGGAGGGCGTCGTCCGCCTCCTTGTCCCACTGGAATGTGGGGTTCTTGCGCATCAGGCGATATAGAGGCATTGCCTTCTTGCCCAAGCGGGGGATGAAGCGACTGAGAGCCGCTACTCGCCCGGCCAGCTTCTAAACGTCGCGCAAGCACTCGGGTTTGCCGAGTCGGGCGATCGTGTCGATCTTGGTGGGGTTCGCCTCGATCCCGCGCTTGGAGACGACGTAGCCCAGTAGCTGCCCTGCGGGTACACCGAAGGTGCATTTGCCTGGGTTGAGCTTTATCTTGTATTTTCGCAAGTTGGCGAACGTTTCCGCCAGGTCGGCGAGTAGGTCGCCCTGGCGAGCGGACTTTACGACCACGTCGTCGATGTAGACGTGGATGTTGCGGCCAATTTGGCTCGCAAGGCATTCTTGCATGCACCGCTGGTAGGTTGCCCCGGCGTTCTTGAGGCCGAAGGTCATGGCGGTGTAGCAGAAGGCTCCGAATGGCGTGATGAACGCCGTCTTCTCCTCGTCCGCGACAGCCATTTTGATCTGGTTGTAACATGAGTAGGCGTCGAGTAAACACCGCGACTCCGAGCCTGCGGTGGAATCGATTATCTGGTCGATCCGCGGGAGGACGAATCGCCTTTGGCGGCGCTGTCAGGTTTGTGTAGTCGATACACATCCTCCGGTCCCGTTTTCTTCTCGACCAGGACTGGGTTTGCCAGCCACTTGAGTATTTGATCGGCGGATGAAGCCTGCAGCGGTAGACGCTGCACCTCTTCGGCGATTGCTCGGCGGACGCTCTTCATTGAAGGGTCCACGATCGCTGACAGGTCGCACTTTGGGGTCGGCGTTTAGCTTGTGCTCAATGAGCTCCTGGGGACACCGGGCATGTCGAGGGCTTCCATGCGAAGATGTCCTGTTCTCACGGAGGAACTTCGAGCGCGCCTTCCTATGCCGGGCTCATGCCCGTCCGATCGTCACCGTCGGCTGAGTCGCCTGGGACCAGCTCGACGGTACGGGTGTGCGTGGTGGCCTCAAAGGTTGAGGTGTTTGCGCCCTCCGAGTTGGGCTTCTTGAGTATGGTGGGGTCGTCGTTGTTGACCCCGCTCGCGTATTTGGCGAGTTCATCCGCGTGGTTGGTCTCCGCCGCGATGATGGCGTCAGCGAGCTCGGCGCCTTTGGCCTCGCACTCGGCGGCCATGTCGGGGTCGCCGTTGATGGTGATGACGCCGCACGGCCCGGGGAGCTTCATCGCATTGTACGCGTAGTGGGGCGCTGCCATGAACTTGGCGAACGCCTGGCGCCCAGACGCAATGGTAGGGTTGTCGAATGGCACGAGCTCGAAGACGATCCGCCGGTGCGGAAGTTTGCTGGTGTCTGCGAAGGTGACTGGCAGCGTGACCTTGTCGATCGGGTACGCCTTCCGACCGGGGACGATGCCGTGGAACATGGTGTGGGTCGTCTCGATCATCGACTGCGGGAGCCGCAGCCGCCTGAAGGTGTCCAGGTACAGGATGTTGATGGAGCTTCCGCCGTCCATCAATGTCTTGGGGAGCCAGTAGTCGCCGACCTTGGGCTTGACCACCAGGGCGACTCGACCGGGTACTGGCGCGTGGCGAGTGGTCTTGTCGACTCTAGGTGATGGGCTGCTCCGACCAGTTGAGGAACCGGGGGCGTCCACTGGCCACCGTTGACGGCGACGCGCTGGCGATGACCTTCTTCTCGGCTTCGTGTTGAAGCCCGTGAAGGTGTGGAGCGAGCCGCCACTTTGCGAATTTTCCGCCTTTTGGCGGGTCATTGTCGGGTCCTCCGTGCTCGCCGTGCCTTCTCGATCTCCCCGAGGGTGTGGCGGCGGTGGTGTGCGTGGCGGGCTTTCCTTCCCTGCTATGAAACGCACATGGTTGGTTAAGGAGAGCCGCGGGGTCGAACCTTGGCTTGGCCATGTAGTTGCCGCCGTCGCGGCGTTGTCCTCTGTCGCAGCGGAGGCTCTTGGGCTCACGTTGCGCATGCCCAGCGTTGGCGACGAAGTCGACTCGCCATCATGGCGCTTTGCCGGTGAGGCGAGTGTTGTCAGAGGTCGGACTGACCGTCGTCCGCTGTCGTTGCGCCGTCGCGGCGTTGACCTCCTCGACTTGTCGTCGATTTCCTGGTTTGGATCTTCCTCCGCTGCACCGTTTGGCGATCTCGAGGAGGTCGGGATGTTGTCGAGTGTGCGAGTGTCGCTGAGCTTGGCGACCAGGCTCGTATCGGCACGAGGTCTTGAAGCAATGGATCGCGGTGTCCGGTGGATGCCGACCGTTGTACCAAAGTTCTTGCCACCGTTGGACCCAGTTATGGTCGATTCTTCGGGTCCCTGGACGCATCGCTCAGTCCTCGATAGTGGTGGCGCGGGTGTAGGAGCACTTGAAGTGCTGACAAGCGTCGCGCATCTCCTCCCGAGTCAATACTGTCCGAGGGAGGTGTTGATCCACTTGCCGCACGTCCTCCATCATCGTGGGAGGTAACGGGCGAATCGGTGTGGCTGCGATCCCCATTGCCATGAGGTATGTGTCGAGCCAGACGGCGGGGTCGTACGAGGGATCGTACTTTTCTATCTCCTTCGGCGCCTTAAAGTTTGGCGGGTACTTCTCGCCTCGGATCATCGGTCCGAAGCACTTGGGGCCGAGTCGACTGAGCGACCCCATGGGCTCACCGTCGCGGCGATTGGTTAGGGTGTGCCGCATGTCGTCGGCTGGCGTCGCGCCAGCTTTGGTTGTTGATGATGTGGGTGCGGGCGTCGATGGGCTGACCGTTGGCGGCGACGAGGTTGGTCGCCGGCCTGGGGTCGTTGGTGGAGAGTGCCACGTTCACGGGTCGGTGTTGGAGCTGCAGTGGCTCCGGTGGTGGGCAGTTGAGTGTGTTTGCCGCCATTGGGCGGCCGCTCGAGGCCGCCTTCCTTCAAGAACGCGAGTATACTCGACCTTGCGAGTCGGCGCCCGCTCTTTGCTGCTCGGCGGCCTTTTGCGGCGAGGCCACGTATTGGATCTATAGGGCGCCGTCACCGTGGCCGTGATCTTGTCACCGCTGCTCGGCTCGCCACGAGGTTGTCCATAGGGGTGGAGAAACGGTGGGAGGCCGTTGCGTCTCGCTCCGTGAGGAGACTACTATCATGGCTGTCACAGGGGTGTGCGGTTGGGTGGAGGCGGGGCGCCCATCGCCGTCGACCCTGGCGGGGGTCGGGCGCTTCCTCCTGGTGGCGCGTTCTTGCAGGTCGCGCGCTCGGCCACGCGGGCTGGGTCGTTTTCGTCGTCGAAGTTCAGGGCGCGCCCCTGAACGGTGGGGTTCAGGCGCGACCTGATCCGCTGTTGGTGGTAGCGCGATAGCTCTGGCGCCACATGCTCGAGGCGAAATTTCGCGCCGCTTGCTCCTTGCGCATTGCCTCGCCGCCAGCCAGCGGAATTCCTCGACCTCCGCCGTGGCGTTAGGAGGGATTGGGGTGGAGAATGGATCCTCTGGCGGATCGGTGCCGCCGCCATGTAGGTCGCAGCGTGGCTGGTTCCACGGAGGTCGGCGGAGTTCTCCGACCCGGAGTCGAATTCGAAGATCCCGAGGATGGAGGGGTCCTTGAAGTCTCCCACGTTGGAGACCTGAGTAATGGAGCCCGCGGGTGAAGCCGCGGTGATGGACCCGGCGAGTGACGCCGGGGTCGCCGAGTCGGCGTCGTCGTTGAGGGCCGCGTCTTCCGCTGTCGCGAGTTTTCGCCACGCCATCGGGTAATTGTACTCGGAGGCGAGGCGATGGATCGTGCGGATCTGGCTTTCGGAGAGCCGATCGCGTGGCGGTGACTCGCGGATGCGAGCCGAGTCCTCCGAGACGATGACGTCGCCGAGTGAAGAGGCTGATCGTGCCGATCGGCAGGATCACGCCAGTCGCGTGACGGGTCGCGCCACGGGACGTAGCTGCTCGGCAAGATTTGGAGCATCTCGCCGATCGCTATCATGCGGACTGTGGCGACCGTCTCGTTGATGGGCAGATTGGATCTCGCCGCGAAACACCGGCCGAGACCCAGTGGGCGCCACTGTCGTGGGAATGGTCACGGCAGATGCTGCAATCGGCAGCGAGTAGTAAAACGAGGGGCAAGGGCGGCCAGCCATCTACGGAGCGAGATGAGGGCGGAGACACAGGGTTTTACTCAGGTTCGCCCCCCCGGAGGGTAAAGACCTACTCCTGCTAGATTGTATTATGAAGGTGGTACAATGGGCTGACTGGCGGGCGAAGTGGGGGTATGATGGAACGATTCTACACGCCCAGGAGGTTTATATAGGCTCACCTCCCTAGGGTTTACATATCTCAACCGATTCGATTAAAGCTTGATACTCGTTTAACCTAATCCATTGGGCCTATCTACTACTTTGGGCCTTGACTTCGATCGCTTGGTTCCTCACTGGGCTTCAATCCAGTCGCCGTCTTGCAGGCCCACTCGCCAAGTCTTGGGCCAGTCGGAAACGTCCTGCTGGGTATACCCCGGTAGGCATATCCCCATCACGAAGCATGTTTGATGGGTAAAATGACTAAGACTCCTACGGACTTGTTGGAAATCATACATACCGATGTGTGTGGTCCAATGAGTGTAGCATCGCGCGGTGGTTATCGCTATGTTCTTACCTTCACGGATGACTTGAGTAGATATGGGTATATCTATTTCATGAAACATAAGTCCGAAACTTTCGAGAAGTTTAAGGAATTTCAAAATGAGGTAGAGAATCAACGTAACAAGAAGATTAAATTTCTACGATCTGATCGTGGAGGTGAATATCTGAGTTATGAGTTTGGCAAGCATTTGAAGAAATGCAGAATACTTTCACAATTGACACCGTCGGCAACACCATGACGTAATGGTGTGTCCGAACGTCGTAATTGAACTCTCTTAGATATGGTTCGTTCTATGATGTCACTTACAAATTTACCGCTATCATTTTGGGGTTATGCATTAGAAACAACCGCATTCACTTTAAATAGGGCACCAGCTAAATCCGTTGAAACGACACCGTATGAATTATGGTTTGGGAAGAAACCTAAATTGTCGTTCCTTAAAGTTTGGGGTTGTGAAGCTTATGTAAAGAAGTTACAGCCCGACAAGCTTGAACCCAAAGCGGAAAAATGCGTCTTCATAGGATACCCGAAGGAAACTATTGGTATAACTTCTATCATAGATCCGAGGGCAAAATCTTCGTTGCCAAGAATGGATCCTTTCTAGAGAAGGAGTTTCTCTCGAAAGAAGTGACTGGAAGGAAAGTAGAACTCGACGAGGTTGTTGAACCTTCTCTCGAACTTGCGAGTAGTGTAGCACCGGAAGTAGTTCATGTGGCGCCTACACCAATAAGAGAGGAAGCTAATTGTAGAGGGAGTGTCCAAACCTTTATTAACATAAGGTGGTGTCCCCTGTGTTTACAATGCTAGTCCCTGGATCAATAGCTAGCATCCATAGTTAAGATGTAATATCAAGAAACAAAGGTCATAATATATCTTTATAACCAGAAATAACATAAGTTTATTACATCATACATAGCTCATTTGGCTATTACATTACATTGCAGCGGAATAACTATAGTCATGGGGTCCTTCATCTTCAAAGTGCCACAGGCAAATGCTGGTTGTAGACTTTGTAATCCTAATCAATCAATCAATCTTCTCTAAAATCAATCAAACCTGCAACATTACAAGTTACAGCCACAAGGGTCAATACATTTGAATTGTATTGGCAAGTTTCACTACTATGTTGAATATGAGTGGATCCTATCATTACATGCATATTTGGCTAAGTAGAGTTTTAGGCTCATTTGCATAAAGCAGTGTTTTATCCTATCTTTTCAAAGTGGTTTTGGTCCTTTGTCAAATCTCCTTTTTCCAAGTTCCTTGAACTCCTTGGTATAAACTCAAGTGTTCAAGTCCTTGTCAAAATCCCTTGAGCTCCTTGGTAACCCCAAGTGCATCAAGTTTTATAAAATCTCATGAGTTCCTTGGTAACCCCAAGTGTTCATGTTTTCAACAAAATCTTTTGAGTTTCTTGGTAACCCCAAGTACATTCAAGTTTTGTCAAAGTCTCTTGAGCTCCTTGGTAACCCCAAGTGCACAAGTCCTTAAAAGTTTTCTTTTAGAAATTAGAATGTCGAGATCTCCCATAGCTTCAAACTTTAGTTGCTCAGTATTGTCCATAACCGGGGACACGGCTAAGTACTTAGATTTTATTATCTTCGGAAGGAGTACACTTTACCCACATGTCACAATCCCATCCTTTTGCCACCAGTGGCCACTGGATTAGCACTCACCAAGATGGAGTCTTGGCAGATTGAGAATGTGTGAAGTCTTTCCAAAGGGTCCTCCCATACACCATTGCTAGCTTGTCTTGACCCATGAAGCATTCCAGATCCCCATGTCCAGTAAACTGAAGACAATGCATGGGTCTTCCCAATGTAGTTGACTAAGCCAGAGCCATAATAGCATGTGGTTGCACACGAAAGCCACAATTGGAGAAACATGTTCAATCTCTAAGTGTCCTGGGTGGTTTCCTTTGGAGCACAACACAAAGAGATTACCATAGACATGGTTCCTTTTGTTGCCACCTTCTCCAAAACTCAAAGTATCCTTGGCCACCCAGGTGGTTCATTGAGTCCTTGTTTTATTATATAAAACACAAGTCCTTTTCTCAACTTCATAAAATCTCAACATGTATCTCTTTTCAAAATATAGCATGGCTAAGCTTGTAACCACTACATTGTTTTCACTAAGGAATGTATAGGGTATCCTATTAGGATTAGCATAGCATAAGTATAAAAATTGATTTCATGCATGTTTCAAAATCCACTAAGTATAATGAAAATAGTAGGACTTTTAGATGATAGTGTAACTTGCCTTTTTGGTAGGGAATGTTGGTTCACTCCTTGATCTTGCTAGTCTCACACTTTTCTAACTTCACTACAATCAATCAAGCAAACCCAATATCAACTAGCATTTCCAAACCAATAATCATTTAACAATTCACACACACAAAATAATGGGATCTAAGTCATGCATGTAAGCATGCAAGAGATTGGTTTATTTGTGAAGATGGTCTCCACTAGGCTTCTAAACTTTGTAAGTTCCAAATTGGTCATTTTCCAAAGTGGCAAAGTCATTTGCAAAAGGTTTTCATCCAAAAACCACTTTTAAATCCATTCCTCATTTTATGTGGTGAGAAACATTTTTCTCAATGCCACAACCTTAAGTGGTTTCACCAAATAAGTTGTTGTTTCCCAAAATTTGGTGTTTATGGTCAGTAGGTTTGGACCAAAACATTTTCTCCTAAGTTTTTACTCAAAACCATTTTCATAACAAAACCATTATTTTTTAAATGGCCAGAAATGGCCAAATCAAGTTTTTATTCCCAAACTTTCACAAAAACCATTTTAAATTCCATGGGTTGGTTCCTAGGGTCAGTAAGTTTACAGCAACCCATTTTGCAAAGGTTTTAATCCTAAAAACATTTTTGAATCATTTTTCTACTCTAAACAAGCACACAAAAGTTTCTGCAAAAACAAACCCTCTAATGGATACTATTTGCTAAACCAAGGGCATGGTTGGCTAGGGCTTGTTCCACTGATTCCAATGATACCAAATTTGCAATTTTTGGACGTGTGGATCGAAAGTTACAAAGGTTTGAAAATTACAAACAAATCTGTTTTTCAAATTCTGTTTTAAACAGACCTGGCCACGCGTCGCAATTTGACTGGCTGGTACCGGTTCGGCCGGATCGGCTCTGCGGTGCGTTGGATCTAAAGCGAATCATGCGGTCCAGAGAGCGTACCCTTTCGCGGTTAAGTGATTCTATCGTGAGCGTCAGATCTCGATCCTATGGTGCTAGCATGTTTGACCAAAGTGGCGGTGGCTAGCCGTGACGGTCGAACGATGTGGCGGCGGAACAGGAAGCTAGAAGAGAGGGGAGGATGCTCACCGTGATCGCAGGAGGTTGGGGAAGCTCAACGTGTGGTCGATGAGGCAAGGGGCGCACGAGGGCAGGAGGAATTCCTCGCCGGAGTTTGGTCTGGCGACGGTTGGCTCTGGTCGAGGTCGAAGACGATGCTACGGGTCATGAGAAGGCAAACCAGAAGCATGGTTAGACGCGTCCAATCAAGGAGATGCTGTGTGCGTGAAGGAGGAGAAGAGGGGCGGTCTAGACTTACCGGAGGAGCTCGACGGAGGCGAGATGACAGGCGCCGAGTTTTGTCGAAGACGGCTCCTGGGCGCCCATGATCGAGCAGGTCTTGGGAGAATCGTCTGGGAGTGGTGAGTGTGCCCGCGTGCTCAAGGGACAGGAGGTGGCAAGTACTGGCCGGAATTGGAGGTGGAAGCTCGTCGGAGTAGCGGCGGTTTGGAGCTGATTCCGAGCAGCCTGGTGGCGAGGTGGAGTTGGTGTTTGCGGGGAATGACAGAGGGAGGAGAGGTGCTTTTGTACGCATGGTCAGGGGCGAGATTAATGCAGCCATTATTCGTGAATTTACGCGCGGATTGAATGGCAGTGAACGGTAGCGAGGTTTGGGGGAGAAAGGGTCGCGCGGGTGAGGAGGATGAACAGGGAGGTGGGGTCCAGTCATCAATGAGGATGCGAGAAGGAAAGGAGGTCCACCGGTCAGTCTCTGCACGGGTTCGAAAATGAGTATGAAACGTTTTTCTTCGGGGAGGAAAAGCTGGGCTGGTTCTGGGCCTTGTGGGCTCTGTCGACTGGGCTGGTCCAGATCCTTTTTTTTTCTTCTAAATTGTTTTTCCTTTTTTGTTCTCATTTTCTGTTTTGAAAACCAAACAATAAATCAAACAAACAAAACCAATCAAACATTCATCAAAATTTTCATTTGAATTTGGTTCTGTTTAACACATAACCAAAGTCCAAAATGAAATAATATTTTAAATCTTTTTAGGTTCCATTCATTAATTAAATAAAATGGACCATGGTTTATTATTCAAATAGGGTTTGATTTTATTAATAAAATCTCTATTTGAAATCTAAATATTTTCAAAACCAATCAGTAGGTCTTATTTGAAAATACAAAATATTTGGAATAACTTATTTCAAACAAGTTTTGAGGTTTTGGAGAATAGTAAAACCTTTATTAACAAAACTTGGATATTAAATCCTTATTATTTTATTTAAATAAACCTTTACTATTTTTATCAAAACAAAATGTTTATTTCAAAAGCTTGGCCAAGGTTTAATTTGGCTCTATAAAATAATTTCTTATTTTAAAATCCTTCCTTTTCTTTTGGAAACTAAATCCTTTTATTTAAAAGATTCAAAATAGTAATTCCAAAATATTTTATTTCCTCTATTTAAATGTTTATCTTTTCAAATCTCTTTAGGAATTTATTTGATCCAAATTGGTTTGAAGTTCCAATTGAATTCAAAGTTTCTTCTAGCTCTGAAAATCAAACAAAGTTTTATTTTTATTCATTTATTTTTCACATTACAAGATTTGGAAAATCTTGGGATGTGACACTAATGATGTTGATCATGAAACTTTGGTTGAAGTTGCTACAGAGCCTCGCAGGTCAACGAGAACTCGTACCACTCCTGATTGGTATGATCCCGTTATGAGTGTCATGTTGGTGGACAACACCGATGACCCTGCGACATATGAGGAAGCGATGATGAGCCCAGATTCCAATAAATGGCAAGAAGCCATGAAATCCGAGATTGGATCCATGTACGAAAACCAAGTATGGACTTTGGTGGACTTACCGGATGGTAGGAAGACCTCGAGAACAAATGGATTTTCAAGAAGAAAACAGATGCTGATGGTAATGTTACTGTCTATAAAACTCGACTTGTCGCAAAAGGGTTTCGACAAATTCAAGGAGTTGACTACGATGAGACTTTCTCACCGGTAGTGAAGCTAAAGTCTGTTAGGATTATGTTAGCAATCGCTGCATATTATGATTATGAGATATGGCAGATGGATGTCAAAACGGCGTTCCTCAATGGAGACATTGATAAAGAGTTGTATATGGTACAACCCAAAGGTTTTGTCGATCCTAAAGATGCTAACAAGGTATACAAACTTCAACGGTCCATTTATGGATTGAAGCAAGCATCCCGGAGTTGGAATCAACGTTTTGATAAGGTGATCAAAAGCTTTGGTTTTATACAAACTTATGGAGAAGCTTGTATTTATAAGAAAGTGAGTGGGAGATCTGTAGCATTCTTAATACTATATGTAGATGATATATTGTTGATTGGGAATAATGTAGACCTTCTTAATAGTTTCAAGGATTATTTGAATAATAGTTTTTCAATGAAAGATCTTGGCGAAGCAGCTTACATATTAGGCATAAAGATTTATAGAGATAGATCGAGATGCCTAATATCATTGTCACAGAGTACATATTTGGACAAAGTTCTAAAGAGGTTTGGAATGGAAGATAGAAAGAAAGGGTTCTTACCCATGTTGCCCAATACGACCTTGAGTAAAACTCAAGAACGCGTAAGATAGAGAAAGAATGAGTAAGACTCCCTATGCCTCAGCCATAGGATCTCTTATGTATGCCATGCTATGTACTAGACCCGACATTGCATATGATGTTAGTTTGACTAGCATATATCAAAGTGATCTAGGAGTGGATCATTGGACAGCAGTCAAAAACATCCTTAAGTACTTGAGAAGAACTAAGGATATGGTTCTTTCTTATGGAGGTGATGAACAACTCGTTGTCAATGGTTACACCGATGCTAGTTGGAACACCGATCCGGATGATTCTAAATCACAATCTGGATACATATTTACTTTGAATGGTGCAGCAGTTAGCTGGAGGAGTGCAAAGCAAAGCGTTGTGGCGAGATCTTCAACTGAATCGGAATACATAGCTGCTTCGGAGGCTTCACAAGAAGCGATATGGATGAAGGAGTTCATTACAGAGCTCGGTGTGGTTCCAAGTGCGCTGGACCCAATGTCTATCTATTGTGATAACATGGGCGCCATAGTCAATGCGCAAGAACCAAGGTCACACAAGAAGCTGAAGCATATCAAGCTATGTATTCACGCTATTCGAGAGCATGTCCAAGATGGTGATATAAATATTTGCAAAGTACACACAGATCTGAATGTGGCGAATCCATTGACTAAACCTCTCCCGAGGGCAAAACATGACCAGCACCAAACCTCCATGGGTGTTCGGTATAGTACCATGTAATCTAGATTAGTTGACTCTAGTGCAAGTGGGAGACTGTTGTAGATATGCCCTAGAGGCAATAATAAAAGTGGTTATTATTATATCTTTGTGTTTATGATAAATGTTTACATTCATGTTATAATAGTATTAACCGGAAAGATTAATGCTTGTGTGATTTGTAAACTAAATTAGAGTCCCTAGTAAAGCCTCTTTATAATACTAGCTTGTCGGTTAATAGATGATCGTGGTTTCTTGATCATGAACATTGAGATGTTGTTAACAACAAGATCATATCATTAGGAGAATGGTATGATGGACATACTTCTATAGATAAGCGTAGCATAAAGATCAAGTCATTTCAATAGTTCGTTTGCTATAAACTTTCTGATACATAGTAACCTAATGCCTTCTACCATGAGATCATGCTAATCACCATCACCGGAAGGATGCTTTGATGACATCAAACACCACACTGTAACTGGGTGGCTATAAAGGTGGCATTGAGTGTTCGGAAAGTATGGGTTGAGGCACATGGATCAAGAGTGGGATTTGTCCATCCATATGACAGATAGATATACTCTGGGCCCTCTCGGTGGAATGTCATCCAATTAGCTTGCAAGCATGTGACTGGCTCATAAGGGATCACATATCACGGGAAAGAGAAAAGAGTACTTATCGGTAACGAGGTTGAACTAGGTATGCAGAGATACCAACGATCAAAACCTCGAATAAGTAAACTATCGTGAGACAAAGGGAAATTGTTATCGTATGTAAGTGGTGAAAGGGCATGTATGCCCCCATGTGTGGTTTTGGTAATTAATGACAAACTCTATGGACTAATGTGTAAATTGAGTTTCACTTGTAGGTTTGTCCATTCGCATCGCTTGGGCCATGTGTTGGTCTCAAGGTTGGAAGATGAAGAAATGTCCAAGGGCTTTGTGCCCATTGGAATCATGAAGAAAGAAGGAGCTTGAAGGTTGATCAACACATGTGCAAAGAGTTGCATCAAGATGGATCAACCTCAAGAAGAGATGATGAAGGGCGAGCTCAAGATGCACCATCTCTAGAAGATCTCACGCTTGAAGCATGCCATCCTCATGATCATGGGGTGATGAAGACAAGTTCAAAGAAGAGGTTTCCCCATGGAGTATGGGGGAGCAATTCACAAGTCTTCATCTTCATCAAGCAAGAGCTATCAAGAAAGGTGTTCCCACTATAGAAGAACAAGACGGTCTACATCAAGTTCAAGTGGGTTGCTCAAGGCAAAGGTATGTTCTTGATAGGTATTCTCTTCTGCCGGTCTCGTGTTGCTAGTTAGGAGACCGGGTTTAGGATAGATAGCCGTACTATCAAGAGGGGCTCTCAAGCGGGTGTCTTGATTGCATCGTTCGGAGAGAGCTCAAACCTTTGCATTCATAGCATCATCTTTCTTGGTTGTTATATGGTTCTTGTCCATGAGAGGTTCTAGAGCTTGTGGTCATCATCATAACAAGCTCTAGTTCATCGTCCAAGGATTTCTCTTGCATATCTTATTGCGGTTTTTTGATCTTGCGAGTTTTCCGGCTCCACACCTTGGGGGATACTTCGCATATATATACTTGATATTTTCTCCCTTGGTGGTATCAAATATTTAAAATTTTGTTGGGTTCTCTTGGTTGTATCTTCACAACAAAATTGGTTTCATCCCAATCGGAGTTTCCAAGCTCATCTTCTTGTGTTTTGGGTTTTGGAGGTTTTACCGGTTCATCGCTTCTAGAGAGGTCATAACTTTCTCAATTTTGTTTTATCCTTCCATGCTGGACTATGATTTTTCTTTGCATAATCTTATAGAGCTTTTCGTTCTCTTCAAAACAAGCCCAAGATCATCAAAAACGGAGTCCGGAATCAAAAGTTATTGAAGTTTTCGTGCAATGATATCCTGCGTTTTTGCTTGAGCGGAAGTTCCGGCCCAAGTTCCGACCCAAGTTCTGGTCAGGATCAGTAACTTGTGTTTATATTTGCCGGAATTTCCGGTGGGGCGCGAATCTGGCCCAAACGGTCAGTTTTTCCTTGTCCTATTTAAGGGGGCTTCTTCCCCAATGGTTTCCCATCTTTTGAGCTCGTTTTTGCCCACCATTGTTGACCTATTTGAGCTTTCTTACTCCCTCTCCCTCCCATGATTGTTACATCTTTTTGAGGGAAAAGTGAGAGGAGATCTATATCTACAATCCCCCCAAGTCAAATCCCTTCTTTGTGAAGGAATCATTGGGATCTAGATCTTGGAGAGTTTTGAGTTCTCCTCTTGTATTCTTCCTCCCTTATTCCCCCAATAGCTTTTGTAGCTTTGTTGGAATTTGGGAGAGAAGGACTTGACCTTGCATTTGGTCCATAGGTTTGAGTTCTCCTCTTGTGTTCTTCCTCCCTTATTTCCCCAATAGCTTTTGTAGCTTTGTTGGAATTTGAGAGAGAAGGACTTTCCCTTGCATTTGGTGCATAGGTTTGAGTTATCCTCGGAGATTTGGCGAGTACAAGCTTGTGGGCTTGTTACTCTTGGGTTCTTGGAACCCTAGACGGTTGTGTGGTTGGATTGTTGACCTTTTGTGGTCTTGTAGCCTCTTGTGGCTTTGTTGGCCTTTTGTGGCATTGTAGCCTTTTGTGGCTTTGTTGTTGGGAGCCTCCAATTGAGTTGTGGAGTTAGCCCCAATATTGTACGGGTTCGGTGACCGCCCTCAAGCGTCCCATAGTGGAGCGAGTGCCCGCCTTTTGTGGTGCGCACTCGGGAGAATAGGGTGAGCCTTTTGTGGCGCCAGTGAGTTGCGTGCTTTCGCATCCGGGGTGAGGCCTTGTGTGGCGTTGGGTGACCATCGAGCCACCACACCTCGAGGTGAGCCATTTGTGGCGTTCGGAGAGCATTTATCCATCGCACCTCTCCAACGGAGACATAGCTTCTTTGGAAGTGAACTTCGGGAAACAAATCTTCGTCTCCGTCCATCGGTTATCTCTCAACCGAGCCCTTTACTTATGCACTTTACATTGTGATAGCCATCGTGCTTGAAGTATTTATACCTTTCTATCACCTTGTTGCTTGTATTGCTTAGCATAGGTTGTTGGTGCACCTAGGTGAACTTAGTGGCTAGGTTTTGTGCTCAATAAATTAAACGTTAGTTTTATTCCGCATTTACTTGAGCCTATACCGTAATAATTTTAAAAAGCCTATTCACCCCCCCTCTAGGCGACATCCATTGCACTTTGAATTGGTATCAGAGCCAGGTATCACGCTTTTAGGCTTCACCGCCTCGAGAGTAAAGATGTCTCCTAGGGGTTTAGTGCACTCTCACACATTTACATTTGATGGCACACATTATGATGTTTGGCATACTCGCATGCTTAGTCATTTCCGGGCCATTGACCCAAACATTGAGCGAATTGTAGATATGGGCTTGTCTCCTCCTAAGGATCCCCAAAATCTATCTTTGGAGGAGAAGACAAACTCTTATCTCGAAGCTCAAGCATCTAATGTGCTTGTTAATGTTGTGAGCTTTGTAGTTCTTTCCTCAATCATGCCTTTCCGGAATGCTCATGATATTTGGACCAAGCTTCAAGCAAAATATGATGTGTCCAGGCTTACTGAGGATGATTGTGTTCCCTCCACCTCTGGCCGCGATGAGTTCTCATCTTCTTCCACTACACCATGATATGGTGAGTGGTGATAGAACTTGCAATGTAGATAGTGAGATTTCCATTCATGATTCTTTGTCTCTATCTCATTGCAATGTTGTATATTTGGGCATGAACACTTGTAGGACCATATGTGATTTACATCCTAGTGTTGATTGCCCTTGCATATCATGTAGAAATGGATTGAATATATCTCATGATGATATGCTTGCTTTGCCTTGTTGCCATGATAAATGTGCTTCCATTTCCTCTAGTACTTGTATTGCTAACCATGTAGAGGAAATCAGAGAATTTGTGGGACAATGCAAGGTTGCGATTGGAGCTTCATGTGTTCCCCCATCATCATCTTCTCCCAATGTTCACTTGTGCCTCATGGCTAAGGGTTCAAAGGTAACCTCTCCTTTGGATCCTAATATATCTCATGATGATGTGAATGTTGATCATGATGAAGTAAATGATGATGTTGCTTCTTTAAAAGAGAAGGGGGGCTAGTCCTTCGTGCTCTTCATCCAAAAAAATGCTTGCTCTACTTTCATTGAAATATTAACCTTTGCTATAGAAAGTAGGCAACTTATTGATGAACACGAGGATACTATTAACAAAATGGGTAGTCTTGAGCGTGAGTATGCTAATACATTGCCAACCTAAATGAAGCTCTTGAAGAGGAACAAACCACTAAGGCCTCGTTTTATCCCTAGTGTTTTGGGTGAAAACACTTTCATCACCCAATCCACTCCAATCCTCTTCCTTTCCAATCCCCAACAAACCTCTTTCTAAAAAATGTTATTTTGTAAACCGGGAATGCTAGAACAGCAGTAGTACTGTTATCACACAGAATTCAGAAACTTTACCAACAATGCCTCACGAGTTTTTATAAAGATTCAATTTTTATACCAGCACATGAACAAAAACGTTTCAAAAACAAAATGCAACAGTTTCTAGCTTTCAAAAGATGAGAATATTTTCACCTAATTCTATTAGCTACTGAACAACAGTATACCTAATCACACATACTAGTTATAACCAGCAATTAAAGGTGTACTCCAGCTCAATCAATAAAACACCGAGTCTTGTAAGTATAAGGAAGATAAGAAATGAACAGTGCATAATACATATCAATAAAAATACATTTTTTATAGCAATAATAATACCAAATTTGATGCCATATTTGTGAGAATTAGATTTAAAGCAATAATAATACCAGATTGCAAGTGCCCGCTGAGAGTAATGGCATCATGAAGTTCTATGCGGCAACAATACCAGATTACAACAAACGAGTAAGAGACAAACTCTTAAATTTAAGTATAAATTACAGACATGAAAAAGTTCCAAATAATATGCAGCTACTTCGTAATTTATCTTAGCCCTCCTCCTCTGTTATAACCTGTCCAGAGAACTCACCATCACCATGTTGAAAAAACCAAAATGTCAGCCTTTCTTATAAAAAGGAATTTCATTTTGGATATATACTTAAAGTTCTGTAACTCCTAGATGATATATACACGATTCCACGATGCCCTTCGTTTATCATGTACACAGTTGACAATACATAAAAACATGCATAACAGCAACCAAATATAAATTTGAACAACAAAGCAAATCAAGGTTACTACTACTATAGAACAACAAACCAAATCTAAATTTGAACAACAAAGCAAATCAAGGTTACTACTACTATAGAACAACAAACCAAATCTAAATTTGAACAACAAAGCAAATCAAGGTTACTACTACTATAGAACAACAAACCAAATCTAAATTTGAACACAAGATATGGAGCTCCTAGCTCAGCAGTAAGCACCAATGACAACAAGTACTCAAAACTAACAGCAACCATCCATCTCCATCCATCCAATGGAAACAATATCAAGTACTCGAAACTATAGAAACTACAGAAATCAACAAGATGACAAGCATGTAATGTACTACAGAAATCATGTGAGATACTACATAAATAAGGTATTAGCAGCTTACCAATCTGACTTTGAAGCCATGCCAAAGCACTTCCATCTTTATCGGCAACGGCATTGATGAAAATCTCGCAGTTTTTGGGACACTTGAATATACCATAGCATTTGACTTTGAGATCTGGTGTAACCCCTTCCAATGCTTTCAATTCTTTCATGCATCTGGTTATTGAGAAGTCTGCTGCCTCCTCCTCCTTGCTTTCTTTTTCTTTGATGTCCACAAATCTTTGCATGACACCTACTAAAGCATCTCCACTACTCTTTTTAGGACTTCTCTTCGGCTTCTTGGGAATTTTCTTGGGCCTGGTTTTTGCACCACCAACACCACTTGTTTCTGCTTGATCTAACATTTGCAATTCATCATCGGCTTGTTGGACAGCTGCTTCCTCTTTCTCCAACTCTCTTTCATCCTCAAACTCACCATCACTTTCTATGTTGTTGACATCATCTCTCGGTGGTGGCTCGGCCATAGAGGTAAAGTTGAAGTCTCCCTCGGCTATTTGGCCAGCAAAAAACATAAGGATTCAACAAAGTTTGTCGCAATACAACACATTGATCATAAATTTGCAACAAGGTTTGCCACAAAAGGATTCAATAACATAAGGAAAAAACTACAAGTGTACACACTACTAAACAGTAGCACCTGTAACGCAAGAAAAACAAAGTTGAATCAACTTACTTTCGTAAAGTTGCCCTAGCAGATCATACAGAGGAAACCTTGAGTCCTCCGTTCTGAATTTTCTAATCTTATTGCCAAAAGACTACAAGAGTAAGATAAATGAATATTAGTATGATTAAACTTGTCACCAAATTATATAACAAGATATGATCAGAATGAAGCAACTTACAACTTCTAAGTTGTCCCAAAGATGGGCTCGGCTTCTATCATGCACCGGTGTTCATTCCACCCAACGCCACTTTGCTTTCGTGCATCCCTCAACATTCTGTAGTCTCGTTTGAGATATTTTTCCTTATTCTGAATCTGAGTCTTTGTGAAGTGCACATGTGTGTATTTGGAGTTGAAAATTCCAACCATCATGTTCCACGTCTCGCTGCTCCACCCATTTTGGCTTTTGTGGTAAGTGTTGTTGTGCTCAAGAAGTACATCCACGAGAGCCTTTTCAAGTCCACGATTCCACGATGCCCTTCGTTTTCCATCTACACAGTTGAAAGATGCTATAATAAATCTACTAGAGAATATAAGAAAGCTACTGGAGAATATAAGAAACATGCCATATTTGTGAGAAATGAATACCTCTTGGAGAAGCATCCCTATTTGATGATTTTGGTGAAGTTTTTTTCATAAGTTTCTTTCCCATTGTCTTGGACTACATTAGGTTATACTTTGGAGATCCTTTTGGGTACATCGGAGAGCCTTTTCTATACTTTGGAGAACCTTTCGGATACATATTCGCTGAAAGATACATTATATCATGTTTAAAAATGACAAATAGTTCATTTTATTACTAGAGATACATCATTACATTACATTATATCACCATAAGTTTCAGAGAAACATTATTACATGACAAAGACTACATCTATGACACTAGCTATTGTTGATAATCATTCCACATCTCCCATGCAATTTGGTCCCTCAAGTTGTTTCCATTGAGGTTGTTCTCTAAAAGATTATTCTCTTGGTGGTTATCACCGTCATCATTGGTCAGATTCACAAATGTTGCTGGGTCAATGTTATCCTGTTGGTTTTCAAGCCATTCCTCATCTCCACCATGCATTTTAATAATATTATGGAAGATCGCTGCAACTGTTGGAATCTTGACTTGATTCTCTATTTGATGGAAGGTTGCAACATTAAGAATAGGGAATCGCTTCTTCAGTATTCCCAAGAGCCTTTCCACATGATTTCTCATCACTGCATGACGGAGATTAAACAATTATTTATGGTTTTGTGGCCGACGGCGACCATGTCCCCACTCTTTCAAGTGGTAGCGCACACCCTAAGTGCAAGAAGAAGGACTGGGTGTTTGCGTAACCACCATCAACTAGGTAAAATTTTCCATTTGGTACTTTGAAACCTTTGAGTATTGCAGAACTCAAAACCCTTGCATCGGTGGCAGAATCCTCCCAGCCACATGAAATGAAAGATATTTAGATCAAATTCGCAAGCAATCATGACATTCTGGCTAAGAGAGCCTTTCCTATTTCTCCATGGAGCTTGGTATTGAGGAGATAGACTGATAGGAACATGAGACCCATCTATATCACCTATACAGTTCTGCAATGAAATGAAATGGAAATTATTTTTTGAGATTATACTAATAGGTAAGAGAAGAAGATGTCATAGAAGAAGATGGAACCTTGAAGTATGGAAAGAAGCGGTCGTCCATAGAAATCTTGGGATGCGGTTCATCAATGTATCGAGGCCTCACAAATCGAGTTGCTAAGATGGGAATAATGTCAAAGAACTCTGATATATACTTGTGGAAGGTGTATCCACTATGCTCAAACTCCAATTGCAGATCTTAAAATGACGCACTATGTGATAGCTTATAGAGAAAGAAGGCCAACTTCTCTTCCACCTTGAGTCTACTATCTAATATGAGGCGCTCATTCCTAAGATATGATGCCAGCCACCTGAAAAATTCCGGTTCCATCCTAAAAGCTACCTGATAGTTCTTAACATGTCCATCTAGGATTTGCCTAACTCTCTTCTTTCCGTAGAGAATGGAGCTGTGGCGTTTGATTCTTTCCCTACTATCCATCAGATATGAATAAAGTGCTGGAAATATGAAGAACACCATCTCATCATCATCCTCAGCCTTCCTCTTCCTAATACTTTCTAGGCTCCATGGATTCATTTTAGGACTATACAAAAAAAAGCAGTACCAAAATAAGCAGGACAGAAACATGCATGTTCGCACGTTAAAAAATGCCTAAAGTGTAGGTCATACACATACCGAAATCATGTGTGCTTACAGGGTCCCACAACGGCGGCGGCTCGTCCAACCCCACTAGAACCAAAGGAGGAGGTACCTATAAACATAAACATGATGAAACATCACACAAATACGTAGTTGAGTTAGCTCAAAGAAGATTGCTGCACGTTACTAGAAGAAGCAAGTCACAAACAGAAAGATGTAAATATCCTGCTACTTGTACTTTTTTTATGCTACCCTACCAGAATAATGCTACCGGTATTTACTCTTACTCCAATTCACACTAATTCTTTGCAGCGCCCATAATAGGCCATGTTCTAGTACTAGTTCTGGTGAAACATATACCTAGAATAGCTAGCATGGAACCGAACAAGAGTTATGCAATGATCAGGCTATTAATGCCAGAGGATCATTGTAGGGATCAGGCTATGCATTCTCTCCAATTAAAAAAAAGTTGTTGTGTATTCTGATAGCAATAAAAGATAAATTCAAATTAAAAAAGATGAAGTTTCTGTGTTATTTGTGCTCCAGAATCCAGAGGCAGAACAAATATCCAAATGGAATTGCAAAAACTGCAGCAATAGTTACACTTCATACAACTGGGAAGCTGATGGATTGATCTGAAACTGAACAAATCCGAAATATTTTTTGATATATTTGAGTTCCTGAAACAAAAAGCTTGTCCTAATGAATTGTCAAGAACAGGGCTTCGACAGAAATTATGGTTACACTCCGTCAAAATCTGAAAGCTAATGCAGTTATTCACATGCAGATTTCTAGCACACAACCCAAACAAACTCCACTCATTTTGGTGTTATTTGAGTTCCCGGGACGGGAAAAATTATCCAAATAAATCTAAAAAGGACAATCCCATCGAAATATTATGGTTACAAAGGGTTGTGGAGACTATTGCGTATTGTAGGCAAACTTCAGCTTCTTTAACTGCTCCTCCAGGAACGAAAGAATTGGATTATTTGCCCACAACTTAACCATCCAGCGATGCTCCAGAAATGTGGAGTGCCTTCTGTGGTGGGCAAATAATCCAAGACAGGCAAGCCCTTATGTGGCAACGACTGAATCTTCGCATAGAATTGTTGTCCAAACTACCTAAACTGAACAAGGGACACTACAGAATTGTTGTCCAAGAACAAGTCATATCATGAACTTAACTAGTAGATCTGGATGTTCTCTCTTCCAAACTTAAAAAATATTTTCACTTATAGGCATCAGTTCATCATACGGTAAAAGACAAGAAACTGATCTTGAACAAGAAACTCATTGTTGGTTCATGAACAATTACAGAGGAATCAACCTAGGTCAAGAACAATATCTACAGAGGAATCAACCTAGGATTCATCTAGCTATAGATGGGAGAGGAGAGGACAAAGTGGAAGAACTTACAGGAGAGAAGTCCAGGACTGCCGGAGAAGACGGACGGTGGAGGGATCTCGGAGTAGGCGTTGTCGGTGGCGTCGGAGCAGCGACGAATATCAGCGTCAGCTGTAGGGTGGGAAGAAGAAGCGATGGGAGCAGCGGAGGGATGCGGAGTGATGGAGCAATGAGGGATGCGAGCGGAGCAGCCGCCAAAGTAGTCCGTCGTCGCCGCCTCACACGATGAGGAAGAAACACGAGGCGAGAGGAGATTTTGCCCACCCCGATCCACTCAGGTATCCTGGGTTCACCAAGTTAAGCCCGATCGACCCACTCGTACAAAATGGTCTGAAGTGGTTTCTGGTGGATTAAAAGTGGACCGGGATTAGACACGTAAAACCCGGTCAACCCACTGCAACAAAACGAGGCCTAAGGAATCTCTTAAGGAGACATTTGCTCTAGAGCTATCTAGAGTGAAGAAATCTCATGATAGAGATCTTGAAGTGGCATGTTCCTTTCAAATTAAAAATGATGAACTTGAAGTTGCTTATGCCAAACTCCTTGAGGATTTTGAGCACCTCAACAATGGCTCTAGGGTCATCAAGGGTGAGCTCATCAAACTCACCGAGTTACATGAGCAACTTAAAGCTTCTTATTCTAAAGATCTTTCCAAGTTGACCTCACCTCTTTCATTAAATGATGATGCTTGTGCTACTAAATCTATTTCTTGTGAAGCATCTATCTTGAAGAAGAATGTTGAGCTAAAGGCTCAACTTTCTTTGATAACTAGCAACTATGGAAAATTAGAAGAAAGCCATGCCAAGCTCTCAAGCTCGCATGAGGATCTTCTAGTCTCCCATGGTAGGCTAAGGTTAGCTCATGAGGCCATTGTGTCAAAGGTAACATCTAGTGGGCCTCATGTGGACATTAGCACTACATCTACTCCTAATGTTATATTTCCATGTGCTAGTCCTTGTAATTCATCCACTCATAACCATGTTATATCTAGTGATGAATTGCATTCCTTGCCTTGTTGCTCTAACAATGAAGCTTCTACTTCCTCTAGTATTGTTGTTGGTACTAACCATGTAGAGGAAGTCAAAGAGCTCAAGGCTCAAGTCACTTATTTGAAGAAGGACTTGAAAAAGTGTCATGAAGGGAAGACCACACTCAAGAAGATGCAAGTGACAAGAGTGGGCTTGGATTCAACTCCAACACCAAGAGCAAGCCCACTAACTCGTTGAAGCACAAGGGCAACAATAAGAAGGGTCAAGGACAAGTGAAGAATCCGACCAACATTGTGTGCTTCAAGTGCAAGGAAGAAGGGCATCATGTGAGAGATTGCCCATTGAAGAAGAAGCTTCTTAGTGAGAAGCAACAAGGGAAGCGGCCTCAAGCTCCTCCACAAGATCGTTATGGGCCACTTCCCAAGAAGCCTCAAGCTCTTCTTCATGGCGCACCTCCTCCCAAGAATAAATATGGCAAGAGAAGAACTTGCTACATTTGCCGTGAGAAGGGGCACCTTTCTTCCTCGTGCACCATGGGTAACTCCTCATCCCATCCTATCTTGATTGATGATGCTTATTCTCTTCATAAGGATGAGGGTGGCAATGTGTTTGCCAAATTTGTTGGTGCCCAAAGTGGTGTCAAGAGAATAACCATTTGGGTGGCCAAACCTATTGTGACTAACTTCTTAGGACCCAACTTGGTTGGGGACCAACAAGCTAAAACTTGATCAATAGGTGTTTTTGGAGGGCTTTGGAGACTTGACAACCTTATGAAGAATTGAGGGATCTTCATCAATGCCTTTTATCAAAGTCAAGTCATTTGGGTTTTCATGCTTCTATCATATATCCAATGTTCCTCCTTGCGGTAACTTGTGCTTAACTCATTTACATTGCTAGTTACTTGCTCCCTTGTGCATGTATGTGTTGGTTTTGTTCCTTGCATATGTGTGTACATGTTGTGCTTCCCACTTACTTATATTAACATATGATGTATATTTGTGTATGTTGGTTGGCACACTGTGTATTTGTGTTTCTTGGTTTGGAGCCTTTATTGTTTCTAGTAGGTATCTTATTTGGCTCTTGTGAGGGATTAATGGACTATTACATTTTGGGGGAGTGTCATGCTTGGGCATTCCACAATCCTAAAATGTGTGTACATGAGGAAAACCACTTAGTAGTTATATTGTTTGGTTATCTAGTCTCTATGTGGTATGTCTTTCTCATGATAAAATCATTTCCATACTGTCCATTAATACCTCTATTTTGATCTTTTTGCCTCTTGTTGAGATTTATTGGTTTATCACATTATGGGGGAGTCATATGCTTTGTGCATATTACAAACCTAGAAAATGTGAACATTTGAGGTAGTGCCACTTAGAATTGATATTGAAAATTATCTAGCTCCTATGTGGCACATTTTCTCATACAAGTTCCATTTTTCGTGGATGTTTTATTGCTCATCTCTTGGATCTTGTGTGTGAGAGTGATTCTTGGTATGTGTTTCCTCGTATTTGGATCTATATCCTCATAGGAACCACCTGCTTCTATTTAATCTAATCACTAGTGATTGTGTGATTATTTGAAGCAATCAAGAATTTCTCTTGAAGCATCAAGCTTATTTCTCATGCTTTGTTATATGCTTGTTGTTGTGAATATGATCGTGATATACTTGCAAACTACCTACGGAAAATTTCCCTTATATTTATTGACTTTGGACAATTGGTACTCCATATATGGTAGATTTTATTGATCATATTCACTTTGGCCTTTTATTATTTGCCTTATCTTTGGCCAAGATAATGTTTTTCTATTTGCTCCCTAGCTTTCCTTACCTCTTGTGGATCATCTTATTTTATTGGTATCCCCTTGTGTTTTATTTAGTGTAGGTAGTAGTGATGATCTCATTTTTGGGCATTTTTCGTTCAAAGTAAAAATTATATATAATGCTCTACTTATGGGGGAGCTCTCCTATATTATCTAGAACATTGTTTTATGCTTTTTGATTTGATCCATTTTTGCTTGGAAGCTTGATCCTTTTTGTGTTGATACTTTGTGTGCCATCATGAAAAGTGTGAAGAGTTTGTTTTGGTTGTTGTTTCCTTGCTCTCGTTGGGAGTTGGCTTTATCTCATTCTTTTTCACTTTTTTTGTTCTTTGAGGATGATATAAATCCTTGAGCCTTGGTATTTTCTTATCCTTTTTCTTGGCTCTTTCTAGTTCATTTGTTGAACTTGTGTTCTTTCATGTGTTGATTTGGCTCTTCGATACAATTTGGACACCTTTTGTCGAGTCACACTTTTGTGTGTGTCTTATTGGTTTACTTGGTGTTTTTGTTCAAATTGTATCTCCTTTAGGTTCTTGAAAGCCTATGCATGCATATTTACTTCTTGTATATATTATGGCATGCTTGCTTTCTTTGATCCAATATATAAGGGAAACTCCACCAAATCCTAATGGGCTAAGATGTGCATGAAATTCAATTTCATATCAATATGCACATATTTGTGTGGGGGCTCTCCTATGTATTGTAGTTTCACTAACTACTTTGGACCCAATTTGTTTGGGGACCGTAGTGTGCTTATTTGTGTTTTAGGTACATTGGGATATATATTGGGTGCTTGTATCTTAAACAAGGAAGAAGTGGCGTCTACATGTCAATTGGATGCAAGCTAGGATGATCAATGATTTCATATCTTCTTCATCCTACCAATTATATCTCGGTAACAAGTATCTCTCTCTCATGCATACATATCTTGTTCCCAACCTTGTGTAGGTTGCTTGTTGGCATGAATTTGTGTTCTTCCATATGTTGGATTTCTTGATTTGGCTTTGAAGAGGTCTCTCTATTGCAAATGTGTGTATGTTGAGATGAGTGCATATAATGGGGACTATACTAAATCATGCTCATGATTCACTAATCCCAAATATGTCAATCTAGCAATTTTGTTGCATATCGTTTCCTCAATATCTCTCATGTGCAATAGTGAGTATTTTTGCCAAGTTGATTTCTATCTTGTGATACTTGTTGACTTTCTCCATATATTCCTTCTATCCCTTTATTCCTTTGGTAATAGTTGTTATGTATGGAGTTTGTTGGTGTTTGAAGCTCATCGATGTACGATAAGATGTATTTGAGCCCTTGGGCATTCTTTCAAGCAAAACATCTTATTGGTATATTCTATGACTTCCTCTTTGCCTTTCTTGTGCTTTCTTGAGTATCTATCTTGTTTGTGCATATTTCTTTGTGGACATTTGTCTTTATGATATTTTCCACCTAGAAATTTATACACACAAGAGAAGATCATCCTTTGGTTGTTTTTGCATTTCTTGGAACCACCTCCTTTTCTTTTTGATTCTTCGATGGCTTCCAAATTTTTGACATTTGATTGCATTGTTAAATGAGTTTGGAGAAGTGAGGAGTCCATGGTTGTGCACGTTGTTTCCAAATACAATTACTATAATTGGTGCACAATATTTGGGGAGCTTCTCTAATTCATTTAATAGTGCACAATTTCATTCTTTCTCATTTCTTGTGGTTTAAATGCTTATGGGGGAGCAAGGATTCCATATTTGTGCATATTGTATTCAATACAAGTATTCTAATCTTTGCACAAAGTTTGGGGAGCTTCTCTATTTTCATTTAAACACTCTTTTTGTTGATTGTTTCCATTTGACATCATTTGTTGGTGTTTCAATTGTTTCGTTTGGATCTTTTGATTGCTCGCTTCATTTGTTGAAGCTTATTTCTCTTTCTTTTCTTTTTGCTTTCTTTGGGTCCTCAATATAGTTTTACTTACTTCCAAGTTCTCATCATTTGACTTGTGCATATGCACATCTTTGGAGGAATTCTCACTATATTGGTCGTCTAGAACTTTTCACCCATTTTGGCAATCGATGCCAATGGGGGAGAAGTTTTGGAGGGTTTAAGGGAAGTCAGCCTTTGCTTTGGGTGTGTTCTTAAGCATTTGCCTCTCATGCTCTTGCATCTTTGTGGTTGCTTTGCATGTTGAATATATAGAGGAAACTCAACCAACGGTAACGGTTGGCAATCTATGCAATGAAATTCTAGTTCATCACACATGCATAGATTGTGGGGAAGTTTGCTCTATATATTGTGGTTGTACCAACATCACATACTTATGTAGTATTTGATGTTGGGGCAACCTCTTTGGTCATTAATTGTCATATTTAAACCCTTGTAAAGGGATTGTCATCAATTACCAAAATGGGGGAGAATGAAAGGGCATGTATGCCCCATGTGTGGTTTTGGTAATTAATGACAATCTCTATGGACTAATGTGTAAATTGAATTTCACTTGTAGGTTTGTCCATTGGCATCGCTTGGGCCATGTGTTGGTCTCAAGGTTGGAAGATGAAGAAATGTCCAAGGGCTTTGTGCCCATTGGAATCATGAAGAAAGAAGGAGCTTGAAGGTTGATCAAGACATGTGCAAAGAGTTGCATCAAGATGGATCAACCTCAAGAAGAGATGATGAAGGGCGAGCTCAAGATGCGCCATCTCTAGAAGATCTCACGCTTGAAGCCTGCCATCCTCATGATCATGGGGTGATGAAGACAAGTTCAAAGAAGAGGTTTCCCCATGGAGTATGGGGGAGCAATTCACAAGTCTTCATCTTCATCAAGCAAGAGCTATCAAGAAAGGTGTTCCCACTATAGAAGAACAAGACGGTCTACATCAAGTTCAAGTGGGTTGCTCAAGGCAAAGGTATGTTCTTGATAGGTCTTCTCTTTTGCCGGTCTCGTGTTGTTAGTTGGGAGACCGGGTTTAGGATAGATAGCCGTACTATCAAGAGGGGCTCTCAAGCGGGTGTCTTGATTGCATCGTTTGGAGAGAGCTCAAACCTTTGCATTCATAGCATCATCTTTCTTGGTTGTTATATGGTTCTTGTCCATGAGAGGATCTAGAGCTTGTGGTCATCATCATAACAAGCTCTAGTTCATCGTCCAAGGATTTCCCTTGCATATCTTATTGCGGTTTTTTGATCTTGCGAGTTTTCTGGCTCCACACCTTGGGCGATACTTCACATATATATACTTGATATTTTCTCCCTTGGTGGTATCAAATATTTAACATTTTGTTGGGTTCTCTTGGTTGTATCTTCCCAACAAAATTGGTTTCATCCCAATCGGAGTTTCCAAGCTCATCTTCTTGTGTTTTGGGTTTTGGAGGTTTTACCGGTTCATTGCTTCTAGAGAGGTCATAACTTTCTCAATTTTGTTTTATCCTTCCATGCTGGACTATGATGTTTATTTGCATAATCTTATATAGCTTTTCGTTCTCTTCAAAACGAGCCCAAGGTCATCAAAAATGGAGTCCGGAATCAAAAGTTATTGAAGTTTTCGTGCAATGATATCCTGCGTTTTTGCTTGAGCGGAAGTTCCGGCCCAAGTTCCGGTCAGGATCAGTAACTTGTGTTTCTATTTGCCGGAAGTTCCGGTGGGGCGCGAATCTGGCTCAAACGGTCAGTTTTTCCTTGTCCTATTTAAGGGGGCTTCTTCCCCAATGGTTTCCCATCTTTTGAGCTCGTTTTTGCCCACCATTGTTGACCTATTTGAGCTTTCTTACTCCCTCTCCCTCCCATGATTGTTACATCTTTTTGAGGGAAAAGTGAGAGGATATCTAGATCTACAATCCCCCCAAGTCAAATCCCTTCTTTGTGAAAGAATCATTGGGATCTAGATCTTGGAGAGTTTTGAGTTCTCCTCTTGTGTTCTTCCTCCCTTATTCCCCCAATAGCTTTTGTAGCTTTGTTGGAATTTGGGAGAGAAGGACTTGACCTTGCATTTGGTGCATATGTTTGAGTTCTCCTCTTGTGTTCTTTCTCCCTTATTTCCCCAATAGCTTTTGTAGCTTTGTTGGAATTTGGGAGAGAAGGACTTTCCCTTGCATTTGGTGCATAGGTTTGAGTTCTCCTCGGAGATTCGGCGAGTACAAGCTTGTGGGCTTGTTACTCTTGGGTTCTTGGAACCCTAGACGGTTGTGTGGTTGGATTGTTGACCTTTTGTGGTCTTGTAGCCTCTTGTGGCTTTGTTGGCCTTTTGTGGCATTGTAGCCTTTTGTGGCTTTGTTGTTGGGAGCCTCAAATTGAGTTGTGGAGTTAGCCCCAATATTATACGGGTTCGGTGACCGCCCTCAAGCGTCCCATAGTGGAGCGAGTGCCCGCCTTTTGTGGTGCGCACTCGGGAGAATAGGGTGAGCCTTTTGTGGCGTCAGTGAGTTGCGTTCTTCCGCATCCGGGGTGAGGCCTTGTGTGGCGTTGGGTGACCATCGAGCCACCACACCTCGAGGTGAGCCATTTGTGGTGTTCGGAGAGCATTGCTCCATCGCACCTCTCCAACGGAGACGTAGATTCTTTGGAAGTGAACTTCGGGAAACAAATCTTCGTCTCCGCGTCCATCGGTTATCTCTCAACCGAGCCCTTTACTTATGCACTTTACACTGTGATAGCCATCGTGCTTGAAGTATTTATACCTTTCTATCACCTTGTTGCTTGTATTGCTTAGCATAGGTTGTTGGTGCACCTAGGTGAACTTAGTGGCTAGGTTTTCTGCTCAATAAATTAAACGTTAGTTTTATTCCGCATTTACTTGAGCCTATACCGTAATAATTTTAAAAAGCCTATTCACCCCCCTCTAGGAGACATCCATTGCACTTTCAAGTGGTTCATTAGATCACAAAGTAATCATAGAAATATGTGGGAGCCATATGAATTTCCAAATTCCTCTATTGGTTATTGATCGGAGAAGTGTCTCGGTCATGTCCGCATAATTCACGAACCGTAGGGAGACACACTTAAGGATTCAATGTTGTTTAGTAGATATGGAATGTTAGTAGGGATACCGAATGTTGTTCGGAGTCTTGGATGGGATCCGGGATATCACGAGGAGATCCGGAATGGTCCGGAGAATAAGATTCATATAAGGAAAATCCGATTTCGGAGTTCGGGAAACATTCCGATGTTTTCATCGGAGAGGTTCTAGAAGGTTCACCGGTCCGGAAGGAGAATGGTCCATGAATGTGTCATGGGTAAGTGGATTGATTAGATCATATCCTAGGTCACTTGGTGTGGTCATTTGTGAGAGAGAATTAAAACTCTAAATTGAAAGTCAAACGTGAGGTTTGAAAAGTCAAACTGGAACAATGGTTTCCTAGTGGAAGTAGGAAAGAGTCCTTCCAACTTGGGTTTGGAAGTGGATTCAAACTCACCCCTCCCAAGGCTGCCCCCTCTCATAAATAGAGGGGGAGGGCTGCCCCAAAAAACCAAGTCCAAGCCCCTCTCCACCCGAGCCGCCGCCACTCCGGCCAGCCGCCGTCACCACTAGCCACAGCTGCCGCCGTCTGGCCGAGGGTGCCCTAGCTGCCGCCGACACCTCCTCCTCCACCCGGTCTTCTAAACCCTAGACCACCAGGAAACCCTAGACCCACCATAACTCGCACCGGCTTAGGCGAAGCCCTACGGGATCTTCCCTCTACTTCCGACACCACGCCGTCGTGCTGCCGGAATCACGAGGGGAGAACTACAACCTCCGTTGCCTGCTGGAACAAGGGAGAGGAAGATCTTCATCGAAAATTTAACGGTGACCGATCAAGGAAGCGCCACGAACGCAGCGCCGAAAGGATCGTCTACGCGAACTTGAGATCGGCAAGTGTACGACTACATCACCCACGAGAATCTGTTCTCGTTAACCGCTTTGGAATCTTCGAGGGTGAGTGCTTCTATCGACTGGTTGCTACAATCTAGTAGATAGATCTTGGCTTGTTTGTGTGCATGCGGTAGAATTTTTTGTTTTCCATGCTATGAACCCCTACAAATTACACTACTAACAACATGACTTCTCTCATGTCCTTAAGAACTAAACGAAATACTCACGAGACATCATATGGATCAAGATCATATATGATATAATGATGGATAACAATCTGAACATAAACAATAATTCAATGGTTCCACTCACAAGCATCAACTACAAAAGTAATCAACACCGGGAAAGTTTCCCCTAAGAACTATGCAAGATTCCACACAATTGTTACAGCGGGATGGAGTGATGATAGTGCTGGTGGAGATGGTGGTGTGGATGATGATGATGATCCCAATGAAGTCTAGCTTGATGACGGTGTTAATGGCGACGATCTCCCCACCCTGGGAAGGAATTTCCTTGGCAGAAATCTGTCTGCCAGAGAGCTCTTTCTCTCTTTGTAGTTTCCGCCCCGTAGAGGCGACGAAATCTTTCTGTGGTCGCTCCCCGAACTTTAGGGTTTCGAGAGTAAAATATAGGCGAAAGGGCGGATCCAGAGGTGGGCCAGGGCGGCCACACCCCCTAGTGGCGCGGCCCAGGGTGGCCCGCGCCTGAGGGGGGGAGCTGTGGCCCAACTCCGTCTCCCCTTCTGGCATTCTTCGTCTTCTGGGAAAATATGATTTTCCATATATTTTCTGGTATTTTTCTGATCTTCGCGAAAATTGCATCTAGACACCGTTTTTTCCATCAGAATCCTGACTCCGGTTGTTCATCCTCCAAGAATCATCCAACATGCAAAAATATATGAAATGACATAAGTATCACCTCTTAATAAGGAATATATCAATGAATAACATTAAACTATGATATATAATAGTGATGCAAATTGGACGTATCAGTATTGCTTGTACAACTACCTTGATGAGGATCGCTTTTCCCCTTTGGGCCATCAGACTGTCTCCACTATCCAAAATTACCTTCATAAGCATTGACTGTAAATCATCAAATTTGCCTTGGCGTAAACGCCCCTCCGGAGTAGGCAGCCCAAGGTACTTTGGTTCAAAATTCCCTCCACTATCCATAATTACCTTCATAAGCCTTGACTGCAAATTATCAAATTTGCCTTGGTGGGCAGCCCAAGGTATTTTAGTTCAAAATTCTCCTTTTCCACTTGCAAAATAGTCTGGATCGCCGACTGATTGCCTTGCGTACAAGAACCACTAAACAGTATAGAACTTTTGTTGGGGTTAATCAATTGGCCAGTACATGCATCATAAACATCCAATGATTCCTTCACACGGGCCGCCTCCTCTTCAGTGGCTCGGAAGAACAACAAGGTGTCATCGACAAAACAATAGATGGGAAATATTGGGAGCTCTTTGACACACCTTAATCAGAGTAATTCTGCCATGGTCCACTTTATTTTTCAATAAGGTAGATAATCCATCCGCCACAAACAACAAACAAGAAGAGGAAAGGAGACAACGGGTCACCTTGCCTAAGGTCACGAGATGGAGAAAATGCTTTCAAAAGAGTTCCATTAAATTTAACCGAATATCTCACCGTGTTGATGCAAGCCATTATCCATTGCACCAATTGGTGGGAGAACCCCATTTTTTCATTGTACTCTCCAAAAAGTGCTAGTCAACTCGATCATAGGCTTTAGATAAATCAAGTTTATAAGAACAAAATTAGGAGGTAGTCGAAGTACCGTGTTCCATATAATGCATGTATTCAAAAACCAAGAGGACATTATTTGTGACCATCCTTCCAGGTATAAAGGCAAGGCACTCTGATTCTCTGATATAACATCCCCCAGTAAGGGTCTCAATCTATTCACCAAACACTTCGATACCACTTTATATAGAATATTGCACAAACCAATTGGCCGATAGTCCTTTAGCTCCAGTGGGCTGTCAATTTTTGGGATTAAAATGACCGAGGTATTGTTAATGCCTTCCGGCATAATCCCCGTAGAGAAGAAATGTTTGACCGCAACAATTACTTGCTCCCTTAGTAATTTCCAATTGCGCTGGTAAACACGAGCATGGAAACCATCCAGCCTAGGGGCCTTAATCGGGCCAATATAAAAGAGTGCCATAGCTATTTCCTCATAGGTGAAGTCGTTACACAGATCAGTATTCATCTCCTCGGTTACCTGTTCAAGGAGTTAAATTATTTGCGTTAAAGAAAGAAGTTAAATTATTTATTGCTTGGCAATTTAAAGTGGGATCCCGAGTATATAGAACCTTCAAGTATGATATTGCCATACGCTGCATCTCCAACGGAGTAGTTTGAACCACGTCGTTATCATCCTTCATTTTGTCGATTTTAATTGCACGTTGGTGGAAAAATTTAGTGTTACGGTCTCCCTCATTTAGCCTCTCTATTCGTGATCTTTGAAGCCACAACATTTTCTTTTTATGCATGACTTCATTCATTAAATTTAAATCCATAGTGATTCGCGTATCTTCACTAGAGCCATTATAGATATATTCCAATTTTTCACATAGTCGGGCTAGCTCTTTGGTTATATTGCGGAATTTTGCTCGATCCCATGAGTGCAGCTTCTTCATAAAAGAGCATAAACCATCGCTTAAATCTCCTAGATTATTTAGTGGACCAATCCCTCTCCACTCACGGTCCAAAACTTCCATAAACGTTGAATCTCTTTCCTACACCCCTCTGATCCATATTAATTGTCACTGTATTGAATGTATCTAACACTAAAATATGTCTAGATACATCCATTTCCGTGACAAGTAATATGGATCGGAGGAAGTGATAAATTTGATACTGCAGAGTGCGTTTACTTGGCATGCCATGAATTTCCTTAGCAAGTGAAAGGAGTACAGGGCAATTGTCCAAACATGGTGATACCAGATGGACCACCTCAGAAGCCAAATAGATGTCACGCCAGCTATCATCCGCAACTGCACGGTCAAGTCTCACACAGACGTTTTGTATGCCTGCTCTTTTGTTATCGTATGTGAAAGAAAGGCCATAGAACCCAGGTCTTCGAGCTCACACACTTGCAGACAGTCTCGAAAAGCAGCCATGTGAGATTCCAAGCGGGCATAGGATGAAAAGTGCACATATTGCCACATTGCCTCATTAAAGTCGCCCATAGCTAGGCACGGTAGAGTGGAAGAAGCTTTAAGTGCTGAGAGCTGATCCCACATGCGGTGACGATGCTCAAGTCTTGGTTCCCCATAAACAAAAGTGACATGAACAAGTGGTTCGTTCGGATCAATCTCTCTGTAATCTCCTTAATATCAACAATATAGCTCTCAAGCCAGAAGAGAGCAAGGCCCACAGTCATACCATTATTGTCAATACCGTTAAAACCTCTAAGATCAAGACGACTCTTAAGTCGCCGAAGACGATCCTTTTTTTTGCCTAGTTTCACACAAAAATATCAGCTGGAAACGATGTGTCCTTTGGAGGACACATAGCTCACGAACTATCACAAAGTTTCCGGTGCCGCGACAATTTAGACTACACCAATTCATTGGTCCCGGTGGTCGTTCTCGAGGAACACCGCCGATAATGATATAGAGTAGTTTCCGATCCAGTAATAGCAAGTCTACACACCTGTGATCTATACTTTGACTTAACACACGCCGGAGGAGGTGGTGGAACACCTGGGTAAGTCTCGATTCCAGCTTCCACCGCATTCTCATTCACAGGGGTCTCCTTAGCATTGGACAATTCTAGTCCTGTTCTGGTAGTACTATCAACAACCTTAGCCATTGGTAGATCAGGTAGAGGTTTCACCGGGTTGCTACCCGTATATGTAATCTCATCGTCTTGTACCAGGTCTGCCTCTTCAGAGCTCCTCTTCCTGGGACTAGTAGAGCGACCCGCACCTTTCCTAGTTTGTCCTCCTCTAAAAGGAGCCCTAGGAGCAAACTGACGCGGTGCCGGAGTAGGTGGATTCGACCGACGGACCACAAGCATCCACATACCATACTACAACTAGCTATCCTCCCACGCCCCATCGCCGCATTCCTCATGATCATGCCCCATCAGGCCACACCATTTGTAGAAGAACAGAACCTTCTCATACTTCACCGGCAGCCTCCTCATCCCTTCCGGTAATGTGAGCAAAACAAAACGCAAAAGGGGTTTTTGCACCTTGACGTGCACGCGAATTCTCACGTAACGGCCCTAGAAGAACAGCTTTGGAGACATTTGTACTTCCTTTACTTGACCAATACGCCGAGCCAAGTCGTCAATCACCTTTGTCTTTCGGTGTAGCTCCAGTATGCCGTGGATCTGAGTCCATACTTGGGGGCAGTAAGACCATCAAAGTCCTCAATCAGCAAGCCCCGTCCACAAAAGGTCCAAGGTCCTTGATGAACAACCTTTTTCCAATCCTCGAGACAGCGGAGCTGAATAATGAACACTAGCTTCACGGAACTCCGGATCGCGAGATAAGTTCCAGATGCTTCTCATCTTCTCGAACAAGGCCTCTGAACTAAAAGAGCGATCTGTAAGGACCTTACCAATCGCTAGCCATCGTGCCTCCTTCTATTACTCCTTGGCCACATCCGCACCAACGACCACATCATCCAGTTCATCGTTGTTCAGCTCCAGATGGTTGAACATGTCGCCAATCTCCCCTCCTTTACCACCAGCCCTCCCCGAGGAGGAGGACGGTACTTATGCTTCCATTGTCCACAAACCCTAGATGCAGTTCACCGAGAAGAGGCATCGGGAAACAAGCCGCTAGATGTCAAGGACGGGCGGACAGGAACAACAGAACCAAAACCGGGGGAGGGGGAACGTATAGGAAGCCCCGGAGTCCGATCCAATCTCACAGAGGCGACGAGGTCGTTGCTGGAGCACACAAATCCTAATAGAGGGGCTATTATTTACTTTGATTTCTATGTTTTTCTATTCCTATCAAAGAGGCCCTAAGGATCTTCTGGATTTCACGAGTAAATATAGCTTTTTTTTGTTAAATTTTAGTCCTATTTTTCTCCTAAAAAACTTTGTACAAATTAATAAATGACGATGATTGGCACGAACAAGAGCGAAGAACATGACACGCCCCAGTTGACCCATGGGTCAAAGCGTCCGAATTTCCCCTCGTGCCTAAAAAACCTCCCTCTCTCTACCCGCAACCCGACCGAAGCCTGCACCCGCTTCCCCGTTTCCGCCTTCTCCCCACACGCGCTCCCCTCGCCGCCGGCGACCTCCACTTCTAGGGTTTCCATCCCGCCCACCCAAAATTCCCCCAATCCCCACCCCCAATCTCCCCAATTGCGGGCGCTCCCCAGCCGAATTGCCCCTCCCTCGGCCGGCCGGTCGCGGAATCCGTCCCCATACCTTGATGTAGTGTAGCTTGGATTGAAGGGGGTCGACGCCGAAGCGAAGCAGCGGGAGGAGCAGGGCATGTCGGGTGGGGGAGGAGGCGGTAGCTCGAGGTCTGACGCCGTCTCCGGGGGCAGCTTCCCCGCGGGCACGCCGAGGGGGGCGCCGGCCACGGACCCGCCGTCCCTGGCGCAGTACCTCTCGCTCGACCCGCTACCCGTCGGCGACTACAAGCACTCGCGCGCAGCGGAGCTGCGACGCGCGCTCGCGGACTCCGCGGAGCCACCGTCCGCGCTCAAGCCGCTCCCGCCCCTGGCCACCGAGGAGCTCCGGCGGATCCGCGGGGGCGTCGCCGAGTCGTCCACCAGGGCCAAGTACACGCCGGTCCTCGAATCTGTTGTGTTGTTTTGCGTGCATTGCTCTCGTGGCTCACGGGGTTGGAAATGAGGTGCAGGGAGAGGGCCAAGTCAATGCACGAGTCCATCCAGAAGCTGGAGAAGTACCAGAACGTCGTCGTGCGGCGGCGGCAGAGGAGCAGCCAGGGCAGCGCCGAGAGGTCGTCGGGGAGCGCGTCGGGTTCTCTCAGGATGGGGGCACAGAACAGTGGGGATACTCCTGTCCAGAGGCTTGAGGAGAGGGCTAAGAGTGCCACCATGAGCAAGCGTGTCCGCTCATCGCTGACAGCAGATGCACGGGTTCGTACCTCTGCTACTCCAGTGATGCTTTCAGTTAAATTCCATTTTGCCTATATGTCATCCCTTCCATTGTTGTGGTTAGTTGAGTTGGTACTTTGGGTTTCTGCATATTATTAGAGGTTCCATTTTTAGTACTGCTATAAACCAATGAATTGGTGCGAACTGGTTGTTGGCATGACATATCAGTTTGCCTGTGCAAATCACATGGAACAGCAGGTTGTGGAAGTGATCTTATCTTAAATGACAAGTCTTTGTAAACTTCTTTACATGAATCCTTCTGAACTTCTGTGATGCTTATGAGTGTGCACTTAGGCCCAACTATCGCTGTTGTGTATCGAAATCTCATGAGCATTGTGCAGAATGCAAACAGAACTTTCTACTCCCTCCGACCCAAATTAGTTGACTTAGATTTGTCTAGATTCGATTGTATCTAGACATGATTTAGTATTAGATACATCCGTATCTTGATAAATTTGAGTCAACTAATTTGGGTTGGAGGGAGTAGTTGATTAATCTTGAATGATCTTGTCCCCTAGCTACAGATGTGTCCAGAGTGGGCAGAGCTTTTATACCATGTTCCTTTCCAGACATCCCTTTTGTTGCTGAGTGGTTAAGAAACTAAATGTCCCCACACTTTGTTTTTGCTCCTTCAATTGTTAGACAAGAGTGAACATTTATATTTCCTGTATTTTAAT
Organism: Avena insularis; assembly: GCA_023614405.1. NCBI lineage: Eukaryota > Viridiplantae > Streptophyta > Magnoliopsida > Poales > Poaceae > Avena > Avena insularis. The sequence continues at coordinate 409,882,763 of CM042691.1, forward strand.
ATTACTAGTATATTTCATCCTTATTATGTCTCCACAGTGCTAATTGTTTGTCTTTTGGTTTGACTCTTTGACAACTGTATATTTCAGTTGGAAGGGCGTGTTAGTGTTTCTACAAGGCAAGGTCCTTTGGTAGATACTGAGAAAATTCCATCTTTGGAGAAGGAAAAAAGTTCTGTGAGAAATGTCAATGCTACATCAGGGTTTTCTGAAGACAAATTACGAGGCCTAGCTCCTGGTGGTGATGGATGGGAGAAGAAAATGAAACGTAAGCGTTCTGTTGGAACCATGCTCAATAGAGGCAGTGATGTAGACCGAGATGTTAAACCATCAGTTCAACATAGATCAAACAGTGAAGTACGAGGACGTTCTATTGATGCTCTTCCATTTAGGTAATCTTCATGCACTGTCATCGGTTTTGTTATCTTTTTATATTTTTTCACGTTTGCTTCAAATGAATCGCTATGTAGATCCAATGTGAGGTTCAGTATTCTATGGCGTCACAGGTCCAACCTCAGATTGTTGTCATAAGGTGTATGACCATGGCTGGCCATGTCAGCATTCAGGGTCACTTATCTTATCCCTCCTTTTGTTGTATGACAGACATGGAGCTTCTGCTGGAGCATCTGGAGGTAGCAAGATGGATATAAGTTCTCAGCAGAGTAGTTCTGGCTCACGGTATCTTCAGAAGACAGAGATGGATTCCCCATCTCTTCCGAATGAAAGACGAGAGCGCCATGCTGGGCAAGACAAAGAACGGGTTTTGGTGAAAGGAAACAAGTAAGTGTTGCTAGTTTGGTGTTAGTATTTTAGTGTGACATTTTATAACATGAGCACTCTGATTTGACTGGTTAAACCTCTTTGTGCTGCTGGAGTGCTAAGTACTCTTGATAACATGCACATGCACATGTAGTTTTGAACGTTCATTAGTTCATTATATAGAGTCGTTAATAGTTATGCGCTGCACCATTCTTCTGATGTTTTGCCTCCATTGTGATTCCAGGGCACATACTTCTGAGGATATGCAACCTGGAACCTTAAGTCCTGTAACCAAGGGTAAAGCATGCAGAGCACCAAGAACCAGTTCGCTTGTGGGCATTCACTCATCATCTACTTTGCTGCGCTCAGCTGGAGGAATGGATGAATGGGAAGAAGCACCATGCACAAATAAAGCCTCACCCTTGGGAAGCACCACAAATCGCAAGCGTCCTATGGCTGCAAGTGCCTCTCCACCTCCTGTTGCTTGGGTGGGTCAACGTCCACAGAAAATGTCGCGGTCAAGAAGAGCAAACGTTGTATCCCCAGTGTCAAATTTTGATGATCCCCTATCTGAAGGATCACCAATTGATGTTGCTGTTAGGCCTGCTTTAGAAATGCCTGGCCTTTTACTTCCAAGGGGTGCAGCTAGCAATAATTCACAAGCTGTATCTAGAATGGATAACGTTACATCTCCAGCCTGTCTGTCAGAAAGCGAAGGGTCTGTTGCTACTGAACACAGGAGTAAGGAAAAGGTCACAAATAGTGGTGACTTTGAGAATGAGGGGACAAATTCAGCTCATGTCGCAACAGAGTTAATTTTCTCATCCAAGAAAAGCAGGATTCCGTTGAAAGAAGAACTTGATGATGGTAGCATTCGTCGGCAAGGGAGGAGCGGAAGAGGCACTATGCATGTTAAAGGGTCATCCATACCAAAAGAGAAGTTGGACAGCACAGAAACGAGAAAGTTGGTAAAGAGCGTAAGACCTGTAGCTGAAAAGAGTGAAAGGTGCTTACTGACTAATTTTTTGGAACGGGTTAATTTTATTTTGCATCTGAAACTAACGATCTTTAATTTGGTGCAGTAAGTTAGGCCGTCCTCCAACAAAGAAAGGTTCGGACCGCAAAGCATCATCTCGACAACCAGAAATTCTGAATTGTGGGTCAATGGATATTACAGGTCTGCTGATAGACATTTTAATTTACTATTCAAAAATTTTGGTTTCTTTTTGTCAAAGTTTATGTTGATGCTAAACCTTCTGTTGTAGGTGAATCAGAAGATGACCGGGAAGAACTTCTAGCTGCTGCAAATGCTGCCCGCGGTGCTATTGGTGCGCAATTCTGCATACTATTGTTATTATTTGGCTGCAGAGAGTGTGGTTCTATGTTTCATGGTTGATTCTTTTCTGCAGTTGGTGCATATGCTGGTCCTTTTTGGAAGAAGATAGAACCAATGCTTACTTTCATCCGATCTGAAGATTTATCCTTCTTAAAAAACCAGGTTGGATTTTATTTGCCTTACAAGTGTTCATAGAATAGACCTATTTTACTGTTGGGATGAACCATCACTTACAGAGGTCTCTGGTCAGATTACATTTTTGGAAGAGCTTGAGATGGGCATGTCTAATATGCACGATGAAGATAAGTTAAATGTATCAACTAACTTTAATGGGCCGCCATCAATGGTACTCTCCCTTCTGCTACTCCCCTACCCAGATGTTTTCAATAGATCCTTAACTTCTGTATTTCTTTATATGTTTATTGTGTACTTCAAAGATCTGAGTTTGATACCTGGTTTCACATATTATTTTCATTCCCAGGGAGAACATTTCCAGGTTCTGCCTGTGTCTAATTCTTCTGTATTGGTGGATCAAAGCGAAGCAAATGGTATTGGACAAAGAGAATCTGTAGACATTTTGTCTTATAATGGCGAAAATCACAGCACCACATCGCAAAAAGCACAGGGGCAAGGAATATTTGGAGAAATGGCTCCCCTGACAAGTAGATTGCTCTCGGCTTTAATTGTAGAAGACGTCGATGATTTTTCTGAGTCCAATGGTGTGGAAGGAGATATACTTCTTGAGTTCTCAAATGACTTCCTTCCTCCTGCTGCCACAGTTGAATTTGGAGCTACGGCAGTAGAATCCAGTTTTGGGATGTGCCCTGATTTCAAGCATTCAAGCAGTAACTCAGTATATAACAGCATGTCCAATGGTTTCACAACTTCCAGCAATTTGAGGGGCTCATATAGTCAAAATTCAGTCTGCAGTGAGAATATATCAGATGGGATAAATGTTATGGCTTACCCAGAAAATGGCTCTTCACATGTGTCCATTCCACATATTTCACAGCAGTATCAAACTCCTGGAAAAGATTCATCTTTACCATTATATGGATATCAGTATGCACAGATGTCTTTGCATGACAGGACTTTGGTTGAGTTGCACAGTATTGACATTTTCCCAGAGATGGTATGGTTCTTATAAAAACTAAAAAACCCTCTATTCATGATAAGTTTGTCAATTGAAGATTGATTTGGGGCTGATTGCAAAAGATATCTGAATAGAAAGATAGATCTATCCATCTATCCATATATGTAAAAAAGAATCGTTTTCTATTTCATGAAAACTTTGATTCAAAGAACTGCGCTTAGCCCACCCCCACCCACCCAACACCACGCCAGCTCATGAAACGGCGGCTCTGCTGTAATGGATGGCAGAGAGTCCGTAGTTTCTTTGTTGCGTAGTTTGTTATAATTAATATGCCTGGATTTCTCATCGTCTCAAATAGTGTGAAACATGATTATCCAGATCACAGATATTCTTACTGTTCTGGTTCTGGTATTCAAAATCATATGTTTCTTATGTGGTTTCTGTAAACTGTGTTATTATTTACATTAGAAACTGAAAAGAGATCATGAATACATAATTTACATGACATAAGTGTATGTACCAGTTACTTCAACTCGAAAACATGCAAACTTTGGAAGTATGTCCGTGATCTGGGCTGAGAACAGGATGTCGATTTGAGAGCTTGAGTGGCTGTGGTTTGTTGGGTGTTGATCACTGATCAGTACTGAGTGTTGACTCTAATTTTGTAGTGTATGCTCCTCTAGGGTGAACCAACGGAAAACATAGTTTCATGATCCTCTAGAAACAGATGCATCATAGACCACCTCATCGTTTTCAATCATTGCCTGTGATTTAGTGCGTCTACCTGTTATGTTAACTCAAATATTGTGACAATAATTGTTCTGTTTGCAGCCCGAGCTGGATGAGGGAGAGGATGAGGATATCAATAAAGTTATTTTGGAGCTGCAGAAAAGACTCTTTGACCAGGTGGTTATTCAGTTCTGGTTAAGCTTAACAAATGATTGGATAATAATAACAGATCACCATTTTGATTTCTCTAGAATTCACTTGAAGTTACTGTGGCAACTAGGTCATACTATACTGGCATATATATTAGTAGTTATAGAACTTGTGGTCTAGGCTTCAAGCTTAAGTAGTGAGATTAATGAGATTATTATGGTGGAATTTCTTGATATCGCAATATTGATTGTGAAAGAAGTTGGTATTTCTCATGTGATAAATTGGCAGTAGTCAAAACTAGCAAAAAAGCAGGTCTAGCCAACTCAGCAGAATTCAACGGATAAGTTGGGTCCAGTGAGAATTCACTATTTTTTGGTTTGTTTACCCATTCGTCAAATAAGCAATTTTGTAAGAATAATTTGAGTCAGTTTGTAACAGTCCCACCTAGTCTTCATTTGGAATCATTATACCAACTGAGATTATGCACTGCACCTCAACTAATTCTGCTGTGTCTGTATCCTCATTTTTCATATGTCAATGATTTCCTTTTGGCTTTGGGTTTACAGCAGTTTTATTTGAAACACCTGCATGCATGCAGTATGTGCCATGTTCGATATTTTAATGTTTGAGAAACTAGGAAAAAAAGTTGAATGAAAAAAGACATCCCTGCATGTGTCTTTTTGTTGAACATTCAATTGGCATATTTCCTATAAAGAGTACTTTTGTCGTTTGCACATATTTTCTAGGAAATAAATATGCGTTTCTAATGAACATGCATGTTTCTCTACTTGTTTTAGGTGAATCAAAAGAAGTGCCAATTAAATAAGCTAGAAAAGGCAATTCGAAATACTAAAAGCATGGAGGAGAGGTATTAATGGTTCTACCCATGTTCCTTTAAAAAAACCTGTAAGCTATGACAGCATCTAATTCTAAAAGCTTGTTTTGCAGGAGCCTGGAGCAACATGCAATGAACAAATTAGTAGAGAGGGCATACAAAAAGCTGCTGGTAGCTGAATATTCTCTTAGTTACATTACCGCTTACTTTTTGTTAGTGCTAAAACTTTAAGGAATTGGACGATTTGGGTATCCTGTTTCCCATAGGTTTCGTGTCTTGACTGATTGATGGACTTAATAGAGGTGGATGATATGATGTGACTGTTGGGCTGGCACCTTGGTGTAGTTTTAGTTGATAGCAGCAATGCTTGGTCCAAAATATCTCATTATCAAGATACATTTATCTGGTTATGTATATAGCTGGCGGAAATATTATGTGTTAGTTTCAAGTATTACTTGTTTCTTCGGGTTTATTTATTTATTTTACCTCTTCAATAACTAACACAAGTAATAATATTCTAAACCTTGATTTTTTTTCACAGGGTGGACGGGGTAGTTCTAGTCATAAGGGTGGCCTCAGTAAAGCGGCCAGTAAGGCTGCAAAACAGCTTGCATTGGCTTTTGCGAAGCGAACGCTTGCCTGGTGCCAGAAATTCGAGGAAACAGAGAAAAGCTGCTTCAGAGAGCCTTTCCTTTGGAGTGTGCTGTCTGCACCTTTGCCAAAGAGTGAGGCAGCTGATGGTAATGCACACACACCTGTCGATAAGGCGAACGAAACCTTTATTCGACACATTGTGTTGTGAACAACTTCCAATAAAATCTGCTTTTGGTGTGCTGCAGGTGGTGCTCCAGGATCGGCAGATAGGCCGAAGAATGTAAAGCTCGACAGGAGCCCATTGAGCCAAGGTATTTCTAGCACTCTTGGACAACTCTGGCATGTAAATTTGTCGAGGAGAACTAGGATCACACTGTGATGATTTCTTTCGAACTCTTTTGTCAGTACTTATTCCAACAAACGTGTGCTGGTCTTTTTCCAGGTAGTACAAAAATTAAAAAGAGCGAGAGAGAAAGGGACAGGGATGGATCGGCCAAGAGCTCCAAATCAGGTGGCCGCAACTCATCAGGCAGCGGAAGGAACGATCGCAAAACCAAGATGAAACCGAAGCAGAAGCTCGCTCAGCTATCAACGTCAGGAAACGTCCTCGGTAGGGTCACGGAGCCGCCACCGCCACCGGCGTCGAGCTTCCCCTCGCCGTCCCCACGAGAATCCAGCGAGTGGAAGAACCCTCTGAGCCTGAAACCCATCCACCCTACTCAGCCAATCAGGAACACCGCGCCTATCATCCCCCAGGAACCTCTGGATGCTCCGCTGCCGGCGATGGACCCGATGGTGGACATCCTGGACGTGCCGGAGGGCAACGACATCGGCGCCTGGTTTACGGAGGACCTGGATGAGTCGCTGCAGGACTTTGACTTCTCCGGAGGCCTGGAGATCCCAGACGACGATCTCACCCAGCTAGGGTTCATGTGAGATGATGGGATATTAGTAGTAAATATCATTATATATGTGCATATGATTGGAGTTTTGATCCTATATTAGCATTATGTTGCTGGTTGACGGCACTAACCGAATAGCTGATGCCTGCCTCAAAGGTAGGCATTGAGACATGTGTAACTGAGTGTTGACATCTAATGTGCAAAGTCAAGTTGAGTATTATGTAAGATAGATATACTGGGAGGCAGTCGTTTTTGGTATTCGTGGAGAGGAAGTCAGTGGTGCAGAGTGTTGGATCAGTCTTCAGCAGCGTTGTGCACATTCAGTCTGGAGATGGATAATCAGAGTGTTCTTTTCTGCCTCTTGACTATAGGATTAGTCAAGAGGCAGATGATTACGTGAGGTTATTTAACCAGGCATTATTGGCCAAGCAGGCGTGGAGACTAATTGACAAGCCTGATAGTTCATGTGCTTGGCTTGTGAAGGCGAGGTACTTTCCTATAGGCAACCTGATTGATATTGTCTTTGTCACAAATTCTTCGGCTTTTTGGGAGGGGTAGAATATGGTCTAGAATTTCTGAAGAAATCATATCATCTGGAGAGTTGGTAATGGCAGATTTGTGTCTGGAGGGATCCTTGGAACCCAAAAGGGCCAACGTTTCTGGGTTTTTTTTTGGATGAAAATGGTGCTTGGAACGTGCCACGCTTAAACACATACTTTTGGCCTGCTGATGTTGAAGCGATTACTAAGATCAGAACTTCACCAAGGTTACTACAGTGCTCGGCACGGTTTCAGCGCAAATAATGAGAGACATGGTCATCATGTTATTGTGGCGAGTTTACATGGTCATCATGTTATTGTGGCGAGTTTGGCGGCTGCGAAACGACCTTACACACAATCAAATCGACCGCATCGTCGATCCCGCCGTGCCCTCCTTGGCCTAAACCGCGGCATGGATGCGTTGCCTTGTCCGATGACGGTTCTTTCGATTCATTTGGAAGGAAGCGCTGGAGCTGGTAATGATCCTAAGGGATGGCAGTGGCGTTGTAATCTTTGCGACTTTGCCTCATACTGCAGTCTCTTTCACTGCGGTGATGCTTTGAAGTCATAAAATTTGTGCACCGATGGAAGGTTTATCTCTCGCCTTGGAATGGTTCAATCTGCCTATCATTGTACAGACAGACTGTGCCAATCCTTGTAGTACAAGACAGATAGTGATTTGATTTTGCATCCAGTCATCTCGTCATCGTGTGGAGTAGAGCTGCAGGCCTTGCTAGCTCAGGTGCCGTCGTCTGCTCAACAGAGGGAGAGCATGCCAGGGACCTCAAGTCTGAATCATGAATTCTGACCAAACTCTGAATCCTGAATTCGGCCCATCAGTTTGCATCTTCGGCCCTGGACAATTATCAGTTCATTGAAATTTCATTCGTGATCGTGCGGCGGAGGCTCCAAGACCTCAAACTCCTCTTAACAGCTAAAACCAACAGCAACAGAGGCAATAGAACTAACGCAGCATCGGTTTCCTAACTGAAGACCAGAAACGCTACTGAAAGAAACAACACGAGGGACACCAAGTTTTAGGGATTACAGGACAACCATGCCCAGTAATCAGAGTCTTCCACAAGTCTTTTCCAGGTGGCAACATTCAGGACGATCAAGATCAATCGCCACCCGCATCGCCAACCCTCTGATTTGATAGGCAGTTAGTTACAGACTTATAGTTCAGAGTGTCAAATGGACATTCTTGTAATCGGCTAAGTCAAGCCAATTTGCACAGCTGGGCTACATATACGGATATTATCAGTACAGTGCATGAACTTCTCCTCAAATCCGTTCTGCCATATCCAGTTCCTGTCAGGGGTAGTATTTCACAGTTTATTTAGTTTCACTTTACAGGTCATCCTTATGCCTTGGCAACTGATCATGATCATGATCATGATCATAGAGTAATTAAGGACACACTTCTTTTGCTTCTTTTAATCCGTCACGAATACTGAAACGTACAGCAAAATGTACTGTAATTCTATTTACTTCTGATTTCTAAATCTAGGATGCTACCAACAGGTACAGTACATCTGCATTACTTGCTCTCAGACCCTAAACTCTAAACCCTAAACCCTAGCTTTTGCAATATGCAGACACAAATGAAAAACACAATCAGTATCATGTACATCGAGTGACAAGACAGGATGACTCACCATGCCTAGTCAATACAATTCCGATTATAGATGCTAAAGTTTTTCACAACCGTCTAGTTATGGCACAAGGAGAGGCAGTCGACAAGAATATGTGGTTGTGTGTCTAGATTGTAGCTGGGAACAGGGATGTCGCTTTTATCTGTGAAATGGTAAGCCACAGTGTACTTCCTCCCGAGGAGGTTGAAGCCCAGGTAGATGGTATCACCACTAATTGAGCCCGGCCCGATAGGCATCGACAAAGAGCAAAGCATGCCGATGAACAAGGCGTGCCCTCCACCACCAAAACTGTGGACCCGACAAAGAATTCCCGCATCCAAATCCATTCGATACACATCATACCTCCTCTCACTAAATTCTTGCGAGGACCTACGGTGCACCAGCATCAACTCCCCCGCACTATCCACCAAGTGCACGCGATCTCTTTCTGGCAGCTGGCAAACCCGAACAGGCAGCTTGGCGGCCACCTCTCTGTGGTGGCTGATCCTTGAGCACCATGACACCGAGTTGAGTGACACACAATAGAACCGTCCTGTGAACACCGAGGACGATGTTTGGATCTTACTGTGGACCCTTACTGGCTCCCAGCACGCATCAATGGGTACAGTACATCTACATTACTTTAATTTCTCTCAAAAGAAAGACACAAAAGCATTTCCATAGCAATGACACTAATTTTACCGAGGCTCCCACCTGATCGAACATTTAATCATCTGAAACTACTCCATCGGATAACAAACCGTATGCATGTATATCAGGTCATTAGGAAGCACAGCCAGTGCTCAGATAAGTTAACCAGCATTACCAGGAAAAGAACATACCTATATGGGGTTGCTCGTGATCATTGGCGATATCGTTGGCAGCGGGCCACTGCACTGCACTGGAGCAAGTTCCATCATTGGTCGTCTTGGCTTGGCCGTTCGTAGCATCCACATCAAGTAGAAGAAGAGCACCACACCGAGATGGTGAATTTCACTGGTTCAGAGCCATAGACTGAAAGGAGAGCATCACTTGTGTTTTGGCTTTAACCAAAGCTACAGCTTTAATTAGCAAGATAATTAGCTTTCGCAACATGTAGACACAGATGAAAAGGATGGGCACTGAGTGACGGGACAGGATGGCTTCCCATGGCTAAGCTCTTACATGCATCACAATATAATTAGTATATGATTAAAACGAAAACATGTGCCTACATGTCTTCAAATTAAACTCAACAAAGCATGACTAAAAGGAAACTAGCCAATACGATTCAGACTACGGATGGTAAATTTTTTCATGGCCATCCGGTGGTGCACAAGGAGAGACAGTCGACAAGAGTATGCGGTTGTGCCGTGCTCCGGCTGGCAACATACGTGGTGCTTTTGTCTCCAACATGGTAAGCCTTGATGTAATCCCCCTCGGTGTAGCCGGAGCCCGGGTTGATGGTGTCACCACTAACCGAGCCCGAGGAGAAAACCCCAATAGGCACCGACAGAGAGAAATGCATCCCGATGAACAAGGCATGATGTCCTCCAGCACAACCACCACCAAAACTGTTTACTCGGCAAAGATTTCCGGCGTCCAAATCCACTCGATACACATCATACCTCTTCTCCTTGAATCCTTGCGAGGACCTACGGTGCACCAGCATCAACTCCCCTGCATTCTCCACCAGGTGCACACTACCCGCCGGTGGCAACCCAGTAGGCAGCTTGGCGGCCACCTCCAGCCGCGGTGGCTGATTCTTGAGCACCATGAGGACACCAAGGTGGGTGACGCAGTAGAATCGTCCCAAGAACACCAAGGACGATGGTTTCACAACCTCACCTCTCAGCACCGGTGTCCAGCAGGCATCGCCCGGCTTTGCCATGCCAAAAATGCCCAACTTGTGGAAAGAGAGCACCACCGTGGAATCATCATCAAGAATGCCGGAGCCCCAGGCTTCAAAGTAGTGGTCGAAAGTAGTATCGGAAAGTAGGTCATACGCCTTCTTGGGCAGCAGCGTGGTGAGCGGCGGGAGGCTCGTGAGGTGGCGCGTGAGCGGGTTGAGCAGGTGGACGGTGGCGCGCTGCTGGTGGGCGTCGACCAGGACGAGGAGGCCCTCCGCGGTGACGCCGAGCACGTCGTGGTCATGGAGCTCGGGGAGGTCCACTTGGACGAACTCGCCGGTTGAGGTGTTGAGGAGGCGGCGGCGGTTGGGCGTGGCGAGCTCCTCCAGGAGCAGGACCCACCTCCGGGGATGGAAGCGCCGGTCGAGGCTTCCATGCGCGCGAGGCTCCGCGGAGCACCTCCGCCACGCGCGGCACACGGCACGGAAGCGTAGGTAGCCGGCGACATCATAGGCGAGGACACGGTCGGCGATCATCCCCGCAGGTCCCTCGTCGAGATCCGCCCAGTTCCTCTTGAGGGCAGGAGAGCGAGAGCAATCCATTGAGCTTCCGCCGGTCGCGCTCAGCACGCCAAGGAGGGGTCGTCGCCAGGAAGAGCGTAGATGGGGCCGCGCCGCCGCCGGCGTTTCTTTAGGGGAGGTGGAACTGATAACCCGAACCGGAAGGGGCCGGACCAGTTTTTGTACTTCACCTCTGTGTTGTTGGTTAGAGCCCATAGCGGATTGGTTAATTTGGCCTTCTTTCTCTTTTTTTCCTTTAGGGGGCATTGATGTGTACATAAAAACAACCTTTTTTTTCGCATTTTCACATATCTATTACTAGTAATCACACCGTTAAAAAAGTATATTAATAATCATACAAAGAGTCTAAAAAGTAATAAGAAAATATGAATAGTTCATTGGACTATCTAGCGACGACTATATACACTAGCACGAACCGAAGGCTCGCCGCCGTCCTCACCCTTCCATCACTGGAGTCGGGCTAAACTTGTTGTAATGCTCATTGGACTATATGGATAGGAAGTCGACATGCTAATTTTCCAAAGTATCAGTATATCATAACAACAACCATCACCAAGATGACAATCATAGATGGAAAGAGACTGATCTCAAACCACACCAACGAATACGAAAAACAATCAGATCGTAACTATGGTGGGGTGATGATGATGATCATACGAGAATACATTGGTTAGCATGGTGGAAGATGTGTATTCCCATAGGAAGAGGTGGCATGGGTTTTCGTGATCTACATACCTTTAAATGGCAATGCTTACTAAGCAATGCTGGAGACTGATGGAGAAATCGGATTCCCTTTGCTCTGGAGTTCGAGCAAAATATTACCCTGATGGCAATTTACTTAATGCAAAACTGAAATCTGGTAGCTCTTTTACTTGGCAGAGTGTTATTCCAGGTCTTGACAGTTTTAAACGTGGTTGCATATGGCGTATTGGAGATGGAACGCAAGTTAATATATGGAAGGATGCTTGGATTCCTACATGTCCTACACGAGAAGTCACCACCCCAAGAGGTAATATTGTTGTGACCAAGGTGGCTGGACTAATTGATCCAACAACTGGAAACTGAGATGAGGAGATGATTAGAAGCCTCTTATGGCCAATAGATGCAAATAGGATCATGGAGATTCCTATTGCCCCTCCTGGTATGGAGGATTTTGTAGCTTGGCATTATACTAGCAATGGATTTTTTTGTTCGGACAGCATATCATGCTGAATGGGAGTATCGTTTTGGTCGAAAGGAGAGAAGATCTCTCGGAGTAGGCAGATCACAGATAACCCCTGTGTGAAAAAAGCTATGGAAATTGAATGTTCCATCAAAAATCAAGATTTTCGGATGGAGGGCTTTACATGGTTTGATTCCATGTTTGGGATTTTGGGCAAATAGGCATATTACTACTAATAGTGGATGTCCTGTCTGTCTGGTTGGATGCAAAGATATTATGCATACTTTGTTCATATGTCCCCGTGCCAAGCAAATTTGGGAGAGGCTAGGAGTGCAATCTGCCATTGATGAAGGTGTGAATATTGACAGAGCTGGTGTTGTAGAATTGAAATATATCATATGCTCCCAGGGAACATGGGGCCTTTTAGGTGGCGTTGGCCTATATCAAAGATTGTTTTGACCGGATCTTGGTATATATGGTGGGAAAGATGCCAACATGTCCATGGAGAAGATGTTTAAACACCACAGAGTTCGAAACTATCAGTTGGTGTCCTTGCTACAAATTATTGGAGAGCACGTAAGAACCCGATCCAAAGGAAAGTTGAGTCACTTACTTGTCCACCTGAGGGGGAGCTGAAAGTTAATGTGGATGCTTCGTACATCGTGGATGAATTAAGAGGTAGTGTTGGAGTTATAGTACGTGATTTCAGGGGTAAATTCATAGCTATCCAACCCAAGGAACTTCCATTTGTAGATGATGCTATGATGGCTGAAGTCTATGCTTTATGTGAGGGACTTTGCATAAAGGACCCAAAGAGAAACAAAAATTATAACATAGTACTTTTCTTTTACGAACAACACCCCACAAGAAATCACGAAAACACGATCAAGTCTAAACTCGTCTCCGATGACCGTTGACCTCCAGACGTGTCCGCCCTTGCCTCCACCGGGGACGACACCACTTGGGGAAGAACTGACGATGACCGCCACATCGAGATCAAAGAAGATCCTCCAGACAAGGAGGAAGAAGAAGCTCGAGAAAGGGTGTCATGTCTTACATAGAAAATTGCATGGACACTTTGAGAAAGTGTGACCTAGATATTTAGAATGCAGTTTCTCAAATGTCCTTTATTAGTGTATAATTGGTAGTTGGACAAACATATGTGTCTGGGATGCTGATTTCCACACAGTCAGTAATTTATGCTACTTAACAAACAATCTGTTTCTAAAATAACTAACACACTCCCGTATATATTATTTATTTTAAAAATATAACAAAATCACATCGACGATGAAGAGAAAATATAGTTCAATGGACAAAGAACACAACTAGCAAACAAGTTGAAAAGAACAAAACAAACAACCATACATATTACATTCCATCAAAAAAAAAAATTAATGATCATCACTAGTAAAGGCATTGAGTTGTTTCCAAACTGGTTACAGCTCATGAGCCAAAGACAAACACGTCAATTTAATTACGTGAACCTGCTTTGCTTCGTCGACCGTGTGTTGCTACTCCTGGTTGGACACGTTGATTTTGTTCTCCTCGGTCAATGTCCATATTGCCTTCAATGCACGAGAAAGCTCATACTTGTGCGGTTTATCAATCTGCTTCACAACGGTGCACCTCAGGGATTTGTAGTGGCATCCCATGAACAAGCGGATTTTATCTACTTCCTCATATGCCACTGGATGATGTGGGAACATGTCACATTCACACCAGTGCCACCACTTCTCATCGATGTCATTCCAGAAGTCGCTGCTAATCCACCTCGGTAAGGTGTCGTCCTGAGACCGTAAAATCCCAACAACATGATTGCTTAATCGGAAAAACAAATTTTGAAAATAAATAAACCTTGATGAAAAAGGTATGATGTCTCCGCTGCGCTCGCGTTCATTTTTGTTACTAATCAGATCCATCCTGATTGTGCCACCTACGCCGTTGGCTGCCTAAGATTTGATAGTCGGGCGAGCGAGCGAGATTGAGATAGGTGGAGAAGATGAGTTGTGGGTGGATCTCGGGATAAGTGTGTAGTGGTGGACGATGCATAAGAAGAATCTTTTCAAGCCAATGAACCATGTCGTCACAAATGATGAGACCGGGACTTTGTGGCAGGTCGACTAGGGATCTTCCCCATGGTCACCAATCCCAACGCCATCATATTCATCCGACGCAGTAGAATATGAGAAACGCCACCGTCTGTTGTCCTCCACGTGCACTGAAGGGAATATGCCCGAGAGGCAATAATAAAAGTAATTATTATCGTATTCTTTATTTATAATAAATGTTTATTTTGCATGCTATAATTGTATTAATACGGAAACGTTAATACATGTGTGTTTAATAAACAAAAAGGAAGTTTCTAGTTATGTCTCTCTTATAAACTAACTCGTTGGTTAACAAGATGATCAAAGGTTTTCTGATCATCGACATTGGTGATGCGTATTGAACGTCCCGTTGGGAAACCCCAAGAGCAAGGTATGATGCAGCACAGTAGCAAGTTTTTCCTCAGTAAGAAACCGAGGTTATCGAACCAATAGGAGGAAGGAAATGCCTCAAAGGTGTTGCAAGCAACGTGGAAACCTGCACAACACAAACTTAAGACTTTGCCCCAACTAACAGTGAGGTTGTCAATCTCACCAGTTGCTGTAACAAAGGATTAACTGTATGGTGTGGAAGGTGATGATGGTTTGTAACAAGTAGATAGTAACAGTGGAAGATGTATCAATGGTAAATATTGGACCGGGGTCCATAGTTCACTAGAGGTGTTCTCCTTAGATAAACAAACATGGCATGTTGGGTAAACAAATTACAGCAGGGCAATTGACAGAAACTGAGCAAGGCATAACAATGCAATACTAGACAAAAAGATCCTATGGGATTCGATTGGTCAATACAACAATATACATAGACCGCCATCCAACTGCATCTATGACTAGAAGTCTACCTTCAGGTTATCATCCAAAACCCCTCCAGTTTTAAGTTGCAAGTAACAGACAACTGCTTTAAGCAAAGTGTGTAAGGTTAACAATCCACTTGTTCCATGAACAAGAGACCATTGTTTTCTCCCTAGTGGCAACACCACATCTACAACCGAAGAGATTTCTGTCACTTCCCTTGGAAACTAGAGGCATGAACCCACTATAGAGCATAAATACCCCCTCTTGAAGTCACTAGCAACTACTTGTCCAAGATAGCTACTAACAACGGATAGCATGCAAGATCACAAACAACACAGACATGATAGAATCAATAAGACAAAACCATTAATCAATCTGACATAGTAATCTCAATATCCATCGGATCCCCGCAAACACAACATGCATGATTACAAATAGATTAGATCTTGATCATGAACGAAGCTCACAAGATCTATACATGAAAGCACAAAGGAGGAGATACAACCATATAGCTACTACATGGACCCGTAGTCCAAGGTGGAACTACTCACACTTCATACCGGAGGCTGGCATGATGAAGAAGAAGGCCTCCGGGATGATCTCCCCTCTAGCAGGGTGCCGAGAAGAGCTTTAGATCCCCCCGATCTAGGGACGATGGTGGCGGAGGCTACAGACGGTTTCGTATAGTTTTGATCGGGTACTTAGGGTTTCGGCATTAGGGGCTTCTTATAGACGAAGAGGCGAGACTGGGAGGCGACCAGGGGGCCCACATCCTGCCCAGGTGCGGGCCCACCCTAGGCCGCGCCTGGGGGGGTGGCCACCCTGTGGCGTCCCTCCGACTCTCCTATGTACTCCGTGTTATCCTCGGTGAAATATTGACTTTGGCTTTTGTCCCGTCCAATTTCAAGAATATTTCCTTACTAGCTTTTCTGGAACCAAAAAAGCAGAAAACAGGCAACTGGCATTGTGGCAACTTGTTAATAGGTTAGTACCAGAAAACATATGAAAAGCACCTCAAAGTATGGACAAAGCAAAGTAGATACTAAACAAGCATGGAGCATCAAAAATTATAGATACGTTTCCGACGTATCAACGATCAAGGTCATTGTGTTTATATTACTATAGCATGATACGAAGTAATCTTAGTCCTTAGACCATGAGATCATGTCAATCACTAACACCGGAAGAGTATCTTGATAACATCAAACGTCACACCGTAATAGGGTGACTATAAAGATGGGTTCAGTGCTACGAAGGTGTTATGTTGAGGCTCATGGATCAAGAGTGGAATTTGTCCATCCCGATGATGGAGAGATATACTTTTGGCCCTCTCGGTGATATCACATTAGTTAGCTTGCAAGCAAGTGATTTGATCACTAGAATGTTATATCACGGGAACAAGAAAAGAGTACATGTCGGTAACGAGATCAAACTAGGTATGGAGATACCGATGATTGAATCTCGGACATGTAATATATCGCGAGACAAAGGGATTGAGTTACATGCGTACAAGGTTCACACGATCACAGAAGTCATCGTTGAATATGTGGGAGTCAGTACGGATCTCCAAGTCCCGCTACTGATTATTGATCGGAGAGGGGTCTCGATCATGTATGCATTATTCGCGAACCGTAGGGTGACACACTTAAGAGATACCGACACCATTTGGAGCAAATAATATGCCAGAGAAAGAAAAAGAAAGCGCGGGAATTTATTTCACTAGACACTGGAACTGTTTCGGTTGAAACTGGTTCTGCATGCGAAATCGAAATGTTGTAAGGGGTTTTATGAGAATGTTTGTTAATTAGAGTAATTAACAAAATTCTGAATAAATAAATAAAACAGTTTTATTTAAATGAGAGCTTGTATTAAATTTGGTGAAAATTTAATGCATGTGAGTAGATTTTGAGTGGAGGCATGTTTATGTGAGTGGAGGCTTTTCATTTTTGAGTGGGAGATCCACCCACATGAATGTGGAAGAGGTGGGGGCAGCCACCATGGCTGGGCACCATGCCCCTTGGGTGCCCCCTCTCCTTATAAAAGGCCTCCCTCTCCTCCTCTCACACCACACCTCCTCGTGAAGGATCTCTCTTCCCCCTTTAGAATTTCCCCATGGTCTCGGATCAGCGAGATACATGTTTCTAGTGGATTTTTCTGGAAGGATTTGTTGCTTCCGCTGGAGTAGTACTTTCGATAAATAGGAGTGTCGATCCCAACGAGGAGCAGAAGGTGTTGATTAGTGGTATGGAGCAGGAAATCTCTGTAAATACTTAGCAAACGGATTTTTAGGGGTTTTCTGATAAAGCAACAAAATAAAGTGCAAGTAATAAAGACAACGAACAACTGCAACAAGTGGCCCAATCCTTTCTTAGCAAAGGACAAGCCGATGGAAATACTTATAAGGACCAAACGTTCTCGAGGACACATGGGAATTCTGTCAAGTGCTTTCACTTCAAATAGCTGAGTACTCTTCTTTGGTGTTGTAAGTGTTGTGTGGGTGAACCTCTGCTAATGTACCGACCTTACTTGGACTAATACATACTTGTGATTAAACCCCCTGCAAGCATCCGCAACTACAGGAAATTAATTAAGATATAAACCTAACCACAACCTTAAACTCTGAGATCCTACGCTCCCTTATGCAATGGTGTCCTAACGGGGGTTCAGGTTTCTGTCACTCTGGAAACCCCAAAATTAGTAGCCAAATACACAATGCATTCCTCTAGGCCCATAAATGGTGAAGTATCATGTAGTCGATGTTCACATGACACCACTAGAAGAATAGGACCACAACTTAAATACTAAACCATTGAATAATAACTCAACACAAATCCACTACTAACAACATGACTTCTCCCATGTCCTCAAGAACTAAACGAACTACTCACGAGACATCATATGGATCAAGATCAAAGATGATATGGTAATGGATAAAAATCTGAACATAAACAATAATCCAATGGTTCCACTCACAGGCATCAACTACAATAGTAATCAACACCGGAAAAGTTTCCCCTAAGAACTAATGCAAGATCCAACACGATTGTTACAGCGGGACAGAGTGGTGATGATGGTGCTGGTGGATATGATGGTGTGGATGATGATGATGATACCGATGAAGCCTATCTTGATGACGGTGTTGATGGCGATGATCTCCCTCCCCGGGAAGGGATTTCCTTGGCAGAAATCTGTCTGCCGGAGAGCTCTTTCTCTCTCGGTGTTTTCCGCCCCGCAGAGGCGGCGGAAATCTTTCTGTCATCGCTCCCCTGGTATTAGAGTTACGTGAGGAAGATATAGACGAGAGGGCGGAGTCGGGAGCTGGCCAGGTGGGCCACACCCGCCCTAGGCGCAAGGCAAGGTGTGCCCGCGCCTAGGGGGTGTGGGCCCCCTGTGGCTCGGCTATGCCTCCCCTTCTGGCTTCCTTCGTCTTCATGGAAAATATAATTTTCCATGATTTTTATGGTATTTTTCTGATCTTCGTGAAATTGCATCAAAACACCTCTTTTTCCATCAGAAACCTGACTCCGGCAGTCTATCCTCCAAGAATCATCCAACATGCAAAAATAGAGGAAAAGACATAAGTAATACCTCATAATAAGACATATATCAATGAATATAGGCAAATTATCTCTACTATATAATTTTTCTTGAGGTGGCTTTCGCCTTCGTCCGTCGTCGCCTCCGTCTGGTACGGGTGCATATCACGCGCAGGAGCGTCCGGCTCGAACACGATCGAGACTATCTCAAATAACTAACCATCGTACGCAAAGCAGTCTCTTGCTTGAACCCGATTGAGGCTATCTTGAAATAACTATCGCTAAAAAAACATTGCCTGAAACCTCGTTGAATTCGCCGCCTCTCCAATTCATCGATTTGCTTCGCCGCCTCGCCTCATGCCGGCCACAACCCCACAACGAGTCTTACGACCACCAAGATGAAGACAAGGACGAGGAGGGACTGGAACCGGACGAGGAGGGCTGATCGAGGACGCCACGCCGCCAGCAGCTCGCAATGGCCAGCGACAACAAGTACTATGACCACTAGGATGATGAGAGGACAACGTCGCTGCGAACATAACTCTTTTCAGTCTTATGAGATTCAATCTAAAATTGCGCTTTAGTTTGACACTTATGCCACTCTTGAAATCGGTATGAGATTAAAACATACAGTTGATGCCTTGGAGTGGTGGGCATGGACTTCGATCAGAGGTAAATATACAGTTGCATCTGCACATACCTAATTATAAGTGGCATGCTGAAGTTGTAGGCTTGCAGAAGGCCCGTGTGGAGAATGGTGTTGCGCTGTCGCAGCAGGAAGCCTGCCGGCACGATGACTGCTGCGAGCTCTCGATGCCTATTGAAAATTATTGCATCTGCAAGAACAATAGTGTGAGATGTTTTCTTCTTCATAATGAACAGAATTTTAAGTAGATCCTCAATTTGATTGCTTAAATTTATATTTTAATGTGTCATGGATATGAGGAATTAAGGATCGTTCTTTGACAGTTCTTGCTTGATTCGACCATGCCATGATGGATGGGAGGACGTGCAGGCTCTGCTACGCCGCCTCTCAAGTCCTGGCAAAGCGACGCCCCCACTTCCTCAGACGATGTGTCGGCCCGCTGGTGCTCCTGCCTGGTCATCCTCGATACGGTCATCGAGCTCGCCATGTCCATCGCGTCTGAACTTCAAGACATGCTAGCTGCTGCCGACTTATCTGAACTTCTTCAAGTGAGGCAACCGGCAGTAGTAGCATGCAGGCCTACTTACTTTGTGTAGTCTAGATGTTCTTTTGATATTTTATTTCTTGATTTTTGATCTGCTGATATGTACCATTGTGCAGCCGGTGAAGTCTAGGAGAAATTCATATGTAGAAAGAAGTTCAGAGATGATCTCCCCGGCTACGGTGATGAAGTGCAGTCACCATCGGTGGAGTTTTGTCGCCTCCGGTTGATCGATCACTGGCGCCTCTGGTTGCGGATCGATAGTGCGACAAGTCGTGCTCCTATGAAAACTTATTTCTATCAACTCTGATTTCTTTTATACTCGTGCTCCTATGAAAACAGTTGTCGTCAATATATAGTACACCAAACCAGCGCAGGTAAAATGTTTCACATGATAAAATGCTTTCTGTCAACTCTGATTTCCTTTATACAAATACATTAGTTTCACATGGATTTTTATGATTCAGAGTTCCAGTGAGAGCCTGTAAACTCCTATGCTGTTTCGGTTATGAATTATAGTTGTCTAAAGTATGCAATAGACCAATAGTCGGTGAATTCATTTTGGATGAAAACTATCTATATCTCAAACTTGCATCAGGGTAAATTCCTACACCATTGAAAATTTATTCACTTGCACTTCAAATATCATATAGTTGAACTGGGAGTTGTGTGCTCAATTTCTTGAAAAACAAAATAACATTAGTTTAGGCTTTAAAATTGCAGAAGGCTCCTACACAAAAGAATGGCCGCTGGTATGCTCAAGGATGAGACTATTTTTTGGCCATCCGTGTAGGTGATGTGCATTTTTAAAACATGTAGCCGGGCAATTGTATTTGTGTATATGTGACCATGTAGTATATTTCTTGTTTTTGAACAAAAAAATGTAGGCAACCTTGGCAGGTCTGAATGGATTGAAATTAAGCATGATGGTATAATATCTTGTTTAACTGTTGAACTACAGAACAAGATCTCCAGAAAAGTGTCACGCAAGCAGGTAAAATATGTACTCCCTCTCTGATCCAAATTAGTTGACTTAAATTTGTTTATATTCGATTGTATCTAGACATGATTTAGTATTACATACATTCGTATTTTGATAAATTTGATTCAACTAATTTGGGTCGGAGGAAGTATCTTTTATACTTCCTCCGTCTCAAAATAGATGTCGCTGATTTGTCAATTGGATGAATCTAGACACTATTTAGTATATAGATTCCATCCAAATTTTGACAAACCTGCGATATCTATTTTGAGACGGAGGGACTAGATTTAGTTTTCATGGATGCGCAAATTCTCCTCCTTCGTCGGCAGGTAAACTATTATATTCTCATTCGAACAGTTGGATGTAGATAATCTCTTCTTACTATATAGGAGAGAAGAACATAATTTCAATGTTTGCTCATAATTTCCATTTGCTTATCACTCTTTCACTATCTGTACTGGCGTGATGCACTAGCCAAGAACTACATGAAAATTAGATTGTCATAGACAAATGAGTGGTGAAGCTAGGAGGAAGATACATGTTTTCTTCTTGCACGTAGAGAGAGTAAGTCGAGTGTTGCTGGTTGTAACAATCACTTATGAAATATAACAAAATAAACATGTGCAACATTTTATTTGTTGAGTCTAAGTTTATTTGCCGTGACAACGCACGGGCATTCAACTAGTGATATATAATGGTGATGCAAATTGGACGTATCATGGAGCGAGGGCACGGAGGTTGTCGGGGTACTCGGACGTGTGTGCGATCACGGATGCACCACTGCTTTGCGGTGCTGGACTGGATGGTGATGGACCTGCTGGACCGGATGGACTTCTCGATCTTGTGATCGGCAAGCGTTTGACTACATCATCCACGAGTACAACCTCGTTAATGCTATTCGGTCTTCGAGGCTATGTATTCTATGGATGTATATCCACTCGTTGTTTGTATCTAGTAGATAGATCTTGGTACATAGTTGTTCCCATCATAGTAAAAAATTTGTTTTCTATGCTACGAACCCTACAAGGATCACGTGTATTCATGGAGTGTTAATGCTTTGCTCTGATGCTCTATTAAAAGGAGCACCTTAATTGTCAGTAGTTCCCTTGAGGCCCCGCTGCAACGGGTTGGCAAGACAAAAGATGTTGTGCAAGTTCTCATTGCGAGCACGCATGACTATATATGAAGCACATGCCTATGATTGTTTAGTACTTGGATGGTTTATCTTATTTATCTGCAAATCCCTAGATCTTGAAGTTACATGTTTAGACTTGTCCATCCAACGCCCGTCCATCCATCCCTATGCCTACCGCACTCATAGCCTACTGTTTGCTACTACCGTTACTGTTGCTCTTGTTTTACTGCTGCTATTGCTACTACAAAACTGTTGCTACTGATAAACTTCTATAAGCAAGAACTATTTCCAGGTGCAGCTGAATTGACAACTCAGTTGTTAAGGCTTGCAAGTATTCTTTGTCTCCCCTTGTGTCGAATCAAAAAATTGGGTAATACTACCCTCGAAGACTGTTGCGATCCCCTATACTTGTGGGTCATCAAGACTATTTTCTGGCGTCGTTGCTGGGGAGCATAGCTTTATTTGTAAGTTCACTTGGATCTACTATTGTTCACTGCTACCCCTTTCATCATGGGGAAGTCTCGTGATGGAAAGTTTCCTATTTCACCATCCACTACAATAAGAGGTACAATCCTAAACACCTCCGCTGCTCTTGATTCACCGTCTGTTATAAGTAAGCTTGTTACACCACCACCACATACACATGATACACAAACCGCTACTACTGCTGAATCTGAAATTGCTTTTGATACTCATGATGTTACTTCTACTGTGCTTGATGCGAGTGGTTCATTAGGTCCTTTCCTAGATGCTACTATTGCTAAAACTATTTTGGAAAACACAGAAACTCCTAGTGAAGCCACTGTTACACCTGTTAGCTCACCTGGGTCTAGAGAGATATGATATTAGTGATGGTTACATTGAAATCACTGATGATTTTATTGAAGAGTACCAAAACACACATGGTGCTAGTGCTATTAGGAGTCTTCTTGAGAGACGTACCATTATTCCTAAACTGTCTTCTGATCCTAAGTTTGCCACCTCTCCCATATATATTAAAGATGAAGATTATGATTTCTCTATTGATTTATCCTATTTAGACTTTGTTGAGAAAGACCCTTTCTGTGGGACTGACAGTGAGAGTGTTGTGGCACATATGAATGAGCTTTCCACTATGAGTGCTTTATTCTCTAATGATTTTAATATGCGCAAGTACTTTGTTACTAATATCTTCCCCTTTTCACTAAAAGGAGAAGCTAAGGCTTGGTTTAATAGATTACCTCCTAGATCCATTCATAGCCCTGATTGTTTGATTGCTTCTTTCTTCTAGAAATATTTTCCTCCTAGTGCTAGACATGCTGCTTTGCAGAGACTTTTTGATTTTAAATAGGAATAAGAAGATAAATTGCCTAAGTCATGGACAAGGTTCTGTGCCTTGATTCATGCACATCCTGGATGTCCATTGCCTAAAAATGAGCTTCTTGATATTTATTATAATGGACTAAATGATGATTATAGGACATACCTAGACAGTTTTGCTAATTGTGTTTTCAGGAAAAGAACTCCTATAGATGCTGAGGAACTAATGGCTAAAATAAGCAAGAATTATGATGATTGGACTTCAGCTGAGCTAAATACACCTGAGCCTATTAATCCTGAACCAGTTGTGCCTGAACCAGTTCCAACACCAACACCAAATAAGAGGGGAGTTATTGAATTAAATGATGAAGTGATGAAAGAAGCTAAGAAATTTCTTAAGGAGAAAGGTATTAGAGCTGAAGATGTGAAGAATCTACCTCCTATAGAAGAATTATGTAAGACAATTCCCCACTAATCTACTATTGAGGTACACTCTCGCCACTTTAATGAAGGTTATATTCCCTATGGTAAGCCTCCTGATCAATGCTTAGATGAACTTGGCACATTTATTGTTAAACAAGGTAACTTTAATAAACAAGTTCAGAATCATTTATTGGAAAACTCTAGAGCTATTAATGAGTTGAAAGATATTGTGGAAAGAACTTCTAATGATATTAAAATGCTTTGTAAACACTTTCAAATGGTTCAAACTCAAATTGATCAACTTGCTAAGGTATAAAAAGATATGCTAGTTAATGCCTCAGGAGATAAATGTGCTTATGGAATTAGAACTAGGAGTGGTATAGCTACTCAAGATCCTTTATATCCTGAAGGACACCCTAAAAAAATTGAGCAGGATTCTCAACAAGGTGAAAGTAGTGGTAGTCCTCGTAAGAGAAAGGAAAAGAAACACAAAATAGTTGAGGAACCCTCTAAACCTACTGTAGATCCTAATAGTGTATCTGTCTCTGATGCTGAAAATGAAAGTGGTAATGATAAAAATGATGCTCCTGATAAGGAGGAAGTCGAGGAAGAAACTGAGAAGCACACTAAGAACACTAGGTACACTAAGGAAGATTTATTTCTAAAAAACATGGTAGTGAGAGAGAACCTTGGGTGCAGAAACCTATGCTTTTTCCCAATAAGAAACACAAGTCAAAGGAGGAAGAACACTACAACAAGTTTTGTGAGTGGATGAAACCTTTATTTTTGCAAATTCCTTTGACTGATGCTATTAAATTGCCTCCTTATTCAAAGTATATGAAGGATATTGTCTCTAATAAAAGGAAGATTCCTAATGAGGAAATTTCTACCTTGCTTGCTAATTACTCCTTCAATGGTAAGGTTCCAAAGAAACTTGGTGATCCAGGTATACCAACTATTCCTTGCTCTATTAAGAATAATTATGTTAGAACTGCTTTATGTGATTTGGGAGCTGGAGTTAGTGTTATGCCTTTTTCTCTCTACAAAAGACTCCATCTAGAAAAGTTGATACCAACTGATATATCTTTGCAAATGGCTGATAAGTCTACTAATATTCCTGTTGGTATATGTGAGGATGTTCCTATTCAAGTGGCTCATAATTGCTTGGTCTTAACTTATTTTGTTGTGCTTGAGATGCCTGAAGATGATAATATGTCCATTATTCTTGGGAGACCTTTTCTTAATACTGCAGGTGCTATCATCAAATGTAATCAAGGAAAAGTAACATTTAATATTAATGACAAAGAGCATACTGTCTATTTCCCCAAGAAGATTGATAAAAGTTATTTCCTGAATTCCATTGAAAATATTGAGAGCATCAAAGTTGGAGAAATATATTGTTCCATTCCACAAGAAAGTTTTGAAACAATTATGATTGGGACCATTGCTATCAAGTTTGAGGTAACATAATCACTTTGTAGAATGCAAAGTTTTGCTTCATATAAGATTGTTTTGGTAACAAGACTTGATCAATCTTGTTAACAAAGGGATTTTAATGAACAAAACAATGCTTTCACAGTGGTTATACTTGCTCACTTTTATTCTTCTCCTTCTCAGTCTTTGCTTTTTCTCTTGTTAACTTTAGTTTTGCTAGTTGTTTGCTTGTTAGAGTGTCTTAAAACTTCTGTAGTTTTGGTTTTATTTGCTTTTGCTTCTTCTAAATTTTTTTTTCTGCGAGAAAATCAATTTTCATACCCTGAAAATTGGCCAAAAATAAAGTTTCCCGAAAAATCCTAGAAAATTCATATTAAATTTTTCCTCGAAAAAGGCAGCAGGACACAGGTGGCCGGGGGACCACAGGCCAGCACACCCCCTGGTGGCGCGGCCAGCCCCAGGGCACTCCTGGCCTGGGTGGGACCCACCATGGCCCTTCAAGTTGTCTCCTCCTAGCCACTTCTTTCTCTCTCCCGAAAAACACCAGAAAAATTTCTCAAGCTCGTGTTCCTGATGTTCTTGCTCCCGATTTTCGATCTCCTTGCTCAGCCCATCTTTGCTCCTGATTTTTTGAGGGATTGCTCCTTGGTATGTGCCTCCTCCGCTTGTCCAGTTAGATTTTTGATTGGTAGATTGTATCTTGAGTATTTTGCTACTATAGGTGTCAGGTTGTGTGAGCTTGCATGTTTGTTCTATGCTTAGAGATTTCATTTTTATGCATGTTTAGCCCTCTATCAAGTTCCTATAGTAGTTTCTCATCATTTATCAACATGGAAATCACTTGGTTTGATGTTTGTCTAAAAATTTCAGAAAGGAAGGTGAGTGCATACCCGCTGAATCAATATGATTTGATGGTGCTTGAGCCAATGAAAGTTCATCGTGAGGAAGGAGTCTTCCCTTCCATATACCCATGCCCTGAATTTATGAGAGCCGCGGGAATCTTCCAGGATTTCCATGTTGGAATTATGCCCTAGAGGCAATAATAAAGATGTTATTATTATAATTCTTGTTCATGATAAAGTTTATATTCCATGCTAGAATTGTATTAAGCGGAAACTTTAATACTTGTGTGGTTTATGAATGACACCGTGTCCCTAGTATGCCTCTATGGACTAGCTCATTGATTAATGATGATTAAGGTTTCCTAACCATAGACATGAGTTGTCGATTAATAATGAGATCATATCATTGGGAGAATGATATGATGGACATACCCAAATTAAGCAGAGCAATTAGATGGTGTCATCGTGTTCATCTTTGCGAAGCTTTTATTATGTCAAATATTGTATTCCTTAGACCATGAGATAATGCAACTCCCTGGTATCGGAAGAAAGCTTTGAGGTCATCAAACGTCATCCTATGAGAGGGTGATCATAAAGGTGTCTCTCAGGTGATCGGAAAGTACATGTTGGGTTGTATGTATCGATATGGGATTTTTCCCTCCCAAGTCGGAGAGATATACTTCGGGCCCACTCGGTAATCGATATAAACACCGCTTGCAAGCACGTGGTGAAGGAGTTAATCACAAAGTGATATCGGATTACGGAACGAGTAAAGTACTTGCTGTGAACGAGATTGAACTAGGTATGTCGATGACGATGATCGAATCTCGGGCAAGTAAAATATCGCGTGACGAAGGGAATATATATATATGGGATTAATTGAATCCTGGCATCGTGGTTCATCCAATATGATCATCGATGAATATGTGGGAGTCAATATGGGTTTCCAGACCCCGCTGTTGATTATTGATAGAAGATCATGTCTGCATATTCTCGAACCCGTAGGGTCACACACTTAACGTGTCTCGACGCTAGGATAGAATGGATAATTGGTTTATGAGTTTTTGTTTGGAGTCTCGGATGAGATCCAGGACGTCACGAGAGGTTCCGAAATGGTCCGGAGAATAAGATTCATATAAGGGAAAGCAGGTTTTGGAGTTCGGAATTGTTTCGGATTGTTCGGTATTATACCAGAAGGTTCTAGAAGCTTCCGGAGTGGGACCAACATGGCCCCACTTGTCGGGAGGGGGCGTGGGCCTACGAGGGAGTGCCCTGGCTGCATTGGGCCAAGGGCTCAAGGCCCCATAGTCCCAGCCGGCCAAGCCCTAGGGGAAACCCTAAGGAGAGCTTCTAGAAGGGGGGGACTTGCCCCCCACTCCTCCAATGTGGCCGCCGGCCCTAGGCTTGGAGGAGGGGCAAGGGGGCAGCCGGCCAGCCCTATATATAAAGAGGGCAGGGGCACACCCTCCCCCCACACCTCCTCAAACCCTAGCAGCCTAGTTGCTGCCCTCCTCTCCCTCTCTCTCCCGATTGCGCGTAGGCGAAGCCCTGCCGCAGAAACTCTCCACCTTTTGCACCACGCCGTCGTGTTGTAGATCCAACCTATCTCTCCACCCCACTTGCTGGACCGAGGAAGTAGGAGACGTCGAGGTGCCATACGTGTGCATCTCTCGGAGGCATCGCCACTTGCGGTGCTGGATCGGATCGGATCGCGAGGAGGAGAAGGCTAGTACGACTACATCAACCACGTTTCGTCGAACGTTCCGCTGTGCGATTTCTTCAAGGGTATGAAGATCTCATCTATCCCCCTCGTTGTTTGCATCTCCTAGATTAGATCTTGGCTTTTCCCGTTCGCATCCATAGAAAATTTTGATTTACTATGCTGAGAAACCCTTCAGTGGTATCAGAGCTAGATCTATGCGTAGATGTGTTTCACGAGTAGAACGCAACATGCTTGTTGCGGGCGTTGATGTTTTCTGTTGCGAGCCTCTTGTTTGTGTACTTCTTATGATGCGGGATAGTGAGATCGAAGCGGTCCAGGCCAACTTTACGCGACCTCGTTCGCGAGACCGGCTCCGCACTTGACGTGTGGCTTGTTCCACACATGCGGCTGGTGGATGCCAGTTTCTCTCACTATAGTTGTCATGGGATTTACACCGGATGTTGGCAACCATAATATCACCGTTGTGGCTTTCCGTAGGTAAGAATCGTTCTTAGCTTGTTACTCCCATAAGCCACGTAAAACATGCAACAACAAAGTAGAGGCGTCTAACTTGTTTTTGCAGGGAGTGTTTCTGTGATATGGTATGGCCCAAGATGTGATGTGTATGTTGTATGCAATGATCATGTTTTATAATGTTTCACGACTTGCATGTCGATGAGTACACAACCGGCAGGAGCCATATGGTTGTCTTTATAATTGTGTATGACCTGTGTGTCAACTTCTTATACGCCATGTAATAGCTTTACTTTATCGCTAAGTAGTTAGCAATAGTTGTAGTTGCTATTCGTGGTGGAGGCAATCATGGTGGAGTGATGGAGATCATGCTGGCACGCACAAGATGGAGATCATTGCGCGAAGATTGGCTATACCATGTCACATAAAATTATATGCATGTGATGTTTATCCTTTTATGTATCTTATTATGCTTAGATCGCGACGGTAGCATTATAAGATGATTCCTCACTTAAAGATCAAGATAAAACTGTGTTCTCCCCATGTATGCACCGTTGCGAAAGTTCGTCGTGTTCAAGCATCACGTGATGATCGGGTGATATAAACTCTACGTTCACATACAATGGGTGCAAGCCAGTTTTTGCACACGCGGAAATACTTGGGTTTGACTTGACGAGCCTAGCATGTACAGACATGGCCTCGGAACACACGAACCGAAAGGTTAAGCATGAGTCATATGAATGATATGATCGACACTTCGTTGTCCACCATTGAAACCACATCTCTTCTCGTGAAGATCGGATTAGGTGTGGTGAATTTGGATCATGTTCACTAAGCAACTTGAGGGATGTTGAATTTAGTGGGAGTTCATCTAGTAATTTGATTAAGTTGAACTAGTTATCATGAACATAGTCTAAATTGTACTTGCAAATTTTGTAGATCCAATGGCTAAGTCCAACTTCAACTTCAACGTTTTTGCTGAGAAAGAAAAGCTTAAGAACAATGGGTCTAACTTCACCAACTGGTTCCGCAATCTGAGAATCATTCTCGCTAGCGGACAAAAGGACTATGTCCTTGAGAAAGCGCTAGGTGACGCCCCTCTGTAGATGCGCCGGCTGATGAGAAAGCTGTTTATCAGTCACGAAAAGATGATTATGGTGTGATTAAGAGCACCATGTTGTTTGCTATGGAATCGGACCTTCAAATCGTTTTGAGGAGTTCCCCGGGCCCTTTGAGATTCTTGAGGAACTGAAAACTATGTTTCAGACTCAGGCCCGTTCTGTGAGATATGAGATCTTTGAGAAATTCTTTAACTGCAAGATGGGGGAAGGAAGTTCCGTTAGTGAACACGCCATTAAGATGTCGGGCTACACTCAACGCCTTGAGCAACTGGACTGCAAGATTCCAGAGGAGCTCAAGATTGACAGTGTTCTGCAATCACTCCCTCCTATCTACAAAGGTTTTGTAGTTACTCATAATCATATTGGTTCCACTGATACGATCACTGAGCTCTTCGCTAAGCTGAAAGCTGCGAAGGTGGACATCAAGAAAGATAATCATGTGTTGATGGTCAACAAGCCCCCCAGCTTTAAGAAAGGTAAGGGTGCAAAGAAGCCCTTCAAGAAAGGCAGCGGCAAGCGCGTTGCCCCTGCTGAGAAGAAGCTCAAGTCTGGACCTAAGCCGGACACTGAGTGCTTCTATTGCAAGGACAAGGGTCCTTTGGGCATAGCTGAAGTACTTAGCGGACAAGAAGGCTGGCACCATCAAAGGTATATTTGATATACATGTTATTGATGTTTTCCTTACTAGCCCTCGTTGTAGTGCCTGGGTATTTGATACTGGTTCAGTTGCTAATATTTGTAACTCGAAACAGGAGCTACGGAATAGATGGCGGCTAGCGAGGGATGAGGTGACGATGCGTGTTGGCAACGAATCAAGAGTTGATGTGATGGCCGTCGGCACGCTCTTCTTAATTTTACCTTCGGGATTAGTTTTAAACCTCAATAAATGTTATTATGTGCCTGTGTTGAGCATGAACATTATATCTGGATCGTGTTTATTGCAAGACGGTTATTCATTTAAATCGGAGAATAATGGTTGTTCTATTTATATGAGTAACATCTTTTATGGTCATGCACCTGCTATGAATGGTTTATTTCTTCTGAATCTCGAAAACAATGAAACACACATCCATAACATTGAGGCTAAGAGATGCAAGGTAGATAGTGATAATACGACTTATTTGTGGCACTGCCGTCTAGGTCATATTGGTGTAAAACGCATGAAGAAACTCCATTCTGATGGACTTTTGGAGTCTCTTGATTTTGAATCATTTGACACGTGCGAGCCGTGCCTCATGGGCAAGATGATCAAAACCCCGTTCTCCGGAATGATGGAGCGAGCAACGGACTTGATGGAAATCATACATACCGATGTATGCAGACCAATGAGTGTTTCGACGCGCGGTGGTTATCGCTATTTTCTCACTTTTACTGATGACTTAAGTAGATATGGGTATATCTATTTAATGAAACATAAATCTGAAACATTTGAAAAGTTCAAAGAATTTCAGAATGAAGTGGATAACCATCGTAACAGGAAAATTAAATTTCTACAATCCGATCGTGGAGGTGAATATTTGAGTTATGATTTTCTCACGCATCTTAAAGCAAGCGGAATAGTTTAACAACTCACGCCACCGGGAACACCACAGCACAATGGTGTGTCTGAACGCCGGAATCGAACTCTACTAGATATGGTGCGATCAATGATGTCTCTTACAGATTTGCCGTTATCATTTTGGGGTTATGCATTAGAAACCGCTGCATTCACTTTAAATAGGGCACCATCTAAATCCGTTGATACGACACCGTATGAACTATGGTTTGGTGCTAAACCTAAGTTGTCGTTTCTTAAAGTTTGGGGATGCGAAGCTTACGTCAAGAAGTTGATGCCGGACAAGCTCGAACCCAAAGCGGAGAAATGCGTCTTCATAGGATACCCTAAGGAAACTATTGGGTATACCTTCTATCATAGATCCGAAGGCAAAGTGTTTGTCACAAAGAATGGATCCTTTCTTGAGAAGGAGCTTCTCTCGAAAGAAGTGAGTGGGAGGAAAGTAGAGCTAGACGAGGTTATTGAACCTTCTCTTGAGTTGGAGAGTAGCGCAGCACCTGAAATTGTTCTAGTGCCGTCTGCGCCAACATTAGAGGAAGCTAATGACAAGGATCATGAAGCTTCAGACGATGCTACTACTGAACGTCGCAGGTCGACAAGGTCACGTGCCCCTCCTGAGTGGTACGACAACCCTGTCTTAACCGTCTTGTTAGTAGACGATAGTGAACCTGCAAACTACGAGGAAGCAATGATGAGCCCAGACTCTGAGAAATGGCTAGAGGCCATGAAATCCGAATTAGGATCCATGAGCAAAAACCAAGTATGGACTTTGGTGGACCCTCCTAGCGACCGAAAGGCCGTTGAGTGCAAATGGATTTTCAAGAAGAAAACGGACGCGGATGGTAATGTTACTGTCTATAAAGCACGGCTTGTCGCGAAAGGTTTTCGACAAGTTCAAGGTGTTGACTACGATGAGACTTTTTCTCCCGTAGCGATGTTTAAGTCCATTCGGATTTTATTAGCAATTGCTGCGTTTCATGATTATGAAATATGGCAGATGGATGTCAAGACTGCATTCCTCAATGGCAACATTGATGAAGAGTTGTATATGATGCAACCCGAACGTTTTGTCGATCCTGAGGATGCTGATAAAGTGTGCAAGCTTCAGCGTTCTATTTATGGACTGAAGCAAGCATCTCAGAGTTGGAACCTTCGTTTTGATCAAGTGATCAAGAGCTTTGGATTTGTTCCAAATTGCTACAAAGCTTGTATCTACAAGAAAGTGAGTTGGAGCTCAGTGACATTTTTGGTACTATATGTGGATGACATATTGATTATTAGAAATGACATTGATATGCTTAACGATGTGAAGAGTTATTTGAACAAATGTTTTTCAATGAAAGACCTAGGGGGAGCTGCTTATATCTTAGGCATCAAAATCTATAGAGATAGACAAAGACGCCTAATAGATTTAAGCCAAAGTACGTACCTAGACAAAGTTCTGAAAAGGTTCAGAATGGATAAGGCAAAGAAAGGTTCACTGCCTATGTTGTCAGGTAAGATATTGAGCAGGGCTTAGTGTCCAGCTACGGTAAGCGATAGAGAAGCTATGAGCAAAGTGCCTTATGCCTCGGCCATAGGTTCTATCATGTATGCCATGTTGTGTACTAGACCGGATGTGTCCAATGCTCTTAGTTTGACGAGCAGATACCAAAGTGATCCAGGAGTGAACACTGGACAGCCGTGAAGAACATCCTAAAGTATTTAAATAGGACTAACGAAATGTTCTTAGTCTATGGAGGTGATGAGCATCTCGTCGTAAAGGGTTACGTCGACGCTAGTTTCGACACCGACAAGGATGATTCTAAATCTCAGACAGGATACGTTTATATTTTGAATGGAGGAGCTGTGAGCTGGAGAAGCTGCAAGCAAAGCGTGATCGCGGGATCTACAGTAGAAGCGGAATACATGGCTGCTGCAGAAGCATCAAGTGAAGGAGTTTGGATCAGGAACTTCATCACTGAGCTTGGTGTGGTTCCAAGTGCCTTGGACCCACTGGAGATATTGTGTGACAACAGTGGCGCCATAGCACTGGCTAAGGAACCAAGATATCATCCAAAGACCAAGCACATCAACCGCAAGTTTCATATAATTCAAGATTATATATTAGATGGAGATCTGAAGATTAGCAAAGTACATACGGATCTGAATGTCGCAGATCCGTTGACTAAACCTCTTCCACGAGCAAAACATGATCAGCACCTTAGTGCCATGGGTGTTAGATTGTTTCCAGATGTAAACTAGATTATTGACTCTAGTGCAAGTGGGAGACTGTTGGAATTATGCCCTAGAGGCAATAATAAAGATGTTATTATTATAATTCTTGTTCATGATAAAGTTTATATTCCATGCTAGAATTGTATTAAGCGGAAACTTTAATACTTGTGTGGTTTATGAACGATACCGTGTCCCTAATATGCTTCTATGGACTAGCTCATTGATTAATGATGGTTAAGGTTTCCTAACCATAGACATGAGTTGTCGATTAATAATGAGATTGTATCATTGGGAGAATGATATGATGGACAGACCCAAATTAAGCAGAGCAATTAGATCGTGTCATCGTGTTCATATTTGCAAAGCTTTTCTTATGTCAAATATTGTATTCCTTAGACCATGAGATAATGCAAATCCCTGGTATTGGAAGAAAGCTTTGAGGTCATCAAACATCATCCTATGAGAGGGTGATCATAAAGGTGTCTCTTAGGTGATCGGAAATTACCTGTTGGGTTGTATGTATCGAGATGGGATTTGTCCCTCCCAAGTCGGAGAGATATACTTCGGGCCCACTCGGTAATCGATATCAACACCGCTTGCAAGCACGTGGTGAAGGAGTTAATCACAAAGTGATATCGGATTACAGAACGAGTAAAGTACTTGCTGTGAACGAGATTGAACTAGGTATGCCGATGCCGACGATCGAATCTCGGGCAAGTAAAATATCGCGTGACGAAGGGAATATATATATGTGATTAATTGAATCCTGGCATCATGGTTCATCCAATATGATCATCGATGAATATGTGGGAGTCAATATGGGTTTCCAGACCCCGCTGTTGATTATTGATAGAAGATCATGTCTGCATATTCTCGAACCCGTAGGGTCACACACTTAACGTGTCTCGACGCTAGGATAGAATGGATAATTGGTTTATGAGTTTTTGTTCGGAGTCTCGTATGAGATCCAGGACGTCACGAGAGGTTCCGGAATGGTCCGGAGAATAAGATTCATATAAGGGAAAGCAGTTTTTGGAGTTCGGAATTGTTTCGGATTGCTCGGTATTGTACCGAAAGGTTCTAGAAGCTTCCGGAGTGGGACCAACGTGGCCCCACTTGTCAGGAGGGGGCGTGGGCCTACGAGGGAGTGACCTGGCCGCATTGGGCCAAGGGCACAAGGCCCCATAGGCCCAGCCGGCCTAGCCCTAGGGGAAACCCTAGGGAGAGCTTCTAGAAGGGGGGAACTTGCCCCCACTCCTCCCATGTGGCCGCCAACCCTAGGCTTGGAGGAGGGGCAAGGGGCAGCCGGCCAGCCCTCTATATAAAGAGGGCAGGTACGCACCCTCCCCCCACACCTCCTCAAACCCTAGCCGCCTAGTTGCTGCCCTCCTCTCCCTCTCTCTCCCGATTGCGCCACTTGCGGTGGAAACTCTCCACCTTTTGCACCACACCGTTGTGTTGTAGATCCAACCTATCTCTCCACCCCACTTGCTATACCGAGGAAGTAGGAGACGTCGAGGTGCCGTACGTGTGCATCTCTCGGAGGCATCGCCACTTGCGGTGCTGGATCGGATCGGATCGTGAGGAGGAGAAGGCTAGTACGACTACATCAACCACGTTCCGTCGAACGTTCCGTTGTGCGATTTCTTCAAGGGTATGAAGATCTCATCTATCCCTCCTCGTTGTTTGCATCTCCTAGATTAGATCTTGGCTTTTCCCGTTCGCATCCGTAGAAAATTTTGATTTCCTTTGCTGCGAAACCCTTCATTCCAGACTGTGATTACTAATGTAGGGTTGGAACACTTTTTTGAAGAAGAACCATCTCAGTATGTTAAGCTAACCATGGCTGTGGTGAAGGACTTACGGTTTACTTGGTCCTCGTCTAACCCCATGGTCCATTATAAAATCTACAGTATAGCTATCGACCTGCCTTTTGCCGATTTTTGTGCAACTATTAGAGTGCCGCATTGGGGATCTTGTGAGAAGATCAAGGAGAGGCCTAAGTCACTTATGGATTTATATGCTGAAATTTTCCAAGGTTTCGACTTCTCAAAGGAAAATGGTAAAATTCGAAACATCCAGTTCCCATCCATTAGATATTTTTCCTATTTCATTACCAAGTGTGTTCTTGCTAGAAAGATTGCTAGGAAACTATCTTCTTTTGATCTAGCTTTTATCTCAGCGGCTTTGAATAGGGATAGAACTTATAACTTGGGTGCTTTGATAGCTTACCGTCTTACCACCAACCGCGAGAAGGGTGGAATTTGTGGAGGTCTCATTGCCTCTAGGTTGCTAGCTTTCCATGGTTTAGAGCCTCACCATTCAGATTATCGGTTCCCCATAGAGAGACTTGATCTTGATTCCATGGTTCAGCATAATTTTGTTTCTTCTTGGGCTACCGTGAGAAGTTTACCATATGAGTTATCCGTTGTCAAGCGTGGTTGGAGAGGGGGTAGGACTGAGAAAGTAGTCTATTTGCCTGTACCTGCTTTGTTTAATTTTGATAACAGGCAAGGATGGTCGCTCACGGAGGAGGAGTTTGACACATACGTGGCGGAGCTCTCCCAACAAGAGGAGAATGTTGGAGAGGATGACGAAGATTATTCGGTTCAGCCCTCCGACATGGGAGAGTCTTCATACCAGCAGCCCTCCTATGATTGGGGCGCGTCTTCTTATTCATCACGAGGGCCTGATTATGATCATTCCTATGATGACCCACTAGCTTGGGGTTACTACCGGCGCTATTGAGGCCCACTTAGGCCAAAAGCTTAAGCTTGGGGGGAGGTATACCGACATCACACTCATCTACATATCATGTTTGGTCGGTTCTTTGTATATCCATGTTTCACTTTCTTTTTGGTTTTTGTTTCTGATTTCCCAAAACATAAAAATACCAAAAATATTTTCGTTGTTTCTCTTGTTTTTTTTTTGCTTTTTAGCTTTGGTTTGCCTTAAAGAAAAATCTAAAAATATTTTGCTTTATTCGTTTTTGCTTTAAAAAAATCGAAAACACCAAAAATATTTGTTGTTCTTCTTTGGTTTTGTGAAGTTCTTTGCAAGGTTTAGCAGTCCTCAATGGAGTTTGGTTTCATGTTATTATTCAAGCTACATAAGTGAAGAGCAATAATGAATATTAAGACAACTTGAGGTGTGGTAAGAGGTTGGTAACGAACTCTATTTGTTTTCATTTTTGTACATATACTCATCATGGTGAGCATGCGTAGTCTGTTCATGTAAGGTGTATGTTATTCATGGATGCTAAGTAGTTCTTGCTCTCTTATGATTAGCTTTAGCTTGCTAATAGTTTGTAGCATTTCATATGAATGTTTGCTTGCATTGTTCTATTCATAACTTGGTATGATATTGTGGTATCCTCCTCTGAATGTTTCATGTGAATCGACTTGGCACATGCTTACGCATGCATATGACTAAACAATAGTTAGTAAGCCTCGATGATTTCTTTTGCCTCAGAGTTCTTGTATCACTTTCATACCATAATTAGTCCTGTTTTGTCGCAAGCATGATTATGACAGTTATTGCTCTCTCGTTTGTCGCTCCCTCTCTATTGCTAGCCTTCACTTGCACTGAGTATGAGCTCTACTTGTGCATCCATCTCCCCAAAACCAATATTGCCAAAGTGTCCACCATACCTACCTATTAGCATCATTTTCTATTCTGTGCATATTCATTATGCCTTGTTTTTTTTCAAATAAAATGTTTGACTGTTTTGAGAAAGTTAGTTAGTAAAGCTCTCACGAACTTGATGGCACACTTTATTTCTTGCACTTAATAAGCCTGAACCATTGTGACTGTCCATGAAAGTTATATGCTTGCAAATTATAGGCTGGGAGTTAGCAGAACCGTGCTGTCACGAGGAACGCTTTAAACACTTATGGATACATATCCAGTTGATATCATGCTATTTTGTTTGCGGATGTTGTCTGTGAAATAAAAGGGGAGCTTTTAAGTTAATGGAGTTATATATATATGTGTTAGAGAAACGCCTGGGTCGCTAGCTTAAGCCATGCCTAATCATGGTGGAAACTTGCGGCATAACCATAATGAGCAATCTGTGAAGCATCCTCAATAAAAACCTATGCAAATAACAAATAAAAAGATCGATGAGATGCTCATTGTCTGCTTGCCTTGTCATTTTGATTATGGGATAGCTCTTGTATCATGTGCAAGGGGTACCCCGTTGGCGGTTCTCTATGATACACATGTATTTACGATGATAAGAACTTACAGGTAACTAAAGTTGACTAGCATGAGGAGCAGCCCTCGTACTCAAGGGACATGAGATTTCCAATTTATGGTATGTCAAGCATATAAATCATATTGGACCTCACTTTTACCTTAACCATCTAAAGATGCCTATGATAGGGGCAATGAGAGCTCAAAGCTAATAAGTACCTTACTTTCAGCATTTGGAAGCCTTTCAAACTTTTCAAAACCTTTTTCACTTTCTTGTTGAGTCACCACTTATTCTATGAGCATCTTCTTGAGAGCATAGTTGTCATTCTTAGTATAATGGGCTTGTCTCAAAACTTGGTTAATTATGTCATGACTTTGATGCTTGTATCTCTGATATTTTTACTTCTAGTATTCACTTGAACTTTAGAGGTGCCTTTTTATTTATTTTGTGCTCTACAAACAAAGGCAAGCGATATACCACTCTATCATACCTTATTATGAGTATTGCAATGTTTCTTATGCTTATGTTTCATGCTACTTATTATTATTGAGTTGGAATCTGTTCATAGCTTGCAATGACTATTGAGTAGACTTAGTTACATAGTTCTTATTATGAATTGTTTAAGTATCTATTCCTGTGGTGCGAATATATACATCATATGAAGCAAATATGTTCGTGAAAGTTCTTTTATCGCACTCAGTTTTCAACTGAATTGCTTGAGGACAAGCAATAATCTAAGCTTGGGGGGAGTTGATACGTCCAAAACGTATCTACTTTTCCTAACACTTTTGCTATTGTTTCTCGTCTAAACTTGTGTGATTTGGACACAACTAACACGATGTATTTGTTTTCAGAATTACCTTGGTGTCTAGTTTTTGTGCAGAAAATCAACTATTAGGAAAATCCTGAAAAATATGCCAAAAATCCTATTTCACCAGAAGATCCACGGAGCCAGAGTACGAGACGGAGTGGAGGCCTAAGGGGCCCACACCCCCGCCGCACGGGTGGGCCCACCCCGCGCCTAGGGGGGTGCAGCCGCCTCGGGCACCCCCTCGGCCTCCCTCTTCGCCTATAAGTTGCCTCTTGACCTAAAAACTCAGGGGGTTCGACGTTTTCCAGAAAGATTTCCGCTATGCTGCTACCACTAGAAACCGCGATTCGGAACCAGAAACTCCGTTCTAGCACCCTGTCGGGACAAGAAATTTGGAGAGGATCATCGCCATCATCATCAACAACGCCTCTCCATCAACCATACATGTTTACCTCATCCATGAGTGAGTAATCCCCCGTTGTAGGCTATGGGGATGGTAGGGATTGGATGAGTTTTATCATGTAATCGAATAAGATTGTTAGGACATGATGCCTAGTATCTCTATTAGTTCTATTTGACTTTGTTGCAACTTGTTGTGCTTAATGCTTGTCACTAGGGCCTGAGTGCCATGATCTTAGATCTGAACTTATTATTGATTCATGATGATAGTATTATTTGTGATCTTATCTGCAAGTTGTGTACACATATAATTGTCCGAATACAAAGGCTCCAAAGTGACAGAAATTGGGATAATCTGAGGGGAAGGCTGTGATGTGAGGATCATGTGTGTTCACAGAGTGTTAATGCTTTGCTCCGGTGCTCTATTAAAAGGAGCAGCTTAATTGCCAGTAGTTTCCTTGAGGCCCTGCTGTAACGGGCTGGCAAAACAAAAGATGTTGTGGAAGTTCTCATTGCGAGCACGCATGACTATATATGGAGCACATGCCTATGATTATTTAGTACTTGGATGCTTTATCTTATTTATCTGCAAATGCCCTAGATCTTGAAGTTACATATTTAGACTTGTCCATGCAACGCCCGTCCATCCATCTCTATGCCTACCGCACTCATATCCTACTGTTTGCTACTACTGTTACTATTACTCTTGTTTTACAGCTGATGTTGCTTTGTTGTTGCTACTACAAAACTGTTGCTACTAATAAACTTCTGCGAGCAAGAACTATTTCCAGGTGCAGCTGAATTGAGAACTCAGTTGTTAAGGCTTGCAAGTATTCTTTGTTTCCCTTTGTGTCGAATCAATAAATTGGGTAATACTACCCTCGAAGACTGTTGCGATCCCCTATACTTGTGGGTCATCAAGACTATTTTCATCGCATTTTTTCTCATCTTGTCTCGTTCTCTTTCATCTCATTTAATGATTTTGATTAAGAGATCCAGTAAAGATTGGTTCTTGCATAAGAGCCCACTCTTTTCAATTTTTTTGTCTTTCTTTTTCACATAGAAAAAACATAGCAGCAACCTTACAGCAGTACTATCGTACCAGCTCCCTTCTCTCTTTCTTTCTCTCGGCTCCACTTAAGATTTTGCTGATGTGGACTATTTTATAGCCTGCTGATTAGAACCTATTATAATTTGGCAAGCACTACGTGTCCTCCGGACAATGGGAAGGCCCCATCGTCCTGCTTCTGCTGCTGCCACGTGTCTCCAAAATCGCCCCAAATCCCGCTTTTGCTGTAAAACATCCTTTTTTGCTATATATGTCCCCGTTTTTGCTTCCGAAGCAAAAAAAGGTTCGTTTCAAAAATAGAACGTCCCGCCAGAGATCTCGTTGGAGACCATGCGTCAAAAGAATTATGCCAATGTAGCAAAACCGACTTTGCCAGAGACATCGTCGGAAAAAACTTGCTGCTCACTCTCACCGGAGACGTTGTAGCAAAAAGTGGACACTGCTATAGCAAAATCACAAGACGGTTGTAGCAACAAAGTTCTTTTAATATAGCAAAAAACCTACTTCGTCAGAGACATCGCCAGAGACTTTTGTAGACACCTCGTCGGAGACCTCACCGGGGATGTCGCATAGTAAAAAAATTACGATATTGTAGCAAAATCGGAAAAAAAATGTACCAAAAAATAACAAAAATGTAGCAAAAATCGAATTCGCCGGAGACATTGTAGCCAAAACATGCTACATAGCAAAATAGTACGTCATATGTAGCAATGCCGACAGCCGTATGTAGCAAATTTGCCACCACATGTAGCAAAAATTGCTACTGTGGCAGGGAGCAGCACTGTTGATCATTGCAGCAACGACCACCTATGAAGGAACCCTAGACCATGGAGGTAGAGGAGCGGCGGAAAGCTCGTCGCCGGAGAGGAGTAGAGGCGCGCGCACGGGGAAGGGTGGTTGCTCCGACCAGCAGCAGGGCAAGCGGCATCAGTGCACGTACAAGGAAGAGGTCGCGGGTGCGACAATGAGGTGACGCGCACGGGTAGGGCGATGGCCGGTGGGTGCTCGAACGGCCGGCGGGGCACCACACGGAGGAGGGCGACGGGCTTGGGTCGATGACGGGGAAGCTGGGGAGAGCTCCGGGCAGTGGAGGCGGACGCGGCGGCGGTTGCCAGGCTCCGACGGCAGGGAGAGGAGGACCGGCGGCGAGGAAGCTTCTGCCGGCGGCCGGCGGGAGAGGAGGGGCGTCGATCATTTTCCTTATAATTTATAATTTATACATGCTCCCGTGGCTAATACACAAACTAGTTTAGCTTTGACCTTAAAGTGTTGGAGGTTATAAATAATAAAGTCATCCCAGAGGGGTGGAATGAGACGGTTATAGTTCTTATTCCTAAGGTGGAGAGCCCTGAACTCATCACCCAGTACAGACCAATCAGCCTATGCAATGTTCTATACAAGGTAATATCTAAAATGATTGCCTTACGCTTTAAACGAGTGCTTAATGAAGTTATCTCTTCTGTGCAAAGTGCTTTTGTGCCTGGTAGAATGATCACTAATAATATCCTTGTTGCTTATGAGTGCTTGCAAACCATCAAGAACAAGAAAGGAAAATCTGGATATTGTGCGGTAAAACTAGATATGAATAAAGCTTATGACTGTGTGGAATGGAATTTCCTAGAGAGAATGCTGATCCGGCTGGGGTTTCAAGCAAATTTTGTGGAGTTATTGATGGCTTGTGTTAAATCGGTGTCTTACAAAATCAGATACAATGATCAGGAGACGGAGGGGTTTGTTCCAACTAGAGGCTTAAGACAAGGGGATCCTCTTTTCCCTTATATTTTTTTGATTTGTGCAGAAGGTTTGTCAAGCTTATTAGCTTATATGGAGGAGGTTCGTGGAATTGAAAGAGTTAAGGTGTGCATAAATGCACCATCAGTTTCACACTTGTTATTCGCTGATGATTCTTTGATCCTTATGAAGGCAAACGTAGTTAATGCAACCTCGTTGAGTGAAGTTCTTGACCAATACCGTGCAAACTCAGGCCAATTGGTTAGTCAGACAAAGTGCAACATTTACTTTAGTTCTAATGTGGATGTTCAGGTGAAGGCAGATATCTGTACTCAATTGGATATTATGACAGAGGCGGTCTCGGATAAATATCTTGGCTTGCCGGCTATGGTGGGAGCTGATAGGAGGACAACTTTATATATCTGATTGAACGTGTTATTGCTATCCTAAAGGGCTGGAAAGAGAAAATAATGTCTATGGGGGCTAAAGAGATCCTGTTAAAAGCTGTAATACAGTCGATTCCAGTGTTTGCAATGGAGGTTTTTAAAATCCCAAAAAACATTTGTAAGCAATTGAATGATGTTATGGCAGCCTTTTGGTGGGGAGACACAGACGAGCAAAAAAGGATGCATTGGTGTGCGTGGTGGAAAATGTGTATACCTAAGGCTCAAGGTGGAATGGGATTTAGAGATTTACATGCATTTAATTTAGCAATGCTTGCAAAGCAGACTTGGAGGCTTCTGAATAATCCTGAATCTCTCTGTGCTATAATATTACGTGCAAAATACTATCCGGACGGGAAGTTGCTTAATGCGGGTCTAAAAAAGGGATCGTCGTATATATGGCAGAGCATTATTAGTGGAATCCAAACCTTCAAGAGAGGACACATCTGGAGAGTGGGTAATGGGATGAATATCAACATCTGGAACGATCATTGGGTGCCAGGTACTATGTCGAGGAAGGTTGATACTGATAAAGGAAATTTTATTCTTAGAACGGTGGACGTGTTGATGGATCCAAACACTGGACAATGGGATGAGGAGATCATTAAATCTATTTTTAACCCTTCCATTGTGAGATCAATTTTGCAGATTACTATAAGCCAAAACCTGGAGGATGATTTTGTGACGTGGCATAAAACAAAAAAATTTATCTTCTCGGTGAGGTCAGCCTACTTTTTCGAATGGGAACATCAATATAGTGGGAAGATGTCGAGAGCTGACGGTCAAGGTCCTTCACGAGTAAAGATTGTGTGGGAAAAGCTTTGGAAACTCCAAGTTCCGGCCAAGATCAAAATATTCATTTGGAGATCTTTGCATGATTTTATTTCTGGTATGTGTGTCCTTGCAAATCGTCATATTAAAGTTGAAGCTCAGTGTCCTATCTGTAAACAAGGTGCGGAAGATATTCGGCATCTCATCTTCACTTGCAAACAAGCGAAGGAAGTGTGGAGAGCTCTAGGCCTAGAGGATTATATAAACCAGATGATCAGGGTGGATATGTCGGGTTCAATTATTTTGGAGGAGATCCTTACGAATCCTACAAAATTCACCCCTGTCGTGAGAAAACTGGGTCTACAAGAAACCATCGCGGGAGGGCATGGTATATTTGGTGGCAGCGGCGCGAGGCAGTAAAGGGAGAATCAGTGGCTCCAGCACATACATCGACATTTTCAATTCAAGCCCTAACGATGAACTATGGTGCTGCCTCTAGCGGGGTGGTTCCGAAGGAGGTAACATGGACTAAACCCTCCCATCATTAGTATAAGATGAATGTGGATGCTGCGTTTTAAAATGGAAGGGGTGCAACTAGTGCTATAATCAGAGATGACCATGGAAGGGTGATTGCTGGAGGCGCCTGGCCTTTTAATAACATCTTGGATGCTTCATGTGCTGAAGCAATGGCTCTTAAATTTGGTCTACAAAAACTGGAGAATATTGGATGCTCCGAACGATCGTTGAATCAGATAGTTTTTTGGAGTTAATAAACGCATGCAAGGGAGAAACCGAGATCTGAGGTCCTTATTCAGCTATCCTAGCTGACTGTTTTGAGATTGCACAGCGCATGAGAAACATCAGCTTCTTACATTGTCCTAGAGAGGCAAACAAAGTAGCGCATAATTTAGCTAGATTAGCTTTTGATTCTGATTCTGTAATAGTTTGGGATGGTGATCCACCTCCCTCAGTTTTAGCTGATGCTTTGAATGATATAACTTTTGAATGATTTTGGGGCTGCAAGTTTTAGACACACTCTTTTTCCTTACCAGAGTACCTAAAGAGACTGAAAGGTTTTAATGAGGCGACAATGCGTAGTATATTGTGATTTAAAAAAAAAACACCGTTCAAGGTTACGCTTCTCCGTGTGTTTGAATCGACGACCATGAGCACGTGTGACGTGTTCTCCGGCTGCTTTTACGACCGCG
Organism: Avena insularis; assembly: GCA_023614405.1. Taxonomy (NCBI): domain Eukaryota; kingdom Viridiplantae; phylum Streptophyta; class Magnoliopsida; order Poales; family Poaceae; genus Avena; species Avena insularis. The sequence continues at coordinate 409,926,340 of CM042691.1, forward strand.
ACCTGGAATATTTTTACTATTTGCAGCCTCGTCCTCATCTTTATTTGCAGCAGCCAGCAGCCTCCGACTTCACTCCCCCGCCCCGACCTCCCTAGTCTCCGCAGTCCGCACCAACCACGCGAGCTCGCCCGCTAACAGCAGGCAGCGGCAGGGAGCAGCTCCTCCGCCACGATTCAGACGCCGCCGTCCGTCATCAACCCCAGGTGCGGCCACATCCTCTCCTCTCCCCGTCTCGCGAACCCATTGCGGCGTGGAAGATTGGTTTTTGTTCGACGGGTGGGGGTGGTCAATCGGGGTTGGGTCGCGGGGTAGATGCTTCTTGCTCGCTGCTCCGGGGCCGGCCGCTCTGAGCATCCAAGCCATGGCCGCCGCCGCCGCGCCGGGGTCCGTCCGTGAGACAGGGCTGGGTTGGGCCGTGTCAGGTCAGATCCCACTTTGTCTCTCAGCTCGAGAGTGAGCCCTGCCTGCCTGGTGTACCACCGCGCCGCCGGTCGGAATCTCTCTCGTCTCTAGTGCTTGGTCCCGTTCGAGTCACGCGCTAGGTTGTTTCTGATTATTATTTCTACAGTCGATTAAACCCCATTGGCCTCCATCGACGGACTGTTTCTACCCGCCTGCCGCCCCTGTGTGTGGATTCCGTTCCTGTTCGACCGGGATTATGCACCATTGCCCTCGAGGGAGGCTTTTTTTTCTGTTTCTGATTGATTGTTTGTATCAGTAATTTCAGTTTTGGCTTTGTAAGTGTGTTTTGGTTGAATTCAGCCTCGGTTATGTGTTATTGGGGGTAACAGAAAGAGGCAACACACTGGAATTTGGAACTCAGCCTAAATGATAGATTCAAATTAAGACACAATCAGTGGTTACATTCAAATAGAGTTTCTCTTGTCCAACCAAAAGTACTCTAGTTTGCGAGATGCGCCAACTCAGGCTCTCACAATTTCCTAGCTCCGCCTCTTGTGTTTAGAAGGTGCTCCATCACTATCACTTCTCCACATGTTCCAATCTACAAGCACTCTGTCCTCTTCCACCTCCGGCTGCTTTTACGATTGCGACATCGTACAGTATTAGTTTGCTGTAATGTACAATGTGTTCTTCTTTATTTGCAGCTTCCAGCAGCCTCCTCCTCTCGACTTCGCTTTCCCCTCCCTCTCCTCCCCGGGATCCGATGGCAGAGGCGCAGTGGGTGCTGATGGCCACGGGGCGGTCACCGACTAACATCGCGGTGATCAAGTACTGGGGGAAGCGGGACGAGGCGCTCATCCTCCCCGTCAACGACAGCATCAGCGTGACCCTCGACCCTGACCACCTCTCCGCCACCACCACCGTCGCCGCAAGCCCATCATTCCCCTCCGACCGCATGTGGCTCAACGGCAAGGTGAGTTCCGGCTCATCCAATGATCCTATTTCCAGTCTGTTTTTTATGTTGGCCTCACGAGTGCTACATGCTCATTGCTGCTGCTGCTGCTGCTATTGCCTAGATGCAATCAATTCCATTCAGTGTTTCTGCGATGATCCGGTAGACTGTGATCTCAAAGGATCTTCTGCATTCTGTTTTAGAATAGCATGCCGGCGATTTGGGCCGTGTGGGTTCGACCTTCGAACCTTTCCATCAGATTGACTACTCCTAAGTTCTTAGATCTCGATCGAACTTGTTTTAAAGCTAGCTGCAATTACAGAGACACTTGGTGGAGCTCTGAAAATTTGTCCATTTAACAAAAAATCAAAAGGAACCTTTCTGTTTCTAGTTTTGTCTGCGCTACCATCTAGTTTATTGCAGTCAAGCTGCGATTATGGACAACTTGATGTAACATACCAGGGAAACTTGTTTTATTTTAGGATGGTATCGATGATTTAATCATCTGTTTGGTTTGGAATTGAGCAGGAGATCGAGTTGTCTGGTGGGAGATTTCAGAGCTGCCTGAGGGAGATCAGGAGGCGGGCTCGTGATGTCGAGGACAAGAAAAAGGGGATCAAGATCAAGAAAGAGGACTGGGAGAAGTTGCATGTGCACATAGCATCATACAATAACTTCCCAACTGCTGCTGGTTTGGCCTCTTCGGCTGCTGGATTTGCTTGTCTTGGTAAGTCTCCTAGTTGATATCATGGCTACAAGTCAGTAAAAACAGATGTTTCTCCTAGTCTTATATCACGGTTATAAGTCAGTAAAAACAGATATATAATTAGTGAATATTTCGTGTTAAACTTGTATTCACTTTTATTTTCTATATAGTGCACAGAGACAAATTTACTTATGTTTAGGAGCAGGGGGAGTGTTTCTCACTTCTCGTAATATTGTTCTGTTACCAATGCAATATACAAGGGGGTATATTTTTTAGAATTGGTCTGTTATCTTGTTAGAAGGTGTTGCTTCTACCTGTAGAATACACCTTTATGTGTTATTTATAATTATAGGTCAATACTATGGTTATCCAAGTATATCACCTGAAAAATTTACGAATGCTGTCGTTAAGGACGTCTTATTTGTTTGTCCAGAGGCATGAAAGCATAATAAGTATAAAATATTTTTCATGGTGTTGGATTGCTTGTTCATCTTAACTTTGCTAGGCTTGAAGAAAAAAAAAGTGGCCAACGGGGGAATGATCCCTTCCTTGGTTATATGTTGTTAGATAGATATGAGACCTCTCTGTGCTTTTTCAGCACAAATAGCACCCCTGAGGAAACCGCGCCTTGCGCAGGATTCGAACTCGGGTGGGCGGGTTCAGCACCCTGAACTCCTGCCACTGAGCCAGCGCTCAGTTCTCAGCTAGGCTTGAAGAAATACCCCGTCTTAACGAGTTCCATGATAATTCTGCTTATATCTGGTCCCAAGTCTTATTTTGCCCGATTGACTACTTTGCTCAGCATGTTTCGGAGTGTGAAATATCGTTTACTTCATTTATATCTTTAAGTTAGATAGTGCTATCCAAGACAAAATCATGTTTCCATCATACACATATTATTTGCTCATAAACATTCTGAGCATGGTCTTGCTTTCATAAACCAATATCACAATACATAGCTTCTCATCTGAATACTATTTGCAGTTTTTACCCTCGGTAAGCTAATGAACGTGAATGAAGATTATGGAGATCTTTCTTCAATAGCAAGGTCTGTACTGATGTGTTATGTATCCACACCCTGTTTGTGCTCTATTCTGTTTGTGATGTTCGCTTGATCATGTAGTGCAACAATTTCACTTCATTTTACTAAATAATGATCTAGTGGACTCATGTCTTCTCAATACTTACACTTCTCCCAGCTGAAAAATTTCAATGCAGGCAGGGGTCTGGAAGTGCATGCCGCAGTATATATGGTGGATTTGTGAAATGGTGCATGGGGAAAGTAAGTTATCTCTTGGTTATGGCAGAGAAGTTGCATTGGTTAAAATGCACACTTTTCTATTGGATAACGACCGAGTTTTATTGTATACTGGTAGAATGATGATGGAAGTGACAGTATGGCAGTACAGCTTGTTGACGAGTCGCATTGGGATGATCTTGTTATTATCATAGCAGTGGTATGTCGACTTGATCTCTGTTATATAACACGAGCTGGGTCATATAATTTGTCACTGTTTTGCTCATTGAGTCATGATTTCATTAATGCCAATCCTTACCTGGGTACTCATTATGCTTTACCATATCTATCCCAACCTTTTTTTCTTATCATGTTGCTTTATGGAATTGTCAGGTCAGTTCAAAGCAGAAGGAAACTAGTAGCACCAGCGGGATGCAAGACACTGTTGAAACAAGCCCCCTGTTGCAGTACAGGGCCCAGGTAATTGCATTTTAATGTTTTTAATAGTTAACTTATTATTTTTTCAATAATCGTTGAGGAAGCACAATCATGGAGCAGAGGTTTTGAAATCTGAACTGTAATTTTCACGCTACTCTCTGTGGACAATCAAATTTTAGTAATTATACTGATCTGTTGCTTCAGCTGTAGCTTAACATTTCTTGTTCTCACTTCTCACTGTCACTGGCTCACTGCACTGCTTGTTCTTGTATTCCAGACTGTAGTGCCAAGTCGGATATTGAAAATGGAAGAAGCTATCAAGAATCGTGATTTTGAATCCTTTGCGAGGTTAACTTGCGCAGATAGCAACCAGTTCCATGCTGTATGTTTAGACACTAGCCCGCCCATCTTCTATATGAACGACACATCACACAGGTAGTTTCTTAGCAGCCTTAATTTCAAGGCTCTGTTACTACTGAAGTACCCGAGTTAAGGATTTCTTTCTCATCCAACTGTAGGATAATTAGCCTTGTGGAAAAGTGGAACCACGCGGAAGGAACCCCACAGGTATGTTATGTTCCTGTTTTGCACCTTATTTCCAATTCTGCTGATTTGCGTCCGTGCTGCCTAGGGATCTAAAATACGTTTCTGCTATGTGGTGGCTAGGTCGGTTACCTTACCATGACATGGCACTATAAGCAATTTTTTGTGCACTGGATGAAACATGCATAACTAGCATCATTTGATGGAGCAATGGAGTAATTTAATCTAATTATAAGAGCACGAACATTGATAAAATCACTGTCTTCTTTCTTAAAATAGGAGTTAATGCTTATGCTTTGAACCCTTCATTTTGACGGAATGTTTTGAAGAATTCATCATGAAAACGTGAAGTATTACTGCTACTATTAGTTTTCTGGAGCCGATTTTTTGGATACGTGTATAGGTTATGGGGTATTATTGTATATAACATCTAATAAAGTTTGAATTGTGGAATGAATGGACAAGAAATATCTTAGTATAGCGCCGTCATCAATGAGGCAAAAAATCATTGCAATCTTGGCAATACTAGCTTTGTCTGTTTTTGTGTTGTCTGGTATGTTTTTCGTTTAAACCGGAAGCATTTGATACTGGATGATGTGATTGGTCTGATAGTGAAACCGATTTCTTGTGTGATGACTTCTAATTTGACATTTGGCCTTTTATAACGGCAGGTTGCGTACACCTTTGATGCTGGGCCTAACGCTGTCCTAATAGCCCGAAACCGCAAAACTGCCGCTCTTCTCCTTCAGAGGCTGCTGTACTGCTTCCCTCCACAAGACAATGATTTGGAGAGGTGTGTTTGCTATTATCAAGATGACACCTAGTGTTTATTTGTTTCTGTGTATACTGCAAACAATACTACGTGTGCTTTTGACAACCGTGGTCATTGCAGCTATATGCTCGGTGACAAATCGATCCTAAGCGATGCCGGAGTGCAGTCCGTAGCTGACGTCAAGGCCCTTCCAGCGCCTCCGGAGATGAAGACGCCAGGCCAGAAATTCAAGGGCGACGTTAGCTACTTCATCTGCAGCAGGCCTGGCGCTGGTCCCAAAGTTCTCACCGACGAGAGCCACGCGCTGATTGATTCAGCCACTGGGCTTGCGAAAGGAGTGTAATTTAGGTTTACGGATCTGGCTTTCATGATGCGTAGACATTCCACGTATGTTGTACGCTCTGTAGTAGCATTGTAGTTTTGAACATGTGGTACGTAGTTTCCACAATTTTGTCAAAGACTGTTGTAGTGTTGTTGCTGCCCAAAGAGCATCATGACTGATTCTTAATTTTCCAATAAAGTTGAGTGGAATAAGTCATCATATATTGGTGATTCCATTTTCTGTGTAATCTGCCTCGATGGAGCTGCTGTTGTTGCCTTGCCATTTTGACAAAAAAAATATACTACCAGATTAAGAGCTCCTCTAACCGAACCCCCATCCTTTAAATGATAAAAGACTCCAAATCCTTTAGAGGTACAAATTTGATCATCTAAACTTTAGCTGTTACTAGCCAAACTCGTAAATCATAGCTTACTAAATTACAAATTCATGTACACATTTCATCAAACACCTAGTTGCAAGAGTTCAAGCATAGATTTAAACATTAAACATAGTTCAAACATTGATTCAAACATAGTGCAAACTAATTACAAACACAGTGTAAGCTAATTACAAAAATCTATAGCTTAATTTGAACTAAATCTATTGCGGTGGCGGGGTTGGCTGTTGTGGCTCATCATCCAGCTGTCTAGCCGCCGCTCAAACAACGAGTCGCTGTCATACTCCTCGTCGGAGATCTCGATGACAGTAGCGGCGGATGAGGAAGTCCTTCCTTGCGCAGCGGAGGAGGATGAAGTGCTCGACTGGCGGTGAATGTAGGGCCTAAGGCTCGACGCGCGGCGTACTCCGCGTAGCGGCGACGCTCCTCCACTCGCTCAGGCTAGCGGTCGCGGAGCTCTACCATGTAGGCCTCGCTGGCGGCCTCGACCTCGAGCCGCTCCCGAGCCTCGCGGTCCTCCCTCGCCACGCCAGCGGTGTGTTGTCAAGACGGCGATGGAGGGTTTTTGCGGATGACGGAGTGTCGGTGGGGCAGCAGAAGGAAGGGAATATTTATCGGAGCCCCGCTCGTGGCTGAGCAATTATAGGAGCCGCAGATGCTAGTTCCTAACTTTTTTTTATCTGCTAACGGGCTTGGGGTTCGGCTAGAGTGTGTTTAGAAGATAAAAACAGAGTCGAATGATAATTTTTGCCTTTTTAGGGTAGGGTACGGTTAGGTGTGATCTAAGAGTAACAAACTAATCAAAACCCTAAACACAATAGAGTTGCAGCCGGATCCGGATTCGTATCGCACAATGCCGGTACACGAGTTGTTATATATATACCCAGGTTTGAACACGGAAAACAGCAACAAAGCAGGTCAGAATGGAAGCCGCCGGATCCTCCAAATTAACTCCCTCCCGTCAGCGTCGGATCCCCTCTCGGTTTCAGTTTCAGGTGTGCTGCGATGCCGAGCCTATGGGCATAATGGGTATATCCCCTGTTGAGGATATGCATAATGGATATAATCATAGAATAGGCTTAATCCAGCTAACCTGGACGGCGCGCAGATGGTAGCAGAGCCTATGGGCTATAGGCAGCCTAGTTAGTTGATTCCAGTACACGACACATGGAAGTATCCAAGTATGTGTAACTCTGTAATCTATCCAAATAGGACCACTTTCTGCAATCCTAGGTTCTGGTGTCTTTATAAGCCGAACCTACAACCTTAGGACAAGAAGAAATAACAACACAATAGACAATCTCTATAACCTAGCTCATTGCCGATATAGTCATTGACAGCAGGAGAGGGTCTCCCCATGGTCTTGAGATCTGAAGCTCAGTAACCCAGTGAAATAAGGAAAATGATACCATACCCTCGGGAGAACACGCGTTCCTATCCTCCGGGTGGTTCCGTTCGCGTGCGTTTCGTATTGGCCCACCAATTTTCCTCATTTTTTTCTTACGTTAAGCTTTCGCGTTTGTGTGTGTTTTGCTGCAACTGCAACCCGCGCCGCCCGCCCTCTCATCGATGTAGGTCACGCCGCCGTCCAATAGGTCGGCGCTGCCAGCAGGTCGCGCTGCCACGCCGCTGATCGCCGCCCTCCCAACGCCGCTCGTGCCCGCAGTTCTCGCTGCAACATCCCCCATCGGCTCTTCGCCTCCATGCTGCCTTAGCTCTCGCCTCCACGCCCCCAGTGTCTCTTCGCCGGCGTTGAGGACGACACCGGGGGCGTTTCTGCAATGGCTCGAGTTTTTCTACGTGCGGCTCGAGTTCTGCTACATGTGGCCCGCGGCGCTGCTAAGTGTGGTGTCGATGTTTGCTACATGCGTCCAGCGGTGATGCTACTTTGACCGTGTGGCGGTGCTACAAACGGTCACATGTTTTGCTACAAATGGCCATAGGTTTTGCTACAAGGTCTCTGGCGAGATATTCGGCGAGGTGTATGACGAGGTCAAATTTGCTAAATATGATTTTTTGCTACATACGTTTTGTGGTTGTGCTACAATGGTGTAAAGTTTTTGCTACATAGTCTTCGCTGAGGTCTACCAGCGAAAGTCTCCTGCGAGGTCTACCGGTGGAAGTCTACGGCGAGTCTTCGACGAAGTCGATTTTGCTATATTAGTTCAATTTTTGCTACATGGTCTTCGGCGAGGTCTTCGGCGAACTCTCTGGCGAGATCTAGTATGTCTGTTATTTTTCTAGGTCGAACCGTTTTCTACTAATCAGACTATTTATAAAAACGGGACGGATTTTTAGATATAAAAGAGTGGACACGTGGTTGGCTGGGGACCCGGGGATGAAAACCACCGATTCCAGGACGCCTAGTAGTGTCCGTGAAATAAATAGGTGCTTATGCTAAATATTCAAGCATGAGAGTTCCGTTTTGAATGGATGGATAGAGTTCCGTTTTGTAGGACGCGTCGTAGTAGTAAGCTGGACGCTAGGGCTGCAGTCGGATGTTCGCCGAAATAAAAGGAAAAAATAAGAGTTGCAGTCGGACCCGGATTCGTCTAGCTGTTATATATACCCGGGTTTTGGACAGCAACCACGACGACGAAATAGCAACAAGGCAAGTCAGAATGGAAGCTGGCAGCCGACGATCAACCACTGCTCGGGAAAAGCGATTCCGCTCTCGTTTTCAGGTGCCTCGTTGTTCCATCCAGATCCCAAGTTCCTGGGGCGTCAAGCGCGCACGCTCAGCCCTCCCACGTCCTGTTGAAACCAACAACATTCACCAACCGGATGGCTCCACATAATCGGTTTGAGAACGTGGCGCGCAGTTTTAGAAAGAAAAAACGAGCACCAACCGGATGGCTCCACATAATCCCGTAAAATTTAGTCCGTAAGAACGTACAGCATTATCGTTATATGTACTCCCCTATCGTTTTCCCATCTGATTCGTGTCTCTTGTAGGAGGGAGTGGGCAGATCTCGGGGACGGGCCAGCGGGGCTGATCGCCGAGCGCGTCCTCGCCCATGATATCGCCGACTACGTCCGCTTCCGCGCCGTGTGCCACTCGTGGCAGCGTTGTTCCATAAATCCACGAGCCCACGGCTGTCTCGACCGCAGGTTCCATCCTCGACGGTGGATCATGCTCCGGGAACCGCTCGCCAATCCTGATTTTCGACGGTTCCTCAACACCTCCACTGGCGAGGTCGTCCAGGTTCACGTCCCGGAGCTCTGCGACCATGAGCTGCTCGCTGTAACCCATGATGGACTCCTTGTCCTTCTCCGCAAGCCGCATCGCACAATTGTCCGCATACTCAACCCGCTGACCCGTCACCTCACCGAGCTCCCGCCATTCACATCACTGCTGCCCTCTAAGCACCACAGAATTCTTTCTTGGTGTAATTTCGGCAGATTCTTATCATGGGGCTCCTGCATTGCCAATGATGATTCGATGGTGGTGCTTCATTTGAGATCACTCAACATTATAGGTGTGGCCAAGCCGGGCGACATGCGCTGGACACGGTTGAAGTTGGACAGCACCGGCCCGATACGTGCATCCTCAATGTTTGCTGGCCGCTTCTATTGTGTCACGAGAGACGGCGGTGTCATGGTGCTGGAGGATCACCCACCAAGGCTGGAGCTGGCTGCCAAGCTTCCTATGATGGTTTCTTCCATGACAGATAGTGTGCGCCTGGTGGACTGTGCCGGGGAGATGGTGCTGGTGCACCGTAGGTTCTCGGAACGACATGGCTGGAACAATGTGTGGAAGAGGAGGTACGACGCATACCGGGTGGATTTGGATGCCATGACATTGTGCCGAGTCAACAACTTTGGTGGCGGTAGACATGCCTTGTTCATCGGCATGGCTTGCTCTTTCTCCGTGCCTATCAAGGCTTTCCCTTCCGGCTCCATTAGAGGTGACACCATCTACCTGAGCTTCAACATTGACGAGAGGAATGAAACCGAGGGCTACAATCTTGCGGACAGAAGGACAATTAGTAGCTGCAACGCGGACCGGACTAGTTCGGTAGCGGGGCCTCATACTCTTGTGGATTTCCTCTCCTTTGTGTACCGCTGATCGGATATGAAAAACCTGTATCCAAACTGTAATACTGTATGCCCCTACCTCCCCGATACAGTAGCAGCGAGGTTTCAGTGGAGAGTTTTGCCAGATTTCTGCCCAGTTTGTGCTCAATGTTTTCATTTGTGTCTGGATATAGTGGAAACAAATATTTTTCCATGCTCCGCTTTCAGTCCGTGGCTTTGAACAGTTGGGAAGTCGTCTTTGTGTAGGTCCGCTTGAAGAGCATGATTCTTATTACTTTTTGATAAAGTGTGTTGAATAAATTAATATCGTTTTGTCGATTTCATTTTCCTGTGTAATCCAATGCAAAGATGAAACTTTTAACAATTTCAAGGAAGTAAAAGTGTATGTTTATGGTCAGTTATTGAATTATGCATATATTGCTGCATCATCACTTTTTTATTTGTATTTGTCTAATCAACATTTGCTTCTCTCTATGTTTCTTTCTTGAACTCAAACTTCTTTAACACATTACTGACTTCATATTTATTTTTATAATAATTATTACAGAAGAAAAATCATAAATCTACTATTTTGAAATATCAATTCTTATTATATCTCTTTTTGTTTTGTGGACCATTATCAAGTTTTTCTGTGGTTTCGAAAAAATTATCCAATGTTTTGGTTATTACATTGATTGCTTTAGTTGTAACTTATTATTATTGCTCTTACACTTTTCACAACACACCATATTATTATTCTTGTACCCTGAACGGTTGTGCCAAGTCGGGTATTGAAAATGGAAGAGGCTGTCAAACCGGTCGTGATTTTGAATCCTTTTCCAGATTCTTGTGCATCAGTGCGTGCAGATAGCAACCAGGTTAACTTGTGCAGGTAGCAATCACTTTCATTCATGAACCTTAGTAAAATAATTGGCATCTCCTAAAAATAGCGAAAATACGAGATTATGCTTATGCTTTTAACCCTTCGTTTTCAGGTAACATATATTTCAATTTGAAGAGTTCACCATGAAGATATTGCTGGTATTTGTTCTTGAAGCACCTGAATCACATCATTTTTCCATTAAAGAAAGGGTGAAACCCCCTAGCAGAAAAAGATACAAGTGGGGGAGAAGGCGTACACGCCCAACGCAGAGGGGGTGCGCGCGAAAAACACACATAGACCACACCTTTTGTGTTTCCTAATATTGAATGGGAAGGAGGTATGTGAGCCAGATGTTAGCATCACCGCGTTGTGACATGGGGAGTCGGCCACGCCAGAGAGCTGCGTCGTCGCGATAGGCCTTGCGGATGAATGAGAGAGGGCGAGACAACCCGTTGGGGGTGTTTCCATAGGTGCTAAAGGCACATAAGCCTGAATGTCGAAGCAGTCGCGGCAGGGGCTGGCGGGAGGAAGGGGCAGGAGGCAACATCCGCGACACGCGTAGAAGGAGGGCAGTCTGAGCCCAGAGCATGCCAGAATCTCTAGGCAAAATTTGGTGCTGATATGGTTTTTTTAACGAAACTTGAACAATCTGACACAAAATTTAAACATTGAATCCATATTCGAATAAAAAAAATATAGCATAATTTTTGTAACAAAGTGAGACATGTATGATTGGTCAAAATTATGGTCAAAGTTAATATATGAGTAAAACAAGTGCGTCTATGTGCATTGGCTGCAGGGGTGTATATATATGTAACAGAATCCCGGGACGCATGAATGTATTAGTTTACTACTATCTAGATCTCTCCGACGGACATGTTGACTTTGATTTGTTGCCATGGATGGGTGCGTTTCCGAGGAATTCGCCATCCCATCCCAATATAATAGCACCATGATTATTTGGTAAGCTACATTATTTCCCACTGAAAGCTAGTGAATTATGCTTTACACTTGTAAGATTCACATTCTTGATGTGTATGGCCATATCGTTCATGTTTTTATCCAGGGATACTTGATATATATCCAGGTATAAACTAATGAAAATCTGGCGGCAGATTGGAACGGTGAACAAATAAATCTGGTATGGGGCAGGATGAAATTAGATCATGATAGAAACCCAAAAACACATGGAATTGATAAACTTATTCAACATCACAATACACATTACATATGAGCTCAAAAAAAGTTTGGAAGGTAGTGAAGCTACATATTTCACACTCGAACGAACACACACACTTGATAAAGTCTTGGAAGTAATGAACTCATTCAGCAGGTAAGACGAACTCAAACGCGTACACGTACAGTTTGGAAAGTAATCAACTAACTTGGTAGGATGACATTGAAGCACGCTTGGAATTATTGGACTTATTCGGCAGGAAATATGAACTGCCGGAATGCAGCAGGTACACCTGGTAGCTAGCCAGGAGCAGACCCAGGATAAATATTTAGAGCTAGCTTTTTTTTTTGTTGAAAATATTTAGAGCTAGCTGCTCACCTTGTTCCAAAACATGATTATGGAGGAGGGTCAAAAATACACTTAAGGGCCTGTTCGGTTAATCCACCACACAAGTGGATTGGAGTGGAATAAATAGGATTTGCTTGGATTTTGACTTAGATGAGATTTAGTCCCTCTCAATCCATGACAATCCACTTCAATTCATTGCAAACCGAACAAACCCTAATCTGGCAAGGAATTTGTTCTGCCTCTACTAGTATGTGGCACTGCGGACAGGGATCCTCCTGAGCCGCTGCCGTCGCTGCCGCTGCGATGAGGAGAAGCCGGACGAGGAGACACCACACAGCAACCTTGCGCACTGCCCATCGTATCTTTGCCACCTAGCGAGCTACCCAAACTAAGAATGAGCTCCAAGCGAGCTGCCCGATAGAGGGATGGATGGATGAGACGGGAATGCACGACGCAGGCCTTGCTCGTATTTATATATATGTAGATTATGATAAGAGACTGGCGACGTGTGTGACAAGTGACGGAGCATCTCAGTGGGCAGCGAACTGGGGGAGAACAGGAAGGCCCCGACGATCAAATGCTAAGTTGACGACTATTGGTCGGGGCCATCGACGTAGCCCTGGGGCGGGCAACCAAGCAATCCCGCCGTCGGCCCAGGTTTGCCGTTGACGTAAAACGGGATAGCAGGAAGTTAGCCGTTGACATAGGTATTAGACGTGATGGCAATGTGTCAAGGCTACGCCGACGGTTTAGCCGCCGGTCTAGGTTTCACACCTATTTTTCCTTTTTGCCACATTAATTCAAGAAAAGTTATAACCAAATCATTCTAATTCATAAAAATACAAATAATATATAAAAATTTAAAGAAAAATAATATCTATCTATCTAAACTCAAATATTACATATTTTTGTTGAATAAAATATAGAAACATTACATACATTTTCGTATAACACATTTTCCATTTTTCGAGTACAACAATGGGGTGTTTTGTGAAGCAACCACTGAATAAAAGTTTCAAAATGGTACCACCCTATTTTTTAAAAAATAATATACCACCTTTCATAGAAAATGTCCCAATCCGAATATTTTAAACATTTCCGTCCACCCCTCGTGAAAAAGGTAAATTCCTACCGAATCGGGAGGAAGTGGGTCATATTTGAACTATAGGAATCTGATCTGATTCAAAATATGCTATTTTATTTGCAGATCCACTATAATTTTAATGAGGCTCAGCCCCAAGCTAAGAAACTTTATGCCTGCCGTTTTAACCATAGTTTGAAACGGGTATAAGAAATTCAAAAATGTAAAATCTTTGCGTGGTGTCATATTATGTGACATAGTTGCAAATAAAAATATCAAACTTGGTATATTGATTGCATCTCAGAAATGAATTATCATGTTTTAGGTTTTGTGGCTTTCAGGCCAAACGATCAATGTTATGGTCAGAATCGCGGTATAGTTTGTGATATGTGTCCATATTATGCACATATGCATCATGGAACGATGAACAATATTGCAAGTGAAAGTTATCCTTTTAGTCGTACTGTTTTTCATTTTTCAGGTGCCAAAAAACAGGATATTTGTGAAGCAACCACCAAATGAAAGATACAAAATGGTCCGGTTCTATTTTTAAAAAAATATTAGACCACCTTGCAAGGACAATGTCCACCCCTCATAAAAAGACAAATTCCTATCGAATCAATAAGAATTGGGTTAGATTTGAACTACGGTTACATGATCTAAAAATTATTTTTAGATTCACAATATGCTATTTTATCAGAGATCCACTGCAATTTTAGCGAGGCTCAGCTCTGAGCTAAAAAAATTAATGCCCGTCGTTTCGACAATAGTTTGAAACAGGCATAAATAATTCAAAAACGATCAAAATAATATATTTGTGAATTGTGCTATCTCTAGTTGCTTTGGAGAAACTATAACTCCGAGGAGTACTCCGGTTCTTATTTTGCTGTAAGAAGATAAATAAATCTGACTGTGAGCCATTGAAAATAAACTTAAGAAGAGATTATACTGCTTATCTATTTTGGTGGGACTGCGAAATGTTTGGATTTCTTCGGAGCAGATTTTAATTTGCAAGACACCTGAAGTGAAGTGGGAGGAACTAGGAAGAGCAATGTCGTATCCTTTTGGCAAACTTTGTAAGACACTGTTAAAAGTAGAGTTCTTTTTGGCAATGACTACAAAGGTGGCATGTTAGTTTTTGTGACCGGAACCATGATGGTGATGGATATTTTTTGAGTTAAACACTTGTGGGGTCTATCAAATTACCAATATAAGTGCATTGGTCATCAAATGGAAAAAATGCAAACTATCGGTCATGAAGTTGTGTGAATATGTCCCGTTAGTCATTCCGTCATGTTTGTTGTGAAGTCACTGACGTGGCTACATGTTTTTTCAAATGTCCCTTTACAATGCTATTTCCTCTAATTACTAAGTCATTTTTTCCACTATCCTATGATTAGGTCGTCAAAATAGATGTAGGACCCATCTATCAGCCTCTTCACCACTGACTCTCTCCTGGATATTCTATAAAATATCTCGCAGGAACGCATCAGGGAACCACTCATCAATCGTACTGGCCACCAGGGCTGCGAGCCAGCCACGCAGTAGCAAGGCTGCCCTCCCGGCCAGTACGGTCCAGTTCAGAGCGCTTGTTTGCCACCATGACGCGGTAGAAGTCGGCGAGATCAAGGGTGGCCAGGAGCTCTACGCACGCATGTATCCACTCAGGATGCACCATCAACATGTACCGCTTTTGAGCATGGTAAAGTTATTAAGATTTTTCATAAACAATCATCTCAGAATCATGTAGATCAATGTTGAGCCTTTTCTGAAGAGAATATGCCCTGAGAGGCAATAATAAAATGTTTATTATGTGTATTCCAAGTATATGATAGATGTTTATTTTGTATTCTATAATTGTATTAATACGGAAACGTTAATACATGTGTGTTTAATAAACAAACAGAAAGTTCCTAGTTATGCCTCTCTCATAAACTAGTTCGTTGATTAACAAGATGATCACAGTTTCCTGATCATAGACATTGGATGTTGTTAATAATGAGATCACAACATTAGTGTAATGGTGTGATGAACATTCATCCGAAGTATAGCATTACGATCAAAGTCATTGAGTTTATATTGCTATAAACAACTTACGAAGTAGTCCTAATCCTTAGACCATGAGATCATGCCAATCACTAACACCGGAAGAGTTTCTTGTTGACATCAAACGTCACCGTATGGGTGATTATAAAGATGGCTTCAAAGCTACTAAAGTGTTATGTTGAGAATCATGGATCAAGAGTGGAATTTGTTCATCCCGATGACGGATAGATATACTCTGGGCCCTCTCGGTGATATCACATTGGTTAGCTTGCAAGCAAGTGATTTGATCACTAGAATGTTATATCACGGGAACGAGAAAAGAGTGCATGTTAGTAACGAGATCAAACTAAGTATGGAGATACCGATGATCGAATCTCGGGCATGTAATATATCATGAAACAAAGGGATTAAGATACAAGCGTAAAAGGTTCCGACGATCACAGGAAAAGTCATCGTTGAATGTGTAGGAGTTAGTATGGATCTCCAGGTCCCGCTACTGATTATTGATCGGAGAAGGGTATCGATCATGTCCGCATTATTCTCGAACCGTAGGGTGACACACTTAAGGGACACTGACATCCAGTTGGAGCAAATGTTTCATGCCGAAAGAATAAACAAGCGCAGAAATTTATTTCACTAAATACCGAAACAGGTTTTCGGGTGAAATTGCATAAAGAGGTTATGCATGTGAAATGGAATTATAGAAAAGGGTTATTTGTGAATGTTTGTCATTAAAGTAATTGACAAAGTTCTGAATAAAATAAAAGAGTTTTATTTAATGAGAGTTTGCATTAAATTTGGTGGAAATTTAATGGGAATTTGAGTGGAGAAAATTGAAGGGCCATTTTGTGAGTGGAGTGTCCCACCCACATGAATGAGGGAGAGGTTGGGGCACCCTCCATGGCCGGCGGCCATGCCCCCTTGGGCTGCCCCCCTCCCCTCTGTAAGGAGCCCCTCCTCTCACTTCTCACTTATACCTCCTCGTGAAGGATCTCTCTCCCCCTCTAGAATTTATCCCCCATGGTCTCGGACTAGCGAGATACATGTTCCCGGTGGCTATTCGGCAAAAAAGAGTTGTGCTTCCGCTGCATCGCTGGAGCGAGGAGGCGGAGGTTGCTCGGTGTCTTGTACGTGTGTGCGAGCACGGATGCGCTGCTGCTTTGCGGCGCTAGGACTTCCTCTCGATCTTGAGATCGACAAGAGATCGTCTACATCAACCACGAGTTCAACTCGTTAAGCTTTGTCGGTTTTGAAGGGTATGTTCTCTACGGATATACATCCGCCCGTTGTTTGTATCTAGTAGATAGATCTTGGTACATAGTTCCCATCGTAGGAAAATTTTTGTTTTCTATGCTGCGAACCCTACAGTGGTATCAGAGCCGGATCTATGCGTAGATGCTTTACACGGGTAGTACACATATGAGTATGTGGGCGATGATGATCATGTTGTTGCTCCTTAGTTGTAATTTTGGATATTGGTGGCATAGTGGGATGAAGCGGCCCGGACAAACTTTACATGTCCTCACACATGAGACCTGTTCCAGGCTTGACATGCAACTAGTTTGCATAAGTGGCTAGCGGGTGTCTGTCTCTCCTACTATAGTCAATATCTATTTTGCAACGAGTTGTCAACAATTTGGTTATCCTCGTTCTGGTTCATGTTCATAGGTAAGAACGGTTCTATCTCGCAAGCCCTAAGCCACGTAAAACTTGCAATGGATAAATTAGAGGCGTCTAGTTTAGATTGTTGTTGGGTTAGTGTTATGATATGGTGATGTTGTAAGTAGAAGTATGAGATGATACTCTTACAACATACATAACGTGTAATCTCCATAGACCTTAGACTTACACATAAAGGTATGATAGTGATCATACCATGGTGCACATGATAGAGATCATATGCTAGAACCATATCATTTCACTAATAAACATGTGATGTTTGATAGCATATTATATTGCTTGTTTAGCGCTTTGTTAGCATAATAAGATGATCCCTCTTTTAAATATCAAGATAAGAATGTGTTCTTCCTTTAGTATGCACCGATTATGTTCTCGTCGCTCCAAGACATCACGTGATGATCGGGTGTTCTTGGATCCACGACCATATTTCGGGTGTAAAACAGTTACACACGCGAATACTAAGATTCTAACTTGGCGAGCCTAGCATGTATAGACATGGCCTTGGAACACGGACCGAAAGGTTAAGCATGAGTCATATAGTAGATATGATGCCCATTTGATGCTCGCCTTTGAAACTACACCGACTCACGTGATGATTGGACTTGGTGTAGTGGATTTGGTCCATGTAATCACCAAAAAGGCACGAGGGATGTCGTATTTGAGTGGGAGTTCATTCGTAATATGGATTAGTTGAACTCAATCTATCATAAACTTAGTCTAAACTTTACAAATTCTGTTGTAGATGGCACCACCTGCTTTTAATTTCAATGTGTTCATGGAGAAAGAGAAACTTGCAACGAACGGTAGCAACTTTACCGAATGGGCCATGAATTTGAGGATTCTCCTCTCTGCTGCACAAAAGCAATATGTGCTAGAAGCGCCGCTAAGCCCCCCACCTTTTTGAGGATGCCCCTGACGAGGAGAAGAATGTCTATCAGACTCGTCAGGAGGACCACAACTTAGTTCATTGCGGAATATTGTATGGGCTAGAGCCGGAACTTCGAAAGCGTTTCAAAACGGCAATGTTTATGATACAATGGGTGAGTTGAAAATGATTTTCGACACACATGTTGCTGTAGAGAGCTACAACGCTTCAGAAAAGTTCTTTAGCTGCATGATGGAAGAGCACAACTCCGTTAGTGAGCATGTACTCAAGATGTCGGGTTACACCGATAAGCTTGTGTCCTTGGGAATAACGATTCCCTTTGACTTAGGCATCCATTGTGTTCTGCAGTATCTACCACCTAGCTATAAGAGCTTCGTGATGAACTATAATATGCAAGGCATGAAGAAGTCTCTCCCCGAGCTTCTGTCAATGCTTAAAACTGCAGAAGTGGAGATCAAAAAGGAACATCAAGTGTTGATGATCAATAAGAACACTGGTTTCAAGAAAGACAAGAAGGGAAAACGGAAGGGAAGTAAGGGCGGCAAGCCGATTTCCGTGCCTGAAAAGAAACCCCGAGTTGGACCTAAGTCTGATACCGAGTGCTACTATTGTAAGGGGACTAGCCACTGGAAGCGCAACTGCCCCAAGTATTTGGCAGACAAGAAGGCCGGCAAGGCAAACAAAGGTATATATGATATACATGTTATTGATGTGTACTTGACTAGTGCTCGCAGTAGCACCTGGGTATTTGATACCGGTTCAGTTGCTAATATTTGTAACTCGAATCAGGGGCTGCGGAACAAGCGACCGCTAGCAAGGGGTGAGGTCAAGATGCGTGTCGGCAATGGATCAAGCGTTGATGTGATCGCCGTCGGAACGCTTCCTCTCCACTTGCCGTCGGGATTAGTAATAAACTTGAAGAATTTTTATCTGGTTCCAGCACTTAGCATGAACATTGTATCTGGATCGTGTTTAATGCGAAGTGGTTATTCATATAAATCCAAGAACAATGGCTGTTCCATTTATATGAATGAAATCTATTATGGTCATGCACCGATGATGAATGGTTTATTTCTATTGGATCTCGATAATAATGTTACATATATTCATAATGTTGATGCTAAAAGGATTAAACTAAATGATGATATATCCGCATATATGGTAATTGCCGTCTAGGTCATATTGGCGTTAAACGCATGAAGAAGCTCCATTCGGATGGACTTTTGGAATCACTTGATTTTGAATCATTTGATACATGTGAGCCATGCCTTATGGGCAAGATGACTAGAACGCCGTTTTCCGGTTCAATGAAACGGGCGACAGATTTATTGGAAATCATACATTCTGATGTATGTGGTCCAATGAGTGTGTCGGCGCGAGGTGGATATCATTATTTTGTTACTTTCACGGACGATTTGAGTACATACGGTTATATCTACTTGATGAAACACAAGTCTAAAACATTTGAAAAGTTCAAGGAATTTCAGAATGAAGTGGAAAATGAAGGGAATATGCCCTGAGAGGCAATAATAAAATGTTTATTATGTGTATTCCAAGTATATGATAGATGTTTATTTTGCATGCTATAATTGTATTAATACGGAAACGTTAATACATGTGTGTTTAATAAACAAACAGAAAGTTCCTAGTTATGCCTCTCTCATAAACTAGTTCGTTGATTAACAAGATGATCACGATTTCCTGATCATAGACATTGGATGTTGTTAATAACGAGATCACAACATTAGTGTAATGGTGTGATGAACATTCATCCGAAGTATAGCATTACGATCAAAGTCATTGAGTTTATATTGCTATAAACAAACTACGAAGTAATCCTAATCCTTAGACCATGAGATCATGCCAATCACTAACACCGGAAGAGTTTCTTGTTGACATCAAAGCGTCACTCCGTGGCGGGTGATTATAAAGATGGCTTCAAAGCTTCTAAAGTGTTATGTTGAGAATAATGGATCAAGAGTGGAATTTGTTCATCCGATGGCGGATAGATATGCTCAGGCCCTCTCGGTGATATCACGTTGGTTAGCTTACAAGCAAGTGATTTGATCACTAGAATGTTATATCACGGAATGAGAAAAGAGTGCATGTCGATGCGAGATCAAACTAGGTATGGAGATACCGATGATCGAATCTCGGACATGTAATATATCGTGAAACAAAGGGATTAAGATACAAGCGTAAAAGGTTCCGACGATCACGGAAAAGTCATCGTTGAATGTGGGAGTCGATGGATCTCGAGTCCCGCTCGATTATTGATCGGAGAAGGGTCTCGATGATGTCCGCATTATTCGCGAACCGTAGGGTGACACACTTAAGGGACACTGGCATCCAGTTGGAGCAAATGTTTCATGCCAAAAGAATAAACAAGCGCAGGAATTTATTTCACTAGATACCGAAACAGGTTTTCGGGTGAAATTGCATAAAGTGGTTATGCATGTGAAATGGAATTCTAGCAAGGGGTTATTTGTGAATTTTTGTTATTAAAGTAATTGACAAAATTCTGAATAAAATAAAAGAGTTTTATTTAATGAGAGTTTGCATTAAATTTGGTGGAAATTTAATGGGAATTTGAGTGGACTTTTGAGTGGAGGGAATTTAAAGGAATTTTGTGAGTGGAGTGTCCACCCACATGAAGAGGGGAGGGCAAGGCGGCAGCCCCATGCGCCCACCCCTTAGGGTCCCCCTCCTCCTATAAAAGGAGCCCCCCTCCTCACTTGTCTCTCACACCTCCTCGTGAAGGATCTCTCTCCCCCTCTAGAATTTATCCCTCATGGTCTCGGACTAGCGAGATACATGTTCCCGGTGGCTATTCGGCAAGAAAGGGTTGTGCTTCCGCTGCATCGCTGGAGCGAGGAGGCGGAGGTTGCCCGGTGTCTTGTACGTGTGTGCGAAACGGATCTGCTGCTGCTGCGGCTAGGACTTCCTCTCGATCTTGAGATCGGCAAGAGATCGTCTACATCAACCGAGTTGAACTCGTTAAGCTTTGTCGGTCTTCAAGGGTATGTTCTCTGGATATACATCCATGTTGTTAGTATCTAGTAGATAGATCTTGGTATATAGTTCCCATCGTAGGAAATTTTTTGTTTTCTATCTTTGCGAACCCTACAATTGGTATCGAGCCGGATCTATAGATAATTACGGGTAGTACACATATGAGTATGTGGGCGATGATGATCATGTTGTTGCTCCTTTGTTGTAATTTTGGATATTGGTGGCATAGTGGGATGAAGCGGCGGACAAACTTTACATGTCCTCGCACATGAGACTGTTCCACGCTTGACATGCAACTAGTTTGCATAAGTGGCTAGCGGGTGTCTGTCTCTCCTACTATAGTCAATATCTATTTTGCAAGCGAGTTGTCAACAATTTGGTTATCCTCGTTGTGGTTCATGTTTGTAGGTAAGAACGGTTCTATCTCGAAAGCCCTAAGCCACGTAAAACTTGCAATGGATAAATTAGAGGCGTCTAGTTTAGATTGTTGCTGGCTAGTGTTATGATATGGTGATGTTGTAAGTAGAAGTATGAGATGATACTCTTACAACATACATAACGTGTAATCTCCATAGACCTTGGACTTACACATATAGGTATGATAGTGATCATACCACGGTGCACATGATAGAGATCATATGCGGGAACCATATCATTTCATTAATAAACATGTGATGTTTGATAGCATCTTATATTGCTTGTTTAGCGCTTTGTTAGCATAATAAGATGATCCCTCTTTTAAATATCAAGATAAGAATGTGTTCTTCCTTTAGTATGCACCGATTATGTTCTCGTCGCTCCAAGACATCACGTGATGATCGGGTGTTCTGCAGTATCTGCCACCTAGCTATAAGAGCTTCGTGATGAACTATAATATGCAAGGCATGAAGAAGTCTCTCCCCGAGCTTCTGTCAATGCTTAAAACTGCAGAAGTGGAGATCAAAAAGGAACATCAAGTGTTGATGATCAATAAGAACACTGGTTTCAAGAAAGACAAGAAGGGAAAACAGAAGGGAAGTAAGGGCGGCAAGCCGATTGCCGTGCCTGAAAAGAAACCCCGAGTTGGACCTAAGTCTGATACCGAGTGCTACTATTGTAAGGGGACTAGCCCTTTGGGCATAAGCGCCCCAAGTATTTGGCGGACAAGAAGGCCGGCAAGGCAAACAAAGGTATATATGATATACATGTTATTGATGTGTACTTGACTAGTGCTTTCATGATAGCACACAGGTATTTGATACCGGTTCAGTTGCTAATATTTGTAACTCGAATCAGGGGCCGCGGAACAAGAGACCGCTAGCAAGGGGTGAGGTCAAGATGCGTGTCGGCAATGGATCAAGCGTTGATGTGATCGCCGTCGGAACGCTACCTCTCCACTTACCGTCGGGATTAGTAATAAACTTGATTAATTGTTATCTAGTGCATGCACTGAGCATGAACATTGTATCTGGATCGTGTTTGATGCGAAGTGGTTATTCATTTAAATCCGAGAACAATGGTTGTTCCATTTATATGAATGAAATCTTTTATGGTCATGCATCGATGATGAATGGTTCATTTCTTTAGATCTCGATAATAATGTTACACATATTCATAATGTTGATGCTAAAAGGATTAAACTAAATGATGATATATCCGCATATATGTGGCACTGCCGTCTAGGTCATATTGGCGTTAAACACATGAAGAAGCTCCATTCGGATGGACTTTTGGAATCACTTGATTATGAATCATTTGATACATGTGAGCCATGCCTTATGGGCAAGATGACTAGAACGCCGTTTTCCGGTTCAATGGAACGGGCGACAGATTTATTGGAAATCATACATTCTAATGTATGTGGTCCAATGAGTGTGTCGGCGCGAGGTGGATATCATTATTTTGTTACTTTCATGGATGATTTGAGTAGATACGGTTATATCTACTTGATGAAACACAAGTCTGAAACCTTTGAAAAGTTCAAGGAATTTCAACATGAAGTGGAAAATCATCGTAATAGAAAGATCAAATTTCTACGGTCCGACCGTGGAGGTGAGTATCTAAGTTACAAGTTTAGCACTCACATGAAGGAGTGTGGAATTGTTTCACAACTCACACCTGCCGGAACACCACAGTGAAATGGTGTGTCGGAACGTCGTAATCGTACTTTATTAGATATGGTTCGATCTATGATGTCTCTGACGGACTTACCGTTGTCATTTTGGGGCTATGCACTAGAAACTGCTGCATTCACTTTAAATCGGGCACCATCTAAATCCGTTGAAAAGACACCGTATGAATTGTGGTTTGGAAACAAACCTAAGTTGTCATTTCTTAAAGTTTTACCCTAAGGAAACTATTGGGTATTCCTTCTATCACAGATCCGAGGGCAAGGTTTTTGTTGCCAAGAATGCATCCTTTCTAGAGAAAGAGTTTCTCGCGAAAGGTGTGAGTAGTCGGAAGGTAGAACTCGAAGAGGTTATTGAACCTTCTCTTCAAAGTATGGCGAGTAGCGCAGCGCTGGAAGTTGTTCCGGAGTTGGCTCCACCTGTAGAAGAGGGAACTAATGATAATGATCATGAAACTCCGAAAGAGAGTACCACCGAAACTCGCAGGTCAAGCAGGACGTGTGCAGCTCCCGAGCTGTACGGAAATCCTGTCATGAATTTCATGGTTGATGAAAATGATGACCCTGCGACATATGAAGAAGCGATGATGAGCCCGGATTTCAACAAATGGTTAGAAGCCATGAAATCCGAGATGGAATCCATGTATGAAAATCAAGTTTGGAACTTGGTGGACTTACCTCACGACCGAAAGGCCGTGGAGAACAAATGGATTTTCAAAAGGAAAAGCGATCTTTGATGGTAATGTGACCGTCTATAAATCTCGACTTGTCACAAAGGGGTTTCGACAAATTCAAGGAGTTGACTACGATGAGACATTCTCTCCTGTAGCGATGCTAAAGTCAGTTAGGATTATGTTAGCAATTGCTGCATATTTCGATTATGAGATATGGCAGATGGATGTCAAAACCGCGTTTCTCAATGGTAATATTGAGGAAGAGTTGTATATGATACAACCAAAGGGTTTTGTCGATCCTAAGGATGCTAACAAGGTGTGCAAGCTTCAACGATCCATCTATGGATTGAAGCAAGCATCACGAAGTTGGAATCTTCGCTTTGATGAGGTGATCAAAGAGTTTGGATTTGTCCAAACTTATGGAGAAGCTTGTATTTACAAGAAAGTGAGTGGGAGCAATGTGGCATTTCTGATATTATATGTGGATGACATATTATTGATCAGAAATGATATAGATCTTTTAAACAGTGTTAAAAGTTATCTAAACAACAAATTTTCAATGAAGGACCTAGGTGAAGCGTCATACATATTAGGCATAAAGATCTATAGAGATAGATCTAGGCGCCTAATAGGGCTATCGCAAAGTACATACCTTGATAAGATTTTAAAGAAGTTTAAAATGGAAAATGGTAAGAAGGGGTTCTTACCTATGACACAAGGCACGACATTGAGTAAGACTCAAAGTCCGGCTTCGGCGGAAGAAAGAGAGATAATGGACAAGGTCCCCTATGCTTCAGCCTTAGGCTCTATAATGTACGCCATGCTATGTACAAGACCGGATGTGGCACATGCTATTAGTTTGACTAGTAGGTACCAATCGGATCCAGGTTCAGAACACTGGAAAGTGGTCAAGAATATCCTTAAGTACTTGGGAAGAACTAAGGATATGTTTCTTGTATACGGAGGTGAAGAAGAGCTCGTCGCTAAGTGTTATGTTGATGCTAGCTTTGACACCGATCCGGATGACTCTAAGTCTCAATCCGGATACGTATTTCTCATGAATTGCGGAGCGGTTAGTTGGAGGAGCTCCAAACAACCTGTGGTGGCGGGATCAACAACGGAGGCCGAATATGTTGCTGCTTCAGAAGCGGCTCAGGAAGCAGTTTGGATGAAGGAGTTCATATCCGAACTAGGTGTGGTTGCAAACGCATTGGACCCAATGGTGATCTATTGTGACAACAATGGTGCCATTGCCAATGCCAAAGAGCCAAGGTCTCACAAGCATTCCAAGCATATTAAGCGTCGGTTTCACTCCATCCGCGAGCATGTCAAGGATGGAGATATAAAGATTTGTAAAGTACATACGGATCTCAATGTAGCAGATCTGTTGACTAAAACTCTCCCTAGAGCAAAACATGATCTACACCAGAACTCCATGGGTGTTAGATACACCACAATGTAACTAGATTATTGTCTCTAGTGCAAGTGAGAGACTGAAGGGAATATGCCCTGAGAGGCAATAATAAAATGTTTATTATGTGTATTCCAAGTATATGATAGATGTTTATTTTGCATGCTATAATTGTATTAATACTGAGCGTTAATACATGTGTGTTTAATAAACAAACAGAAAGTTCCTAGTTATGCCTCTCTCATAAACTAGTTCGTTGATTAACAAGATGATCATGGTTTCCTGATCATAAACATTGGATGTTGTTAATAACGAGATCACAACATTAGTGTAATGGTGTGATGAACATTCAGCCAAAGTATAGCATTACGATCAAATTCATTGAGTTTATATTGCTATAAACAAACTACGAAGTAATCCTAATCCTTAGACCATGAGATCATGCCAATCACTAACACCGGAAGAGTTTCTTGTTGACATCAAACGTCACTCCGTAATTGGGTGATTATAAAGATGGCTTCAAAGCTTCTAAAGTGTTATGTTGAGAATCATGGATCAAGAGTGGAATTTGTTCATCCCGATGACGGATAGATATGCTCTGGGCCCTCTCGGTGATATCACATTGGTTAGCTTGCAAGCAAGTGATTTGATCACTAGAATGTTATATCACGGAGCGAGAAAAGAGTGCATGTTAATGCGAGATCAAACTATGTATGGAGATACCGATGATCGAATATCGGACATGTAATATATCGTGAAACAAAGGATTAAGATACAAGCGTAAAAGGTTCCACGATCACGAGGAAAAGTCATCGTTGAATGTGTGGGAGTCGATGGATCTCAGTCCGCTCTCGATTATTGATCGGAGAAGGGTCTCGATCATGTCCGCATTATTCATGCGAACCGTAGGGTGACACATAAGGGATCTTGGCATCTAGTTGGAGCAAATGTTTCATGCGAAAGAATAAACAACAAGCGCAGGAATTTATTTCACTAGATACCGAAAGCAGGTTTTGGTGAAATTGCATAAAGTGGTTATGCATGTGAAATGGAATTCTAGCAAGGGGTTATTTGTGAATGTTTGTCATTAAAGTAATTGACAAAATTCTGAATAAAATAAAAGAGTTTTATTTAATGAGAGTTTGCATTAAATTTGGTGGAAATTTAATGGAAATTTGAGTGGATTTTTGAGTGGAGGGAATTTAAAGGAATTTTGTGAGTGGAGTGTCCACCCACATGAAGAGGGGAGGGCAAGGGGGCAGCCCCCATGCGCCGGCCACCCTCTTGGGGTCCCCCCTCCTCCTATAAAAGGAGCCCCCCTCCTCACTTGTCTCTCACACCTCCTCGTGAAGGATCTCTCTCCCCCTCTAGAATTTATCCCTCATGGTCTCGAACTAGTGAGATACATGTTCCCGGTGGCTATTCGGCAAGAAAGGGTTGTGCTTCCGCTGCATCGCTAGAGCGAGGAGGTGGAGGTTGCCCGGTGTCTTGTACGTGTGTGCGAGCACGGATGCTTCTTGCTGCGGCGCTAGGACTTCCTCTCGATCTTGAAATCGGCAAGAGATCGTCTACATCAACCACGAGTTGAACTCGTTAAGCTTTGTCAGTCTTCAAGGGTATGTTCTCTACGGATATACATCTGCCCGTTGTTTGTATCTAGTAGATAGATCTTGGTATATAGTTCCCACCGTAGGAATTTTTTTGTTTTCTATGCTGCGAACCCTACAGAAAATCATCGTAATAGAAAGATCAAATTTCTACGGTTCGACCGTGGAGGTTAGTATCTAAGTTACGAGTTTAGCACTCACATGAAAGAGTGTGGAATTGTTTCACAACTCACACCTGCCGGAACACCACAGTGAAATGGTGTGTCGGAACGTCGTAATCGTACTTTATTAGATATGGTTCGATCTATGATGTCTCTGACGGACTTACCGTTGTCATTTTGGGGCTATGCACTAAGCTGCATTCACTTTAAATCGGGCACCATCTAAA
The DNA here is from genome assembly GCA_023614405.1 of Avena insularis. Classification (NCBI taxonomy): domain Eukaryota; kingdom Viridiplantae; phylum Streptophyta; class Magnoliopsida; order Poales; family Poaceae; genus Avena; species Avena insularis. The sequence goes on from CM042691.1 coordinate 409,953,426, forward strand.
TCCGTTGAAAAGACACCGTATGAATTGTGGTTTGGAAACAAACCTAAGTTGTCATTTCTTAAAGTTTTACCCTAAGGAAACTATTGGGTATTCCTTCTATCACAGATCCGAGGGCAAGGTTTTTGTTGCCAAGAATGCATCCTTTCTAGAGAAAGAGTTTCTGAAGGTGTGAGTAGTCGGAAGGTAGAACTTCGAAGAGGTTATTGAACCTTCTCTTCAAAGTATGGCGAGTAGCCTTGACTGGAAGTTGTTCGGAGTTGGCTCCACATAGAAGAGGAACTAATGATAATGATCATGAAACTCCGAAGAGAGTACCACGAAACTTCGCAGTCAAGCGGGGCGTGTGCGGCTCCCAGCTGTCACGGAAATCTGTCATGAATTTCATGGTTGATGAAAATGATGACCTGCGACATATGAAGAAGCGATGATGAGCCGGATTTCAACAAATGGTTAGAAGCCATGAAATCGAGATGGAATCCATGTATGAAAATCAAGTTTGGAACTTGGTGGACTTACCTCACGACGAAAGGCCGTAGAGAACAAATGGATTTTCAAAGGAAAAGCGATCTTGATGGTAATGTGACCGTCTATAAATCTCGACTTGTCACAAAGGGGTTTCGACAAATTCAAGGAGTTGACTACGATGAGACATTCTCTCCTGTAGCAATGCTAAAGTCAGTTAGGATTATGTTAGCAATTGCTGCATATTTCGATTATGAGATATGGCAGATGGATGTCAAAACCGCGTTTCTCAATGGTAATATTGAGGAAGAGTTGTATATGATACAACCAAAGGGTTTTGTCGATCCTAAGGATGCTAACAAGGTGTGCAAGCTTCAACGATCCATCTATGGATTGAAGCAAGCATCACGAAGTTGGAATCTTCGCTTTGATGAGGTGATCAAAGAGTTTGGATTTGTCCAAACTTATGGAGAAGCTTGTATTTACAAGAAAGTGAGTGGGAGCAATGTGGCATTTCTGATATTATATGTGGATGACATATTATTGATCAGAAATGATATAGATCTTTTAAACAGTGTTAAAAGTTATCTAAACAACAAATTTTCAATGAAGGACCTAGGTGAAGCGTCATACATATTAGGCATAAAGATCTATAGAGATAGATCTAGGCGCCTAATAGGGCTATCGCAAAGTACATACCTTGATAAGATTTTAAAGAAGTTTAAAATGGAAAATGGTAAGAAGGGGTTCTTACCTATGACACAAGGCACGACATTGAGTAAGACTCAAAGTCCGGCTTCGGCGGAAGAAAGAGATAATGGACAAGGTCCCTATGCTTGACCTTAGGCTCTATAATGTCGCCATGCTATGTACAAGACCGGATGTGGCACATGCTATTAGTTTGACTAGTAGGTACCAATCGGATCCGAGTTCGAACAACTTTGGAAGCGGTCAAGAATATCCTTAAGTACTTGGGAAGAACTAAGGATATGTTTCTTGTATCTGGAGGTGAAGAAGAGCTCGTCAGCTAAGTGTTATGTTGATGCTAGCTTTGACACCGATCCGGATGACTCTAAGTCTCAATCCGGATCGTATTTCTCATGAATTGCGGGCGGTTAGTTGGAGGAGCTCCAAACAACTGTGGTGGCGGGATCAACAACGGAGGCGAATATGTTCTTTGCTTGAGCGGCTCGAAGCGATTTGGATGAAGGAGTTCATATCCGAACTAGGTGTGGTTACCAAGCGCATTGGACCCAATGGTGATCTATTGTGACAACAATGGTGCCATTGCCAATGCCAAAGAGCCAAGGTCTCACAAGCATTCCAAGCATATTAAGCGTCGGTTTCACTCCATCCGCGAGCATGTCAAGGATGGAGATATAAAGATTTGTAAAGTACATACGGATCTCAATGTAGCAGATCTGTTGACTAAAACTCTCCCTAGAGCAAAACATGATCTACACCAGAACTCCATGGGTGTTAGATACACCACAATGTAACTAGATTATTGTCTCTAGTGCAAGTGAGAGACTGAAGGGAATATGCCCTGAGAGGCAATAATAAAATGTTTATTATGTGTATTCCAAGTATATGATAGATGTTTATTTTGCATGCTATAATTGTATTAATACGGAAACGTTAATACATGTGTGTTTAATAAACAAACAGAAAGTTCCTAGTTATGCCTCTCTCATAAACTAGTTCGTTCATTAACAAGATGATCATGGTTTCCTGATCATAAACATTGGATGTTGTTAATAACGAGATCACAACATTAGTGTAATGGTGTGATGAACATTCAGCCGAAGTATAGCATTACGATCAAATTCATTGAGTTTATATTGCTATAAACAAACTACGAAGTAATCCTAATCCTTAGACCATGAGATCATGCCAATCACTAACACCGGAAGAGTTTCTTGTTGACATCAAACGTCACTCCGTAATTGGGTGATTATAAAGATGGCTTCAAAGCTTCTAAAGTGTTATGTTGAGAATCATGGATCAAGAGTGGAATTTGTTCATCCCGATGACGGATAGATATGCTCTGGGCCCTCTCGGTGATATCACATTGGTTAGCTTGCAAGCAAGTGATTTGATCACTAGAATGTTATATCACGGGACCGAGAAAAGAGTGCATGTTAGTAACGAGATCAAACTAGGTATGGAGATACCGATGATCGAATATCGGACATGTAATATATCGTGAAACAAAGGGATTAAGATACAAGTGTAAAAGGTTCTGACGATCACAGGAAAAGTCATCGTTAAATGTGTGGGAGTCAGTATGGATCTCCAGGTCCCGCTACTGATTATTGATCGGAGAAGGGTCTCGATCATGTCCGCATTATTCGTGAACCGTAGGGTGACACACTTAAGGGATACTGGCATCTAGTTGGAGCAAATGTTTCATGCCGAAAGAATAAACAAGCGCAGGAATTTATTTCACTAGATACCGAAACAGGTTTTCGGGTGAAATTGCATAAAGTGGTTATGCATGTGAAATGGAATTCTAGCAAGGGGTTATTTGTGAATGTTTGTCATTAAAGTAATTGACAAAATTCTGAATAAAATAAAAGAGTTTTATTTAATGAGAGTTTGCATTAAATTTGGTGGAAATTTAATGGGAATTTGAGTGGATTTTTGAGTGGAGGGAATTTAAAGGAATTTTGTGAGTGGAGTGTCCACCCACATGAAGAGGGGAGGGCAAGGGGCAGCCCCCATGCGCCGGCCACCCCCTTGGGGTTCCCCCCTCCTCCTATAAAAGGAGCCCCCCTCCTCACTTGTCTCTCACACCTCCTCGTGAAGGATCTCTCTCCCCCTCTAGAATTTATCCCTCATGGTCTCGAACTAGTGAGATACATGTTCCCGGTGGCTATTCGGCAAGAAAGGGTTGTGCTTCCGCTGCATCGCTAGAGCGAGGAGGTGGAGGTTGCCCGGTGTCTTGTACGTGTGTGCGAGCACGGATCTTGCTTTGCTGCGGCGCTAGGACTTCCTCTCGATCTTGAGATCGGCAAGAGATCGTCTACATCAACCACGAGTTGAACTCGTTAAGCTTTGTCAGTCTTCAAGGGTATGTTCTCTACGGATATACATCTGCCCGTTGTTTGTATCTAGTAGATAGATCTTGGTATATAGTTTCCACCGTAGGAATTTTTTTGTTTTCTATGCTGCGAACCCTACAGAAAATCATCGTAATAGAAAGATCAAATTTCTACGGTTCGACCGTGGAGGTTAGTATCTAAGTTACGAGTTTAGCACTCACATGAAAGAGTGTGGAATTGTTTCACAACTCACACCTGCCGGAACACCACAGAGAAATGGAGTGTCGGAACGTCGTAATCGTACTTTATTAGATATGGTTCGATCTATGATGTCTCTGACGGACTTGCTGTTGTCATTTTGGGGTTATGCACTAGAAACTACTGCATTCACTTTAAATCGGGCACCATCTAAATCCGTTGAAAAGACACCGTATGAATTGTGGTTTGGAAACAAACCTAACCACACAAATCTTAAAGTTTGGGGATGCGATGTTTATGTGAAGAAACTTCAACCAGATAAACTCGAACCCAAAGCGGAAAAATGCGTCTTCATAGGATACCCTAAGGAAACTATTGGGTATTCCTTTTATCACAGATCCGAGTCATTATGATCAAAGTCATTGAGTTTATATTGCTATAAACAACTTACAAAGTAGTCCTAATCCTTAGACCATGAGATCATGCCAATCACTAACACCGGAAGAGTTTCTTGTTGACATCAAACGTCACACCGTAACTGGGTGATTATAAAGATGGCTTCAAAACTACTAAAGTGTTATGTTGAGAATCATGGATCAAGAGTGGAATTTGTTCATCCCGATGACGGATAGATATACTCTGGGCCCTCTCGGTTGTATCACATTGGTTAGCTTGCAAGCAAGTGATTTGATCACTAGAATATTATATCACGGGAACGAGAAAAGAGTGCATGTCAGTAACGAGATCAAACTAAGTATGGAGATACCGATGATCGAATCTCGGACATGTAATATATCGTGAAACAAAGGGACTAAGATACAAGCGTAAAAGGTTCCGATGATCACAGGAAAAGTCATCGTTGAATGTGTGGGAGTCAGTATGGATCTCCAGGTCCCGCTACTGATTATTGATCGGAGAAGGGTCTCGATCATATCCGCATTATTCGCGAACCATAGGGTGACACACTTAAGGGACACTGACATCCAGTTGGAGCAAATGTTTCATGCCGAAAGAATACATAAGCGCAGGAATTTATTTCACTAAATACCGAAACAGGTTTTCGGGTGAAATTGCATAAAGAGGTTATGCATGTGAAATGGAATTCTAGCAAGGGGTTATTTGTGAATGTTTGTCATTAACGTAATTGACAAAATTCTGAATAAAATAAAAGAGTTTTATTTAATAAGAGTTTGCATTAAATTTAGTAAAAATTTAATGGAAATTTGAGTGGATAAAATTGAAGGGCCATTTTGTGAGTGGAGTGTCCACCCACATGAATGAGGGAGAGGTGGGGGCACCCTCCATGGCCGGCGACCATGCCCCCTTGGGCTGCCCCCTCCCCTATATAAGGAGCCCCTCCTCTCACTTCTCACTTACACCTCCTCGTGAAGGATCTCTCTCCCCCTCTAGAATTTATCCCCCATGGTCTCGGACTAGCGAGATACATGTTTCCGGTGGCTATTCGGCAAGAAAGAGTTGTGCTTCATTTGCATCATTTGGGCGAGGAGGCGGAGGTTGCTCGGTGTCTTGTGCGTGTGTGCGAAACACGGATGCGCTGACTTCGGCGCTAGGACTTCCTCTCGATCTTGAGATCGACAAGAGATCGTCTACATCAACCACGAGTTGAACTCGTTAAGATTTGTCGGTCTTCAAGGGTATGTTCTCTACGGATATACATCCGCCCGTTGTTTGTATCTAGTAGATAGATCTTGGTACATAGTTCCCATCGTAGGAATTTTTTTGTTTTTTATGCTGCGAACCCTATATTTTCTATCTATGGAGAGCAACAATACAATATGGAGGCTTGGGAGAATTCAGCCGCCACACAAAGTTTAGGTTGTGGGGGGAAATTCCAGCTTTGGCACTGCTATCCGCTGACACGACTATCCCACAAAAGTGACGGGGCTAGCGTGAGCACGACGATTGGTCTACGCAATTTAAGGGAAAGAGACCTAGCAATTAGAAAAAACTAAAATTTAAGGAGATATTTGCAAAATACATACGGCCACATCAGTCACTTAACGACGGACATGACAGAATGACTAACCGGGTATAACCCCATAACTTCATGATCGATATTTTGCATTTTCCGAGTTAGTGATCAATGCACTCATGGATGGCAACTTGATAGACCACTCATGTGCTTAACTCTATTTTTTATGCTTTCTTTAAGCTCAAAGCGTGGAATGGTGTGGTTGAGATTTTTGGAGAATCCTCAACGCTATTTGGCTATTTTGTGAGCACTATTTTTGTCCCAATAATCTTTGTAATACTGAAAATATAGTGGATTTTAAGAAGTGCACGGGGTGATGATATATATGCTGCAAGATCTAGGTGCATCTATGTTGCCCCGAGCAAAGCAAAGGACATCCGCACGCAGCAAGCAACAAGACATTTCTTTTGGATGGAGCATGTGGTTTTGAATTTCGGATTCAGAGATATTTCGGCCACAACTGCAGTCACTGAAATTCAATTGATTTTAGTATTTCGGATTGCATTTTGGCTGAAAGACCAAAATATTCGCTTAGAATCAACAGCTATTTTATAAATCAAGATAGATTTTAATTCATGTTTATTACTCAAATGTAAAAGATAGATTTTTTTGCTTTTTACACCTATCACACAAAAATTCGATTTTTCCCATGAAACCACCTTGTGCTCACCAAGAATATGGAGATGTACGTGCGGTATTTATTATTTTAATACCTTTTAACATTTGAAAATACAATTCAAATAAAGGAGCATATGCCAGGGGGAAAACAGTTTTAAACCCTACTTTCACTGCCTCTCACTCTCACACTCGATTCCCTCTGTTTCTCTCCTCGTTATATCCCGCCTGACCTAGCGCCGCCGCCGCCGCCCCAGCGTCTCCGCCGCCCCAGCGTCTCCGCCGCCCAACGCCGCCGCCACAGCCGCACTCGCTGTCCTAGATCCGCATTCGCCCCTCTCCCTTGCTTCCTCACCCACTCGATTCCCTCATCAGGCCACATAGGCAGCGGGGGCGAGCGGGAACAGAGGAAAGCCGGTCGACCGGTAGCGCCGGGGAGGACCAGCGGCTGAGGACCCCCACCCACTCGACGACCACCGGCGGATTCTGCACCCAGCGAAGCACAGGACCCATATGCCACCAAATGACGAGTGATAGGTGAGTCTGCTGCCACAAAATTCATTTTGGTACGTACTGGTATTCCGATCTGATTCGTGCCCCCCCCTGCAGTAGTGACTGGGCGGCGCTCGACGATGGGCCGGCGGGGCTGATCGCCGACAGCCTCCTCGCCCACGACGTCGCCGACTACCTCCGCTTCCGCTCCATGTGCCGCACCTGGCGGCGGTGCTCCGCGGACCCGCGCGCGCACGACGGCCTCGACCGCCGGTTCCATCCTCGGCGGTGGGTCTTGCTCCAGGAACGACTCGGCACACCCAACAACCGCTGCTGCTTCAACTCCTCCACTGGCAAGTGCATCCAGGTCGACCTCCCGGAGCTCCGTGACCACTACCTGCTCGCGCACACCCCAGAGGGCCTCCTTGTGCTGCTCCAGCAGCTGCCGCAGCTTGGAAACGTCCGCTTGCTCAACCCGCTCACCCGCCACATCATAGAGCTCCCCCCACTCACCACTCTCCTGCCCCAGGAGAAACATCATGTGCTTTCCCATGATAATATCCGTTACTTCAAGGCGTGGGGTTCCGGCATCGCCAACGATGATTCCTCGGTGGTTCTCTGCTTCTACTCCCTCAGCTTGCTAGGCGTGGCCAAGCCCGGCGACGTGTGCTGGACACTAGTCGAGTTCGACAATCGGCTGCGAACATCACCCTTAATGTTTGCTGGCCGCTTCTACTACTTCTCCATAGACGGTTTTATGGTGCTGGAGATGAGTCCACGAGGTCCACCACGGATTGAGGAGGTTGCCTGGCTGGATATGCCAGTGTCGACAAGGAGCACATCACACCTGGTGGACAATGCCGGGGAGTTGATGATGGTGCACCGGGTGTCATCCACAGAAGGTGTCAAGACAAGGTGGAGGTATGACACGTACCGAGTGGATTTGGGCACCAGGACTTTAGTCCCTGTCAACAGCTTTGGTGGAGGGCGTGCATTGTTCCTTGGCATGGATTGCTCTCTCTCGGTGCCTGTCGGGATTTTCCCCTCTGGCTCCATCAGCAGTGACACAATCTACTTGAGATTTTTCGAAGAGAGGGCTGAGATCGAGGCTAGCAGTGAGGGCTCCATAGGCAGTGACACAATCCAGCTTGCAGATAGGAGCATTGAACCAGACAAATTCAACCTGGACGGCTTTGTGCCACAGCCGCATACACTTGCTGACTGTCTCTCCCTGTCAGAGAAAGTTCTGCTGTTCGTTGATAATTAGCAACTATCTACAACATATGTGCTATCTGAAACCCTTTTTGGTGGCCAGAAGCCTAACATGGAGTGCAGGCAACGTCTCGTTTATGCTGAGTTTCATTTGAACATCACAGAGGATGCTATGAGGTTGAGGTGATGCTGAATCAACACAAATCAGGATTGAACTTTGAAGCAACTAGAAGCATGGTCTGGAAGTTGTTGGCCTATCCTGACTGGATATTCTTTTGTATTATGGGATCTCCAAATGACACACTGTTTTACATTTGGCCAAGAAAGCTACTTATCAGTTGTAGTTCAGTTGGATATGCTTCATATGCTGGTTAATTTATCAAGAAACAACTTGCTAACTGGACTACAGTCCAGATTCTATTTTTATGAGATTCGTGTTCCAAAGACTGCAGACCACAACTTCTTATCTGACAGTACTACTATGTTACAAATCAAAGGCTAGGCTAACCGATGTGTTCAAACCACAGTCTGGAGGCTACTCCAGCCAGCAAGCTATTTTTGTATTCGATAAATTGGTTTTAAGTGAGGCTGGTTTGATGCAATCAACAGCAGATGATTTTGAGGCTCTTCCAGCGCCTATGGAGATGAAGATATCGAATAACCAAGAGCTATGTTTACCTAATTCATCTGGAGCCGGAACAAAAAGTTGTCATTGACAAGAGCCAAAGGTCGATTGATTCAGCCATTGGGATGAAAGGAGTCTAGTATGGTCTTCTGTGTTTAGAGTGCGAATGACGGCTTCGTCATGTCGTGAAGTTGGCCGCCGGTAGGTCTTGTTCATCGCCATTTTTTGGTCTCGCCGTGCTTATCAAGGTTTTCCCTCCAACATTGCCAATGTCTATTCGTCTGTGGTGATTTGTTTCTAGTGGCTCTACCCGACGATGAGCCTTGGAATATCAACTAGAAGCATAGTGATAAAGAAGTTGTTGGTTCATCCTGACCGGGTATTCTCTTTTATTGTCGGATATCCAAATGGCAAGCTGTTTCAGCAGTACATTCCATAGTATCCAGATGACAAGAGTTGAGTCATGTTTTATTTATGGCCAAGAAAGGTACCTGCAAGTTGTAATTAGGTTGGATGATATGCTTCAGATGCTAGTAATCTCTTTAATTTATCATAAGTTGTTGGTTCAACCTTGCTGACCGGAGCTCCTTGACCACTACATGCTCGTGCACACCCCAGAGGGCCTCCTCGTTCTGCTCTAGCAGCAGCCGCAGCTCGTAAACGTCCGCCTGCTCAACCCGCTCACCCGCCACATCATAGAGCTCCCCTCACTCACCACTCTCCTGCCCCAGGAGAAACTTTATGTGCTTTCCCATGATAATATCCGTTACTTCAAGGCGTGGGGTTCCGGCATCACCAACGATGATTCCTCGGTGGTGCTCTGCTTCTACTCGCTCAGCTTGCTAGGCGTGGCCAAGCCTAGCGACGAGTGCTGGACACTAGTCGAGTTCGACAATCGGCTGCGAACATCACCCTTAATGTTTGCTGGCCGCTTCTACTACTTCTCCGTAGGCGGGGTTATGGTGCTGAAGACGAGTCCACCAGGTCCACCGCGGATTAAGGAGGCTGTCAGGCGGCATATGGCAGTGTCGACTAGGAGCACATCACACCTGGTGGACAATGCAGGGGAGTTGATGATGGTGCACCGGGTGTCATCCACAGAAAGGGGTAAGCCAAGGTGGAGGTATGCCATGTAGAGGACATGCATTGTTCCTGGGCAAGGATTGCTCCCTCTTGGTGCTACGAGGAGGTGAGAGGCTGAATCAGCACAAGTCAGTACTGAATCAACTAGAAGCATAGTGATAAAGAAGCTGTTCGTTCATCCTGACCCGGTATTCTCTTCTATTGTCGGATATCCAAACGACAAGCTGTGTCAGCAGTATATGTCCACAGTATCCAGATGACAAGAGTCGAGTCATGTTTTATTTATGGCCAAGAAGGGTAGTACCTGTAAGTTGTAATTCGGTTGGATATGTTTCAGATGCTTGTAGTCTCTTTAATTTATCATAAGCTGTTGGTTCAACCTTGCTGACTGGACTAGTATCCAAATTCTGTTTTTATCATAGATTCGTGTTTGAAAGACTGCAAGCTGCACCTCTTTTCTGATAGTACCATGTGACAAATCATAGGCTAGGCCAACCAATGTGTGTCGAAAACAGTCCAAAGGCTACTCTGGCCAGCAAGCTGTTTCTTGGTTACATAAATTGGTCCTACGTGGCGCTGAATTGCAATACCTAGCAGAGGATTTGTGGCCCTTCCAGCGCCTATAGAGATGAAGACACAAATGAAAAAAAAAATCCAAGGGCCATTTGTAGCTGCTTATCTGCAGCTAGCCCAGAAGTTGACGCTTACCAGTTCTACTGGGCAATCGATAGGAGTGTAATATTGTCTTCTGTGTTGATTGAGTGTAATGTAGATGTACTCCGCATTTTAAGAATTGAGAGCATGGTGTATGTCCTGAAGTTGCCGTCAGCGAGACTCTGCATGAGGGCTGGAGATGAGCGCTGGAGATCCTAAAGTTGTAGCACGCTGGAAACAACACGCTGTCTCTTGTGTTGTACCAGTTGGATATGAAAAACTTATATCTGAACCACATGCCCAAAGCAAGCTGACACTTATTTCCATACTATTGCTGAAGTTCGATGATCTGCTGACAAGTTGCAGTTAGGAAAAAAAAAGGAACCTAATGAAGTGCTATCTGAATCCGTTTTTGGTGGCCAGTAGCCTAACACGGAGCTTCGTTTCGTTTGAACAGAAGATGCTATGTTGAAGTGATGCTGAATCAACACAAGTCAGTACTGAAGCAACTACTAGAAACTTGTAGGGAAAGAAGTTGTTGGTCCATCGATCCTGCCTGGATATTCTCTTGTACTATTGGATATCCAAATGACATGCTGTTTTATCAATGGCCAAGCGAGGACTTGGCAATTCGGTTGGATGGTGTAGATGCTTGTACTAGCTCTTTTCCGCTAGTCAGGAAACACCTCGCTAACTGGACTAATCTCCAGGTTCTCATAGTGCAACCTGCACTTGTTATTCTCATAGTACCATGTTAGTGCAAACCAAAAGCTAGGTTAACCAGTGTGTTCAAAACACTCTGGAGGCTAACCACTGCGACCCAAAAGTTGTCACTGAGAAGGGCCAAGAGTCCAGCCACTGGGCCATCGAAAGGATTGTAATACTTACTGTCTTCTGTATTGGGAGTAATGTAGATGTATTGCAGTACACGTTAAGGACCGAGGCATGGTGACACCGCGGAGTCGGCCGTCGCTGAGTCCTTTTCATCGCCATTTTATTGGTCTTGGTATGTACTTATCGAGGTTTTTAATTCCCCTCTCTGACATTGCCGATGACTGATCTCACTGTGGTGATTTGTTTCCAGTGGCTCTGAATGATAGGCATGGTCAATCACGGAGATGAACACCGGATCCGGAGATTCTGAAGTTCCGCAACACGCTTGACGTTCAAATAATGGTTCTACTGCGTCATTAGGCACCATGGTGTCATGGTTCTGGTCCTTCGGGATGCACAGTCCCACAATCACTTCATTCGACGTCGTCGAAGATGGCCCCAGCTGTCACGATCTAGGAAATCGGCTTGATCAGCATGAGCGTGGGCCTCTACTCCCAAAACTTTGCCAGTTTGAACCTCCAGAGATCGTGCCATTCGCTCAACCAACCGAAACCTAGTAGTAGGTGACGAGCAGGAGCTACGGCGCAGCACCACCGGCGTCAGCACCGCGACAACAGACGAGTCATCTTCGTAGCGCTGCCCTCCGCATGTTCCAACGTCAAGGACCTGCAAGACAAAGATGAAACTATATCAGCCATCGATGGCTCCGGTGTACTCTTCTCCCAGAAACGAGACGCTGGCGTAGGATAGCCTACGTCACTCCAGAACTCATGAACTATCTCTTCCTCTGTCTTCTTGGGTCTCCGATCGATCGGCATCCCATCGTCAACATCGACCAATCCGTCAAGCGCCTCCATAGCCACCTTCACAGTGATGGAGTTGGGTTCGTCTTCCTCGAGTCTCTCTCGTTAGAGCCAAGAAAAGTTAGTGGAATTAATTATGAGTTTACTGGTTTCATTTGTTGTATAGATGAATTGTTCTTTGATTGATTTCATGACGAGAAACAAAAGTATATTTGCCTTTTATGTGTCGGTCTACAACATGCTGTCATAAAAAAGAGTGCAGCGATCCCACCTGGGCGTTCGCGTGCCGGGCTTATCATAGCCATCGGTTACTTTTAGATTCGGACAAAGTTCTATAGTCAAAGATGCTAGCAAGTTTGCATTTTAGTCCGTAGAAAAGCTAGAACTAGTCTACAGTCCATCTATCGGGAGAGAATAATACCTCGTCTTTCGCAACACCGTCTTCCTACCTAATTATACAAGACCACACGCTGCTGCCACACCATGGCCTCCTCCGTGTATGGATCTTTTTTATCCGGACAGGTTTTTTTGTTCTGTATCAAACGGGGTGTATACTACCTTGTATATTGTAATTCCATGAAAACTTATATGAATCTTGAATGTATCTCTACATTTCCTTTGATAAAATATGAATGATGCATTGTGTATGAATATTGTGTGAATCATATGTACGAATATTGTGTCATTCTCGTGTACGGATATGTAGGGGTTCGTAGCATGAAAAACAAAAAAATTCTACCGCATGCAAACAAACAAGTCAAAATCTATCTACAACACAATACCCGGACGCTGCTCCATCGCCACAATAGCCGGACGCTGCTCCATCGCTGATCAGCAGCCTTTTAGACCTCCAAAGAAGCTTGGCACAGACAAAACCATTGTCGTTGAGAAAATCAAACCGGGACAACATTGTCCCCGGATACACGACTACGACGTCGGAAGGACACAAGACGGCATTAGATACAGCAGCGTAGGTAGGTACGTACGAGATCCTTAATTTGTCTCTGTGTGCGCCAGCGGTGGACACAAAGCAGGAGGCTGCCTTTACCGATCCTGATGTTTCGTCGTCTTCGCCCGACGGACTCCATACCGACCGCTTACATCGCGTCGAGTCCGCCAAGGCACCAATTCGATCACCCACCACTCCTGCCGCAATCGGCGCAGTCCATCTAGGCTGCCGCCGATCCCAGACGCGACCCGCCCACCCGCTGCCGCTCCATGGCTCCACCATCCTCCTCTCCTGCCCTAGGAAGGAGGAGCCGCCGCTGGGCGAATCTCGCGGACGGACCCGCGGGGCTGATCGCCGACCGCCTCCTCGCGTCCGACGTCGCCGACTACATCCGTTTCCGCGCCGTGTGCGGCTCGTGGCGGATTTGTTGTGCAGACCCCCGCGCACACGGCCGCCGGTTCCATCCCCGCCGTTGGATCCTGCTACGGGAACCACTCTCGGATCCCAACCAACGCCGCTTCCTGAACTTTTCCACCGGCGAGTGCATCAACATCTACCTCCCGGAGCTCGCTGACCACCACGTGCTCGCTCTCACCTCCGAGGGGCTCCTCGTCCTGCTCCACAGCGACCGCACCCACCTCCGCCTGCTCAACCCGCTCACCCGCCAGCTCACACAGCTCCCGGACCTCACCACTCTGCTGCCTCAGGAGGTGCAAGACCACTTCCTTCACACCACCGCTTTCAACCACTACTTTCCCGCATGGGGCTCCGGCGTCCTCAACGACGACTCCACGGTGGTGCTCTCTTTCAGCAGGCTCCACATGATAGGCATCGCAAAGCCGGGCGATGTTCGTTGGACGCTGTTAAAGTACACCAATCCGACGAGAACAACATCCTTGGTGTTTGCAGGACGGTTCTACTGTGCCGCCGCGAGCGGTGTCATGGTGCTGGAGGATCAACCGCCACGCTTGGAGATGGCTGCCAAGCTGCCTATGCGGGTTTCGGACATAGACAGTCTGCACCTTGTGGACAACGCTGGCGAGTTGATGCTGGTGCACCGTTGGTTCTCCCCGCTGCTTCAGGAAAGCTATAGTATGGCCAAGATGAACTATGATGTGTATCGAGTGGATCTGTACACAGGGACTCTATGTCGCGTCAACAGTCTCGGCGGTGGTGGAGGCCGTGCCTTGTTCCTCGGCACGCGGTGCTCTCTCTCGGTGTCTGTCCAGCCTTTCCCCTCCGGATCCATTAAGGCCGACACCATCTACCTGAGTTTTGACATCGAGGAGAGGTGTAACACGGAGAGCTACCATCTTGCTGACAGAACCATCACGCCAGCTGCCTGCAACATTTTGGACCGCCACTCGGTGACACAGCCGCATACTCTTGTCGATTGCCTCTCTTTTTGCAGTACCAATCGCATTTGAAAATCTTCTATCTAAACTGTAAGCAGCCTCCTCCCATGGTGCTTTGCGGTGTTTCATTTTAAGGCTAGCTAAGCAGGCATATACTCTATCTTTAATCATACACCACTAGTCTATTTTGAACAAAAGAGTTTATTAGCCATGGAAAGTTATGTCCTGTTTTGTGTTTCTTTTTTGTGTTTTCCATATCATCGTTAGTTGTAAGGTTGGTTCTGCCAATCGCATATGAAAAACTTGTATCTGAACAATAAGCAGACCCTCCCATGGGCCATGGTTCTTTGCCGTGTTTGATTTTAAGCATCACCCAAGTTGTATTTTTACTCGGTCTTGTTTGTCTGATCTTCAGCGACTCTATCAAATGCAGGGAACAGAATGGCGCTCCTCCAGGCCAGCACTTGGGTGAAGAGCGTCTCTTGGAAATAGGCAGAAGATACTGCTCGCTGATATTTCTTTGCCGGTGCTGGAGTCACCAAGCATGATGGAGAGCACCATCGTGTAAGATAAAAATATGTGCTTAAGCTGCAGCCTTCAGACTTGTTTTTTTTGTTGTACATACGTTTCAGTGTTTTACTAAATGTGCCTAGTTCCTTTGCTGGGCTAGCTATTCCCAAACTGTGGTAGCTGCACATCTCCGGCCTTGATTTCACTATATATAAGCATCAGCAAGTGACGGCGCCAAATGTGTAAATTCGTTTTGAGTATTACGTGAAGCTTAGGATGCATCAAGCGATAATGCAAATGAGTGTACACGCAGATCCAAATATCACAAAGAATGAAAAGCAGAAATCCCAGCATTCAAAAATAAATGAAGGGCTCATCATCTAATCAAAATTTAGGGAAAAACAATAACCATTTACTGATGTATTGAGACAAAAAGAAATGTAGCTCGATCAGTACTGCATCGTCCTTAGTTCCTTACAACCAACTGCTACTAAACTATGCTGATGTCAATTCAGTCGAGTGAACTTGGACATTTACATCTCAGACAACATATCAGCCTGTTTGTCCTTGCTAAATTGTACAAGCAACTTGCAGCATAAATAATAAAATAAACAAGGCTAGAAGCATGGATTAATATTTTCTCAAATCGAACTTTAGTCTCTAGCACAAAGATTTTTTAGCAGAGTATGCAACAATGTGTTTACTCAGCTTTGTCACCTCCACACAACACCAGTACAAAGACAAGATGCATACATAACTCTAGCTAGCCTTTCATGGCCAAACTCCTCTCTGCATTAGACTAGCTAAAAGATGGTTACGGCCCTGTATGTATGGCTGGTGGATTCAATATGCAAATTAAGCATGACAAGTCATCGATACATATAACTCTACGTAGACGCATACACTCAAACAATGGCTAACCAAATGAAATGAAGAGTGCACAGTGCATAACCATGATGCTATATTATGAATTGTCAAGAAACTGTGTTGGACCATGATAGGCAGTCAACGAGAGTATGCGTTTGCACCAAGCTAAAGGTGACTTGAATGCTTCTATTTGCGAGATGATATGCTCCAACATCTTGGCGATCTCTCTAGGGGAAGTCAAAGCTCAAGTAGATGGTGTCAGCACTAAGGGGTTGTTTGGTAGTCTGCATCCATTTTGGGGCTCACTAGGACATGTCCATGGTCAGCAGTGCCACACTCATACAACCCAAAACCATATTGTGCAAGTTGTTTGGCATCCTGCATATCATTCGGTGCACCGGTTGGGCAACTAGGACCATGTTGTTTGGTTGCCTGCACATTGCGCGCGTCTTGACCCATGGCCGACCGGCGATGGGGGGCCCAAACCCCGTGGCGCCTCCTTGCCCTCATGGGCCCTTCCCTCTAGGAGGGTCCAATAGGTGATATTTTGCTCATTTAATTATTTAAATATTTATTTATTTATTAATTCATTTACTTAATAATAAATACTATTTAAACAATATATTTTACTTTGAAACACCTTTCGAAGTCCTTCGAACAACTTTGGTTTTGTCTTGGAACGATTTCGGTCTCTCTTCTATTTATCTTCCTGACATAAGTATGCCCAACAGGCACCCGACTACAGGGTGCGGCTCAACGGAAGGCCCACTCGATAACCTATCAAGGTCCATGACGCTCATGGCAGTTCGGTTGGTACGAAGCCCATATGGAAACGGACTTTAAACGTGCAAGACAAGGAAAGCTTAACACTAGAGCTTGAATCCAACTTGTATTGGCACCAGAGACCTAGACTCCCTATATATAAAGGCTAGGAGGGTCCAATGATGAGGACAGATCCCACAATAAACAACAGATCTAGACATTGAACCCCTAGCACATACACCCGACAAATCCAATCTGCGCATCCACCGCCATCTCGGCGACATTGTAACCTTTGATTCATCATCAATCAAGAGCGTTTTGACTATATTTATAGGAATTGTTTTTAGAAAGGAGGTAGTACAACTCGTACACAAAGAGGGCGCCACATGACAGTGTCAGTGATGTCCGCTGGCAAAACCACATGCCTATTATTTGCATTTGATATCCTTCATATCTATAAACTTGAGCAGGTACCTTAGTACATGTTCTTCAGTGAAGATAATCTCTGGCTCCAATTTATTTTCACCAACATTTGATTTGTTTATGTTTAAAACTAGATCACCAATTCCATATAAGCGTTTGTGATGGACACCATTATTTCCGTTTCCATTTTCATTGAGATTTGAAACTTACAGCAACATCTCTTGGACCGAAGGACACTAATAGTATAGTTTCAGATATTTATCCTGTTAGCTATGATGGAACTTAGATACTGAAAATGCAATACAAAATGGACTTCTCAAATCACCGGGAAGCTGCTTCTTTATTAATAGGCCAAACTGTATAGCTGACAGCTTTTCTAGCAAGTAAAAAAGTTATATGTGTTTTTGTCTTGTAATAGCTTCCCCACAGCATTGCACTATTAGCAACCATTTACCACGGCATCAAAACGCACATCAAATCCTTCTGGCGTGACATTTTTTGATATTTTCAGCTCCATCGACTAGCTAGATGTCATCTCATGACTTACTCTTCAGGTTTTCTAGACTAGTTTGTCAGAACAATCCTTACAACAAACGATATGAAAATCAGAAAAACAAAAGACATAAAACTACCAGTATATTATTAAAAATAGACTAGCGGTTACTTTCCATGGCTAAACTCAGTTGTTGAAAATAGACTCGCACTATATGATTAAAAATGGAATATGTTCGACTTAAAATCAAACACGGCAAAGCACCACCGGAGGGGGCGTATAGTTCAGATACAAGTTCTTCATATCCGATTGGCAGAATCAACCTTACAACTAACGATATGGAAACACAAAAAAGAAACACAAATGCGATTGGTACTGCAAAAAGAGAGGCTAATAGAGCATGATTAAAAATGGAGTATATGCCTTCTTGCCTTAAAATGAAACACGGCAAAGCACCATGGGAGGAGGCTGCTTACAGTTTAGATATATGATTTTCAAATGCGATTGGTACTGCAAAAAGAGAGGCAATCGACAAGAGTATGCGGCTGCGTCAAGGAGTGGCGGTCCAGGATGTTGCAGGCAGCTGGCGTGATGGTTCTGTCAGCAAGATGGTAGCTCTCCGTGTTACACCTCTCCTCGATGTCGAAACTCAGGTAGATGGTGTCGGCCTTGATGGATCCGGAGGGGAAAGCCTGGACAGACACCGAGAGAGAGCACCGCGTGCCGAGGAACAAGGCACGGCCTCTAGCACCGAAACTGTCAACTCGGCTTAGAGTCCCTGTGTAAACATCCACTCGATACACATCATAGTTCATCTTGGCTATACTATAGCTTTCCTGAAGCAGCGGGGAGAACCAACGGTGCACCAACATCAAATCGCCAGCATTGTCTACTACTAGGTGCAGACTGTCTGTGTCCGAAACCCGCATAGGAAGCTTGGCAACCATCTCCAAGCGTGGCGGTTGATCCTCGAGCACCATGACACCGCTTGCGGTGGCACAGTAGAACCGTCCTGCAAACACCAAGGATGTCGTTCTCGTCGGATTGGTGTACTTTAACAGGGTCCAATTGCTAGCATCACCCGGCTTTGCTATGCCTATCAAGTGGAGCCTGCTGAAAGAGAGCACCACCGTGGAATCGTCGTCGAGGACGCCGGAGCCCCATGCCGGAAAGTAGTGGTTGAAAGCAGTGGTGTGAAGGAAGTGGTCTTGCACCTCCTGAGGCAGCAGAGTGGTGAGGTCCGGGAGCTGCGTGAGTTGGCGGGTGAGCGGGTTGAGCAGGCGGAGGTGGGAGCGGTCGTTGTGGAGCAGGATGAGGAGTCCCTCGGAGGTGAGAGCGAGCACGTGGTGGTCAGTGAGCTCCGGGAGGTAGATCTTGATGCACTCGCCGGTGGACAAGTTCAGGAAGCGGCGCTGGTTGGGATCCGAGAGTGGTTCCCGGAGCAGGATCCACCGGCGGGGATGGAACCGGCGGTCCAGGCCGCCGTGCGCGCGGGGGTCCGGGGAACACAGCCTCCACGAGCCGCACACGGCGCGGAAACGGATGTAGTCGGCGACGTCAGACGCGAGGAGGCGGTCGGCGATCAGCCCCGCCGGTCCGTCCGCGAGATTCGCCCAGCTCCTGCTTAGGGAAAGAGAGGAGGACGCGGGAGCCATGGAGCGGCAGAAAGGTTCCTCGTCGTCGTATGGGACTGCGCCGACGGGCGACGGCGGCAGATTGGTGTTTTGATGGAAAAGTTCAAGGAGACGACGTGATGTTGGTTGGGCTTCAGGTGTATATAGGGCTAGGTTTTCGTCGGGCCTGTCTATGTTGCTGTAGTAGTAGTAGAGCCCACAGCCCCTTGGTCGATTTGCAGTTTTCCTTGCTGTTTTTTTTTTGTGCATTCCTCTTTAAATATACAACCCAGCTCTAACTACAAACACATATTCCAAGCTGAAATAACGATACCAACGTTAACAAATCCATCAATTTATTGAAACCGCATTATTTTTGACCTATATGTTATCCTTTTTTATAACAGCATGTTGCATACGGACACACGCGAAAGTCAAATGTACTTTTGTTTCATGTCATGTATTTTTTATTCAAACGCCAAATAAAAAAAACAATTCATTGGATACAACAAATGAAATGAATAAAATCATAATTTGTTCCACTAACTTTTATTGGGAGGATGACGCGTGGTCGCCGTTTGACGCTCGGCATTCGGCACCTCCATCTCGGTGCATCCATTGACGCCGCCTCGTCTTCGTCACCGGCGAGCGGATCACGTTTCTCCTGTCTTGGCTCTGACGAGAGAAGCTCCGAGGAACACGAACCCAACTCCATCGCCATCAAGGTGGATGCTGACGATTGGATGCCGATCGATCGGGGACCCAAGAAGACAGAGGAGGAGATAGTTCATGAGTTCTAGAGCGACGTAGGCGTGGCTATCCTACGCCAGCATCTCGTTTCTGGGAGAAAAGGACATCTGAGCCATCGACGACTGGTAGGTAACTTTTACGGTACCTTTTACTGCTTAGGAATAGAGACAAGTATGAATTGAGTCGGACGGTTCAGATTAAACGACCAAGATTAGGCCCGGCAGGTTAGCAAGACATAATCATTGGTTAAAATGTGAAACTAATAGTATTAGGCCCAGGCCCATCAATTGCTCAAGCAATAGAGCGATCAGAAATCCCCACGCCGCCACCTCCTGCGAATGCTGAGACGCCCGCCTCCATCGCCCACGGCCACCGCCTTACATCCGATCACGACGCCTTCGCTCCACCGGCGCACGACGCCGTCGTCTCCACAAGCAATGACGCCACCAGCAGTCCGCCGCGTTCGTTGCCTCCTCCACATCAGAGGCCTCATCCGTCGATGCTGCGCAATGACGTCGAACCTCCTCTCATGCACGGAGCCACCTTCGACGGCACCCCACACGACGCCCTATTCGATTTGTGGTTTCTTTCTAGGTGGGTTACTGAATGTAGTGGTCATGCTAATTATAATTCCCTAGCAGATATGAGCACCCAATTAGATGTTATGCAGCAAGCCCAGGAAACCATTCATGTATGAAGATTGCTAGTGCAAAATAATGTCATGCAATATAGAGCTGTAAACTACAGAGATTCATCATAAGTGTTCTGAATGTGAGCTGGGACTTGGCCAATGATTTCTCATTAGTACATCAATTACCACTTAGTTAGTTGTAAACTCAAATTGCACTGATCTGGTTTAAGTCTTTGGCGTGTTCAAAAACCAGAGCAATATATAGAGTTAAATTTGAAGATTTATTTGATCATGAAATCCCGTCACACAAATTACTGTTATGTGAAGTTCACTTGTTAAGGTTTGTTATCTTAAGATTTATTAAGCTCTGGCTCTGCTTTGAATTGCCTGCATATTTACCTTACAAGCATCACTGAAATGGAAATAAATTAGAATGTTCAGTATAAGATTCATATCTTTTAAAATTTCAGGATGGACTGAAGAGAACAGCAAGTGTGTGTTCCCATACAAGCTCATGATCAAAAGAGCATACCAGCAGTTTAAATTAAATAGTGAAGAAACGAAAATAATATGTCTCAGCCTCTTTTCCCTTAATTAAGAAAATGGTAGACTATAGTTCATAAATGGTACAATGTAGCATTCATTAATTTGTTTGCAACAGACCTGCATAGTATAATAGTTGATCTGGTATGTTCAGATATGTTTAGTTCACACAATGAAAGTTTTGGATGATATAGCTGCTATATCAGTGTTATCGCCTCTACCAAGTGCTCTCCTGTAGCATGCCTGCCACCATGGAGGTCATTCATTCTAGAACGATGAACATTTTCTCTACAAAACCCAGTTTCCATTTGTGCGGTGTTGCATCATAGTCCCTAATAAAGCTGGTTGTTGTTTGCTCACATAGATTCTAATATTCTTTGCATTGGTGGTTGGTTTCTTGCAGAGGTTTCGGAATCAAGTGGAGAAGAGGAACATAGCTCTGGTAACTCAGTGGCGGACCTTGAACAATATTGTAGGAGGGGCCAAAAGGCAATTGATAGCAGTTGGGGGGGGGGGGCAAATTGAATTGTGTTTTGTATGGTAAAAAGTTGATAAATACTTAGTAGTATGGTGCAAATTATAGTTGAGTTGGGGGGGGGGGGGGGGGCATATGGCCCCTTTTGGCCTCCATTAAGGTCCGCCTCTGACTGGTAAGGAAGGTGTGAAACCGGAGAAGTCTGGTAACAAGGAAGGTGCGAAACCAGAAAAGTCTGATAAGAAGAAACTGAAAAATACTGGGAGTTTGGGCACTTGTATGCTTTTGGGTGCAATTGACGAATCAAAATAATGATGTGCTCCATGTGTCTTCAATTATCTATATGGTCTGATGAAATTCATAGCATAGGTCTTAGTTGTAAGTTACTCATATTCCAAGTTGTATGATGTTGGTGAGTGGTGCTAGATTGCTATACACAATATCAGCTACATAAGAGGACTATTTTAAGATATGCAAAATCTGCAAGTCAGTGATAAGTATGTTCATGTATTAGGTCAGGACCAAACACAAAATCCATATGCAAAATCTGCAAGTCGCTTTGAACCTGAGACACACAGAGACTAATAAGAACAGCTCTACATTCACAAGGTGATATTAGAAGAGGTCACTCCTGATTAGATGAGATGATATCAAAAGAGTGGTCAGGTACAAAAAAAATGAAAGATCCATTATTTCTTTGTACAGTTCATGATGGCACACAACCGAAATAGTCAACATAGCACGATACAAATATTATTTCAACACATATCTACACAGAAGGAATTATTATTCGAGCTCCATACAAAAATAGCATGAACCAGAAAAGTGCCCAAGAGTATTTCTTATGTTTACATTTCTCTTCTTCAAGTCTCTTGTCTTCTGATGTCATGAGCAGAGCACAAGAGCCACGCGCATGTCGCTCGCTGCATCGTACGTCCCTGGACAGCGCCCTCGCCGGCTTCCTGAGCACCGGCCTAGACGACGCCCATGTCGACGGAGCCCTCGTCAATGACACCCTCGCAGTTTGCTGAAAGATCAAGATACCTTGGCACTTTGTTGGGCAGTCTGATACTCGCCGCGTTCCTGGACGGCCCGCTCGCCGCCTTCCTGATCATTGGCCTGGAAGACTGAGCCCTTGCCGAGGGCCTCGCCGCGTTCCTGGATGGCTCGCTCGCCGCCTTCCTGATCACCGGCCTGGACAGCGCCCTTGCCACCGATGCCTTCTGCAACAGCCCTACAACAATTTGACAGTTCAGCAAACTAGCTGACCTTTCAAGTATCAGGCTGCCCAGGTATCAATATAATTTCATTTATACTGAAAGTTTAAAATGTGTATATTTCAAACCTCAAATATTCTTCAGTTATCCCCAAACTCTTTGATCTTTTAAAATGCATATCAAGTGAAGCAAAATCATAAGATTACTGCCAGCAGTTAAAAAATAAAAACGTCTAGGTGAAATTGGTAGTCAGGTTACAACACTGCCAGCTAGAAACTTCAGTCTTTCACATAATGGCATGAATATAGATCTTCGGTCAAAGTAACAAGCAAAATGAAAACACCTGAATGTGGGAACTAGACAATGTATCTCATGTTAACCAAATGATCATGCAAATGAGAAAGCATTTAGAAAACAGTGGCAATTTCTGTTTTCATTTTTTCAAAGTACAGAAACACAATGTACAGAATAGTGGTGCATGAATTAACAATTAAGAAAGTTCAGAAAATGCATACCACCCCTCTTGTAGTTTATGCATCCCAATATTACTACTCCCTCCGTCCTAAAAAGGGTGTCTCAAGTTTGTTTGAATTTGGATGTATCTAGACACTATTTAGTATATATATACATCCAAATTAAAAAAAAATTGAGACATCCTTTAGAACGGAGAAAATAGTTAGTTTGTGCAACAGTTCTTGCCGTCAAGAGCTACGGTTTGATAACAGCAGAAAAACATTATGATGACAATGCCCAATTTATTTATACAAAAAAAAATTAGTCCAGGCTAAACTAAAACTCACTACGGTTTTTAAGCTAGGCATATATCTTACAGTTTTAGTGTGTTCAGTGCAAAAGTCCAGCATCACCATAAGAATAATATGTCACAAGCTTATTTTCCCCATTGCCATGTATGCACAAGTTCTTGCGTACCTAGTTCCAACTTTGGGAACTACTATTTTCTAGCCCTTATACACGAAAAGAGAAATCTGATAAATATAGTCAAATTCTTAAAAGTACAATCAAACATTTAGTGATCACCAACTCAGTGCAAGTGCATGTGAACTCAGGCAAATTTATAGCCTATCTATGCACTGAACAAATGATTGAAACCAATGCCAATGCCATTAGAGTGGGGATTTCACTACTGCAAATACATCGATTTAAGACATCACATGAACTAGTCATTGGAGTGGGCAGAACCTGTTGATGGCGAACAACAGCAGCGGTCTTGTGCTGCTCGCTGATGTGCAGTGGCCTAGCGTTCATGCTGGTCGGCCCGAGGAGACACGACGTTCACAGCGCTCGGGAAGAAGGCGACTGCCCTGTTCCAATCTTGGTCCCCTACCCCCTCCACATGACCTGCAGCTCCACCCCACCGTCGCCGGCATCACACTCTCTTCATGGTGGTGCGACACAACAGAGGTCGTCAACCCTAATCTTGCGCAACAGATGAAGGTCGAGCACCACGACGGTCACAGTCGAGACGGAGGCCCAGGCGCTTGTGCAGCCACGACGGCTTGGCGCGGAAAGCAGCTTCGCGAGAGGGACGGCGTCGACTGGTGGTTGTACCAAGAACGGGACCAGAGCGCTGATGCGGCGGAGGTAGGACATTTCCGGCCAACATGCCTGTCGATGGTGGTGCGGGAGGTGTCGACGGGACCCTGCCAGCGGAGTCGCCGACCTGCAAGGGGAGAGGTTAGCGCAGCCGAGCGAGGAGAGGAGTTGCCCGGCGGGGCCCATGAGGCGGCTGTGGACGTCGAGGTCGAGCGAAGGAAGGCGGCGCCGCACGCTCGGTGGACGCTTAGAGCGAGAGGAAGCTGGCCGCGGTTGCTCGGCGGCGGCGGGGTCGTCACGGCAGCGCGTGCGGTGGGAATCAATGGGGTGAAGTCGTGGAGATGGGGACGAAGGGAAGGTAGGGTTAGAAGATCCATGGGCTCTATTGGGCCGGGCTCTCTTGTGAACGTGCGGGATTGTGTGGTCGCGAGGTCACCAGTATGAATCATACTGGTCTTCGTTTTGGGACAAGTATGGAAGCTTATGGACCATTAGATTAAGAAAATGGATGACTAGTATTTACTTGAGGGTACCACAAAACAACTCTGGTTTCATCTTTGTCTTGCAGGTCCTTGACGTCGGAACATGCGGAGGGCAATGCTACGAAGATGACTCGTTCGTTGTCGCGGTGCTGATGTTAGTGGTGTCGTGCCGTAGCTCCTTTCTCGTCACCTACTAGGCTTCGGTTGGCCCGTGCGCCGCGAGTGGGAAGCTGGCGAGGCCCCCTGTCGCATCGACGTGTGACGCCACCGATATTCAGTCAGTTCCTTTTGAGCAGGCCAAGCTGAAGGATCGTCATCGCCGAGATCATCGTAGCCAGCGCGAGATCTAGGAGATCGCGGGTCATCGATGGTTGAGGGAATGGCGTGATCTCTGTAGGTTCAAACTGGCGCAGTTTAGCAAGGTGTTTCCTGACTAACGGAAAAGAGCATCTACACCATCCAACCGAATTGCAAGTGCCTCGCTTGGCCATTGATAGAACAGCATGTCATTTGGTTATCTAATAGTAATACAAGAGAATATCCAGGCAGGATCAATGGGCCAACAACTTCTTTCTCTACATGTCTCTAGTTGCTTCAGTACTGACTTGTGTTTGCTTCAGGATCAATGGAGTAGTATCTTTCTGTTCAAATGAAACTCGGCATAAAAGAGGCATTTATCTTCACGTTCCTTTTTCCTAAGTGGAGCTTGTCAGCGGATCATCAAACTTCAGCACTGCCCCATGCTAGTTGCTGGGATTGGCCATGCGGAGCGAGTAAATGAGTTTCCATGGTTTCAAGCCAAACTGAGCATCACATGTTCTGCTTTCATCTTGGCCACAAATTGATTAGACAAATATTTGCATCAAGAATATCCTGGCACAAATGAGCACTATTATGTACACGGCCAGTTAAACTAGACTAGTGTATGCTTAATATGGAAACAGTGTCAGCTTGCTTTGGGCATGTGGTTCAGATATAAGTTTTTCATACCCAAACTGGTACAACACAAGAGGAGACGGCGTGCTGCAACTTTAGGATCTCCAGTGCTCATCGCGGGGCTTGGCCATGCCTATCATGCAGAGCCTTGTCGACGGCCAACTTCAGGACATACACCATGCTCTCAATTCTTAAAATGTGCAGTACATCTACATTCACTCAACACAGAAGACAATATTACACTCCTTTCGATTGCCCAGCGGCACTTGTAAGCGACAACTTCTGGGCTAGCTGCAGATGAAGCAGCTACACATGGCCCTTGGATTTATTTTCTTTCATTTGTGTCTTCATCTCTATAATAGGCGCTGGAAGGAACACAAATCCTCTGCTAGGGATTGGAATTCAGCGCCACGTAGGACCAATTTATGTAACCAAGAAACAGCTTGCTGGCCAGAGTAGCCTTCAGACTGTTTTGAACACAGATTGGTTGGCCTAGCCTATGACTTGTAACATATATAGTACTATCAGAAAAGAAGCGTAGCTTGCAGTCTTTCGAACACGAATCTCCTCGGATAAAAACTGCATCTGGATACTAGTCAAGCCAGCAAGGTTGAACCAACAGCTTCTGACAAATTAAAGAGACTACAAGCATCTGAAGCATATCCAACCGAATTACAACTTACAGGTACTACCTTTCTTGGCCGTAAATAAAACATGACTCGACTCTTGTCATCTGGATATTGTGGACATGTACTGCTGACACAGTTTGTCGTTTGGATATCCAACAATAGAAGAGAATACCTGGTCAGGATGAACCAACAGCTTCTTTATCACTATGCTTCTAGTTGATTTAGTACTGACTTGTGCTGATTCAGCCTCTCACCTCCTCGTAGCATCTTCTGTTCAACTGAAACTCAGCATATAAGACGCATTTACCTATGCACTCCATGTTAGGCTACTGGCCATAAAAAAGGGATACAGATAGTACTTCCGTTGTAGATTCCTGCTAATCATGAAGGAATGGGATTCTGACAGGGAGAGACAGTCAGCAAGTGTATGTGGCTGTGGCATAAAGCCGTCCAGGTTGAATTTGGCTGGTTCGATGCTCCTATCTGAGAGATGGTAGGCCTCGACCTCAGCCCACTCTTCGAGGCCAAACCTGAAGTAGATGGTGTCACTGCTAATGGAGCCAGAGGGGAAAACCCCGACAGGCACCGAGAGAGAGCAATCCATGCCGAGGAACAATGCACGCCCTCCACCAAAGCTGTTGACACGGACTAGAGTCCTGGTGCCCAAATCCACTCGGTACATGGCATACCTCCACCTTGGCTCACCCTCTTCTGTGGATGACACCCGGTGCACCATCATCAACTCCCCTGCATTGTCCACCAGGTGTGATGTGCTGCTACTTGCCGACACTGCCATATGCCGCCTGGCAGCCTCCTCAATCCGCGGCGGACCTGGTGGACTCGTCTTCAGCACCATAACCCCGTCTACGGAGAAGTAGTAGAAGCGGCCAGCAAACATTAAGGGTGATGTTTGCAGCCGATTGTTGAACTCGACTAGTGTCCAGCACTCGTCGCCGGGCTTGGCCACGCCTAGCAAGCTGAGGGAGTAGAAGCAGAGTACCACCAAGGAATCATCGTAGGCGATGCCGGAACCCCATGCCTTGAAGTAACGGATATTATCATGGAAAAGCACATGATGTTTCCGCTGGGGCAGCAGAGTGGTGAGTGGGGGGAGCTCTATGATGTGGCGGGTGAGCGGGTTGAGCAGGCGGACGTTTCCAAGCTGCGGCAGCTGCTGGAGCAGAACGAGGAGGCCCTCTGGGGTGTGCGCGAGCAGGTAGTGGTCACGGAGCTCCGGGAGATCCACCTGGATGAACTTGCCAGTGGAGGAGTTGAAGAAGCAGCGGCTGTTGGTTCTGCCAAGTCGTTCCTGGAGCAAGACCCACAGCCGAGGATGGAACCGGCGGTCGAGGCCGCCGTGCGCGCGAGGGTCCGCGGAGCACCGCCGCCAGGTGCGGCACATGGAGCGGAAGCGGAGGTAGTCGGCGACGTCGTGGGCGAGGAGGCGGTCGGCGATCAGCCCCGCCGGCCCATCGTCGAGCGCCGCCCAGTCCCTACTGCAGAGGGGGGGGCGGGCACGAATCAGATCGGAATACCAGTAGGAGTACCAAAATGAATTTAGTGGCAGCAGACTCACCTATCGGTCATTTGGTGGCAGATCGGAGACCTCGCGGAGACGGCGAGCCTCACGGGTCCTTTGCTTCGCTGGGCTCAGAACCCTCCAGTGGTCCTCCGCCGCCGGTCCTCCCCGGAGCTCACGGTCGCCCCCACTTCCGTTCTGCCTGAGTCGCCTGACCAGGAAATCGAGTTGGTGAGGTGATGAAGGAAGGGACAGCGAGTGCGGCAGCGGTAGGTGAGTAGGTCAGGGTCAAAACATGTACAGTAGTCAATCTGAACCTGGGATTGGTAAGAACAGCGGTAAGTCAGGGTCAAAACATGTACAGTAGTCAAAACATGTACAGGGTCATTTTCTTTTACACATACTCCCTCAGTCCGCAAATAAATATACTTCTAGCTTTTACCAAAATCAAATATAATTAAATTTGACCAATTTTATAGAAAAACATAGGAACATATATTACATCAAATTAACATATTATGAAACTAGATTTAAAAATAAATCTAATGGTATCAATTTAGTGTCATAAATATTGATACGTTTTTCTAAAAAGTTAGTCAAATTTAACAAGACTAAAAGTACACTTATTTGCGGACAGGGAGTAGGGTTACAACCCGGTAGTCAATCTGAACATGATAGTCTTTCTAAACAAAAACTTTGGAGCAATTTCATCGACCCAATTTCAGTGTCTCCACTAGACACTGCAATATTACCTTCCTGTCAAAATATTTTTGACATTTGAGCAGTACACATGAATTATAATCTATCTTTATTTGTAAAATATATGTCGATTCTAAGCGAATATTTTGGTCTTTCAGCCAAAATGCAATCCGAAATAATAAAATCAATTGAATTTCAGTGACTTCAGTTGTGGCCGAAGTCTTTCCGAAACCGAAATTCAAAACCACATGTGCCATCCAAACGAAATGTTTTGTTGCTTGCTGCGTGCGGATGTCCTTTCCTTTGCTCGGGGCAACATGGATGCACCTAAATCTTGCCGCATATCATCACCCCCGTGCACTTCTTAAAATCCACCATATTTTCAGTGTTATAAAAGATTATCGGGACAAAAATAGTGCTAAGGAAAGAGCCAAATAGCGTTGAGGATAATCCAAAAATCTCAACCACACCATTCCACGCTTTGAGCTTAAAGAAAGCATAAAAAATATCCATCACCGTCACAAAAATCACCATGCCACCTTTGTAGTCATTGCCAAAAAGAACTCTATTTTTAACAGTGTCTTACAAAGTTTGCCAAAAAAAAAGTTTGCCAAAAGGATACTGTGTCTTACAAAATGCAATCCGAAATAATAAAATCAATTGAATTTTAGTGACTTCATTTGTGGCCGAAATATAAAATTCATGAATTTCTTAATGCACATCAAGTTTTCAAATTAATATAAGAATTTTACTTTGGTGCGTTAGGCGGCCAGGTGTTGTTGTGGTGCTATAAATATGCTGTACGTATATGACACGGTACCTGCTTCGGTGGCTGAGTCCGACTGCAACTCCACTCCGGAGTTCACCGAACGCTGTGTTCATGGTTACCTGGAGGACGGCGGGTCGGGGCGTGGTGGTCTCGTGGAGCCTGCGCACAGTTTTGCCGGTGACTTGGCGGGTCCGTGGCGGAGGTGTGCCACGGATTGATGACATCGGTGTGGCTGGTGGTGGTAGCGGGGTGCTGCAAGGCGGACATGGCTTCTTTGTCTTGGTGGATCAGCTTGTTTGTCTTCGGGTTTGGTGAACTCCGCGTGAAAGCACTGCACCGACCTAGGTTGATGCCGGCGATGTCGGCATCTGCGGATGTCGCTCCCCTTGTTGGAGGCATCGTTGAGGAGCTCCTTCACCACCCTCGTCATTTCGGGTCTTAGACTCTCCGGGTGAAAACCTGAGCTCTGGCTTCTGCCGGAGCGGGCATCGGCGGCGCCAACGTCGTTCTCCCTCTTGGGGGCAATGCCTTGGAGGTTTGATGTTTCGCTAGGTGCTTCGGCTTGTTCTTCTTGGTTATGGCCTTGTCGGCTAGGAGTGCACACAGTCTTAGGACCGGTGGTGTCTGCCGGCGGTGCTCCAAACCTAGTCGAGCTAGGTCGTGTGGTCTCGTTTTGATTTTGCCGGTTTTCCTGAAAACTGTATTGGTTGGGGTATTTTTTTTGGTCCGGTTCCCCTTTCAAATGGACTCGTGTGTATATACGCCTGTATCTGGTTTCAGCCGGTTTCTCTTCCAAACCGGCCAATTCTCTTCTTCTAATAGAAAAGACGGTGCTCCTGTTGGTTGCTCTAAAAAAACAATGTGGTGTTGTGCATAGTGTAGGAGCAATAATAATAAGCTACAACTAAAGCGATCAGTGTAATTACCGAAACATTGGATAACTTTTTCAAAACCATAGAAAAACTTGATAATGGTTCACAAAACAAAAAAGTGATATAATAAGAATTGAGATTTCAAAATAGTAGATTTGTGATTTTGATTCTGTAATAAATATTATACAGATAAATATGAAATCGGTAAAGTGTTAAAGAAGTTTGAGTTGAAGAAAGAAACATAGAGAGAAGCAAATTTTGATTAGCCAAATACTTACTACTCGTTCGGTCCAAAATAAGTGACTTGAATTTGTCTATATTCAAATGTATCTATATACTAAAATACGTCTAGATACATTTTTTAATCTAGACAAAACCAAGTCAGTTATTTCTGGACGGAGGAAATATAAAAGATTGCAACACACTTCTGTTCTAGACTATAATACTGGATGTATGCTTAGAAATATGTACGGGTGTGCCTCCAAACATAACTCAACAACAGTGTGCAATGTAGGAACAGTCATCCATACGTAACTCTAGTAAGCTAGATACATTCACACACCCGCCGAATGAAGAAGCGTGGTGAGTGGCGGGATCTTGGGAGTTGGCGGGTGAGCGGGTTGAGCAGCCGGATGTGCTTGCGGTCATGGACGAGGACGAGGACAGCGAGCCGCTCATGGTTGCGGCGATGAGCCCCGCCGGCCCATCCGAAAGATTGGCCCAGTCTCTCCTGCTACAGCAGAGCAAAGCGGCAAATCAGATCGGCCGGAATCATATAAGCTTCACCTCGGTTTGCTCGCCGGATTGATCTGCCGCTGGCTACAAGCTTCACTCGCCAGAGGAACACGTACGGCGCCACTTGATGGATTCTGCTAGTAGGAGAGCGCAAATGCACGGCGGCGTCCGGCG
Source organism: Avena insularis (assembly GCA_023614405.1). Classification (NCBI taxonomy): domain Eukaryota; kingdom Viridiplantae; phylum Streptophyta; class Magnoliopsida; order Poales; family Poaceae; genus Avena; species Avena insularis. Next base: position 409,984,398 of record CM042691.1, read on the forward strand.
ACGATGGACTTGCTAGCTCGCCGGAACTAACTCACGCACGCATAGACGAGTTGGATTGCCACATGCCCGTATCGTGTGTTTGCTTTCTCTATCTATTGCTTTTTTGTGGTACGGAATACAGGGGGTCTCTTACATGTACGTATGTCAGAATACCCTACGTACTAGGATTACGAATATATCTCCTACACTAGTCGGACAGCACAAACCGTGCAAATTTCTACAGTAACATTTGGTGCCCCAAAAGTAGGTAAACTACAGACTCTGGCAAATATAAGCTAAAACTACAACAAGTTTTGCCATGGTTTTGGTTCAAATATAAGCTAAAACTACAACAAGTTTCGACATCCTGCCCCATCTTACATCAAAGCTAACTTCGTAGTGGTACACATCCGCCTTATGTGTGTCAGAAACATCAAAATCGACCTTCACTTGTTAACTACTCTCTCATTTCCAAATTAATCCAAGTTCTAGTGTAAACCTAAGCTAGGACAATGATGCTACAGGGAGCCATGGCCACACCTTCCTCTCCACTTTGGATTGGTGGGACTGGCTTAATTGATGGAAAACCCTAAAAAGTACAACAGACGCCTAAACAACCATCTTTTCTATGTTTGCTGGAATGCATGGAAAGGAAGAAACCACAAGGTCTTCATGGAAAACGTCCAACCTATGCTGATATTGCATCCATTGCTAAAGAGGATATTCTTTAGAGAGAACGCGCCTTTGCAGTCTTCGTGCTGGCTATCACAGCTGAGCCTGATTAGATTTTTTATTTTAACTATTGTTGTGGTTTTGCAATGTTCCACCTTAATATAAACATGCTCCCCCAATGTAGTTTTCCCTCTTCTAATTGAAAAGGCAGGGTTGCTCAAAAAAATTGTTAACCTAAGTGAAATTCAAAAGCAAATTGCACTACTAGGAAAATGGCCATAGGTAATCAGCACATCCGTGGCTCACATGGTTGAAGTGCCACACGGCTAAAACAGACGTGGCTCACCTGTGGGCAGTGCCCTACTAGTAACTAGAACAACCGTGGCGCACATGGTCATAGTGCGCCACAGATATGTGTGGGCCAGGGCCCTGCTGGCCGCATGCCAGATAACCGTAGCGCACTTAGGGTTGGTGCGCTACGCTTGTTAGTGTTAACTGTGGCGCACATGGGTGGGGTGCGCTACGCCTAAGCGCATGCCCCTCTGCTCTGTAAACGGTCAGACACATCCGTGGCGCACTGTGGCATGTGCGCTACAGTTGTTATTATTCCCTGTGGCGCACTGGGGCCACGTGCGCCACGGATGTGTCAACCCTTTTTTTTGACAGCTTCACTTTGTGCACATGTGTGATCATCCACCACCCCACACTTCACTTTCCCCTTCTTCTTCCTCCTTAGATCTAGTCGGGATCCTTCTCCTTCCCACCTCAATTTCTCCACTCATTCACCATTTTTAGCATGTAGAACTTGCCTTGGATGTTACATACATAATAGAGGAAGCTCTCCGGTCTCTCGTCTCCTCCGGTCTCACGCACACCTCTCCTTTCCATCTTCTCGCGATCGGTCTCTCATCTCGGTAAGTTGTCCATGTAAGGATGTGTTCATGTGTATATGGATGATATGCTCATATGTATGTAGATGATCGATGCTCATGATGTGTGTATGGAGAGGATCGATGGTCATGTGTGTGTATATATATGGAGAGTATCGATGCTCATATGCATGTGTGTATGGAGAGGATAATGATATGTTCATGTGTGTATGGATCGGTCTCTCTCTCTCTCTCTCTCTCTCTCTCTCTCTCTTGTGTTTGTGTGTGAACAAGTTGCCATTTGCTTTGCCAAAATGTTGATTCATTTCCATTTTGGCAAGACTTTGGCATTTCGCAAAGGTCCTAATTTTAGGATAGGTCATGTCAAAATTTTCTATTGACCATTGCATGCATGCATTCATTATGTGGTTCTAATAGACTTCTAATTGTACCGTGTACACTATGCAGGCAAAAATGGTCCGCATAATGAGCGAAGGCATTGTGGCTAGATTTTTGAAATGTGCGACGGCCGACATGATACGAAATAACAAGACGGATATAAGATGTCCGTGCAGAAGATGCAAACTCAACTGGGTGATCGACCCAGATTTCGGGAATCTGCAGGCGCACATGCTCCGCCATGGTCTCATGGATGGATACACTCGTTGGATAAGCATGACGAAGATGATGGAGACGGTGAAGGTGGGCAAAATGACGATGATCATCATGGCGAGGACGGGCGAGATGATGAAGAGTCTCCTAGTGAAGGTGCGAAAGCAGACCGGGATGATGATGATCTAGATGCCGGAGGAGCAGACGACGATGGAACAACGTCAGGCTGGGTACGGGACCCTTATGTGCAAGAGCTGCTTCTTAAGCAGACGAGTAACGCCGGGGCTGCGGCTAGAGAGAAAGCCAAGCTTGCGCAACTTGAGAAAGACGCAGTTACTCCATTGTATGAAGGATGCATACCCGATGATACCCGGTTGAATGTCGCTCAAGGCTATGGAGATGAAGGCAAAACACAAATTGAGAGACGCAAGCTTCGACAATATGATGGCATTCTGGCACGATCGTCTCCCGGAGGGGAACACGTGTCCAACTAGTATCGAGGACGCCAAGAAAATCGTCTGTCCTCTCGATCTACCGCACGTTAGATATCACGTATGCATCAACGATTGCATCATTTCTGGGTGAGGACGCGGAAAAAACCACATGTCCGGTGTGCGGCGTGAGTCGATACAAGAAAGGGAAGAAAGCACCTCGAAAAGTGGTATGGTACTTTCCTATCACTCCTCGTCTGCAACGCTATTTCGCGGACCCTAAGGAAGCGAAGCTCATGCGATGGCATGCGGAAAGGAAGAAGCCAGGAGATGATGATGACCCCGAAAAGGATGAGCTGCTGACCCACCCTTCAGACGCTAGCCAGTGGAAAGCATTGGACCTCGAATTCCCAGAATTCGGTGGAGATTCGAGGAACATCGGGCTTGGTGCGAGCACCGATGGACTCAATCTGTTCGGTAGCCAGAGCAGCACGCACAACACTTGGCCCGTGTTTGTATGGATGTACAACCTTCCTCCATGGTTGTGCATGAAGAAGAAGTACATACAAATGAGTATGCTGATTCAAGGGCCGAAACAACCTGGTACCGACATCAATCTGTATCTCGGGTTGTTGAAAGAGAAGCTAGCCACGTTATGGGAATTTGGAGCCAATACTTACGACGCCGTCGCACAAGATTATTTCACTATGAGAGCCGCGTTGGTCACTACGGTGCAAGACTATCCAGGTTGTGGGTATATCTCGGGGCAGGTTATCCAAGGATTCTGCATATGCGTTAGGTGCATGGATAACACAAGCTATATCCAACTAGAGAAAGATCCAGGGTCTTCGAAAACCATGTTCATGGCGCACCGGAGGTGGCTCGGCAAGAATGATCCATGGAGAAAACGTGGAGACCTGTTCGACGGCAAATCCGAGACCCGAGGAATCCCAGAGCGTAGGAGCAGCAAATAAGCGGAAGAGTTGCTGAAAAACTGGAAAGATTGTCCTAAGCCTGGAAAGAAGCGAAAGAGGCAGCAAGACAAGCCGCTGATGAAGGTATGGAAAACAAGGTCTATTTTCTGGGAGTTGCCATACTGGAAGTTTCTCCGCACGCCTCATAGCCTCGACATCATGCATATCACGAAAAATGTGTGTGAGAGTCTGGTCGCCACTATAATCAACATGCCAGATAGGACGAAAGATGGTCCGAAAGCAAGGCACGGCCTGATATTCATGGGTATCCGGAAGGAGCTTCACGGAGGGCCTTTACTCGATGATCGTGAAGATGACGATGAGCATGAGTCGGAGGCGACACAAGGTCGTCGGAAGGGTAAAAGTTCAAGAAGAGCGAATATTACGCCCTCCTTCTTGCTTCACTCTAAGCCGGATGAGATCAACAGTTTTTCAAGTGCCTTTTAGGAGTCAAATTTCCTTACGGCTACGCGGGCAAGATAAGCAGATACCTATACGAGGCGAAACAGAGGTTCAGTGGCATGAAGTCTCACGACTGTGCCGTGCTAATGATGCAGGTACTTCCGGTTGCACTAAGAGGGATAATGGACGAGCACGTCCGTGAAACGTTATTTGGCCTCTCCAAGTTTTTCGACGTCATCTCTAGGAAGTCGATTGGCGTGAATCAGTTCGGGAGGCTACAGGAGGAGATCGTGGTGATACTATGCGAGCTTGAGGTCTACTTCCCACCCGCATTCTTCGACATTACGGTGCATCTGCTGGTCCATGTCGTGGAGGACATCATCCAACTCGGTCCGATGTTCCTCCGCAGCATGATGGCGTTCGAAAGGATGAACAGACACATCAAAGGATACGTTCGCAACAGGTCCCGTCCAGATGGAAGCATAGCCAAGGGCTTTCTGGCCGAAGAGTGCATCTCTTTCTGCACGAATTATCTACACATCGAGAACTCTGTCGGTCTTCCCGTCAACAGGCACCTTGGCAAGCTCGACGGATCTGGTCACCGAGAGGGTCGTCGCATACTGCATGTAGACTTCGATTTTCGACGCGCGGACTTTGATCGAGCAAACCTCGTCGCGCTACAGCATTTAGAACTGGTCGATCCTTGGGTACAGAAGCACAAAAGGTTAATCGAGAAGAAGTACAGTGACCGGGGCATACATAGGACGCAGGGAGAAATAATCAAAGAGCACAACTCAGATTTCACGCATTGGTTTAGGCAGACGCTCCTTGATAATCCCCCGCGATCAGTTCTTCTGACACGGAAAAGATCATATTCACCTTGTCGCAGGGACCGATGCAAAACCTGGTGACCTATCGGTATGATATCAATGGCTACACATTCTACGGAGGAAAAGGACAACAAGTGTGATTATCGAACTTCGAGCGTAGCGTCGAATTCTACACTGATGACAACGTGAAGGAAAGATTCTACGGAAGAATTGAGGAGATCTGGGAGCTTGACTACTATGGATAAAAGGTGCCGATGTTCCGTGTCAGATGGGCAAAGGGCGTCGAAAGAGAAGACCAGTATTTCACGACCATGGTTATACCCGAAGCAGCCAAATCCAAGGCCGTCGGTGCGAACGTGGCCGCGAAAAATGAACCGTGGGTACTGGCTATCAAAGTGGACCAATGTTTTTTCATTACCGACCCGATAAAGCCTAGCCGTGTTGTCGTGAGGAGAGGAAAAAGAAACATCATCGGAATGGATGGAGTCTCCAACGAGCAAGACTTCGACCAGTACGGCGATCCAAAGATTGAAGATGACGACGACTACGATGCAGCAACATACATCACAAGAAGAAAAAGGACAACCCTACCCCAAAAAGGTAGCCCGTTCGAAACAAGAAACATTAAAGTGCCGGGGCTAAATTATTCAACCGCGAGAAAGAAGGGAAAAAAGATTGTAAAACGCAAGATCAAAAAATATTGTAAAACACGTGGTCGAAAAAGATTGTAAAGTGCTGGTGGTCGAGTAGGGTCGTGCCCGATTCATATTATTATAGACAAATTATTATGAAATTTAGTTATACTTTGAATCATATTATTTGTACCATATTTATAACATATATTATCACGTTTGGGCATTTTTGGAATATTTAAAAGTATTTATAAAATAAAAACAAAACAAATATGGCATATATTACCACTTTTGGGCATTTTTGGAACATTTAAAAGTATTTTGAAAATAAAAATAAAAAAGGGGGCACCAAGATTCAAACTTGGGTGCTCAGAAGTTTAGAATAGAGTAGTGGGCAGAACTAGTAGGATAGGGTAGTTAATCTGTTAGATAGTGGGACGGCTCTTTTCTTATACAGTTGCTAGAGGAGATAGGCGTAGCGCACTCTGGCATAGTGCGCTACGGATATCTGTAGCGCACTCTATGCCAAAGTGCGCTACGCCTATCTTTGCCTTATCCACGTGCACGCAGGCACGTCCCTCATCCCCATTCAACCGCGCCCACCCATCTCGCTCGAGCCCGAGCCCCGCCCGGCCACCGCCTTGCCAATCCGCCACCACATCCTAGGAGGAGGAGGCCCGCGTCGCTACCAATCCGCTACCACCACATCCCAGGAGGAGGAGGCCGCCATGCCAGGAGGAGGAGGAGGCCGCCTTGCCCGTGGAGGAGGAGGAGGAGGTCGCAGTTGCTGTGCAGTCCATGAGGAGGAGGTCACAGTCGCCACGCCAGGAGGAGGAGGTCGCACTCATTCCGTGGAGGAGGAGGTCGCAGTTGCTGTGCAGTCCGTGAGGAGGAGGTCGCAGTCGCCACACCAGGAGGAAGAGGTCGCGCTCGTTCCGTGGAGGAGGAGGTCGCAGTCGCCACGCCAGGAGGAGGGGGTCGCGCTCGTTCCATGGAGGAGGAGGTCGCAGTCGTCGTGCAGTTCGTGAAGGAGAAGGCCCTCATCGTCTACGCGCTTGTCGTCGTCCTTGTCTCGAAGGTGAGCATCGCCTCTCCGCTCTCTCCCTCTCTCCCCTCTCGCTGCATCCATTCACTTAGGGGTTCAAAGTTAGGGTTAGGGTTCAGTTAGGAAATGTTCAGATTTTCTTAGGATTCAGAGTAGGGTTCAGTTAGGAAATGCTCAGAGTAGGAAATGTTCTTAGGAAATTCAGTTAGGAAATGTTCAAAGTAGGAAATTCAGATTAGGAAATGTTAATCAGTTAGGAAATTCAGATTAGGAAATTTATAGTAGGAAATTCAGATTAGGAAATTCAGTGTGGATGCTTAGGAAATAATGATGATGGCCAGTTCATATGTAGTATTTGCACTATGTCATGCCAAAAGCAGCACACCTTTATCCTTGACAGGTTGACCAGTTCTGAGTCCTGAAACTTGATGTTAAGGGCTGATCGATTTTTGAAGAGGAGAGTGTGAAATCCTGTTAACTTGTATCCTTGGTTAGAGTGAAACTTGTCATCCACATGCACCTATTGCCATTCCAGAGTGTGAAACTGCTGCTGCAGTGGGGTGGTGGTGAGTACTGGAGTTTACATATTCCAGCCCATGTCAGATAATATGCTTGCAGCAAATTCCAAGTTTCTAATTTGTGTTAGTCAATTTTAGGAATTTGCAGATAATCTGAACATTGATGCTAGGTGGGCATAATTTGCTGTAACATCTCGAATTATATCTTTTCCTAATCTGAATTTCCTAATCTAATTAGGAAATGTTAATCCTGTGAGGATGCTTCTGAGATGAACATTATGCCTGTGTGGCATACACCAACTGGTAGCATCTTAGCATGATGACCAAATTTGTTCTAGCTATCTCTCTTTAGCATTTTGGGTCTGCAAGCCAACTTGTATATGAAAACAATGCATTTATGTAATTCATTTATCACCAGCAGCTTTGACCTGTCAAACAAAGAAAAAACCCTGTCCATGTGAGTGATTTGTGGAGATAAGATGTTGTTATTGCTGTAGAAGAGGAAATTTTTGCACATGTTGCTGCTGTTATTGTTGTTATTGTTGTTATTGCTGTAGCTATACATGTTGTCGTTATTGTCGTGCAGTGTTGCTGTTATTGTTGTAGCTATGTATACATTGCTTTTTTTACTGCTGTGAATCTCCTGTGCAACATATCAGTTTTGGAATGGCAAGTCCATGATGTAGGTGTATGATCTGTATGCAGGTTCTTGTATAAAACGAGTCCCGATTTTTGCCGAAATGTTGATTAACTTCCGTTTCGGCAGAAATCAGGCACTCCTAGTTTAAGAAAATTAGCAAAGGTCATGCCTGATTTTTCCGTGCATTTAACCAATTATTTGTTTTTTATTAGTGCAAAGATGTGTGACAACGACAAGGCTGGATGTTCCTTCGGAGAAAATCAGCGCTGAAGGAGAACTCAGACCTCCGAATAAACAATTGAAATTCTGGGAGGCGGCCAACGGCTAGAAGACGATGAAGAATACCATCCTTCGGAGAGCGAGGATGATGAGATGGAAGACGCGGAGGAAGAAGCCGAAGGAATGGCGAGGATGATGAAACCACTAATGGCGGCGAGGGCACAGAGAGTGGTAGCAATCCTCCTAAGAAGAAGAAGAATCCGAAGGAACGACGCCCGAACATGGTTGGCACTGTCAGGGAGGAAATTACCGAAGTGAGCCCATCAGGGGTTCCTTTGGAGCCCGCCCTTGTCGTCAAAGGGTACAGTGGGCAAGTGGCAGCGATCACCCGAATAACCATCTCGATCAACATCGAGAATCTCCGGCATAAAGATAATGGCCACTTGCGCACACTCCTCTTCGAGAAGCTGCACACAAGATACAAGTTCCCCGCTAAGTATCAGAACACAAATTATCATGAGCAAGTAAACAAATCCGCCCTCACAAAGATAAGCACATACTGCCATTTGGAGAACCGGATAAAGAAGAAGATCTATAAAGAAGGCAAAAGTCTCAAGGAGATCCGGAAGATTGACCGTAGATCACCAAGATCAGTTCAGGAGTTCAAGGAGAGGTGTGAATCGAAAGAGCCACGGCCAATAGTAATCGAGGAAAGGTGTTACAAAGCGATGAATATAGGTCATCACCATCTCGGATCTGGTGGATCTGAACGCGGAGGCCAAATGGAATAAGGAGGACGAAGAGTATAGATCAAGGGATAGAAAACCCTTTGAAATTCAACCGGGCAGGTTCGAAACTTCATCAGGGCCCGTTACCATGTGGACCCAAAAACCAAACAACTCACCGCGGATCCTGCGGTGAAGGAATTCGAGGAAATTGTGGTAAGTAATCTAATTACCGCGGATCAACTCGATTGCATTCTAATCGATGATCTAAACGATTCACTATTACTTCTTCTGCAGGAGGAGGAAATTGTTGCTAGTCATGGATCCCAGGGTTCCTCATCCCAGGGGTCGATGGCGGCCACCCGGTGGGATAACCCTTTTAACAGGGCGATGAACTAGGCCAAGAAAATAGAGCCGGTTATGAAGAAGCCGTCGTCGGCTGGCCGTCTGGCCGGCCTCGGGGGTAAGAATTAGGTGGATCATTTTGGTCCACCGCCGAGGAAGCATGTGGCGCCGTCGGGAAGGAGCGAGGAGGAAAACCGCGAGGTTCAAGAATTTAATGAACAAGTGGCACGGATCCCGCAGATCGTCCAAGACAACCTGGCAATCACCCTCACGTCCTTCCTGCCTACCTTGGTGGAGTCAATAGCGAACTGGAGTGCGGGTGGTCTAGTAGGGACGTGCCCGATTCCAAGCATGGTCAGCAGCCACTCGAACAACGCGGCGCCGATGAATCAGGCGAACTACGTGTTCGTGACTCCGCCCGCTAGCACCGCGGCGCCGCAAGTGTTGGTGACTCCCCCTGCCATCACCGTGGCGTCGAACATGTTGGTGGCCCCTCCTGCCATCGTCACGGCGACACCAGAGCTCCAAGCACCCGGTAGGGAGAATACACCGGCGGACAGCACCACGCCATCAAGCAGCCCTTCCGTATCTTGCACGCTCGTTGCCGTATGCGGTGCCTCGACATTAGCCGATCTCGACGCCATCACGGTAAACAAATTGCTTTACCGCCTTTCACGCCATCTATTACTCTTATGGCATCTCTGACGACGCCGTACATGTTTTACGCAGACGGATGTTCCTTGCACTCTCTTATGCTACATGAACAACGAGCTGAGGGATGTTGCCAAGGGTACCATCGTTCAACCCTTGCAGCGCACGTTCCACTCAAGGCCGATGCCAGATAGCATGCACAGGGTTAAAATTAGTCGGGTGCTAAGGGGCTGTGACGACCTGGAACCTCCCATTCAACCCCTAGGAGCGGATGAATAAGAGCCGGCTGTCCTCAGGAGTTGCTTCGGCTTATTCTTGCAATGGCCAAAGAGCATGATCCATTTGGGGACGGCGGGGGCCATCACGCCATAGACAACAGCACCACTTGTCGTGCCAGCGACAAGCGGTGGCAAGGCCCCCTTACCGCCCTCGTCGTCACCTTCACACGGTAAGTCGGATGATCATGTTGATGATATGCACATGGCGCAGGATCCGGACGAGGACGACAAAGACTAGAATGATCACTTCTTCAACACTCAGTTTAGCAACGAAGACCTAGCTGTTGGCCCCACAGAGAAAGCCACTATCACCAAGCGTCTGTTTGGTTCTCACGAGACGCCTCCAGCTTGCGCCTTTACAGAGCCAGCTGATACAACCAACCGACCCTTTATTCTAAGCCCTGACACACTACATAGAGCGGCCGGTGCTCAGATTGCGATGCCTGTCCGCTCTCCAAAAGGAAAAAAGGACAGGAAAAGAAAATCTAGCAGCTCGAGCCAGCCGGTGGCGTCAACTGCGAATCCGATCAGGTTTCGGGACGGGCCACCAAGACCCGAGGGTATTACGTGGAGGATTCATGTGGCGGGTGAGCCCATGCTACCTAAGAATTTGCGGAGGCTCGCCAGTTCGGAACTGCATAGTGTGCATGACGACGTGCTGACGATAGAGAGACGCCTTCTATCGGAGAAAGATCCCCCGCACCCGGTGTTCGTGGTTAAGGTGCCACCAGGCTTGGGATTCGTCGACAATGCCCCTGCGGATCTGTTCTTCCTGCGGTTCGATGACATCTTCAATATGTTCCACCTATACCCGCTGCACTATACCATGGTCCGCCTGTTTTCTCTCAGCCTGGCCATGCAGATCATTAGAGAGAACACACCGGGCATTGCTATAGTGGACCCCTACTACATGCATGACGGCTGCTTGGGTTCCCCCGCTGAACGACGTATCGTGGCCTCGTACCTAAAAAAAATCCCCGTGGCGAACAAGACAAAGGAATACATTCTCGTGCCTTACTTTTCCGAGTAAGTCGTTATTCACTCGCCATCGTCGATTGGCTTTATTAGATTATCATCATTCTTTTTCCAACACATTCCATTTGAATTTTTTGCACAGAGATGAACACTGCACGCTCATCTCCTTATCGCCGAAGCATTCCCACGCCACGTATTTCGACTCGGGGAGTATAGAAAAGAAGAAAAACTACGACAAGATCAAGGAAGTTCTGGATGATGCTCTCACTGGCTATGCCTCGACGGAAGGCACCACCTTCGTGCATACGAAGGTCAAGTTCGGCATGCACGTCTTCAACCATGTAACGGAGTTCCCCTGCGTGAAGCAGGCGGAGAACAGTAAGAAGGAAGCCTACTATGCACTCCATCACATGAGTGCGTTCCTACTTGACCAGCAGAATTCTACGCTGCCAGATCATCTCAAACAGTGGGCCGAAGCAAAGGCCAAGATCACTGATTCAGATATTAGACAAGAGATGTATCGCATCCAATGCGATTTGGGCAATCATCTTTCATGATGTCATGACTTCGGGGGGATCTTCTACGGAGGAAATATCCCGAATAACCGTGACATAGAAGATCGCCTAGAGATGCAGGGTGACTATATGAAGTTCATGACGAGACAAGGCGTCCTCCCATTCCCTAAGCCGAGCCAGAAGGCTTGATGTTGGCCTAGTTGTAGTTACAAACTATAGATGACCTTTGTGTGTGTGTGGACAAGTGTGCATGCTACTACTTATCTTATTAGGTTTAGGAATCATCGCTTATTTCTTTTGCTTATTATTATTATATATCAATCAATGCTTGGTTTTTTGCTTACTCTTTGGTCCTTTGCTCACTTTGGTCCTTCTTTTTTTCTTACTCTTTTTTCGAGAATAATGCCAATGATTGAAATGTCGTGGCACACTATATATGTGAATGTGCTTCGACGGGATTGTGAGCCTTGTGATATGCACAAGTCCAGGTCTTGTGCATCCTACTTGGCTTACAGTTCCATTGTAGCATATTCCTGTGTCCAACGACCTATGTATATATATATGAGACATTCTTTTTGATTTACTTTGATCGTTTTCGAGAATAATGTCAATGATTGAAATGTCGTAGCATAATATATGTGAATGTGCTTCGACGGGATTGTGAGCCTTGTGATATGCACAAGTCCAGGTGTTGTGCATCCTACTTGGCTCACGGTTCCATCCTAGCATATTCCTGTGTCCAACGAGCTATGTATATATATGAGACATTCTTTTCGAGTTACTTTGGTTATTTTCGAGAATAATACCAATGATTGAAATGTCGTGGCACATTATGTATGTGAATGTGCTACGACGGGATAGTTAGCCTTGTGATATGCACAGGTCCAGGTGGTGTGCATCCTACTTGGCTAACTGTTTCGTCGTAGCATATTCCTGTGTCCAACGACCTAGCTAGTTATATATGAGGCATTCTTTTTCAGTTAATTTGGTCTTTTTCGAGAATAATACCGATGATTGAAATGTCGTGGCACACTATATATGTGAATGTGCTGCGATGGGATTATCCGCCTTGTGCTATATTCAGGTGTTGTGCATCCTACTTGGCGGACAGTTCCATCATAGCATATTCCTGTGTCGAACAACCTAGTTATATATGAGGCATGCTTTTTGAGTTTGGTCTTTTTGATTTATGAGTACTTTCTATAAGTGTATCAACATATGCGACTTTAATTACACGTTTTTTTTCAATCACCGGTTAATTATTATTGTCAAGTTGTAGATGACGTGGTACTTCGTGTACAAGGGACGGGTTCCCGGAGTCTACGATGATTGGGAAGACTGCCGGAGACGGGTGCATCGTTTCAGCGGCAATAGCTACAAAGGGTACAACACTATGGCGGATGCGGAAGCTAGATACACGCGCTATCTAGCGGGAGTTAGGACGAGGAACCGGATAAAGATCTACACCTTCGTCGCGGTGATTATGCTTATCTTCTTTGATTGTTTATCCCGCGTTTGTGTCTAGCTAGTTTAGATGTCTAGACGAGCTTCTGAGCTCTAACTTGTTCGAGACACATGTATTCGCATGTCACCAACTACTTTGTAACTTGATCGAAAGAATGTATAACTTATGTATTCATGTATGAAACTTATCTATATGTATTTGTTTCAATCTTGTATTGCGAATTGTGTATTTATATATATAACCGTATATCTTATATCTGTGTGTATATCTGTCTATAATATTGTATATAATTTGTATTGTATATCATCTGGCCCTGAAATTAAAAAACACACCTGTGGCGCACATGACACAGCTTCTGTGGCGCACTACAACTAAAGCGCATCTGCGCAGGCTAGTGGCGCCCTACAACATGCGCCATAGAAGATCTAAGGCGTAGTGCACCTGCCCACATATCCGTGGCGCACTGGCCACGCCTATCTCGATATAACCGTGGCGCGCAGGCGATGCGCCACGGATGAAAGGATAGTAGCATAAGGCAAGGCGTATCCCTAGTCGCGCCATGATGATGTTTACAAAAGTCCAGACAACCGTTTTCCTAGTAATTTGGGTTTGATCATTTTTTTTAGAAAAACATATCACATACACAATACTAAGTTAGTTTCAGTATATTTATCATCATTCACCAATATATTTTCATGTTTTTTATTTGATATCGAAAATTCATACAAGATTGGGTGCATAGCCTCCCGTCTAAAGGACGACATAAAAATGTTAAAAAAATTGTGAAAATGCCGTAAATGCACATCTCCATGTTGTCTATGCACATGCAAAATTATGTAAAAATATATTTTTTATGACCTTGTAAAAATGACGATTAGGGTGCTCCGAGAGCATACTTTCTTCATGAAACTTTGCAAACAATTTAGAGACACCAGACACCGTCCAAAAGTTCAGATCATACATCAGAACCAACTGATTTTGATGTCTTCGCGACCGGAGACTACACATTACAACACCACGACGCTTTTGGTAGCCAGCGTTCCAACTTTCGAACATTGACAACACATGCCCAATGACTCCGTCGTCGTGCGACAGTCGAGCCAACATTTGAGGATTTTTTTTCATAGTCCTCTCAAAATGTAGCGGCAAGTGATCTATTTGTTTAAAAAACCATTTGAGGATTTTTTTTTCAAAGTGATCAATTTGTCATGGCCTACTAATCCCGATAGTATGGGGGAGTAAACCTCATGTTATCTGGGCCAGGCCGATAGACCAAGTATAAGCGGCCTGGCTCGTCGGCCCACTCACCAGGACTAGGGTATAAGATCGCTCTCCTCTCGAACCCTAAGAGCTGTCGTCTCCACTTCCCTGCTCGCTCTCCCTCGTCCCTCCCCGCGCCGCCGCCGCCGCTCTCCGTGCCGCCGACCGCGCCGCCGCAGCGAAGGGAAGATGTACACCGCCAGGAGGAAGATCCAGAAGGCCAAGGGCGTCGACCCCACCGAGTTCGAGGACACTGTCGCCCAGGTGAAGGATTCTCCTCCCGTCTCCCCTGTTCCCCCCTCAGCTATTTCCACAGCTGCTCTTCCGCGTTCAGTTTGGTCAAGGCCTGACACGCTTGGTTACATACATCTCTCGCAGGCTTTCTTTGATCTGGAGAATGGCAACCAGGAGTTCAAGAGCGACCTCAAGGACCTCTACATCAACACCGCGATGTAAGTTCTCCTCCGCCGTTTGCCGCATCTTCCCCATCCTCTACGTTATTTCCCGGTGCTGACGCGTGATGATGTGTTTCGTTCGCAGCCAGATGGATGTGGTCGGGAACAGGAAGGCCGTGGTGATCCACGTGCCGTACCGCCTGCGCAAGGCCTTCAGGAAGATCCACGTCAGGCTCGTCAGGGAGCTCGAGAAGAAGTTCAGCGGCAAGGTGATACTCTTCTTGTGCTTCGATTTAGCACTTCCTTGCATGCTTAAGCTGTTGCTATCCAAATACTGGATTTAGCTGTACCGTGTAGTAGCAGCGCTGAACAATTAGATGGGTTATAGGAAGATGCTTGCTTTGTGTAGCTGCTAGAGTCCAGTATTGTCAGTTTACCACATTAGTGTAGCACACACCCAACAATGGATTGTCTAGCACTTCGCGAAGCTTGCAAGTACAACTTGATTATGGCATGGTTAAGCTGTTTGTGCATATGAACATGTAGATGCATCAGGCTTCTACATGCCTTGAAATGATTGCAAAATTGCGCAGTAGGTGGTAATTTTGTTATCTGTGATAACCTAGTTGCAAGCAATCAAAGTATTACTGCGGCTAAACCTACAAGTCTAGCCTTATCTATTTGCATCCAAACATGAGTTCAGATGTTTTGAAGTTTTGAGCTTCGTGTTAAGTTACTTGTTTTTACTGTAAATCCGTGCTCTCTGTTCCAGATCATCTCTATAGAAAATGTGCCAATTCATTCGCTTTGGCATTTGGTTGTTTTGGTCCTCTGGTTTAAACTTTCAAAGACTGACCAGTAACCAAAATAGTGAACTGATCATGTGCTTCTTCGGTTACACAGGATGTTGTTGTCGTTGCGACAAGGAAGATTGTGAGGCCACCCAAGAAGGGGTCGGCTGTCCAGCGCCCTCGCACCAGAACTCTGACATCTGTTCATGATGGTATCTTGGAGGATGTTGCCTACCCTGCTGAAATCGTGGGGAAACGCATCAGATACCGTTTGGATGGTGCCAAGGTCATCAAGGTAGTACACTCTGCAACTTCTGAGTCCATTGGTTACCATATATAAATCTTATTGAAGAAGTTGGTCGAAGCATATTACTGTGTTGATAGTGCTCTACTTGCTGCTTTTGCTGACAATTATGAACCTGATCATGTCCCAGTTCTTGCTCTAGTCTAGCAGCATCTTACACTTGAACACTTTCAGCCAGCTAAGCTCTCAATGCAGTTACTGATCCTGTTGTTCTGTCCTTTCAGATCTACTTGGACCCAAAGGAGCGCAACAACACGGAGTACAAGCTGGAGACCTTCTCTGCTGTCTACCGCAGGCTTTGCGGGAAGGAGGTCGTCTTTGAGTACCCTGTTGCTGAAAACGCGTAAAGGAGGATGCTGCCTGGGATACCTCTATTTTAATATCTTTGCAATCCAAATGTATTGGTTGAGGTCTCAGTTACCTGCTGATTAGGGAGTTTGCTGGAGATGTCAATGAACGAGTGAATGATGTTAAAATTTTGAGCATTCAACTTATAGACCTCTGCTCTGTTATCTTGTTGCATTTTTATTGTTCGTTATGTTTAATTGCTTGACTAATGCTTACTGCCACAGTTTAGTACTAGGCATCGTGGTTGCACTGTTATATCCCTCCTCTGTCTAAGAAAATTCAGTCAGAGTACCAAGTGTCTTCTCCAAATTCAGTCAGAGTACAAAGTTTCTTTTTTCTCCCCAAAAAGCTTCAGAAGAAAGCATAAACAAAAGACTACTGTTCTACCATATGGTCTGATTTTTTTTTGTGGTGAATTCTTATGGTGTGGTTGATTGCTGTGATTATACTCGTCAAAAACTTAGAAAGCACAATATCGGTATCTCGGGCAAGATGTGAAGAGTAAACCAGCGAAAGTTTATTGTTCATCATGCTTATAAAAATGACAGCAAATTGCCATCCCCCATCCGCTTATAAAAAATCACAGGAAATTGCCAACCCCCATCCTTCAGGTGGTCTGGCCTGGTGTTGTCAAAATTGGTACCTTCAGTAGTTACACAATCAAACATGACTCGTCACACACAGCAAACTTGCTAGTTCAGTTTGGAAACTCAAAATGCATCACTACTTGGCTCAATATCATTTCACATCATTTTGTTTCCCCTCAAGTGTAGCTCAAATTAATTTTAAGGTGTTCTTGCAGCAACAAAGGTATTGGCGCAAACCTATTTAAGGCTTGCTATAATAAATGCTCAGAATCCAGTCTCACACAAACAGATGTACATAAGTTGGTTATGTACTCACATCATGTTCTCTAGAAGTAACAATTGTTGATCATATCAAAATCTTATTACCAAGAGTTACATAGTTCCAGTTTCATACTACACTGGAACAGATTCACATCCGACAAATTTGAAAATCCCCATATACAATGTAAATGTCTCATGGCCATTCCACAAGTCCATTGTAGTTACAACGTTATTAGGACATAAAGTCCAGAAGAGAAAGTGGACTAGATGGATATACTTGAAAATCTGTAAACTGCAGACCACACACCAGGGACATAGCAAAGGCCGGAAGCTCTCGGTTTCGGAGGACTTGATGATCCACATGTGGATTCACTCTGTTCAAGCCAAATCCACCAGAAGAGGTGCTAAAAGAATATATTGACCTCTGGACTGGCTCTCTTCAAAGTGCTAGTGGACGCATGATGGCACATACTCATCCAGCCCGGCATATCACATTCAAGATCATGAGCAGAACTGAATTCAACTACAGAGAACTCATATGGCAAATCAAGATCCCAGTGTAGGTTCGTTTCTTTTGTGTGGCTTGCTATCCAAGGTAAATGTCTCACAGCCAACAATCTTGCTAAAAGGAACCGGCGGCACAACCATCGCCGTGCCCTTTGCAACCTGGGACAAGAAAATCCAGTGCATCTACCTGTTAATTGCCTATGCGCTGCT
The DNA here is from genome assembly GCA_023614405.1 of Avena insularis. Classification (NCBI taxonomy): domain Eukaryota; kingdom Viridiplantae; phylum Streptophyta; class Magnoliopsida; order Poales; family Poaceae; genus Avena; species Avena insularis. The sequence goes on from CM042691.1 coordinate 410,001,838, forward strand.
GGCATTCAGGGATACTGCTTCACTAAGTTTGGTTTCCCTCTTCACTTGATGCCCAATATGCAAACGGCAAGTTTAGACGAATGGTGCACAATAGCTTGGAGGCTACAAGAACAAGTCATTGCTCATCGGCGGTCATGATCGCCTGGTGGGGGCATATGGCAGGAAACAGAACGCTAGGCTCGGATTTTCAACGCTAAAGCGCTCAGCTCTTTCTCTGTGTGACAAGACAAGCAACAAGCTAAAGGTCTGGGTTCAGTCTGGAATCAAGGGAGTTCACTAGATCAGGGAGATGTAGCCTACTTTGTTAAATTTTTGTACAAATGACAGCTAACAGAATTTTTTAATTTGTAACCTGTAACTTGTTGTTCTCTCTTGATGAAAAGAATGCAGCGCTGCTGATTCCGTCAAAAACATAGCATGTTTTCTAGTAGCATGTGGTAATCCCTGAACCACAACTATTCCTATTAGAGAAGTGAGGTCTTAACGTCTAGTAAAAGGATTAACCGGATGCATAGTACTTCCTCCGTTGATGTTTTAGCTTTGTGAAGCAAATGTATCTAGACTATTTTTAGTATATAGGTTCAATCAGGTTTGGAGTGAATCTAGACACTAAAAGAAGTGATACATTTTCTTCACAAACCTAAAACATCTTATATTTTGAAATGGAGGGAGTATATATCAATCATAAAAGTGGATGAATAGTATTGTCTATAAGTATGCAATGCAATCATAACAAATCATAACCAAGCGTCCAAGCCACTACAGAAGTATAGGAGTACTATAGCTAGACAAAACTACACTACATAAGTATAGGAGTACTATGGAAATGGACAAAACTAACTTTTGAACGCACTTGAATACAATAATAACAAATCATAACCAAGCCGCTTCAAAAGTTTGGCATGAAACATATGCAAAAAGAAGCTAGTTATTAAGCACTTAAAAGTTGTCTATATTATAAGTTGGGCATGCAACGAAGTTTAGCATGCTAAAATTGCTACGGACATCAACGATTCACATGCCTTGTTAGCAAATTGGTAAGTATGTATAACCAGATTCTTGTTAGAATCACTGATAGATGGATGCTTGATAGTTCACTTTTACTCAAAACTTAATGTAATTACAGAACAAGTGGCCCTGGTTTACCACCCAATAGATGACGAAAACGAACACGGAACATTAGGCACAAATTGGTTAATGGGGGCATAGAAAGAAGCAAATGCAACATAACAGCACTACATAGAAAGTAGCAGCATAAGATAACCCAATCTCTCAATAACAATCATAAGTTCCAGCGTTACTTGTACAAATAGTATCAAAGCATCCAAAGGTTTCTATGGGAATAAGCAAGCAGTACTTTTCTGTCAAAAAAAAGCAAGCAGTACTTTAAGATACAGCAAGAAGTCGAGGAATGATCTTCGGGTTGTCAATGCCAGCCTTCCTGGGTTTTCTCTCAATAAATGAGGAACACAGACACAAAAGGTATGCACACGTTGGTTAATTTTTTTTAGACTAAAAGGGATTTTCTCCCCAGTTCCATCAATCATAATGAAACTTACAGAGTCTGGTAAACCAAAACGAAAATGCAACATATCAGCACACCATAGAAAGTAGCAGCAGAAGAAAATCCAATCTCCCCATAAACCATAAGCTCCAGCATAAGTTGTACCAATAGTTTCAAAGCATCCAAAGGTTTCTATGGGAATAAGCAATCAGCATATAAGATACAAGGAGTCGAGGAATGATCTTGAGGTTGTCAGTGCCAACCAACCAGATATATTTGGCAACAACAGTTAACTCATACCCACAAATTCCCATCTATTTCCTCGATCTTCAGATGATAGACAACTTCAGACTGGATTCTTTGAGAACCTTCAACATCATTCTTCTTGTCCAATGCCCTCATCATCATCATCACGGACCAAAGATGGAGGCCAGGCCATATTGTAGAGATGGGCAACGCCATCGGAGTTGGCGTCAAGCAGTAGCTCAAGCTCCATAGTCTCCAATGAAAAGGAGAAGTACCAGCTGTGGAGTGTGCCAACATGGGTCATGCATGTCGTCGACAAATGCACGAGCCCGGACCTTACTTGCAGAATTTGGAGACGGAACAGCACGTCCGGAACGGAGGCGTGAGCGATCCGATCGAGTTCTGCACGCAGAGAGAGTGTAGTCTGCAGTGCCCAAATCTCGGCCCCGTCCACAGCACTAGGACGACGAACCCAAACGTGAAGGACGAAATCAGATGCATAGACAATGCAGAGTTCACCATTCCTAGTGTCCCCGACACCGATATTGTTCAAGAGCTTCACCACTCCTGGGGGCAAATCCACGAAGGAGACATCCATGGTGGCGGTGTCGATCCTTACCATTCTCGCCTCAACGTGATAGGGCCAAAAAACGGAGCCACCAACCAGCGTGCCGGCCATGAACTTGAACCTGCATCTTCCACCGACGCGCACCCACGGCCCGATGGCCCACTCCCAAGTCTCCGACGAGAAGACGGCGGCGCGGACGCTCCGCCGGTCCGTGCAGACGCAGGTCACACGGAACGACCAGGGGCTCTCTTCGGAGGAGAGCAGGTTGAAGCCGATGAAGTAGACGTCGCGGCGGCCCCCGGCCGCCATCTCGCCGGGCACCGGCGGGAGGACGGTGACGGCCCAGGTCATGGGGTTGAGGGCGGCGACGGACGGACTGTCCTGCATGCCGTTCCACATGAGGACGTAGCCGTTGCGGCAGTCCGAGAGGATCCATCCCTTGGGCGACGGCGGGAGGGAGGTGAGGAAGAAGTCTCCGCGGCTGAGAGCGACGGTGACGATGGGGTCGGATCGGGGCAGGGGAAGAAATGAGGGGGAGACGGCGTCGCCTATCTTGAGGAAGAGGCCCATGAGGGGCCCCGGGTGGAGGGCGCGGAAGGAGCGGCGGAAGGGCCGGGAGGAGCGGACGGCGCGGAGCCATGGGCGGCAGGTGAGCGCGGCGCGGACGAGGGACGGGAGGTCCGGCAGGCGGAGGAAGATCTCGCGGAGGTCGTCTTCTGTGAGGGAGAATATGGTGGTGGCAGCGGAGGCGGGAGAGGTGGAGGTGCAGGTGGTGGCGGATGCGGCGGTGCCGGTGCCGGTGGCGGCAGTGGACATGGACGGAGCCGCCGCCGCCGCCAGCCGTTGACTAGCCATTGCTCGAGTGGAGGCTGGAGCGAATAAGCTTCTGGGTGCACTGGCCGTTGAATATGTATGTACGCAGGGCCCATGTCCGCAACATGAAACGACTTTGCGAACACATAGAATGTTAAGATTTACGTGCCAATTTTTTTTCGAATTTTTTGATATATTTTTTTAAAAAAATAGCTAGCAGGAGCATATGCCCCTGTGGATCAAAAGTGGATTTCCGAACGGTACTTTGCAAAGTTTAGTTGTGATCACCGGCGGACCTTCTTGGCGGATTGGAGTCCTAAGACCCGGGCTACAGCCCGGGCTGCCCGGGGCCCATATCCACCCCTGCCTCCATGAGTGCCAAGCTTATGGTCTTTAAATTTCAACACCCGCAGCTTAGAGGATGGTCCTTGCAAAGTTTAGTTGTGATCACTTCGATAAAAAAACTTCAATCGCCGCCTAACCTCCTCGTCTCCCTCGATCGAGCCCTCTGGAAACGCCTCCCCTCTTCATCGTGCTCGTGTCGCCTAGGACGGGTGTCGCCTGACCTCTTTGGCCGCACGTCCGCACCGCCGCGCCTAGGACTGCCGCCGCCAGTCCGCCACCGACCAAGACCTGACCTCCATGCGCTTGAGTTGCAGTCTCTGCAGAAGCAGAGCCATAGCCACGCGCCCGGGCTCTTCCGCTGGCCCCTGTTGTTCTTGCAGATCATCGACTGATCGCCGCCCTCCAAGCCAGGGACTGCTCCAAGTTGTTCCAATTTCACAAGAGGCCTAGTAATTTCTGTCTTTGATTGTTTCCAAATTTCCAATACATAGTCAATTTTTGTCTTTCTTAAACGCACTAAAGATTGAAGAACCAATCAATCAATTATAGTGCTAGTACTACTATAATTATGTTCTACTAATTTTGAATTGTTTCCTCATTTTATTTTGTCTCATTGCATAGAGGATGAAGGGAACAAAGAGATCAAAGACTTGCTCATCAATCAGACCGATGTCATCTTATTTTCTATCACTGTCACAACTTGCCAATTCATACCAATCTCATGCGACTGTAGCAGAAGAAACCGATTCTCATGTATTCATCCACACTATTTCTGATTGTTATTTATCTGGTATTTGTAGGTTCCGGTTCTTCTCCCATGATGGATGAGGAAATTTTAGGTTAGTATGGGAGCAAGGATTCGTTATTAGGTACGGAAAATGCATCTTGATTATGCAATTACACTACTGCAGTTTTTATGCTTTTATTCTTGTAATTCGGTTAAATATTGCTTCGAAACTCAATTTATGCATTTTTACCGTGTTTAGGTTATTTTCTATCACTGTCACAACTTGCCAATTCATACCAATCTCATGCGACTGTAGCAGAAGAAACCGATTCTCATGTATTCATCCACACTATTTCTGATTGTTATTTATCTGGTATTTGTAGGTTCCGGTTCTTCTCCCATGATGGATGAGGAAATTTTACGTTAGTATGGGAGCAAGGATTCGTTATTAGGTACTGAAAATGCATCTTGATTATGCAATTACACTACTGCAGTTTTTATGCTTTTATTCTTGTAATTCGGTTAAATATTGCTTCGAAACTCAATTTATGCATTTTTACCGTGCTTAGGTTATTTTCTATCACTGTCACAACTTGCCAATTCATACCAATCTCATGCGACTGTAGCAGAAGAAACCGATTCTCATGTATTCATCCACACTATTTCTGATTGTTATTTATCTGGTATTTGTAGGTTCCGGTTCTTCTCCCATGATTGATGAGGAAATTTTAGGTTAGTATGGGAGCAAGGATTCGTTATTAGGTACTGAAAATGCATCTTGATTATGCAATTACACTACTGCAGTTTTTATGCTTTTATTCTTATAATTCGGTTAAATATTGCTTCGAAACTCAATTTATGCATTTTTACCGTGCTTAGGTTATTTTCTATCACTGTCACAACTTGCCAATTCATACCAATCTCATGCGACTGTAGCAGAAGAAACCGATTCTCATGTATTCATCCACACTATTTCTGATTGTTATTTATCTGGTATTTGTAGGTTCCGGTTCTTCTCCCATGATTGATGAGGAAATTTTAGGTTAGTATGGGAGCAAGGATTCGTTATTAGGTACTGAAAATGCATCTTGATTATGCAATTACACTACTGCAGTTTTTATGCTTTTATTCTTGTAATTCGGTTAAATATTGCTTCGAAACTCAATTTATGCATTTTTACTGTGCTTAGGTTATTTTCTATCACTGTCACAACTTTCCAATTCATACCAATCTCATGCGACTGTAGCAGAAGAAACCGATTCTCATGTATTCATCCACACTATTTCTGATTGTTATTTATCTGGTATTTGTAGGTTCCGGTTCTTCTCCCATGATTGATGAGGAAATTTTAGGTTAGTATGGAAGCAAGGATTCGTTATTAGGTACTGAAAATGCATCTTGATTATGCAATTACACTACTGCAGTTTTTATGCTTTTATTCTTGTAATTCGGTTAAATTTTGCTTCGAAACTCAATTTATGCATTTTTACCGTGCTTAGGCTATTATATGTATTGAGAGGGGATACGATGGATTTTTTTCATAGTTTAGGGGCATTAGAAATTAGCCCTGGTCTTTTTCAAATTCTCGGTCCACCACTGCATGGAGGTGGTGTTCTCCTGCTCGGTCAGAGGTGGTTGCCCGATGTGCAGCTAGGTGTGGCGTTCCATATGTTGCTCCATCCGCGAGTTGCGAAGGCGTGACTATTGGTGAAAACTGAGCCCCGACTCCGATCATGATGGTGACAACGACGTCTAGACGTCATTACCTTGTTGAAGGGAGTGTTGTTGCAACCATCGTTTGCTCACTCGTGCCTCTAGGGGGACCCTAGATTTGGGTCTACCAGATCAGACAATATGGCGACAATTTCAGTGCACTCTTTCTCAAGAGAAGAAGAGATCATCGTTTTTGGAGTTGGCGCAAGGATCGTATGGGCATCTAGGAGGGTGGTAAATATGTGCTACTCCAAATTTTAATATTTTTTTCTGTTTTTAGGCTTAACATAAATGTAAATTTTCTAGATATGCAACTATTGAGAATTTTTCTACGTGCAAATCTATCTACTAAGCGAGTAAAGGCACGGAGTAACCATAATGAAGCACACGGAGACACAGAATTTGTTTTACCGCAGTTTTTTTCTTGTTAAGGAAAATACATGTGCCCCGCTAGACAATGTTGTACTTTATCAACGTGTAAAATAATCAACTTAAAATATTTAATACTAAAGGTTACACAAAATGACAAATAGCCTCTAATATAAGGGATTTTTAGTTGTAAATTTGCACGTTGATAAAAGCACGGCATTATCCAAATCGAGGTATTTGTTTCAGTTTTTTAAATCTTTAAAATTCTGTTTTTGAATATTTTAAAAATCAGGCTTCCCCATAACTCCATTTTGAGTTTCCAAATAAATATATGCTGTAAAATTTACTATTATATATTTTCGCAATTAAAGAAAAAGATAAAAACAAAAGGGTGTCGTTTTTCGAAAGCATAGGAGCAATGGCATGGGCCCAAAGCATATAACATACTACTATGGACATGGGCCCTATGTACACTTTTAAGTTAGGGATCCATCTAGAAGCTCATTCGCTTCAGCCACTCGACTCGAGCAATGGCCAGTCAACTGCCGCCGGCGGCGGCGGCTCCGTCCACCACCACGACCACCACCGCCGCCACCACCTCCGTCCACCGTCTGTCCACCACCACGACCACCACCACCGCCACCACCAACACCAACACCTCCACCTCCACCTCTCCCGCCGCCTCCGCCACCACCATATTCTCTCTCACCGATGACGACCTCCGCGAGATCTTCCTCCGCCTCCCGGACCTCCCTGCCCTGGTCCGCGCCGCGTTCACCTGCCGCCCATGGCTCCACGCCGTCCGCTCCTCCGCGCCCTTCCGCCGCCTCTTCCGTACCCTCCACCCGGCGCCGCCCATCGGCCTCTTCCTCGAGATAGACAACGGCGGCGTCCCCTCCTTCCTGCCCCTTCGCCGATCCGACCCCGTCGTGGCCGCCGCCCTCCGCCGCGGCGACTTCTTCCTCACCTCCCTCCCTCCCGTGTCTACGGGATGGGGCCTCGTGGACTGCCGCGGCGGCTACGTTCTCCTGTGGGACGGCATGCCTGACAAGCCGTCCGTCGCCGCCCTTAACCCCATGACCTGGACCGTCGACGTCCTCCCGCCGGTCCCCGCCAAGATCTCTGCCGGGAGCACCCTCGACTTCGCCGTCCTCGGTTTCCACCTGCTGTGCTCCGAGGAGAGCCCCTGGTCGTTCCGAGTGGCCTGCGTCTGCTCGGATCGGCACAGGGTGCGCGTCGCCGTCTTCTCGTCGGAGACCTGGAAGTGGGCCATCCGGCCGTGGGTGGACGTCGGTGGAAACTGCAGCCTAAAGTACATGGCTGGCACGCTGGTGGGTGGCTCCATTTTCTGGCCCTATCAGGGGGAAGCGCGCATGATAAGGATTGACACCGCCACCATGGACATCACCTTTGTGGATCTGCCCCCGCTGGTGGAGGTGGCCGGACAGAATTTTGCTGTTGGGGAGACTAGGAATGGTGAACTGTGCATTATCTATGAACTAGGTTTCTTCCTCCATGTCTGGACTCGCCGGAGTGTGGATGGGACGGAGGTTTGGGCGCAGCATACCATACTCTCTCTGGCTGCAGAACTCGATCGGCTCACTCATGCCTCCGTTCTTAACGTGCAGCTTGATCTCAAAATCGTGCAAGTGAGGTCTGGACTCGTGCACTTGTCGTCCACATGCATCACCCATGCTGGCACACTCCATGGCTGGTTATTCTCCCTTCCATTGGACACTATTGAGCTTGAGCTACTGCTAGAGGGGAGCTTTGACGGCGACGCCCATCTGTATAATATGGCCTGGCCTCCTTCTTTGGTTCGTGATGATGAGAGCATTGGACAAGAATGATGCTGAAGCTAGGTTCTCAATGAATTCAGTCTGTTTGTTTGTTTGTCATTTGCAAAAGAGGAAATGGATGGAAATCAGTAGATTATCAAATACTTTGAAAGAAGAGTATCTGGTTGGCATTGACAACACAAAGTTCATTCCTCGACTCCATGTATCTCAAGTAGTATTGGTTTCTTATTTCTGTAGAAATGTTTTGATGCTTTGAAACTATTGGTACGATTAAATGCTTGAGCTAATCAAATGAAGTTTATGGGGAGATTGGATTTTCTTCTACTGCATATACTACTTTCTATGGAGTGCTGTTATGTTGCATTTTTTTTCTTTCTAGGTTCCCACTAACTAATTTGTGCCTACTGTTTCTGTTTGTGTTCGTCATTTATTGAGAGAAAAACCAGGGCTACTAGTTCGTTAAATTGCAGTAAATTTTGAGTAAAGAATGAACTGGAACATGCATCTGTGGTTCTAACAAGAATCCTGTTATACTTATTTACCATTTTGGTAGCAAGACCTGTGAACTGTCGATGTCCGTATCAATTTTATTGTTCTCTGTTTCTTTTACTGCACCATCTCTTCATTTCTTGAGGGTATAGAGTTCATTCTTTTCCATTGTTTTACTGCATAGTCGTCTCCTGTATTCTGAGAATCTATGTACTTCTTTTGTAGTGGCTTGGTTATGATTTGTTCTGATTGTATTTTCCGCGTGTACCACATATTTGACAGCGATGTGACGATGGATTCATGGTCACAGGCCCAACATTGCTACAAAGACAACCTTTCTAAGCACAACAAGTGTTCATGCCCTGAAGTTACATTTTGATTTTAATCAATATATACACAACAGCAGAGTAAGAGCAAGTCTTAGCAGATTTCCTAAACCTCTCATCCCTATGTAGTACATAGTATAGTAATTTCTAAAATACAGATTTTGGTACTCTAGCAGATTCCTTGCCCCAGATTGGTTGTGACCATGAATCCGAATGAAATTACGGTGGGGCCGAATCAGCTGGAAACATGGGTGTTCATTGCTGGATTCAGCTTTCCTTTTGGTGGGTGGAAAGGTTCAACAAGTCCAGGTAGGTTGCTCCATCACTGACGGAGTTGAGCGCTTAAGACTCGAGTGCAAGATTTTACCGCATTCTTGTAAGGTTCCCATGGTATACCTGTATATTAGAGAGGAAGCATCAAACACCGCTCGTTTGGTTGGAGATCCGTGACAGGTGAGAGAAAAATCATCTTATTGAGATTTTCCTACGCACATCCGATATATCCATTATGGTATTAACAAAGAGACCTTTTCCCTGCGCACTCTGACCTGCTAGTCTGACCACCTGCCTGAGTGTCAGCGTGACTGTGTGAGCCTGGTGCACTTGGTCCCCGTCCTCGACCCGGAGTCCACCCATCGACCCCCGGCTCCATCCGCTCTGACCACTCTGGTCCTCTCTCATGATCCCCTTTCCCCTCCCCTTCTCGAGGTGAAGCCGGGAGCGGCCCGATCCGCACCAAGCCACCTCGCCGTCGCTAGAGCCGTGTCGCCGACCCTTGCTCGTCCACCCCCACCCCATCCGTTCCTCGAACCACACCCCGTCTGCACCGACCACCGGCGAGAATCTCCACATGTTCGTCTCTGCCCGGGGTCCGATTTTGGGGCCATCGAAGATCGCGCGTGGCCACCCATCCCACCCGCCTCATCGGTTACTACATTAGATCCCACCGCCGATTCGACCTCCGAAGGCTCCAATCCCCAACTCTCCCATCTTCCATCCAGGACCCCTGACACTCAGGCAGGTGGTCAGACTAGCAGGTCAGAGTGCGCAGGGAAAAGGTCTCTTTGTTAATACCATAATGGGTATATGGCATGTGCGTAGGAAAAGCTCAATAAGATGATTTTTCTCTCACCTGTCACGGATCTCCAACCAAACGAGCGGTGTTTGATGCTTCCTCTCTAATATATAGGTATACCATGTGTTTTGTCTCTCTCTCTATATATACACACACATACACACGACAGGACTATTCAGAAACATCCCCTTAAGAGGTTCCTAGATAAGCTTATTCAGAAACCCCCAACCTAACTACCCTCCCCCACCTAACCACTTTCTTCCTCGTCACATCTATCCGGCCACCCTCCTCCCCGCCGTTGGACACCCTTCTCCTCACGCGCCGGCCCTTGACCCGGCCACACGCCTCCCCGCAGGCCTCCTCCGCCCCTGCGCCGCCAGCCATCCTCCTCCCCGCATGTCGCCGACCCTCTGTCCCGTGCGCCCTCCTCCCCGCAGGCCTCCTCCGTCCTACGCCGTCGGCCACCTTCCTCCCCGCGCATCGCCGGCCTTCCACCCCACGCACCCTCCTCCCTGAAGGCCTCCTCCGCCCCGCGCTCCGGCCACCCTCCTCCCCGCGCGTGCCGACCTCCTCCATGCTCACCTCACCCGTACGTCGCCGACCTCCTCCGCCCTACTCGCCGCCGGCCTCCTCCGCACCAGGCGCCACCGTGCCCTCCTCCTTTGCGCCCTCCTCCCCCGCGCGTATCCAACCTCCTTTGCGCCCTCCTCCCCCGCGCGTGGCCAGCCTCCTCCGCCTAGCGTGCCGTCAGGAAGTTAACTAGTAGAAAAGAGGGAGTTAACTTGTACAGACGGGGAAGTTAAGAAGGGTCGCATAAGTTAACTTGCACATGCGGAAGTTAACATTCAGTCCGCGAAAAAACACACACAAAATCGATTGTCCGTCAGGAAGTTAACTAGCATAGAAAGAGGGGGTTAACTTGTACACACGGGACAGCTAAAATGTTTACGAAAGCTAACTTGCATAGGTGGAAGTTAAGAAAGAGGTAGTTAACTTGCGTACATGAGGAAATTAAGAATGGTCGCGGAAGTTAACTTACACAGTGAAAGTTAACATTCACTATTACTATTACATACTCGTGCTCGCCTGGAAGTTAACTTAGAAAGAAAAAGAAGTTAACTCGTGCTCGCCTGGAAGTTAACAGAGGATTCCTGGTGTTCACGTGAACAGTAACAGCGAGTTCTTGAATAACAGAGTTTTCTGAAACATAGAAAATTGATGCTCCGCCAGGCAGTTAACTAGCATAGAAGAGGTAGTTAACTTGCGCACATGAGGAAATTAAGAATGGTCGCGAAAGTTAACTTACACAGTGAAAGTTAACATTCACTATTACTGTTACATACTGGAAGTTAACTTAGAAAGAAAAAGAAGTTAACTCGTGCTCGCCTGGAAGTTAACAGAGGATTCCTGGTGTTCACGTGAACAGTAACAGCGAGTTCTTGAATAACAGAGTTTTCTGAAACATAGAAAATCGATGCTCCGTCAGGCAGTTAACTAGCATAGAAGAGGTAGTTAACTTGCGCACATGAGGAAGTTAAGAATGGTCGTGGAAGTTAACTTACACTGAAAGTTAACATTCACTATTACTGTTACATACTGGAAGTTAACTTAGAAAGAAAAAGAAGTTAATTCGTGCTCGCCTGGAGGTTAACAGAGGGTTCCTGGTGTTCACGTGAACAGTAACAGCGAGTCCTGAATAGTTATTCAGAAAGTGGTTCTTGAATAGCAGAGCTATATATATAGAGGGGAGAGAGAGAGAGATTTTCATATATGCATACCCCCATGCATTTGCTAAATATCAAGAAAATGGGATAGTTCCTCGGACAGTATTGGACAAAGCTAGACAGTCTATGAAAGTATGGGGACATGGCACTATATATGCCACCCCAGTACCCCGACAGCACGTTCAACGATGGTGTCCGCTTTAATGGATCCCGAGCAAGGGAAAAACCTCTAGAGACACCGATAGAGGGAGCAAGACGTACATGCCCACGAACACAGCACGACGTACGTACGTCCGCCCAAGTTGTTGACACAGATCGATCAGTGTCCCGCCGGTTTCCAAATCCACTCCATACGCGTCGTACCACCACCCTGATTTTTTTTTTTGAGAAACACGGTGCAATCGTAGACACTCACAACACATAGATGCACCCATACCTATGAACGCACACACGTACACCCTATCCCTATGAGCACCTCCGATAGACCGATTCGGCGGATCGGGTATTGAGATTGACGAAGTCACCACGGGCGCCTCGCTGTCGACGGGAACATCGCCTCCCACTGAAAGAATATTCCGCCTTTTATGCAACACACAGTGTCAAACCTGGGATTTGAACTCTGGTGGGCTTGTGGTTCAACCACCTTCCTACACACTCTCTCCGTTTTAAAATATAAGATGTTTTAGGTTTATAGAGAAAATATATCTAGACTTGTTTTAGTATGTAGATTTATTTTGTGAGTGGTGCGTCGCCGGGGTGCGCCGGCATCAGCTTGCCAAAATTGTTGATGAGGTGCACACTATGCAAAAATGTGGACACACGGGTATATTCATCTCGGCAGCCAGATGGAACCGTGGTGTGTGTCTGATCTGGACCGGTCGTTTCCAGCACCATGACACCACCAGCACCGATGCCGATGAAGTAGAGGCGACGTGCAAACACCAAGGGTGCCAATGTCACTCCAAGATCTAATTTGTAGTTGAGCAACATCGCCACGATGCCAAGCATGCGGCCATGCGGGGCCTGTTGTTGAAGCATGAGTACCACGGCTGGCTGAATCATGCATCAAAGGCAATGCCAGACCCCCAGGCTGCAAAAGTATATAGGTGCTGAAAAGGTGACCAGGATCCGAAAGATGGTTGTGGTCCTTTGGTGGCAGCAGCGTGGTGCTTTGGTGTAGAAATGAAAGTCTAGCGTGCACGGTAGATCCCGTGTATGGCTAAACCACATGATGGCGTTGTGATTCGGAAATGAAAGACCTCATCCCGTTAGATTCTCTTATATATTTTTTTGGCTTGGTTACTTTATATCATATCAATCACGTCTACTATACATCTACTGTGTACATGCAAACTTCCTCTCTCCTCTTACCCGTTATGGCTTTTTTAAAACATCCAAAACTTGTTTATACGTATATTTTGAATCAAAATTTTATTTTATGTTTTTATTGCATATTTATGATCCAAATGACAAGGACTTCAAAACAAGACCAATTTTGAATATGTTTTGCCAAGTTTTAAATAATAATTTTTAAAACATAATAGATCCCTATGAAACTTGGTGAAACTTCATGTACACATGCAAAATAAAGTTACGCAATAAACTACAATAATTTTAAATATATTCATCATAACTAGTTTTATATTATGTGACACATTGATTTAGTAGTTTTCATGGTTTTAAAGTTATATCAAGTTCCATTTAGTTCCAAACCTAAAATATTAATCAAAAATATATTCAATATAACAAGATTTTTATAATTTACGAGTCAAAAAAGATTGATATAATTTTTTGATAAACAAACAAAACTCGTTGATATAATTTTCCCATAAATGTAACAAAATATATTCAATATTCAATATAAAAAGATTTTTTATTAAATGATGAATCAAGATAAACTATTTTGAAACGTTGTAGTATATTGTTAAACAATAACTCACAATATCACACAATGTAACATTATGATATACCATGGTACACAATGCTACTCTTTTATACATGTAAAATAAAACAGGTGACCACAGAATACAACAAGTTTAAGAATATCTTTTTTTATAAAGTATCATCAATTGTCATATTTTCAAATTTAAGATTTTTAAAAATATGTGCAATATTGGACTTGCTTTGAAGCTCTCATCATGAGGAACTCAAATTAATGTTCAAACATAATATAAGTTAGAGTTTTAATTCAAAAGCTATGAAGGTTTAAAGTTTAGAAATGGATTAATATGCATGCATATATAGAGAAATGTATAGTACAGATTCTGCATGTAATAGTACAAATATGATAAGACTAGATGAGAGAGAGAAATGCACATGCACGCTATATCCCGTGCATGGTAGAAACGCTGCTCGGTCCTTTGGTGGCAGCAGCGTGGTGAGTGGTGGTCCTTTGGTGGCAGCAGCGTGGTGGGTGGTCAATAACTGTTCGCGTATTGTACGGTACGTACTCCAGCCTTGATGAGCAATACAAGGCATCACAGGTCTCTCGTGCACAAGTCACCACAAGTCTATATAATGAGCAATACAAGACACCACAAGTCTATATAATGCACTGGTCTCGTGCTCGCATGCTCAGCGATATTGGGAGGAAGCCCGCAGGGTACTAGATATCAAGCTTCCACGACTTCATAGCAGCTCATGGAGCAAAGATATTTTATGTGATCCTATGTTCAGAGAGGATCAACGTGCACTGATCATCAGTATCATGTACTGCATCTGGTCATCGATGAATAAATGGGCACATGAGGAGAATGGCTACGACCCTAGTGACTCGATGATGAAGATTAGAGATGAGCTGAATTTGCTCGAGTTTCAGGGGAAAAAGGCCAAGGTCATGGAATGGCAGAGCTGGAGACCACCTGATCCGGGCTGGATAAAAATCAACACTGATGGTGCCATCGATGCGGGCAATAGAAAGGGAGGTGGAGGTGGTGTGGCACGGTCACACTTATCTTTTCTTGCTGCTTGGAGTAAACCTTTCGACGGAGTTACCGATCCTCTTATTGCTGAAGTATTGGCCTTCAGAGATGGTGTGATTTTTGCCAAGTTAAGAGGCTTCTCTCATGTGGTGATAGAGCTGGATAGTTTAGAGGTTGTGAACATCTGGTCTTCATGTCAGATTGATCGCTCAATTGTGGCGCCTATCTTGGATGAAATTGGGGAGCTGGTTTTTAGTTTTGAGTCTTTCTCCGTTCAGCATGTAAGGCGATTGGCTAATAACTCTGCTCATTTGTGTGCAAGATTAGCTTGTACTTTAGAGTTTACTAGTAGTTGGCTTGATAAAAGCCCGTTTTTTCTTTCAAACAGCCTGAGGGCTGACTGTACTGGAAACCAAGTGAAATAAAGCTCCTGAAGTTCTACGCAAAAAAAAAATACAAGGCACCACAATGTGTGGTTTTCTTATAATCTTACATCGGGATGTCCACCTTAACGCACTCAGCAGTGGATGTGTTGAGAAAGCAGCGGACCGTGGAAGAGGCGAGTTTCTCCCGGAGCATGGACCATCAAGTGATGGAATCGGCGGTCCAAGCCGGTTTGCGAGCGGGGATCAGCAGAACACTGCCGCCAGGGTTGGCAAACAACACGGAAGCTGACATAATCAGCGATGTCATAGGCAAGGACGCGCTCGGCAATGATCCTAGCTGGCCCATCTACAAGATCAGACCAGTCGTCCCTCCTCCTGCGAGGACGAGGGTGGCACCAAATCAAATCGGAATCAGAAGAGGATGAAGAGGACGTGTTGCTTCTGTTCTGACGGGACATAGGTCGGTGGTGCGTACGCGCTTGGCGTCCCGGTCGCCATCGACGCCGTCCAGAGGAGGATCCAAGGGGGGGAGCGGTGGCTAGGTCCCTCCTATGGTTTGGCCACCCCCAAGAAGTTTCACCGCGGACTAGGAGATTTTGTTAATCATAATTTCTCTATGGCTATTAGCATAGGTCTATTGGCACTGTAATCCCCTAAGAGGCCAACATGAGCCCACTAGTACCAAGCCCGCGATCGCAAGCTATGAGAGACAACGGGAGTAATCAGAGCCTGCCTATCATCGGTCATGGCATTGCCGTTTCCCAATAACTGTTTCCACCTGATTGGCGCGACGTCCCCTTAGAATCATAGGACATACCAACCGCCGCCGCTAGATGTTGGGTAGGGCCGTCCCCTCTGTTGACGCACTTCCATGGATGGAACCGATGGTCGAGGCCACTCTGCGTGCGCGGCTCGGTGGAAGACTGCCGCCACGGGCAAACCCTCCTCTGGCCATGGTAGCTCCAGGGGGATACCCGGGATCCTCGGTGATCGGACGATGGTGGCGCCAATTCGCTGCTCCCTTGTTGAGGTCCTCGTATTTAGGAGTTTCCATAGGCCAGATGGTCAGTGGGTTGTTTGTGCCAGCGGTGAGGTCCCGGTGAGCGTTGTTCAATGTTGTTTGAATCTCTTGTTGCCCCCACGCAGTTCTTAGGATTGCTCATTTGGTGATGTTTTTGAAGTCCAAGAGGAGTGATACGGTGTTTTTACATGTTTTCTGGTACTAACCTATTAACAAGTTGCACCAGTGCCAGATGCCTGTTTTCTGCTATTTTTGGTTTCAGAAAAGTTAGTAAATAAATATTCTCGGAATTGGACGGGACGAAGGACAAAGTCAATAACTTTCCGTGGGGAATAAGAAGTCCAGAGGAGAGCCCGAGGGGCCGGCCAGAGGGGCTAGACCCCCCCAGGCGCGGGTGGGCCCTAGCCCGCACCTGGCCAGGGTTTGGTCGCCCTGGCGGCTGCCTCGGTCTCCCCCTTCGCCTATGACAAGTCCCCGATGCAAAAACTCTCGGCACCCGATCAGAAATCCACGAAACCGTCTGTAGCCGTCGCCACCATCGTCCCTAGATCGGGGGGGTCTGAAGCTCTTCCCGGCACCCTGCCGGAGGGGAGATCATCCCGGAGGCCTTCTCTCCGGTATGATTCGTGAGTAGTTCCACCTTAGACTATGGGTCCATGTAGTAGCTAGATGGTTGTATCTCCTCCTTTGTGCTTTCATGTATAGATCTTTTGAGCTCCGTTCATGATCAAGATCTAATCTATTTGTAATCATGTATGTTGTGTTTGCGGGGATTCGATGGATATTGAGATTATTATGTTGGTTTCATTAATGGTTCTATCTTTATGATTCTATCATGTTTGTGTTGTTTGTGATCTTGCATGCTCTCTGTTGCTAGTGGTTATCTTGGCCAAGTAGTTGCCAGTGACTCTAAGAGGGGGTATTTATGCTCGATAGTGGGTTCATGCCTCTAGTTTCCAAGGGAAGTGACAATAATCTCTTCGGTTGTAGATGTGCTGTTGCTACTAGGGAGAAAACAACGGTCTCTTGTTCATGAAACATGTGGGCTGTTTGTTGGAATTATGCCCTAGAGGCAATAATAAAGATGTTATCATTATAATTCTTGTTCATGATAAAGTTTATATTCCATGCTAGAATTGTATTAAGCGGAAACTTTAATACTTGTGTGGTTTATGAACAACACCGTGTCCCTAGTACGTCTCTATGGACTAGCTCATTGATTAATGATGGTTAAGGTTTCCTAACCATAGACATGAGTTGTCGATTAATAATGAGATCACATCATTGGGAGAATGGTATGATGGACAAACCCAAATCAAGCAGAGCAATTAGATCGTGTCATCGTGTTCATATTTGCGAAGCTTTTTCTTGCAAGCACGTGGTTAAGGAGTTAATCACAAAGTGATATCGGATTACGGAACGAGTAAAGTACTTGTTGTGAACGAGATTGAACTAGGTATGCCGATGCCGACGATCGAATCTCGGGCAAGTAAAATATCGCGTGACGAAGGGAATATGTATATGGGATTAATTGAATCCTGGCATCGTGGTTCGTCCGATATGATCATCGATGAGTATGTGGGAGTCAATATGGGTTTCCATACCCCGCTGTTGATTATTGATTGAAGATCATGTCTGCATATTCTCGAACCCGCAGGGTCACACACTTAACGTGTCTCGACGCTAGGATAGAATGGATAATTGGTTTATGAGTTTTTGTTCGGAGTCTCGGATGGGATCCAGGACATCACGATAGGTTCCGAAATGGTCCGGAGAATAAGATTCATATAAGGCAAAGCAGTTTTTGTAGTTCGGAATTGTTTCGAATTGTTCGGTATTGTACCGGAAGCTTCTAGAACCTTCCAGAGTGGGACCAACGTGGCCCCACTTGTCGGGAGGGGGCGTGGTCCTACGAGGGAGTTCCCTGGCCGCAATTGGCCAGGGGCACAAGGCCCCATAGGCCCAGCCGGCCAAGCCCTAGGGGAAACCCTCACTACTAGGAAAACGGCTATAGGTAATCAGCACATCCGTGGCTCACATGGTTGAAGTGCCCCACGGCTAAAACAGGCGTGGCTCACCTGTGTGCAGTGCCCTACTAGTAACTAGAACAACCGTGGCGCACATGACCACAGTGCGCCACATATGTGTGTGGGCCAGGGCCCTGTTGGCCGCACGCCAAACATCTGTAGCGCACTATAGACATGTGCGCCACGGTTGTTAGTGTCATATGTGGCGCACGTTGGGGTAGTGCGCTACGCCTAAGCGCACGCCCCCCTCTGCTATGAAACAGCCACAAACATCTGTGGCGCACTCGGCCTAGTGCGCCACAGGGAGTAGGAGCATCCGTGGCGCACATGCATGGTGCGCCACAGATGTTTGTACTCCCTGTGGCGCACTAGGGCCGTGTGCGCCACGGATGTGTCGATTTTTTTAGGACAGCTCTTTATGTGCACATGCATGTGTGACCACACACTTCACTTTCCCCTTCTTCTTCCTCCTTAGATCTAGTCGGGATCTTCTCCTTCCCACCTCAATTTCTCCACCCATTCACCATTTTTAGCATGTAAAACTTGCTTTGGATGTTACATAAGTAATAGAGGAGGTCTCCGGTCTCTCATCTCCTCCTCCGGTCGACGCGCGCACCTCTCCTTTCCATCTTTCTCGCGATCGGTCTCTCATCTCGGTAAGTTGTCCATGTAAGGATGTGTTCATGTGTATATGGATGATGTGCTCATATGTATGTAGATGATCGATGCTCATGATGTGTGTATGTGGAGAGGATGGTCTCATATGTGTGTGTATATGGAGAGTATCGATGATGCTCATGCATGTGTGTATGGAGAGGATAATGATATGTTCATGTGTGTATGGATCGGTCTCTCTCTCTCTTGTGTTTGTATGTGAACAAGTTGCCATTTGTTTTGCCAAAATGTAGATTCATTTCCATTTTGGCAAGACTTTGGCATTTCGCAAAGGTCCTAATTTTAGGATAGGTCATGCCGAAATTTTCTATCAACCATTGCATGCATGCATTCATTATGTGGTTCTAATAGACTTCAAAATTGTACCGTGTACACCGTGCAGGCAAAAATGGTCCGCATAATGAGCGAAGGCATTGTGGCTAGATTTTTGAAATGTGCGACGGCCGACATGATACGAAATAACAAGACAGATATAAGATGTCCGTGCAGAAGATGCAAACTCAACTGGGTGATCGACCCATTCCGGGAATCAGCGCACTGCTCCGCCATGGTTTCATGGATGGATACACTCGTTGGATAAGTGATGACGTAGATGATGGAGACGGTGAAGGTGGCCAACATGATTTACGATCATCATCACGGCGAACGGGCGAGATGATGAAGAGTCTCCGGAGATGGTGAAGGTGCGGAAGGCACCGAGATGATGATGATCTAGATGCGGAGGAGAAGACGATGGAACAACGCCAGTGGGTGCAGGACCCTTATGTGCAAGAGCTGCTTCTCAAGCAGACGAGTAACACCAGGGCTGCCGCTAGAGAGAAAGCCAAGCTTGCGCAACTTGAGAAAGACGCGGTTACTCCATTGTATGAAGGATGTGTAGGGTTTCGTAGCATGGAAAACAAAATTTTTCTACCGCATACAAACAAACAAGCCAAGATCTATCTACTAGATTGTAGCAACGAGTCGATGGAATAACTCACCCTCGAAGATTCCAAAGTGTTTAACGAGAGCGGATTCTCGTGGGTGATGTAGTCGTACTCTTTCCGATCTCAAGATCGCGTAGACGATCCTTCCAAGGCCTGCGTTCAGCGCTCCGTAGTCGGTCACACGTTTGGTACTGACGAAGACCTTCCTCTCCTTGTTCCAGCAGGCGTGGAGGTTGTAGCACTCTCCTCGCGATTCCGGCAACGGGCGTGGTACCGGAAGTAGAGGGGAGATCTCGCAGGGCTTCGCCTTAAGCCGGAGCGAGTATGGTGGAGTATGAGAGGGATCCTCGGCGATCTAGGTTTTAGACGCACCAAGGAGGAGGTGCTAGATCCGGCGGCTAGGGTTTGGGGCACCCCAAGTTGGCGGCTAGGGCAACCCTGGGAGGTGGCGGCAGCAGCAGGAGGTGGTGGCGCTAATCTAGGGTTTTGGAGGAGAGGTACTTGTGTGCTAGGAGGGGCAGCCCAGCCCCTCCCTTTATAGGTGGGAGGTGCGGCCAAGGGGAGGGGAGTCCCTCCCCAACTCGGCTTGGAGGTGGGCCGGCGGTTGGAGGAGGGAATCCCTCCCCAACTCGGTTTCCCACTCCTCCTCCTCTTTCCAAAACTTGCCGTTTGACTTTCAAACTAGCCGTTTGACTTTTCAATTTAGGATTTGAATAAACCCTTTATTTTGGACAGCAATGACACCTAGTACATGATGCAATCATTCCAACTTACAATGACACATTCATGTACCCTTCCCCCTCCGGAGTGCCGGACATTCCGGAACATTCTAGAACATTCCCGATGAAAACACCGGAACCATTCCCCAACTCCGAAACGGGACTTTCCTTATATGAATCTTATTCTCCGGACCATTCCGGATCTCCTCGTGATATCCCGAATCCCATTCGAGACTCCGAACAACATTCGGTCTCTTTCTCATCATTCCATAACTACTCAAACAACGTCGAATCCTTAAGTGTGTCTCCCTACGGTTCGTGAATTATGCAGACATGATCGAGACACTTCTCCGAACAATAACCAATAGAGGAATCTGGAAATTCATATGGCTCCCACATATTTCTACGATTACTTTGCGATCGAATGAACCACTTACATACGATATCAATTTCCCTTTGTCTCACGATAGTTTACTTATCCGAGGTTATGATTCGGTATCTCGCATACCTAGTTCAACCTCGTTCTCGATAAGTACTCTTTTCTCGTTCCCGTGATATGTGATCCCTTGTGAGCCAGTCACATGCTTGCAAGCTAATTGGATGACATTTCACCGAGAGGGCCCAGAGTATATCTATCCGTCATATGGATGGACAAATCCCAATCTTGATCCATGTGTTTCAACCAATACTTTCCGAACACTCAATGCCACCTTTATAGCCATCCAGTTACGGTGTGGTGTTTGATGTCATCAAAGCATCCATCCGGTAAAGGTGATATGCATGATCTCATGGTCGAAGGAATCAGATAACTATGTATCAGAAAGCATATAGCAATTGAACTATTAAAATGACTTGATCTTTATGCTACGCTTATCTATAGGAGTATGTCCACCATATTATTCTCCTAACGATATGATCTTGTTGTTAATAACATCTCAATGTTCATGATATGGAAACCACAATCATCTATTAACCAACAAGCTAGTATTACATAGAGGCTTTACTAGGGACTTCAAATTAAGTTTACAAATCACACAAGTATTAATGTTTCCTTGTTAATACTATTATAGCATGAATGTAAACATTTATCATAAACACAAAGATATAATAATAACTACATTTATTATTGCCTCTAGGGCATATCTCCAGCCTCCCACTTGCACTAGAGTCATCTAATCTAGATTACATGGTAATATACCGAACACCCATGGCAGTTTGGTGCTGGTCATGTTTTGCCCTCGGGAGAGGTTTAGTCAACGGATCCGCCACATTCAGATCTGTGTGTACTTTGCAAATCTTTATATCCCCATCTTGGATATGTTCTCGAATAGCGTGAAAACGTAGCTTGATGTGCTTCAGCTTCTTGTGTGACCTTGGTTCTTGCGCATTGGCTATGGCGCCCATGTTATCACAGTAGATAGACATTGGGTCCAGCGCACTAGGAACCACACCCAGCTCTGTAATGAACTCTTTCATCCATATCGCTTCTTGTGAAGCCTCCGAAGCAGCCATGTATTCCGATTCAGTTGAAGATCTCGCCACAACGCTTTGCTTTGCACTCCTCCAGCTAACTCGCCGCACCATTCAAAATAAATACGTTTCAGTTGTGATTTAGAATCATCCGGATCGGTGTTCCAACTAGCATCGGTGTAACCATTAACAACGAGCCGCTCATCACCTCCATAAGAAAGAACCATATCCTTAGTTCTTCTCAAGTACTTAAGGATGTTTTGATCATTGTCCAATGATCCACTCTGGATCACTTTGATATCTGCTAGTTAGACTAACAACATATGCGATGTCGGGTCTAGTACATAGCATGGCATACATTAGAGATCCTATGGCTGAGGCATAGAGTCTTACTCATCCTCTCTCTATCTTCGCCGATGTCGGACTCGAAGTTTTACTCAAGGTCGTATTGGGCAACATGGGCAAGAACCCTTTCTTGCTATCTTCCATTCCAAACCTCTTTAGAACTTTGTCCAAATATGTACTCTGTGACAATGATATTTGGCGTTTCGATCTATCTCTATAAATCTTTATGCCTAATATGTAAGCTGCTTCGCCAAGATCCTTCATTGAAAAACTATTATTCAAATATTCCTTGACACTATTAAGAAGGTCTACATCATTCCCAATCAATAATATGTCATCCACATATAGTATTAAGAATGCTACAGAGCTCCCACTCACTTTCTTGTAAATACAAGCTTCTCCATAAGTTTGTATAAAACCAAAACTTTTGATCACCTTATCAAAACGTTGATTCCAACTTCGGGATGCTTGCTTCAATCCATAGATGGACCGTTGAAGTTTGCATACCTTGTTAGCATCTTTAGGATCGACAAAACCTTTGGGTTGCATCATATATAACTCTTCATCAATGTCACCATTGAGGAATGTTGTTTTGACATCCATCTGCCATATCTCATAATCATAATATGCAGCGATTGCTAACATAATCCTCACAGACTTTAGCTTCGCTACTGGTGAGAAAGTCTCATCGTAGTCAACTCCTTGAATTTGTCGAAACCCTTTTGTGACAAGTCGAGCTTTATAGACAGTAACATTACCATCAGCATCTGTTTTCTTCTTGAAAATCCATTTGTTCTCGGCCTTCCGCCATCCGGTAAGTCCACCAAAGTCCATACTTGGTTTTCGTACATGGATCCAATCTCGGATTTCATGGCTTCTTGCCATTTATTGGAATCTGGGCTCATCATCGCTTCCTCATATGTCTCAGGGTCATCGGTGTTGTCCACCAACATGACACTCATAACGGGATCATACCACTTTGGAGTGGTACGAGTTCTCGTTGACCTGCGAGGCTCTGTAGCAACTTCGACCAAAGTTTCATGATCATCATCATTAGCTTCCTCTCTAATTGGTGCAGGCACCACAGGAACTTCTTCCGGCGCTGCGCTACTCGCAATTTCGAGAGAAGGTTCGACAACCTCGTCGAGTTCTACTTTCCTTCCAGTCACTTCTTTCGAGAGAAATTCCTTCTCTAGAAAGGATCCATTCTTAGAAACGAAGATTTTGCCTTCGGATCTATGATAGAAGGTATACCCAATAGTTTCCTTCGGGTATCCTATGAAGACGCATTTTTCCGCTTTGGGTTCAAGCTTGTCCGGCTGTAACTTCTTTACATAGGCTTCACATCCCCAAACTTTAAGGAACGACAATTTAGGTTTCTTCCCAAACCATAATTCATACGGTGTCATTTCAACGGATTTAGACGGTGCCCTATTTAAAGTGAATGCGGCTATTTCTAATGCATAACCCCAAAATGATAGCGGTAAATCTGTAAGTGACATCATAGAACGAACCATATCTAAGAGAGTTCGATTACGATGTTCAGACACACCATTACGCTGTGGTGTTCCTGGCGGTGTCAATTGTGAAAGTATTCCGCATTTCTTCAAATGCTCGCCAAACTCGTAACTTAGATATTCACCTCCACGATCAGAACGTAGAAATTTAATCTTCTTGTTACGTTGATTCTCTACCTCACTTTGAAATTCCTTAAACTTCTCGAAAGTTTCGGACTTATGTTTCATGAAATAGATATACCCATATCTACTCAAGTCATCCGTGAAGGTAAGAACATAATGATAACCACCGTGCGATGCTACACTCATTGGACCACACACATCGGTATGTATGATTTCCAATAAGTCCGTAGCTCGCTCCATCATACCAAAAAATGGAGTCTTAGTCATTTTACCCATCAGACATGCTTCGCATCTTTCAAGTGATTCAAGAAGTCCATCGGAATGGAGTTTCTTCATACGCTTCACTCCAATGTGACCAAGACGATTGCCACATAGGTCGAGTTATCGCTCGATTTCAAACGTTTAGCCTCAATGTTATTAATATGTGTATTTCCACTATCGAGATTCAACAAGAATAGACCATCTATCAAAGGTGCATGTGCATAAAACATATTACTCATATAAATCGAACAACCATTATTCTCGGATTTAAACAAGTAACCGTCTCGCAATAAACAAGATCCCGATATAATGTTCATGCTTAACGCAGGCACCAAATAACAATTATTTAAGTATAAAACTAATCCCGATGGTAGATGAAGAGGTAGCGTGCCGACCGCGATCACATCAACCTTTGATCCGTTTCCCACGCGCATCGTCACCTCGTTCTTCACTAGCTTCCGTTTATTCTGTAGCACCTGTTTCGAGTTACAAATATGAGCAACCGAACCAGTATCAAATACCCAGGCACTACTACGAGTACTAGTGAGATACACATCAATAACATGTATATCAGATATACCTTTCTTCTTGATGTTGCCGTTCTTCAAATCCGCCAAGTACTTTGGGAAATTCCGCTTCCAGTGACCTTCTCCCTTGCAGTAAAGCACTCAAGATCGTGCTTGGGTCCAGCCTTGGTCTTCTTCGTCGGCGTGGTAACTTTCTTACCACCCTTCTTGAAGTGTCCCTTCTGCTTAGACTTGCCTTTCTTGAATTTGGTGGTCTTATTGACCAACAACACTTGGTGCTCTTTCTTGATCTCCACTTCTGTAGACTTTAACATAGCAAACAGTTCTGGCAACTGCTTGTTCATGTTCTGCATGTTGTAGTTCATCACAAAGTTCTTGTAACTTGGTGGTAGTGATTGGAGGACACGGTAAATCCCCAAAGCATTAGGAATCACTATACCCAAGCTTTGAAGTTTGTTTGTGTGCCCAGACATCTTAAGCACATGCTCACTGACGGAGCTGCCCTCTTCCATCTTGCAGTTAAAGAACTTTTCAGAAGCCTCAATGTTATCAATTGCCGCATGAGTCTCAAAGATCAATTTGAGGTCACGGACAATATCATGTGGGTCTGAATTCTCAAACCTTTTCTGAAGCTCCGATGCTAAACCATACAAGATAGCACACTGAACTATGGAGTACTGATTCTTCCGAGCAAGGTAAACATTCTTTACTTCATCGGTAGCATCACCGCAGTGGGTCACCAATGGTGCATCCAAAGACATAGGTCAAATTACCAGCTGTGAGGACAATCCTCAAATTGCGGAACCAATCCGCGAAGTTGCTTCCATTGTTTTTCAACTTCTCTTTCTCTAGGAACGCATTAAAATTGATGGTAGGGGCTGCCATTGATCTACAACATATTTGCAATAGTTTAGACTAAGTTTATGACAAATTGAGTTCTAATTAATAATAAAGTTTAATCTAGGTGAACTCCCACTCAAAACAATATCCCTCACATTGTTTTAGTGATCACATGAACCAAATCCACCACATCAACACCGATCATCACGAGAGTTGATATAGTTTCAAAGGCGAACAATCGACATGTTCATCATATCTACTATATGATTCATGCTTTACCTTTCGGTGATCCGTGTGCCGAGACCATGTCTGTACATGCTAGGCTCGTCAAGATCAAACCTTAGTTTCCGCATGAGCAAATCTGGCTTGCTCACGTTGTATACACTTGCGGAATCTAACACACCCGATCATCACGTGGTGCT
The DNA here is from genome assembly GCA_023614405.1 of Avena insularis. Taxonomy (NCBI): domain Eukaryota; kingdom Viridiplantae; phylum Streptophyta; class Magnoliopsida; order Poales; family Poaceae; genus Avena; species Avena insularis. The sequence continues at coordinate 410,027,716 of CM042691.1, forward strand.
TCGAAACAACAAGCTTTAGCAACGGTGCTAGCTAAGGGTGGACACTTTATCGACTTGAAATTCATGTGCATGAGGGATCATCTTATAATGCTACCGTCGTCTACTAAGCAATACAAGATGCATAAAGGATTAACATCACATGCAATTCATAATATGTGATATGATATGGCCTTTCTTCTTTGTGCTTCCGATCTCCATCTTCTAGCACGAACATGATCTCCATCATCACCGGCATTGCATCAAGGTCAATGACGCTACTTCATGGTTGTCGTCCACCGGCTTCAACTATTACAACTACTTTGAATAGACACGCGGGTCTTATCATAAATTAAAGACAACCATATGGCTCCTGCCGGTTGCCAACTTACAATAAGGAACATTGCATACATCAAATATAATCACAATCATGGCCATATCACATCACTGCACACCCCTGCAAAACAAAGTTAGACGCCTCTACTTTCTTTGCATATTTTACGTGGTTTGGGGCTTTCAATAAGTGTCATTCTAACTTACGAACAAGAACCACAACATTGATACTAGTATTGTTAATCACCCGTTGTAAATTGGATCTCCACTATGCTGGGAGAAACAGGCACCCACAAAGCCACTTATGCAATACAAGTTGCATGTCAAGCGTGGAGCAAGTCTCATGAACGATGTCATGTAAGGTTAACCCGGGCCGCTTCATCCCAACATCCCGCAAGATGCAAAGTACACAAGAAGCAATCGACAATAAAAGCATCAATGCCCACAATGACCATTGTGTTCTACTCGTGCAACAGATCTACATATAGACACGGCTCTGATACCACTGTAGGGTTTCGTAGCATGGAAAACAAAATTTTTCTACCGCATACAAACAAACAAGCCAAGATCTATCTACTAGATTGTAGCAACGAGTCGATGGAATAACTCACCCTCGAAGATTCCAAAGTGTTTAACGAGAGAGGATTCTCGTGGGTGATGTAGTCGTACTCTTTCCGATCTCAAGATCGCGTAGACGATCCTTCCGGCGCTGCGTTCCGGCAGCGCTCCCGCAGTCGGTCACACGTTCGGTACTCGATGAAGACCTTCCTCTCCCTTGTTCTAGCAGGCAGCGGAGGTTGTAGCACTCTCCTCGCGATTCCGGCAGCACAATGACGTGGTACCGGAAGTAGAGGGGAGATCTCGCAGGGCTTCGCCTTAAGCCGGAGCGAGTATGGTGGAGTATGAGAGGGCTCCTCGGTGATCTAGGTTTTATATGCACCAAGGAGGAGGTGCTAGATCTGGCGGCTAGGGTTTGGGGCACCCCAAGTCGGCGGCTAGGGCAACCCTGGGAGGTGGCGGCAGCAGCAGGAGGTGGTGGCGCCAATCTAGGGTTTTGGAGGAGAGGTACTTGTGTGCTAGGAGGGGCAGCCCAGCCCCTCCCTTTATAGGTGGGAGGTGCGGCCAAGGGGAGGGGAGTCCCTCCCCAACTCGGCTTGGAGGTGGGCCGGCGGTTGGAGGAGGGAATCCCTCCCCAACTCGGTTTCCCACTCCTCCTCCTCTTTCCAAAACTTGCCGTTTGACTTTCAAACTAGCCGTTTGACTTTTCAATTTAGGATTTGAATAAACCCTTTATTTTGGACAGCAATGACACCTAGTACATGATGCAATCATTCCAACTTACAATGACACATTCATGTACCCTTCCCCCCTCGGTCTTGGGACATTCCGGAACATTCTAGAACATTCCCGATGAAAACACCGGAACCATTCCCCAACTCCGAAACGGGACTTTCCTTATATGAATCTTATTCTCCGGACCATTCCGGATCTCCTCGTGATATCCCGAATCCCATTCGAGACTCCGAACAACATTCAGTCTCTTTCTCATCATTCCATAACTACTCAAACAACGTCGAATCCTTAAGTGTGTCTCCCTACGGTTCGTGAATTATGCGGACATGATCGAGACACTTCTCGAACAATAACCAAGAGAGGAATCTGGAAATTCATTTGGCTCCACATATTTCTCGATTACTTTGCGATCGAATGAACCACTTACATACGATATCAATTTCCCTTTGTCTCACGATAGTTTACTTATCCGAGGTTATGATCGTCGGTATCTCTGCATACCTAGTTCAACCTCGTTACTGATAAGTACTCTTTTCTCGTTCCCGTGATATGTGATCCCTTATGAGCCAGTCACATGCTTGCAAGCTAATTGGATGACATTTCACCGAGAGGGCCCAGAGTATATCTATCCGTCATATGGATGGACAAATCCCAATCTTGATCCATGTGTTTCAACCAATACTTTCCGAACACTCAATGCCACCTTTATAGCCACCCAGTTACGGTGTGGTGTTTGATGTCATCAAAGCATCCATCCGGTAAAGGTGATATGCATGATCTCATGGTCGAAGGAATCAGATAACTATGTATCAGAAAGCATATAGCAATTGAACTATTAAAATGACTTGATCTTTATGCTACGCTTATCTATAGGAGTATGTCCACCATATCATTCTCCTAACGATATGATCTTGTTGTTAATAACATCTCAATGTTCATGATATGGAAACCACAATCATCTATTAACCAACAAGGTAGTATTACATAGAGGCTTTACTAGGGACTTCAAATTAAGTTTACAAATCACACAAGTATTAATGTTTCCTTGTTAATACTATTATAGCATGAATGTAAACATTTATCATAAACACAAAGATATAATAATAACTACATTTATTATTGCCTCTAGGGCATATCTCCAACAGGATGCAGGCCCGATGATACCCGGTTGAATGTAACGCTCAAGGCTATGGAGATGAAGGCAAAACACAAATTGAGCGACGCAAGCTTCGACGATATGATGGCATTCTGGCACGATCATCTCCCGGAGGGGAACACATGTCCAACTAGTATCGAGGATGCCAAGAAAATCGTCTGTCCTCTCGATCTACCGCACGTTAGATATCACGTATGCATCAACGATTGCATCATTTATCGGGGCGAGAACGCGGAGAAAACCACATGTCCGGTGTGCGGCGTGAGTCGATACAAGAAAGGGAAGAAAGCACCTCGAAAAGTGGTATGGTACTTTCCTATCACTCCTCGTCTGCAGCGCTATTTCGCGGACCCTAAGGAAGCTCATGCGATGGCATGCGGAAAGGAAGAAGCCAGGAGATGATGATGACCCCGAAAAGGATGAGTTGCTGACGCACCCTTCAGATGCTAGCCAGTGGAAAGCATTGGACCTCGAATTCCCAGAATTCGGTGGAGATTCGAGGAACATCAGGCTTGGTGCGAGCACCGATGGACTCAATCCGTTCGGTAGCCAGAGCAGCACGCACAGCACTTGGCCCGTGTTTGTATGGATGTACAACCTACCTCCATGGTTGTGCATGAAGAAGAAGTGCATACAAATGAGTATGCTAATTCAAGGGCCAAAACAACCTGGTACCTAGCGAGGTTTAATCTCGTCAATGCCCATTGTTATGGACTTGGGTTTTGGAGAAGATGGGGATGCTGGAGATCGTGGCACAGTTAACAGACAAGCAACCAGGGGACACAAGATTTACCCAGGTTCAGGCCCCCGGAGGGAAAACCCTACTCCTGCTTGTCTGCTCTTTGATTATGGCGGAACCGAAGGTTACAGGGTGCACAGATTCGATCTGGCGTGTCGAGTTCTAGGTCTATTGTGGGATACCCCCTCGTTGGACCCTCCTAACCTTTATATATGAGGAGGCTAGGTCTCAGGTACCGACACGAGTAGGTTACAAGTTGTTTTCAAACTCTAGTCTTGTTCTCCAAGATCTGAAGACGTTATGGGCCTTGGCCACCCGAAAATCTTCATGGGCCAGCGTATGTCTGCCGTGGGCCTTCCTTGGGCTGGACTAGGTATGCTGAAGTTACGTACCCGTAGGGTATAACCATGTCAAGAGTCCCGAGTGTTCAATAATCGTAGATTCGGCTGAGGACTCTTCAATCCTTCAGGTGCAACTCTGTCTTTCAAGAGAATGTGTAGGGATTGTTGATACGTGTGCCTGACTCTCCCGACGGATCAGGGTCAGTTAACTGTCTTAGGACAAAGCAACATGATCTTCTTCAGATTCGAGTCCCTCGACTCGAACCCGGAACATATGCTGGCGTAATTCGACTCAGGCCGCGGAGGACTTACAGGAGTGGAATTCCAGTGATTTTAATTGGTGTACCCAACGCGTCCGTCGGGATTTTTCATCGCACCTGCTGGCACGGATTTTGACTAGCAGAGCGCAGTCGTGTGCATTGCCAGGCCATCAGATGATATCTGTAGGTCTTATCTTTGCGTCGCAGACGCAGCATCCGAATGTTTATCACCGCGGAGGTGTTTCGGGTGGCCAAGGATGTCGTTGCTCACTCAGCATTTCTGTTGGGGCAGAGTTGCCGAAAAAAGTTTTTGCGTGCTGATCCGGAAGATCGCAGTCGAAGATTTCATAGGGTGCGCGACCAAAAAATTGTCGGATGCTTAGATCCATCCTCCCTATGAGAGTAGCCCCCAAGTGTCTGTTCGAGTCGTAGACTCGAACGGAGACTTTAGTTCAAGCATTGTTTCAGCTGTTAAGTCCGCAGGACTCGAAAATTGTCGGATGCTTAGATCCATCCTCCCTATGGGAGTAGCCCCCGAGTCCGTAGTGGAGTCGTAGACTCGACGTAGGACTCAGAGAAGTAATTTTGTCCTCATTTGTCTGTCGGGTGCGCGGCCAGCGCTCCTGATAGGAGTAGCCCCCAAGTATTTAGTCGAATCGTAGATTCGAGTGAGTACTTCTTAGCTGTGCAGCCGAAGTTGGTGCTAGTATAGCTTTTGATAGCGACGCCGTCTTACGATCGATGACCTCAAGCGCTCGCTACGCCAGAGATGACTTGATCGACGGCGTGGGTCCCACTTGCTGACTTTGAATTGACCGGTCACGCGCGGCGTGGAGATGATTACGGCGTCTCCTCGATTTCCGCACGTAGTGGACGGCGTGGTATCGACGGTTCATTTTGGTGCTGACACGTGTACGGCCAGATCTACCGTTGGCGTTAGGTCTTCTCGATGGACGGCCAGCGTGCGTCGTCTTCGCTGTTATAATCCCTAGTGAAATCGTGGATTGTTTTTCACCGCAGCAGTTCATCTATTCACTGCTTCCTCGTTCTTGAGCTATTCTTGCTGCGCGCTGAGAGTTTCCTCCATATTTCCTTTATCTTTCTTCGTTGGCAACGCCGCCACCGCCGTAGCGCCATGGTGAAAGCAAAGAAGTCCTCATCTACAGTTGGGACCAGCGCCGTCGGAGGCAAGAAAGGCACCGCCACTGCTCGCGTCACCGATGGTGGCTGGCGGCGATCAGAAACGCGGGAGAGCGATCTCCGCAAACTGCGCGAAGTGAGCTCGATCCCAAGAAGACGCGACGGCCGTGCGACTCCCCGGCAATGAGGTAATCCCCCGTCCCCCATCTGGGTATCGGGTTATGTTTGTTGCCTTCATGATTCGCGGGTTTTCCTTTCCGGTCCATGACTTCCTTCGTGGACTGCTCTTCTTCTATGGGGTTCAACTCCATCATCTGTCTCCCAACTCCCTTCTCCACATTGCGTGTTTTATCACGCTTTGCGAGTGTTGGCTTGGCATTGAGTCAAGACTTTGGCCTCTTCCGGAAGCTTTATTCCGTGAAGAGGCAGTCTGGTTCGGATGGTGTGTATCCCATTGGGGGTTTCATCATCTCCCTCAGTCCCAATGTGCAATTCTTTTCCTTTTCCATGTCTGAATCTGTCCAGTACTGGCGGAGGAAATGGTTTTACATCCGTGATTCCGTACTGCCTGGGCAAGATTTTGGTCTCGTTCCTTTTAACCCCTCCCAATTGATTGAGAAGAAAAGATCCTGGAAAAATCAAATCTTAGACGGTGAGGTGGCGGAGATAGAGGCCCTGTACCGTCGTGTGGAGGAGCTCCAACTGATTCCTGAGAAGGAGGTGAATGGTGTCGACATCATCCGGACGTTTCTTGAGCGCCGGGTGGAGCCCCTCCAAGCGAGAGCGCACCCGATGTTCCTTTACTCTGGGCGCCGTGATCCGACGAGGGTTTCGAGTGAGAAAATCTCCGAGGTGGAACTTGACAAGGCTCTTCGTGCGCTGTTGAAGTTCAAGGCCGACGAAGAAATCCCGGGGAAGTCGCTGACTCCTCCCTTTTCTTCGACGTTGGTCGTACCGAAGGTGTAGATTTGCGCACGTAGTGCCTCCCTTTTGTTTTTATCAGCTGTGTACTTTTTCCTTTGTTTGCTAACAAAGTTCTTTTTCCTTTTGCAGATCTTCAAAGTGTCGGGCATGGCACCACCGTTGCCCGAAAGGTATCTGAATTCCCCGGATAATGAAGTGGTGGATTCCGTGTCCAAGCTACCGTCAGCGCGATCCCCAGCAGAGGATGCCGACGAATCGAGTGAGGACCATTCGCGCGAACGATCGCGGAGCTCTAGCGAGTCGTCAGATGCTTCGACTCCTCCGACTCCCAGAAATCCTCTGGGCGTTGAGCGTCATGATGATGTTCAGGGGGGTTCTTCCTCTCCCCTTCCTGCCGTTCCTGTGCGGGCTGTTGCTCCGCACCCGCCAGCAAAGCGGAAGAAGGAAGAAAAGGAGGAGAAGAAGGAAGAGAAGAAAGAGGAGAAGAGGGCCCAAAGGGCTTCTCCTGTCTTCGACCTGAGCGCGTTGGGATCGTAAGTTTTCTTGTTGCCACTGTTGTCCTTTGTTCCCTTGTTATTTTTGCACCTGTTTTGATTGGTTCTTATGCAGGCAATCCTCTGACGGCACTAGTGATGGTGCGCGCGAGATGATGGGGGAGTCGAACATTGCGTCGCCTCCTCCTCAGACGGTGGCGACTCGTGATGTGCCAGTTCCTCCTGTGCGTGAGAGAGGCTGGTGGTTGCGCCAGAATTTCGCAGCGGGCTCATGGGTTCGGAGCACGTAAGTTTTTCTGCTTGATGTTACGGGGGGAGCCCCCGAGTGTCATCGTATGCTGATGTTCTTTAATGCTTCTTTGTGTTGGGCGTAGCCCCCAAGTCCTGCTCTTACTTCTATTGCCTGTTGCTGCAGCCTTTTGTCCAAGAGGCCAAGCGGCTGGTGGAGGAACGCCTGACGCTGGAGGCGAAACTGCGGCAGCTTCAAGGTATTCGTCTGCCTTGTAGTGCTTCTCTTGCTTATCCTGGTCCTGTTTGTTGACACTTGCTTGTTGTAAATGCAGAGGAGCATAACGACCCTCTCCGTGAGGTTGATGCTCTGAAGAAGAGCCTTGGCTAATCGGAGCAGTATACGAAGTCGCCGGGGCGAGAGCGCTTTGAGCTGGAGCCGACGAAGGCAGCCAAGCGAAGAGCGTCTGCAGCAGGAGGTCGCAGATCGTGAGGAGCAGCTGGCCACCGCTATGCTGCTCGTGAAAAAGGGGTGGCGGAGAAGCTCATGGCTGCTGCCAAGGCTATTTCGGGTGAGCGTTAGCTTTTGTACTTGCTCCTTTTTCTACGGATCTTCTTCTATTTTGCCTTTCTTCATGTTTTCTTCTTTTTGTCTCAGATTCCGCAGGCATCGAGTTCGACCGCGGTGCTCTGGAGCACGGGAGTGCTCTAGATGATGCCACTGTAGCGGTCGAAGACCGCCGCAAAGACCGCTGCCAACTCCTCGTCAAGGCAAAAGAGGTCCTTGGTCGCTTCTACCAGAGCTCTTCCCAAGGGCATCCTCGAAGATGTGGATGCCCTGGCAGGCTCTGTCACCGGCGCTGCGGCGCGATAAGCGCAAGCGTAGGGCATCGGCGTCCGTCTGGCCGGCGATGGCCATGGCTATGGCGGGCGGAGCTGGACCTGCCCCAGACATTTCTCGGATGCCTACAGCTGCGGATGGATCCGAGGTAGCCTTCGCCGCCTACTCCGCCACTGGGCGATATGGGCCCAAGCTCATTGTCTTGCTGTCTGAGTACGCATTGCGGCAAGCAGGCGAGGCTAAAGCTAAGCGGCCGGCTCGAGGCGACTCTGCCCTCCGCCTTAGGCGTAGTAGACGAGGGTAGCTTGTAGTCTATTTTGTTGTAAATATCTTTTGTAGTACCATCCTTGTGCCACGAGTGGCCTTATATACTTTAATGGATTTCTCCGAGTTGTGCTCTATCCTTGGCTGAATGTCTCGTGCCTTCTTTTTTCCCGCTATAGGTTCCTTCGGTGTGACATTGACACTTCATCCGAAGGCCCTTGCGAGCATCATTGATGATTCCTCGCAGCTCGCTTTTCGAGACCGCGGCGCAGCTTGGAGAGAGATTTGCTTGGGTTACGCGTCGCTACCGACGCTTGGAAGTCCAAAGCACTGGTGCAGCCAGAGAGGAGTATTTGATGGCGGAGCTGGTCGGCTGTCCGAGCAGTTGCAATGTAAGTTGATCCTTCTTCGAGCTGTAGCTCGCTTCTTCGGTGAGCCTCGCTGGCCTTACTCTTGTTTTGTGCGGTTGTCGCAGTGCCAATCTTGCCCGAGGGAAGAAAAGAGCGTATTGCTGTTCGAGTCAATTGCTTGACTCAACAGACATGGAGGCCGGGCTTCTTCCGATGGATCGTGATCGCGCCATAGTTCTCGCGGTGCAGGATCGTGTCTACCAGGTTTCGTGGGTGCTCCGCCATGTGCGTACATCGCTTTCCTCGGTGCCGCACGTCATGTTTCCGTTGGATGCCGTGCCAACGACCTTGCGTGTCTTCTCGACGAAGTTTTGAGTGCCAGCAATGTCAAGGAGCTGGTGCGGCAAAGCAGCTCGTCGCAGGGTGAAGGCTGCCTTGTCTCTTGTGAGGGTGCACCGTCTGATGTAGATTTGGCTGCTGTGGCGATCGGGCCACCTCCTCGACCAGATGGTGGCGAGTGGAATATGCGTCGCATTACGCTGTAAGGCAAGATCGAACAGATTGTAGATTTGTTTGAGCAGCGTTCAGGTTATTCTTCAGAATAGGTAGGACCTGAAAATAAACAGATAAATGTAAAATTTGTATATTGCGGCTGGGCGTGTATGTGCCCTTTGTTGTAAAGGTTCGCTTATTTGCGAGCACGCAGTGCTTTGATTGAGTACGTGCCCTTTTCGCTTGCTCGACGTGGTTAGCTACTTAGGTGTACACGCTTGTCCTCACGATAAAATCGTGAGGTGGGGGAGCCCCAACGCGTATGTAGCATGTAGTAAAGTTGCAGAAAATAGTCAACCGAGGGTTGCGAGGTACTTAGCTTTATTTATATCGTAATGGAGGAGGTACATGATTCGCTGAGTAGCCTTGGCTAAAAGCCTTATTGAAAGTAAAGGGGGTAGGTCGCCGCAGAATCGTCCGAAAGTGCGAGACGTTCCACGGGTTGGAGTATGCGACTCGCACTCCGCTGAGGCGATAGGCGCCACCGGGATGACTTCGGTGATGACATAGGGTCCTTCCCATGGCGAATCGAGTTTGTTCGGTCGCTTTGCTTGAGTCGCAAGACGAGGTCTCCTTCGACGGCGACCTTGGCGCAGCCGGCCGTGATAGTTGCGAGACTCGCTGGTGCACCGCTGATCGGCGGCTGCTATATCCCGCTTCATCGAAAGTGTGTCGACGGGCGTCTTCGAGTGCAGCCGTGGATTCGTCATTGCGGCGACACTGTGGAGCCTGGTGGCGATTGCTGGTAGCACGGCCTCATTCGCGGCACCATGAAGAACGGTGTAGCCGTGGAGCTGTTAGGGCGAGTCCGTAAGCTCCAGAGGATGACGGTAGCTCTTTCGCCCGGCTTCAGCTTTGTGCTCGAGTGAGCTCATGAGGCGCTTCTTGATGCTGCGCCGATTAGGCCGCTGGCCTTTTCCACTTGCCCGCTTGTTTGCGGGTGTGCCACCGAGGCATACGTGATATTGATCCCGAGGCCTTCTCAGAAGTCCCTGAATTCTTCGGAGATGAAGTTCTATCCGTTGTCGGTGATGATGCTGTGCGGTACGCAAAACCTATAGACAATGGATTCAAGAACTTGACGGGCGGTTTTGCCCTTCTGGTTGGTGATCGGCATGGCTTCGATCCACTTGGTGAATTTGTCGATCGCGACCAGAGGAAGACGGTCCTCCTTCAAGATTTTGGCGCTTGTCGATCATGTCAAGGCCCCATTGGGCAAAAGGCTATGGGTATGGGTCGGTTCGGACCAGGTGCGGCGGTTTGTCGGCAAACCGCTGGCACCCGCTGCATCTTCGGACAATGTCTTTATACACTCATGGCCGTTGGCCAAGAGAATCCTGCCGCAGAGCTTTGGCGACGAGGGAGCGGCTGCAGGCCACAGATGCCCTCGTGGATATCTTGGAGTATGGCTTTGCCGTCGCTGATGGTGACGCACCGCTGTAGTACGCCGTAATGCCGCGCTTGTACAGCTCGCCGCTGATGATGGTGAAGGCCTTTGACCGACGAGATACGCCGGCATCCGCCGGGCTGTCCGCAATTCCGCTTATCGAACCGGAGGTATGGACGCGCCCAAGTTTCTTCGACTGCCATGACCTGCATCAGTTGACCATGGCGACTTCGGTATCCAACTTTTCGGTCCTTCATGACCTTCGGTGGCGAGCCCCGAGTGTTCTCGCTTCTTCGGTGATCCCTTGGGGAATTTCCGCTGATGGATGGCACGCAGATCTGTTCGAGGAACACACCTGGTGGTACCTTTGCACAAGTGGAGCCGATGTTGGTGAGTCTATCGGCCTCCTCGTTGATCTCTCTTCCAACGTGCCGAAGTTCGCAGCCATCGAATTCTCCTTCGAGTGCGTTGTATAGCGCGCGGTACGCGATCATGTTTTCGGCGCAGCGCGTGACTCATTCATCGTCTGTCAGACGACAAGGTTGGAGTCACCGTAGATGACCAGCGCTGCGCCGCATATTTTTGCCATCTTCATGCCGTGATGAGGGCTTCAGATTCGCCTTGTTGTTGAGGCTCAATTTCATCCAAGGATGTACTTCATCTTGTCACCTTGCGGAGGTCAAGATGACTCCTGCCCCGCTCGCTTCGCTTTGGAGCCGCGAAATGCATTGTCCAGATCGCGACATGTCCTGTGTGTCGCAGCCGCAGCTCCATCCAAGGCACCAGGAAGTCCGGAAGGACTTGAGATTTGATTATGCGGTCGCTTCTCGTAGATGATGTCCAGGTGATAGTTCAATGCCCCACGTACACGCGCCCCGTGGCCTCCGGGTTATTCAGATGCTGTTTAGGGTGCTCGCTGACGACCATCACCGATGCTCCCGGAAGTAGTGGCTCGCCGAGCCCATGCGAACACGCCGTAGGCCAGCTTCGTAGCGGGTACCGCTGTTTTGTTGGAGTGAGAACCTCGCCGAGGTAGTAATTGGGCGTTGTACCCGTGGGTCTTGCCTTCTTCGGTCGCTCGACCACGAGTACTGGTCGACCACCGTGTGTGGCTGCTATGTACAAAGAACAGGGGCTCACGCTTTTGGCGTGACCAAAACGGGCGAGGTGGAGAGGAGCCGCTGAGGCTTTCAATGCGCCGTTGGCTTCGTGTCCACTGAACTTGTCCGCTTTGGCGCAGTACCGGTAAAATGGTAGGGCCTTCTCGCCCATGCGGCCGATGAACCCGCTTAGTGTCAAGCTACGCCCGCGAGCTGCTGAACGCCTTGAGGTTTTTCGCTTCTCCATTGTCATGATAGCTTTGATTTTCTTCGGTTCGCTGATCCCTCGTTGAGAGATGAAGTACCGAGCAGGTGACCCGAGGGGACACCGGCGCACTTTTCTCGATCGAGCTTGATCCTGTAGCGATCAAGGTTGTCGAACGCCTCGCGGAGATCGCTGATGAGTGTTCTTGCTTCCTTGGTTTTTATGACTATGTCGCCAACATAGACTTGGACGCTATGACCGATCCGTCCTTGAGGCAGGCTCGCATGCATCGCTGGTACGTGGCACCCAAGGTTTTTAGCCCGGCGGGCATTGTGTTGTAGCAGATACTCGAACGGTGTGATGAACGCTTTTTCTTGATCTTCACCTTGAGTCGAATCTGGTTATAGCCTGAGTAGGCGCCGAGGAAGGAGAGTTTCACAACCCGCAATAATCGATGATCCGTCGATCCGAGGAAGAGGGAAGTGGTCCTTAGGGCGGTTTATTTAGTGACGGAAGTCCACGCACATCCGCAGGATGTCCGTGTCCTTCTTCGACCATCACCGTGTTTGCCAGCCACTCGCTTCTTGATTTCCCGATGAAGTCCGCGCAGTAATCTGCTGATCTCCTTGCCGATGGCTTCGCTCGTGGTCCGGCGCCTTTAGATGGACTGCTTGATCGCTTGGTGTCTGGAAGACATTGAGTGCGGTTTCGGCGAATTTCGAACTCCCGCATGTCCGCAGGACACCAGCAAAGATTTCAGCCACGGAGGAATTCGACGAGCGCCTTCCTATGCGGTGCCGAGGTCGCTTATCAGCGCCGTTTTGAGGCATCCGTTGATGGACCCGCCTTCTTGGTGTTGATGGTGGAGTCGAAAGACATGTCAGGTGCTCGCTTTGTGGATCGGGGTAGCCCATTGTCCGTCACCTCGTGAGCCTTACAAGCTCGCCTTGCATGCCGAAAGATCGAGATTTTGTTGAAATCCTCGCCGCATTGGTCCGACGGGTGAAGCTCCCGTGGACTGTGATGACGCCTTGGTCCCGCATCTTGAGTAGTAGGTATGCGAGTGTGGGACGGCCAGAACCTTATGCGAATGCTACACGCCCCAGATGGCGTGGTATTGCGACGCCACCCACCACTTCAATTCTAGGCGCCATGCCGAAGTTGTCCGCTCAAGATGACGCCGAGCCCTATTTTGCCTGTGGGGAAGATGCCCTTCCTCGACAATGCCGTGGAACGTTGTGTCGATTGTTCCAGTCGCATTGCGGATCCACATAGCTGCTAGAGTGCTTGAACATTAGGTTGATGCCGCTGCCGCCATCCATGAAGACGCGACTCATCTCGGCCTCCGACCGCGCCTCTAGCACCGTGGCAGATGACCTGGGCGAGGGATCTGGTAAGGGTGATCCGCGCGAGTGAATGTGATGCAGGACTCCGATCCGCTGAGGTACTCAGGGATTGCATGCGGAGTTGCTACGGCCAAGTTGATTTGTCGGGTGATTTTCTTCTGCACCCTATTTGTGGGGCGTCCCTTCTGTATCATATTGAGTGCTCCTTTTGGTAGGGGGTATGCGACCCCGGCGTTGTGTTGTGCTGGTGCGACTGGTTGATTTGGACCTCCAATAGGCGGCGGTGGAGGAGCTCCGTGTGCTATTTCACCTGGCACGGGTGCGTTTCCGAATGCAGGGATTGGAGCTTGTTGCCTCATCTGCATCATGCCTTCGCTGAGTTTTTGGAACTCGCGGCAGTCCTTGAGCATGTGGCTAGCTTTCTTTTTGCCATCTTGTTTGTCGATGTAGAAGTGGATGGTGCATGGACCCGAAAGTTTGTCGAATGCTGAGGGTCCGTTGTCGCGGTCGCGCGCTGCTGGCGATCGCGTTGGTCGTCTGTCGCGAAGTTTCCGCTGCGGTATCCTCCGCTGCGGCTGTTGTCATTACGGGCGTCGGCGTAGCCGCCGCGACCATGTCGGGTCCGTCGCGGTCCTCGAGACGCGATCTCCTCTTGATGCGGCCTTCGCTTTTGGCCGTAGTCGCCCTCTTCATCTGATTGCGCCACCGGATGCAATCTTCGCCGTCGCCCAATCACATGGCGATTTCCATGAGCTGGTCGAGTGTCTTGGGCTTTACACGCCCAAGTTTCTCCTTGAAGTTCGGGCGTTGACGCCGCCCCTCAAGGCGCGATGGCGCCGCTTTCGAGATGTGTGCGGAGTTCTTGGTTGTAGACCAGCGTAGTATGTACGAGCGAATAGATTCACCCGTTCCGAGTGCAGGCTCGCAATTCTTCAATTGAGGCGGTCTCTTGCTGGTGCCTTTGAAGTTTTCGGATGAAGCTATAAGCGAGCTCCTCCCACCGGATGGATCCCGATAGATAGCTAAGCTGCATCGCGCTACCGTCACCGCAACAAGGCATTGCATGGCGTTTCTTTGTTGCCTCCGTGAAGCTTAACGAATGACGATGGTCGCCGAGCCAGGATTTTGGATCTTGCGTCGCTGAACTTCGGAGTATCCAAAGGAAGTTTGAAGTTGCGTGGCATCTGTTCGCCGGACGGATCTGCTGAAGCATCGAGCCCCGCAGAGTTCTCCTTCGCCTTCATCCATCTCAGATTCGCACGAGCATGCACGCTTGGCGCGTGCTTTGTCGATCTTGGCGCCGTAAGCTTGTCTCCGCGTCAGAAGTCGCTTATGGCGGTGCGAGCTCTTCTTCCTTCGAGGAAGATCGTGTTCCTCTTCCTCTTCGGATGAGGGAGTGGGGCTCGGCCGCTCGGCCGGAGCTTTCTTCTTCGCCCGTGAGGCGTCTTCGTGGAGCGCAGCTCCGATTAGTCCTAGTCCGGTGAGTGCGGACTTATGCATGGCCCTTTTTGGGTCCCCCTCCGAAGGTGGGTGAGCCACGAGATACGCAGTGGCTGCCATGATCGCAGCTTGTGGCGTCTTCAGGGTGATGTTGCCGTCGGCGTCCATATCCATGAACGATGTGTGGAGAGTTCGGGTCACGTCACGCTGCTCCTTCGGGTCCATGTTTTCCACCCGAGAGCGGTGCTTGTTTCCCTGGTTTCCGTTTGTGCTAGAGCCGGGTCGCATGGCGGAGAGCGCAGCTCGTCGTGCACTGGACTCAGAGGCTGCTTTCTTGCGTATGTCGAGCGTCTCCTGCATCTTGACTTGCTTCTTGTGCTCCTCGATGAGGAGGTAGTGGTATGCCCTCAACAGATCACGTGGGGAGTCCAGAGGTAGGACTATTTCGCCTGCGACGGCGCGGCGGTTCACCCATCCTTCTTTGCTAAGTTGGATGAGGTGGCCCCTGTTTTCCCCGTCTTCGCCGTTTCTGTCCTGCGGGTTGGGGTTGGGCGGCGGGTTAGGCGTTTCCTCGTCGGTTTGGATGACTGCGGCGCACAGATAGCGCCTGCAGATTGGTTGGCTGCTGCCTCCACTTTCGGATCCGGAACCGTAGGTCCCTTCATCCGAAGGTGGATCGCACAGATCGGAGTTGCAGCAGCTGCTGCTATAGAACTCATCTGTTGATGGTGACGTGCGTAGCACGGGGTGTGGAGCCCACGAAGCGGGCCTGATTGACGGCACGGGCACCCGCTCAGGGAGGCGGAGGGTGCCAGTTTGTCCCACCTGGAAGCAGAAGCTCCTGAACAAGATTTCGAGTCCGTCGCCTACGGGCTCGAAATCCTTCATGGTACCCGGCGAGTGGGCGGTGAAGTCGAAAGCGCCGAAGAGGAGGCGATTCTCCGTCGCCGCGGAGTTGTAGATCGATCGGGTCGGAACCGTCATGACCGCACAATCAGCAGCCCCAGTTCCCACAGACGGCGCCAATTGACGAGGTTTAATCTCGTCAATGCCCATTGTTATGGACTTGGGTTTTGGAGAAGATGGGGATGTTGGAGATCGTGGCACGGTTAACAGACAAGCAACCAGGGGACACAAGATTTACCCAGTTCAGGCCCCCGGAGGGAAAACCCTACTCCTGCTTGTCTGCTCTTTGATTACGGCGGAACCGAAGGTTACAGGGTGCGCAGATTCAATCTGGCGTGTCGAGTTCTAGGTCTATTGTGGGATACCCCCTCGTTGGACCCTCCTAGCCTTTATATATGAGGAGGCTAGGTCTCAGGTACCGACACGAGTAGGTTACAAGTTGTTTTCAAACTCTAGTCTTGTTCTCCAAGGATCCGAAGACGTTATGGGCCTTGGCCACCCGAAAATCTTCATGGGCCAGCGTATGTCTGCCGTGGGCCTTCCTTGGGCTGGACTAGGTATGCTGAAGTTACGTACCCGTAGGGTATAACCATGTCAGTACCGACATCAATCTATATCTCGGGATGTTGAAAGAGGAGCTAGCCACGTTATGGGAATCTGGAGCCAATACTTACGATGCCGTCGCACAAGATTATTTCACTATGAGAGCCGCGTTGGTCACTACGGTGCAAGACTATCCAGGTTGCGGGTATATCTCGGGGCAGGTTATCCAAGGATTCTGCGCATGCGTTAGGTGCATGGATAACACAAGCTATCTCCAACTAGAGAAAGATCCAAGGTCATCGAAAACCGTGTTCATGGCGCACCGGAGGTGGCTCGGCAAGAATGATCCATGGAGAAAACGTGGAGACCTGTTCGATGGCAAATCAGAGACCCGAGGAATCCCAGAGCGTAGGAGCAGCGAAGAAGTGGAAGAGTTGCTGAAAAACTGGAAAGATTGTCCTAAGCCTGGAAAGAAGCGAAAGAGGCAGCAACAAGACAAGCCGCTGATGAAGGTATGGAAAACAAGGTCTGTTTTCTGGGAGTTGCCATACTGGAAGTTTCTCCGCACGCCTCATAGCCTCGACATCATGCATATAACGAAAAACGTGTGCGAGAGTCTGGTCGCCACCATAATCAACATGCCAAATAGGACGAAAGATGGTCCGAAAGCAAGGCACGACCTGATATGCTTGGGTATCCTAAGGAGCTTCACGAGGACGACTACTCCCTCGATGATCGTGAAGATGACGATGATCATGAGTCGGAGACGACACAAGGTCGTCGGGTAAAAAGTTCAAGAAGAACGAATATTACTGCCCTCCTTCTTGCTTCACTCTAAGCCAGGATGAGATCAAATAGTTTTTCAAGTGCCTTCTAGGAGTCAAATTTCCTTACGGCTACGCGGGCAAGATAAGCAGATACCTAGACGAGGCGAAGCAGAGGTTTAGTGGCATGAAGTCTCACGACTGTGTCGTGCTAATGACGCAGGTACTTCCGGTCGCACTAAGAGGGATAATGGACGAGCACGTCCGTGAAACGTTATTTGGCCTATGCAAGTTTTTCGACGTCATCTCTAGGAAGTTGATTGGCTTGAATCAGCTCAGAAGGCTACAGGAGGAGATCGTGGTGATACTATGTGAGCTTGAGGTCTACTTCCCACCCGCATTCTTCGACATTATGGTGCATCTGCTGGTCCATGTCGTGGAGGACATCGTACAACTCGGGCCGATGTTCCTCCGCAGCATGATGGCGTTCGAAAGGATGAACGGACACATCAAAGGATACGTTCGCAACAGGTCCCGTCCAGATGGAAGCATAGCCAAGGGCTTTCTGGCCGAAGAGTGCATCTCTTTCTGCATGAATTATCTAGACATCGAGAACCATGTCGATCTTCCCGTCAACAGACACCTTGGCAAGCTCGACGGATCTGGTCACCGAGAGGGTCGTCGATCGCATGCGCACTTCGATTTTCGACGACGACTTTGATCGAGCAAACCTCGTCGCTTACAGCATTTAGAACTGGTCGATCCTTGGGTACGTAGCACAAAAGGTTAATCGAGAAGAAGTACTGGACCGGGCATACAGAGGACGCAGGAGAAATAATCAAAGAGCACAACTCAGATTTCACGCGTTGGTTTAGGCAGACGCCTTGATAATCCTCGCCGCATTCTTCCCGACACGAAAAGATCATATTCACCTTGTCGCAGGGACCGATGCAAAACCTGGTGACCTATCAGCGTATGATATCAACGGCTACACATTCTACACGGAGGAAAAGGACAACAAGTGTGATTATCGAACTCAGCGTAACGCCGAATTCTGCACCGATGACAACGTGAAGGAAAGATTCTACTAAGAATCGAGGAGATCCGGGAGCTCGACCATCGTGGAGAAAAGGTGCCGATGTTCCGTGTCGATAGGCAAAGAGCATCGAAGAAAAGACCGTATTTCACAACCATGGTTATGTTGGAATTATACCCTAGAGGCAATAATAAAGATGTTATTATTATAATTCTGGTTCATGATAATGTTTATATTCCATGCTAGAATTGTATTAAGCGGAAACTTTAATACTTGTGTGGTTTGTGAACAACACCGTGTCCCTAGTACGCCTCTATGGACTAGCTCATTGATCAATGATGGTTAAGGTTTCCTAACCATAGACATGAGTTGTCAATTGATAATGAGATCATATCATTGGGAGAATGATATGATGGATAGACCCAAACTAAGCGAAGCAATTAGATCGTGTCATCGTGTTCGTCTTTGCGAAGCTTTTCTTATGTCAAATATTATATTCCTTAGACCATGAGATAATACAACTCCCTGGTATCGGAAGAAAG
This sequence comes from Avena insularis, assembly GCA_023614405.1. Lineage (NCBI taxonomy): Eukaryota > Viridiplantae > Streptophyta > Magnoliopsida > Poales > Poaceae > Avena > Avena insularis. The sequence continues at coordinate 410,045,876 of CM042691.1, forward strand.
CTTTGAGGTCATCAAACGTCATCCTATGCGAGGGTGATCATAAAGGTGTCTCTCAGGTGATCGGAAAGTATCTGTTGGGTTGTATGTATCGAGATGGGATTTGTCCTCCCAAGTCGGAGAGATATACTGGCCCACTGTAATCGATATCAACACCGCTTAAAGCATGTGGTTAAGGAGTTAATCACAAAGTGATATCGGATTACGGAACGAGTAAAGTACTTGCTGTGAACGAGATTGAACTAGGTATGACGCATTCGACAATCAAATCTCGGCAAGTAAAATATCGCGAGACGAAGGGAATATATATATGGGATTGATTGAATCCTGGCATCGTGGTTCATCTGATATGATCATCTATGAATGTGTGGGAGTCAATATGGGTTTCTAGACCCCGCTGTTGATTATTGATAAAAGATCATGTCTACATATTCTCGAACCCGCAGGGTCACACACTTAACGTGTCTCGACACTAGGATAGATTGGATAATTGGTTTATGAGTTTTTGTTCGGAGTCTCGGATGGGATCCGGGACATCACGAGAGGTTCCGGAGTGGTCCGGAGAATAAGATTCATATAACGCAGTGCAGTTTTTGGAGTTCGGAATTGTTCCGGGTTAATCGGTATTGTACCGAAAGCTTCTAGAACCTTCCGGAAGGGGACCAACGTGGCCCCACCTTCTGGGAGGGGGCATGGGCCTATGAGGGAGTGCCCTGGTCAATAGGGGCACAAGGCCCCATAGGGCCCAGCCGGCCAAGAGAGGTTTAAACTCTAGATAGCGCTTCTAGAAGGGGGTTTTGCCCCCACTCTTCCTCCTTGGGGCCGCCGGCCTTGGCTTGGGGGAGGGGCTAGGGCTGCGCCCACCCATCTATATAGAGAGGGCTGGGGGCACACCAACCCCCTACACCTTCCCCTCCAACCCTAGCCGCCCTGCTGCCCTCCTCTCTCCCTCCCGACTGCTTGTAGGCGAAGCCCTGCTGCAGAAATTCTCCACCAATTGCACCGCGCCGTCGCGTTGTAGATCCAACCCATCTCTCCACCATACTTGCTGGACCAAGGAAGGAGGAGACGTCGAGGTGCCGCACGTGTGCATCTCACGGAGGCATCGCCACTTGTGGTGCTAGATCGGATCGGAACGCGAGGAGGAGAAGCGAGTACGACTACATCACCCACGTTCCGATTTAACGCCTGCTTATGCGAATCTTCAAGGGTATGAAGATCTAATACAATCTCTCGTTGTTCAGATCTCCTAGATTAGATCTTGGCTTCCTCTGCTCGCATCCGTAGAAAATTTTGATTTACTATGCCGCTAAACCCTTCAGTTATACCAAGCAGCCAAATCCAAGGTCCGGCAAACGTACGCAAAATGAACCGTGTGTACTGGCTACCAAAGTGGACCAATGTTTTTTATTACTGACCCGACAAAGCCTAGCCGTGTTGTCGTGAGGAGAGGAAAAAGAAACATCATCGGAATGGATGGAGTCGCCAACGAGCAAGACTTCGACCAGTACGGCGATCCAAAGATTGAAGATGACGACGACTACGATGCAGCAACATACATCACAAGAAGAAAAAGGACAACCCTACCCAAAAAAGGTAGCCCGTTCGAAAGAAGAAACATTAAAGTGCCGAGGCTAAATTATTCAACCGCGACAAAGAAGGGAAAAAAGATTGTAAAACGCTAGCTCAAAAAATATTGTAAAACGCGTGGTCGAAAAAGATTGTAATATTCATGGACAAATTATTATGAAATTTAGTTATACTTTAAATCATATTTGTACCACTTTTATGACATATATTATCACTTTTGGGCATTTTTGGAATATTTAAAAGTATTTTAAAATCAAAATAAAACTTCTATGGCATATATCACCACTTTTGGGCATTTTTTGGAATATTTAAAAGTATTTTTAAAATAAAAACAAAAAATTGGGGCACCAGGATTCGAACCTGGGTGCTCTCAGGTTTAGAATAGAGTAGTGGGCAGAACCAATGGGATAGGCTAGTATAGTTGTTAGCTAGTGGGGCTATAGTTCTCTTATGCAGTAGTTAGAAGCCGATAGGCGTAGCACACTAGCCCATAGTGCGCTACAGATATCCGTAGCGCACTATGGCTCAGTGCGCTACGCCTAAGTGGCTTTATCCACACGTGGCGCCCGACCCCCTCTCTCATCCCCATCTCTCCATCTCTCAGCCCGAGCACGATCCGCCGCCTCGGGATCCGCCGCCAAGGCCTCGAGGAGGAGGAGGCCTGCCCGCCTCCGAGGAGGAGGAGGAGGTCCGCCTGTCCGAGGAGGAGGTCCGCCTGCCTCGGGGAGGAGGCCGTGTCCGAGGAGGAGCAGCCGCCGTGTCTCGGGAGGTGGAGGGCCGCCACGTCCGCCTGCCGCTGTCCGCCTGCTGCCCGCCCGTCAGAGGTGAGCGTCGCCTCTCCCCTCTCTCCCTCTCTCCCCTCTCTCCCTCTGAAATTCACTCACCTTGTCCTCATCTTTTTTATCAACACAATCTCAGTCTAGTAATACAATTTTCACTACTAGATAGCATCAGCAAATCAGTCTAGTAATGGAGGATGCGACCTATTTATCTAATTTGCTAATGGAATTAAAAACTCCATTTTACATTATTGGTTGTTGGCACCTGTTTTGCTAAGGATACAACCACAGACTTACTTGTTCAATACGCTTGACTGCAAAAGCAATCATCCTCCCCTTTCTAAGTAACTGGATTTTCTCAACAAGCCAGTCATCAAATGTGTCTCCCATTCCTAATTGCAGTATTTGCTTTGCTACCCAAATACCAAGGTTACAGTTATAGATGCTAAATATTAGAAATCGTAATCAAGGGTGTAGAAATAACTCACCTGATCCAGCCTCCATCTTGGAGCTGAAAAATCACATCAACCAGATGAAATATGGGGGCACTAACATTTGGAGCCATCCACTGCATTAAAATAGGTATAAAGTTGTCAACCAGGTAGCTGCTGCATCACATAGAATTGAAGTAAAAGAACACCAAATTGGAAAATTGTTTGCAAAAAAACAAAATATAGCTTGAGCAGATATGAAAAATTGATGGTAAGAATTGCAGAAACTATCAGAACTTACATCATTAGGAGTCACTGGGTATCTATCAGATTCCAAAACTTGAGATGAATAATCGGTTTGACTTGGCAGCATTTTCTTATGGTCTCCTGACTTTATTGAAAACGAGTAATCGTTCTGTTCAGGATCACTTCCAGAGTGGTCTTGATAGATATTGGCACTTGAGTTGCTAACACTAGTTTCCAAATTCTGATCCGTCTTTCCTTTCCTCAGTCTCAAACCATCAACAAAAGCAAAGTCCTTATCATTTTGTACGTTATCATTTTGACATTCACTTACAGATTGTCTCACAGAAGATAAATTTCCATTCAAAGCTTTGGGAGAATTCAATGATTTTGCACCCTTCTCATTTGATCTTACATCTAAATTGACTGCATGAAATCAGCATATAGGCATTAAACTGTGCACAAGAAATTTAGAAAGAGCAACTAGCTAGCTACTTAACTAAAAGGAGATCACTCACCGACAAAGGCTCGGATAACTGAGAGAGAATTCAGAAAATGTATGTCTGTAACAAGGAAATTTCAGTTACACACAACAGTTTGAAAAAGGTTGGGCAAGGTATGGTTTAGAAGACACTAACCTGTGAATCAACACTTAGAAAATCCCAGACTTCAATACAGCTTGAAACAGTAGGGATCTGAAGAAGATTCTGTAGAATCAACAGGCAGTGTTATCATATAGTCAGAATTTAACCAAACTTAATGACCAGATAACAGAGCACTATGGAATGCAACCATGACAAAATATAATTGTTGATTTAAAGGTTTACAGACCACATAACAATCACAGAGAAAATTGCTGTCAATTGCTGCTGTCATTTGTATTCTCATTTGCTTAGTCTGAAGTAGTAAAAGAAAACCTGGCTGTCAATTGTCATTGCCGCTGATGTAAACATGTATGCTTGGGTTTTAGTTGCTGCTATCAATTTCTTGGGTTTTATTTGCTGCTATAAATTATTTATTTGTAGTAAAATGGAACTTTGATGTCATTTTCTTGCTATCAGTTCCTTGCTGTCATTTTCTTGCTTGCTATCATTTGTGCTTCTAAGTTAGATGTTGTAGGATTGCAGCAAATGACAGCAAGCATTAAAGTGCAATTGGTTATGAAGCACTTGAAATTGTGCTTGTGCTTGTATATGAAGCACTTTATTATGTGTGTATGCAGGTTCTTGTATGAAATGAGTCCCGATTCTTGCCGGAATGTTGATTAACTTCCGTTTCGGCAGAAATCGGGCACTCCTAGTTTAAGAAAATTAGCAAAGGTCATGCCGGATTTTTCCGTGCATTTAACCAATTATTTGTTTTTTATTAGTGCAAAGATGTGTGACAACGACGAGGCTGGATGTTCTAAGCGCATCAGCGCTGAAGGAGAACTCAGACCTCCAAATAAACAATTGACATTCTGGGAGGCGGCCCAACGGCTAGAAGACGATGAAGAATACCATCCTTCGGAGAGCGAGGATGATGAGATGGAAGACGTGGAGGAAGAAGCCGAAGGAACGGTGGACGATGAAACCACTGATGGCGGCGAGGGCACAGGGAGTGGTAGCAACCCTCCTAAGAAGAAGAAGAAGCCGAAGGACCGGCGCCCGAACACGGTCGGCACGGTCAGGGAGGAAATTACCGAAGTGAGCCCATCAGGGGTTCCTTTGGAGCCCGCCCTTGTCGTCAAAGGGTACGGTGGGAAAGTGGCGGCGATCACCCGGACAACCATCTCGATCAACACCGAGAATCTCCGGCATAAAGATAATGTCCACTTGCGCACACTCCTCTTCGAGAAGCTGCACGCAAGATACAAGTTCCCCGCTAAGTATCAGAACACAAATTATCATGGCAACGAAGTAAACAAATCCGCCCTCACAAAGATGAGCACAGCCCTGGCCAGCTGGAGAACCTGGATAAAGAAGAAGATCTATAAAGAAGGCAAAAGTCTCGAGGAGATCCAGAAGATTGACCCGCAGATCACCGAAGATCAGTTCCGGGAGTTCAAGGAGAGGTGTGACTCCGAAAGAGCCCTGGCCAATAGTAATCGGGAAAGGTGCCGCAGCGATGAATATAGGTCATCACCATCTCAGATCCGTGGATACGTAACTGCTGGAGGCCAAATGGAATAAGGAGGACGGAGTATAGATCCAAGGGATAGAAAACCCTTTATAAATTCAACCCGGCAGGTTCGAACTTCATCAGGCCTGCTACCACGTGGACCCAAAAACCAAACAACTCACCGCGGATCCTGCGGTGAAGGAATTCGAGGAAATTGTGGTAAGTATAATCTAATTACCGGATCAACACGATTGCAATCTAATCGATGATCTAAATGATTCACCGTTACTTCTTCCGCAGGAGGAGGAAATTGTTGCTAGTCATGGATCCTGTGATGGCGATGCCACCCGGTGGGATAACCCTTTTAACAGTATGGCGAACCGGGCCAAGAAAATAGAGCCGCCGAAGAAGCCGTCGCCGGAAGGAGCGAGGAGGAAAACCGCGAGGTTCAAGAACTTAAGGCACAAGTGGCGCGGATCCCGCAGATCGCCCAAGACACCGGCAATCACCTCACGCCCTTCCCGCCTACCTTGGTGGAGTCAATAGCGAATCGGAGTGCGGTGGTCGAGTAGGGCCGTGCCGATTCCAAGCATGGTCGCAGCCACCGAACAACGCGGCGCCGATTTAATCAGCGAACTATGTTCGTGACTACCGCTAGCACCGCGGGCGCCGCAAGTGTTGGTGACTCGCCATCACCGTGGCGCCGAGTACATGTTGGTGCCCTCGCCATCGCCGCGGCGGCACCGAGCTCCAAGCACCCGCCGGTAGGGAGAATACACCGCGGCCAGCACCACGCCATCAGCCCTTCCGCCTCTTGCACGCCTGTCGCCAGTATGCGGTGCGTCGACATTAGCCGATCTCGACGCCATCACGGTAAAAATTGCTTTAATTACCGCTTTCATGCCATCTATTACTCTTATGGCATCTCGCCTCGACGACGCCGTACATGTTTTCCGCAGACGGATGTTCCTTGCACTCTTATGCTACGTGAACAACGAGCCGAGGGATGTTGCCAAGGGTACCATCGCTCAACCTTGCAGCGCATGTTCCACTCAAAGCCGATGCCGATAGCGTGCACGGTTAAAATTAGTCGGGTGCTAAGGGGCTGCGATGACTGAACCTCCCATTCAACCCCTGTGAGCGGATGAAGAAGAGCCGTCGTCTCGTAACTTTCTTCGCTTATTCTTGCTATGGCCAAAGAGCATGATCCGTTTGGGGACGGCGGGGCCATCACGCCACGACAACAAAGACCGCTGTCGTGTTAGCGACAAGCGGTGGCAAGGCCTACCGCCCTCGTCGTCACCTCCACGGTGGGTCGGATGATCATGTTGATGATATGCACATGGCGCAGATCCGCCGAGGACGACGAAGACTGGAATGATCACTTCTTCAAGACTCGCCATAAACGAAGAAGACCTAGCCAGGCCCCACAGAGAAAGCCACTATCACCAAGCGCTTGTTTGGTTCTCAGAGACGCCTCCAGCTTGCGCTTTACTGAGCCAGCTGATACAAACAACCGCCCTTTATTCTAAGCCCCGACACACTACATAGGGCGGCGGTGCTCAGATTATGTGCCTGCCCGCTCTCCAAAAGGAAAAAGGGCAGAAAGAAAATCTAGCAGCTCGAGCCAGCCGGTGGCGTCAACAATCGCGAATCCGATCAGGTTTCGGACGGGCCACCAAGACCCGAGGGTATTATGTGGAGGATTCATGTGGCGGTGAGCCCATGCTACCTAAGAATTTGGAAGCTCGCCAGTTCGAACTCGCAGAGTGTGCATGACGGCGTCGACGATAGAGAGACGCCTTCTATCGGAGAAAGATCCTCGCACCCGTATTCGTGGTTAAGGTGCCACCAGGCTTGGGCTTCACGACAATGCCCTGGATCTGTTCTTCCCGGTTCGACGACATCTTCAATATGTTCCACCTATACCCGCTGCACTATACCATGGTCCGTCTGCTTTTCTCACCGCCATGCAGATCATTAGAGAGAACACACCGCATCGCTATAGTGGACCCCTACTACATGCGTGATTTGCTGCTTGTTCCCCGCCGAACAACGTATCGTGGCCTCGTACCTAAAAAGAATCCTCGTGGCGAACAAGACAAAGGAATACATTCTCGTGCCTTACTTTCCCGAGTAATTTGTTATTCACTCGCCACCATCGATTGGCTTTATTAGATCATCATCATTCTTTTTCCAACACATTCCATTTGAATTTTTTGCGCAGAGATGAACACTGCACGCTCATCTCCTTATCGCCGAAGCATTCCCACGCCACGTATTTCGACTCGGGGAGTCTAGAAAAGAAGAAAAACTACGACAAGATCAAGGAAGTTCTGGATGATGCTCTCACTGGCTTTGCCTCGACGGAAGGCACCACCTTCGTGCATACGAAGGTCAAGTTCGGCAGACACGTCTTCAACCACGTAACGGAGTTCCCCTGCGTGAAGCAGCCGGAAAACAGTAAGAAGGAAGCCTACTACGCACTCCATCACATGAGGGCATTCCTACTTGACCAGCAGAATTCTACGCTGCCAGATCATCTCAAATAGTGGGCCGAAGCAAAGGCCAAGATCAATGATTCGGATATTAGACAAGAGATGTATCGCATCCAGCAGCAGTTTGGGGCAATCATCTTTCGTGATGTCATGACTTCGGGGAATCTTCTACGAGGAAATACCCGAATAACCGTGATGAGAAGATCGCTAGAGATGCAGGTGACTATAGGAAGTTCATGACGAGACAGTATGCCCTCCTGCTTCCCTAAGCCGAGCTGTAAGGCTTGATGTTGGCCTAGTTGTAGTTACAAACTATAGATGACCTTTGTGTGTGTGTGGACAAGTGTACTTATCTTATTAGGTTTATGAATCATCGCTTACTTATTTTGCTTATTATTATTATATATCAATCAATGCTTGGTTTTTTTGCTTACTCTTTGGTCCTTTGCTCAATTTGGTCCTTCTTTTTTTCTTTACTCTTTTTTTGAGAATAATGCCGATGATTGAAATGTCGTGGCACACTATATATGTGAATGTGCTATGATGAGATTACGCTTGTGCTATGCACACGTCTCGGTCTTGTGCATCCTACTTGGCGGACGGTTCCATCGTAGCATCTTCCTGTGTCCAACAACCTATGTATATATATGAGACATGCTTTTGAGTTACTTTGGTCTTTTCGAGAATAATGCCGATGATTGAAATGTCGTGGCACACTATATGTGAATGTGCTGCGATGGGATTGTTCGCTTGTGCTATGCACAGGTCCAGTGTTGTGCATCCTACTTGGCTAACAGTTCTATCGTAGCATATTCCTGTGTAACAACCTAGTTATATATGAGGCATGCTTTTGAGTTTGGTCTTTTGATTTAGGAGTACTTTCTATAAGTGTATCTTCATATGCATTTTAATTATATATGTTTTTTCTCAATCACCGTCAATTATTATTGTCAACTTATAGATGACGTGGTACGCCGGTACAAGGGACGGTTCAAGTCACGATGATTGGGAAGACTGCCGGAAAAGTGCACCGCTTTCAGCGGCAATAGCTACAAAGGGTACAACACTATGGCGGAGGCGGAAGCTAGATACACGCGCTATCTAGCGGGAGTTAGGACAAGGAACCGGATGAAGACCTACACGTTCGTCGCGACGGTGATCATGCTTATCTTCTTTGGTTATTTATCCCGCGTTTGTGTCTAGCTAGTTTAGATGTCTAGGCGAGCTTCCGAGCTCTAACTTGTTCGATCGACACATGTATTCGCATGTCACCAACTACTACTTTGTAACATGATCGAAACAATGTAACTTAGACTATGTATTCATGTATGAGACTATGTATTCATGTATGAGACAATGTAACTACTACTTTGAATCTTGTTTTTCATATTGAGTATCTATATATATAATTGTATATTTTGTATCTGTGTGTGTATATCTGCTGTAATATTGTATATAATCTGTATTGTATATAATCTGGCTCGGAAACTAAAAAAAAAACAAAAAAAACATCTGTGGCGCACATGGTCTACCTTCTGTGGCGCACTACACCTAAAGCGCACTATGGAAGCTTAGTGGCGCACTAGGTAGTGCGCCACAGAAGATCCCAGGTGTAGCGCACCTGCCCAAACATCTGTGGTGCACTAGCAGGTGCGCTACGCCTGTCTCTACACAACCGTGGCACACTAGGCAGTGCGCCACGGCTGAGAGATAGCCGTAGCGCAAGGCCCATGGTGCACTGCTAGTGCGCCACGGATGATGTTTCCAGGTGCGCCACTAAAGGCCATTTTCCTAGTAGTGCCTAGGGAGAGCTTCTAGAAGGAGGGCGGGAAACTTGCCCCCCACTCCTCCCTCTTGGCTGCCGGCCCTAGGATTGGAGGAGGGGGAAAGGGGCAGCCGCCCACCCCTCTATATAAAGAGGGATGGGGGCGCACCCTCCCCCCACACCTCCTCAAGCCCTAGCCGCCCTGCTGCCCTCCTCTCTCTCTCTCTCCCTCCCGACTGCGCGTAGGCGAAGCCCTGCCGCAGAAACTCTCCACCGTTTGCACCACGCCATCGTGTTGTAGATCCAACCTATCTCTCGACCCTACTTGCTGGACCGAGGAAGGAGGAGACGTCGAGGTGCCGTACGTGTGCATCTCTCGAAGGCATCGCCACTTGCGGTGTTGGATCAGATTGGATCACGAGGAGGAGAAGCGAGTACGACTACATCAACCACGTTCGTTCAACGCTTACAGCGAATATTCAAGGGTATGAAGATCTCATCTATCCCCCCTTGTTGTTTTCATCTCCTACTCCCTCCGTTTCAAAATATAAGATGTTTTAGCTTTGTGAAGGAAATGTATTTAGACTTGTTTTAGTACGTAGGTTCACTCAACATTGGGATGAATCTATACACTAAAAGAAGTCTAGATTCATTTTTTTTACAAACCTAAAATATCTTATAGTTTGAAACGGAGGGAGTAGATTAGATCTTGGCTTCCACGTTCGCATCCGTAGAATTTTTTTGATTTACTATGCTGTGAAACCCTTCAGTGGTATCAGATCTAGGTCTATGCGTAGATGCGTTTCACGAGTAGAACGCAACATGCTTGTTGCGGGCGTTGATGTTTTCTGTTGCAAGCCTCTTGTTTGTGTACTTCTTATGACGCGGGATAGTGAGATCGAAGTGGTCCAGGCCAACTTTACGCGATCTCGTTCGCGAGACCGGCTCCGCACTTGACGTGTGGCTTGTTCCACACATGCGGCTGGTGGATGCCAGTTTCTCTCACTATAGTTGTCATGGGATTTACACCGGATGTTGGCAACCATAATATCACCGTTGTGGCTTTCCATAGGTAAGAATCTTTCTTAGCTTGTTACTCCCATAAGCCACGTAAAACATGCAACAACAAAGTAGAGGCGTCTAACTTGTTTTTGCAGGGAGTGTTTTGTGATATGGTATGGCCCAAGATGTGATGTGTATGTTGTATGCAATGATCATGTTTTGTAATGTTTCACGACTTGCATGTCGATGAGTACACAGCCGGCAGGAGCCATATGGTTGTCTTTATAATTGTATATGACCTGTGTGTCAACTTCTTATATGCCATGTAATAGCTTTACTTTATCGCTAAGTAGTTAGCAATAGTTGTAGTTGCTATTCTTGGTGGAGGCAATCATGGTGGAGTAATGGAGATCATGCTGGCACGCACAAGATGGAGATCATTGCGCAGAGATTGGCTATACCATGTCACATAAAATTATATGCATGTGATGTTTATCCTTTTATGTATCTTATTATGCTTAGATTGCGACGGTAGCATTATAAGATGATTCCTCACTTAAAGATCAAGATAAAATTGTGTTCTCCCCATATATGCACTGCTATAAAGTTCGTCGTGTTCAAGCATCACGTGATGATCGGGTGCTATAAACTCTACGTTCACATACAACGGGTGCAAGCCAGTTTTGCACACGAAATACTTGGTTTGACTTGACGAGCCTAGCATGTATGCATGGCCTCGAACACACGAACCGAAAGGTTAAGCATGAGTCATATGAATGATATGATCGACACTTTGTTGTCCACCATTGAAACCACATCTCTTCTCGTGAAGATCGGATTAGGTGTGGTGAATTTGGATCGTGTTCACTAAACAACTTGAGGGATGTTGAATTTAGTGGGAGTTTATCTAGTAATTTGATTAAGTTGAACTAGTTATCATGAACATAGTCTAAATTGTACTTGCAAATTTTGTAGATCAAATGGCTAAGTCCAACTTCAACTTCAACGTTTTTGCTGAGAAAGAAAAGCTTAAGAACAATGGGTCTAACTTCACCAACCTGTTCCAATCTGAGAATCATTCTCTCTGGCGGACAAAAGGACTATGTCCTTGAGAAAGCGCTAGGTGACGCCCTCTTGTATCATGGCTGATGAGAAAGCTGTTTATCGATTGCAAGGATGATTATGGTGTGATTAAGAGCATCATGTTGTTTGCTATGGAATCGGACCTTCAAAACCGTTTTGAGGAGTTCCCCGGGCCTTTTGAGATTCTTGAGGAACTAAAAACTATGTTTCAGACTCAGGCCCATTCTGAGAGATATGAGATCCGAGGTAGCCTTCGCCGCCTACTCCGCTCGCTGCAGACGATATGGGCCCAAGCTCATTGTCTTGCTGTCTGAGTACGCATTGCGGCAAAGAGGCTAAAGCTAAAGCGCCTGCTCTGAGGCGACTCAGTGCCCTCCGCCTTAGGCGTAGTAGACGTAGGGTAGCTTGTAGTCTATTTTTGTTGTAAATATCTTTTGTAGTACCATCCTTGTGCCACGTAGTGGCCTTATATACTTTAATGGATTTCTCCGAGTTGTGCTCTATCCTTGGCTGAATGTCTGTGTGCCTTCTTTTTTCTGCTGCTATAGGTTCCTTCGGTGTCGACTCTTGACACTTCATCCGAAAGGCCCTTGCGAGCATCATTGGATGATTCCTCGCAGCTCGCTTTTCTTCGAGACCGCGTGCGCAGCTTGGAGAGAGATTTGCTTGGGTTACGCGGTCGCGCTGACGTTTGGAAGTCCAAAGCAGACCGTGGTGCAGCCAGAGAGGAGTATTTGATGGCGGAGCTGGGTCGGCTGTCCGAGCAGCTGCAATGTAAGTTGATCCTTCTTTCGAGCTGTAGCTCAGTTCTTCGGGTGAGCCTGCTGGCCTTACTCTTGTTTTGTGCGGTTGTCGCAGGTGCCAATCTTGCTCCGAGGGAAGAAAAAGAGCGTATTGCTGTTCGAGTCAATTGCTTGACTCAACAGGACATGGAGGCCGGCGGCTTCTTCTGGATGGATCGTGATCGCGCCATAGTTCTGGCGACGGTGCAGGATCGTGTCTACCAGGTTTCGTGGGTGCTCCGCCATGTGCAGACATCGCTTTCCTCGGTGCTGCACGTCATGTTTCCGTTGGATGCCGTGCCAACGACCCTTGCAGGTCTTCTGACGAAGTTTTGGAGTGCCAGCAATGTCAAGGAGCTGGTGCGGCAGCAGCTCGTCGCAGGGGTGAAGGCTGCCTTGTCTCTTGTGAGGGTGCACCGTCCTGATGTAGATTTGGCTGCTGTGGCGACTGGGCCACCTCCTCGACCAGATGGTGGCGAGTGGAATATGCGTCCGCATTACGCGGCTGTAAGGCAGTACGCCGAACAGATTGTAGATTTGTTTGAGCAGCGTGCTCAGGTTATTCTTCAGAATAGGTAGGACCTGAAAATAAACAGATAAATGTAAAATTTGTATATTGCGGCTGGGCGTGTATGTGCCCTTTGTTGTAAAGGTTCGCTTATTTGCGAGCACGCAGTGCTTTGATTGAGTACGTGCCCTTTTCGTTTGCCTGACGTGGTTAGCTACTTAGGTGTACACGTTTTGTCCTCAGTCGATAAAATCGTGAGGTGGGGGGAGCCCCCGAATGCGTATGTAGCATGTAGTAAAGTTGCAGAAAATAGTCAACCGAGGGTTGCGGGCGAGGTACTTAGCTTTATTTATATCGTAATGGAGGAGGTACATGATTCGGCTGAGTAGCCTTGGCTAAAAGCCTTATTGAAAGTAAAGGGGGGTAGGTCGCTACGGGCAGAATCGTCGCAGGTGCGAGACGTTCCACGGGTTGGAGTATGCGACTCCAGACTCCACCTGCTTGAGGCGATAGGCGCCACCTGGGATGACTTCGGTGATGACATAGGGTCCTTCCCATGGCGAATCGAGTTTGTTCGGTCGCTTTTGCTTGAGTCGCAAGACGAGGTCTCCTTCGACGAAGGACCTTGGGCGCAGCCGGCGGCTGTGATAGTTGCGGAGACTCTGCTGGTGCACCGCTGATCGAGCGGCTGCTATATCCCGCGCTTCATCGAGTGTGTCGACGGCGTCTTCGAGTGCAGCCGTGGATTCGGCTTCGCTGTAAGCGACGACTCGTGGAGCCTGGTGGCGTACTTCGGCTGGTAGCACGGCCTCAGCTCCGTGCACCATGAAGAACGGTGTGTAGCCAGTGGAGCTGTTAGGCGTAGTCCGTAAGCTCCAGAGGACAGACGGTAGCTCTTTCGTCCAGTTTCCAGCTTTGTGCTCGAGTGAGCTCATGAGGCGCTTCTTGATGCCAGCGCCGATTAGGCCGTTGGCCTTTTCCACTTGCCCGTTTGTTTGCGGGTGTGCCACTGAGGCATACGTGATATTGATCCCGAGGCCTTCGCAGAAGTCCTGGAATTCTTCGGAGATGAAGTTCGATCCGTTGTCGGTGATGATGCTGTGCGGTACGCCAAACCTATAGACAATGGATTCGAAGAACTTGACGGCGGTTTTGCCCTTCTGGTTGGTGACTGGCATGGCTTCGATCCACTTGGTGAATTTGTCGACTGCGACCAGGAGGAAGACGTGTCCTCCTTTCGAAGATTTTGGCAGTTTGCCGATCATGTCAAGGCCCCATTGGGCAAAAGGCCAGGCTATGGGTATGGGTCGAAGTTCGGACCCAGGTGCGTGCGGTTTGTCGGCAAACCGTTGGCACCCGTTGCATCTTCGGACAATGTCTTTTGCGTCACTCATGGCCGTTGGCCAGTAGAATCCTGCTCGCAGAGCTTTGGCGACGAGGGAGCGGCTACCTGCGTGGTGGCCACAGATGCCCTCGTGGATATCTTGGAGTATGGCTTTGCCGTCGTTGATGGTGACGCACCGTTGTAGTACGCCCGTAATGCTGCGTTTGTACAGCTCGCCGTTGATGATGGTGAAGGCTTTTGACCGACGAGATACGCGCCGGGCATCTGTCGGGCTGTCTGGCAATTCTCCGTTTATCAGGAACTGGAGGTATGGACGTGTCCAAGTTTCTTCGACTGCCATGACCTGCATCAGGTTGACCATGGCGACTTCGGTATCCAACTTTTCGGGTCCTTCATGACCTTCGGGTAGCGTAGCCCCCGAGTGTTCTGCTTCTTCGGGTGATCCCTTGGGGAATTTCCGCTTGATGGATGGCACGCAGATCTGTTCGAGGAACACACCTGGTGGTACCTTTGCACAAGTGGAGCCGATGTTGGTGAGTCTATCGGCCTCCTCGTTGATCTCTCTTCCAACGTGCCGAAGTTCGCAGCCATCGAATTCTCCTTCGAGTGCGTTGTATAGCGCGCGGTACGCGATCATGTTTTCGGCGTGTGCGTCGCACTCATTCATCGTCTGCTGTACGACAAGGTTGGAGTCACCGTAGATGACCAGGCGCGTTGCGCCGCATATTTTTGCCATCTTCATGCCGTGGATGAGGGCTTCGTATTCGGCCTTGTTGTTGGAGGCTCTGAATTTCATCCGAAGGACGTACTTCATCTTGTCACCTTGCGGGGAGGTCAGTATGACTCCTGCCCCTGCTCCGGCTTCGCGTTTGGAGCCGTCGAAATGCATTGTCCAGGACTGCGACATGTCTGGTGTGTCAGGCAGCTGCAGCTCCATCCAGTGCACCAGGAAGTCCGGAAGGACTTGAGATTTGATTGCGTGTCGCTTCTCGTAGATGATGTCCAGGGGTGATAGTTCAATGCCCCACAGGGCCACGCGTCCTGTGGCCTCTGGGTTATTCAGGATGTTGTTTAGGGGTGCCTCGTTGGCGACCATCACGATGCTCCTGGAAGTAGTGGCTCGGTCGTCGAGCCGTCATGAACACGCCGTGAAATGACAGTAGTGCGGGTACCGCTGTTTTGTTGGAGTGAGAACCTCGCTGAGGTAGTAAATTGTGAGTTGTACACCGTGGGTCTTGCCTTCTTCGGGTCTTTCGACTACGAATCTTGTCTTGACCACACGGTGTGTGGCTGCTATGTGCTACAACAGGGGCTCGCTCTTTTAGGCGTGACCAAAGCAGGCGAGGTGGAGAGGAGCCGCTTGAGGCTTTCGAATCGTCGTTGGCCACGGTGTCCACTCGAACTTATGCGCCTTGCGCAGCTACCGGTAAATGGTAGGGCCTTCTCGCCCATGCGGTGATGAACACTGCTTAGTGTCTTGCTAAATCCTGCGAGCTGCTGAACGCCCTTGAGGTTTTTCGGCTTCTCCATTGTCATGATAGCTTTGATTTTCTTCGGGTTCGCTTTGATCCCTCGTTGAGAGATGAAGTACCCGAGCAGCTGACCCGAGGGGACACCGAAGGCGCACTTTTCTGGATCGAGCTTGATCCTGTAGCGATCAAGGTTGTCGAACGTCTCGCGGAGATCGTCGATGAGTGTTCTTGCTTCCTTGGTTTTTATGACTATGTCGTCAACATAGACTTGGACGTTGCGACCGATCTGGTCCTTGAGGCAGCTGCATGCATCGCTGTACGTGGCACCCGCGTTCTTTAGCCGAAGGGCATTGTGTTATAGCGATATACTCGAGCGGTGTGATGAACGCCGTTTTTCTTGATCTTCGACCTTGAGTCGAATCTGGTTATAGCCTGAGTAGGCGTCGAGGAAGGAGAGTTTCTCACAACTGCGGTCGAATCGATGATCCGTCGATCCGAGGAAGAGGAAGTGGTCCTTAGGGCGGTGTTTATTTAGTGACGTGAAGTCCACGCACATCCGCAGGATGTCCGTGTCCTTCTTCGGGACCATCACCGTGTTTGCCAGCCACTCGCTTTCCTTGATTTCCCGGATGAAGTCTGCTGCGAGTAATCTGTTGATCTCCTTGCCGATGGCTTCGGCTCGTGGCTCCGACAGTCTTTAGATGGACTTGGCGGCTTGGTGTGCAGGAAGACATTGAGTGCGTGCTCGGCGAATTCACAGGAACTCTGGCATGTCCGCAGGACACCGGCAAAGATTTCCAGCGCTCACGGAGGAATTCGACGAAGGCGCCTTCCTGATCTTGAGGTCGTTGGCGATCAGCGCCGTCTTGAGGCATCCGTTGGATGGACCCGCACCTTCTTGGTGTTGATGGTGGAGTCGAAAGACATGTCGGTGCGTTACGCTTTGTGGTTGGGGTAGCCCATTGTCCGTCACCTCGCGGAAGCCTTACAAGCTCGTCTTGCATGCGAAAAGACGGGAGATTTTGTTGAAATCCACTGTCGCATTGGTCCGATCGGGTGAAGCTCCGTGGACTGTGATGGCCCTTGGTCCTGGCATCTTGAGTAGTAGGTATGCGTAGTGTGGGACGGCCAGGAACCTTGCGAATGCTACACGTCCCAGGATGGCGTGGTATTGCGACGGCCAGTCCACCACTTCGAATTCTAGGCGCTCATGCCGAAAGTTGTCCGGCTGCCCGAAGATGACGTCGAGCCCTATTTTGCCCAGGGGGAAGATGCCCTTCCCTGGGACAATGCCGTGGAACGTTGTGTCTGATTGTTCCAGGCTGCATTGCGGGATCCACATAGCTGCTAGAGTGCTTGCGAACATTAGGTTGATGCCGCTGCCGCCATCCATGAAGACGCGACTCATCTCGAAGCCTCCGATCTGCGCCTCTAGCACCAGGGCAGCATGACCTGGGCGAGGGATCTGGCAAGGGTGATCCGCGCGAGTGAATGTGATGCAGGACTCCGATCCGCTGAGGTACTCAGGGATTGCATGCGGAGTTGCTACGGCCAAGTTGATTTGTCGGGTGATTTTCTTCTGCACCCTATTTGTGGGGCGTCCCTTCTGTATCATATTGAGTGCTCCTTTTGGTAGGGGGTATGCGACCCCGGCGTTGTGTTGTGCTGGTGCGACTGGTTGATTTGGACCTCCAATAGGCGGCGGTGGAGGAGCTCCGTGTGCTATTTCACCTGGCACGGGTGCGTTTCCGAATGCAGGGATTGGAGCTTGTTGCCTCATCTGCATCATGCCTTCGCTGAGTTTTTGGAACTCGCGGCAGTCCTTGAGCATGTGGCTAGCTTTCTTTTTGCCATCTTGTTTGTCGATGTAGAAGTGGATGGTGCATGGACCCGAAAGTTTGTCGAATGCTGAGGGTCCGTTGTCGCGGTCGCGGCGTTGCCATGACTGCGTTGGTCGTCCGTTGTCGCGGAAGTTTCCGCTGCGGTATCCTCCGCTGTTGCGGCTGTTGTCATTACGGCGGTCGGCGTAGCCGGCTGCGACCATGTCGGGTCCGTCGCGGTCCTCGTAGACGCGCGATCTCCTCTTGATGCGGCCTTCGCGTCTTTGGCCGTAGTCGTCCTCTTCATCTGATTGCGCCCGCTGGATGCAATCTTCGCTGTCTGCCCAACTGTTGGCGATTTCCATGAGCTGGTCGAGTGTCTTGGGCTTTACACGTCCAAGTTTCTCCTTGAAGTCTGGGCGTTTGACGCCGTCCCTGAAGGCGTCGATGGCCCGCTCTTCGGAGATGTGTGCTGCGGAGTTCTTGGTTGTAGACCAGCGTAGTATGTACGAGCGAATAGATTCACCCGTTCTCTGAGTGCAGGCTCGCAATTCTTCAATTGAGGCGGGTCTCTTGCTGGTGCCTTTGAAGTTTCGGATGAAGCTATAAGCGAGCTCCTCCCAGCTTCGGATGGATCCTGATGATAGGCTGCTAAGCGGACCCGCGCGCCTTTGTCATGCGGTGAAGGCATTGCATGGCGGTTTCTTTGTTGCCTCCGTGAAGCTTAACGAATGATGATGGTCAGCGAGCAGGATTTTGGATCTTGCGTCGTTGAACTTGAGTATCAAAGGAAGTTTGAAGTTGCGTGGCATCTGTGTTCGCGGACGGATCTGCTGAAATCGAGCCCGCGAGTTCTCCGTCTTCATCCATCTCAGATTCGAGCGAGCATGCACGTTTGGCGCGTGCTTTGTCGATCTTGCTGTGTAAGCTTGTCTCTGGCGTCGTAGTCGCGTTTATGGCGGTCTGAGCTCTTCTTCCTTCGAGGAAGATCGTGTTCCTCTTCCTCTTCGGATGAGGAGTGGGGCTCGGTCGCGCTGGCGGAGCTTTCTTCTTCGGCTCCGTGGGGCGTCTTCGTGAGCGCAGCTCCGATTAGTCCTAGTCCGGTGAGTGCGGACTTATGCATGGCCCTTTTGGGTCCCTCCGAAGGTGGGTGAGCCACGAGATCTGTGATGGCTGCCATGATCGCAGCTTGTGGCGTCTTGGGTGATGTTGCCGTCGGCGTCCATATCCATGAGCGATGTGTGGAGAGTTCGGGTCACGTCACGCTGCTCCTTGGTCCATGTTTTCCACCCGAGGCGGTGCTTGTTTCCCTGGTTTCCGTTTGTGCTAGAGCCGGGTCGCATGGCGGAGCGCAGCTCGTCGCGTGCCGGACTCGAGGCTGCTTTCTTGCGTATGTCGAGCGTCTCCTGCATCTTGACTTGCTTCTTGTGCTCCTCGATGAGGAGGTAGTGGTATGCCCTCAACAGATCACGTGGGGAGTCCAGAGGTAGGACTATTTCGCCTGCGACGGCGCGGCGTGCTTCGACCCATCCTTCTTTGCTAAGTTGGATGAGGTGGCCCCTGTTTTCCCCGTCTTCGCCGTTTCTGTCCTGCGGGTTGGGGTTGGGCGGCGGGTTAGGCGTTTCCTCGTCGGTTTGGATGACTGCGCGCATGAATAGCGCCTGATTGGTTAACTGCTGCCTCCACTTTCGGATCCGGAACCGTGGGTCCCTTCATCCGAAGGTGGATCGCCAGATCGGAGTTGCAATGCTGCTATAGAACTCATCTGTTGATGGTGACGTCGTAGCAGTGTGGAGCCCACGGCGGGCCTGATTGGGCACGGGCACCCGTTCGAGGCGGAGGTGCCGGTTGTCCCACAGGCGAAGCTCCTGAACAAGATTTCGAGTCCGTCGCCTACGGGCTCGAAATCCTTCATGGTACCCGGCGAGTGGGCGGTGAAGTCGAAAGCGCCGAAGAGGAGGCGATTCTCCGTCGCCGCGGAGTTGTAGATCGATCGGGTCGGAACCGTCATGACCGCACAATCAGCAGCCCCAGTTCCCACAGACGGCGCCAATTGACGAGGTTTAATCTCGTCAATGCCCATTGTTATGGACTTGGGTTTTGGAGAAGATGGGGATGTTGGAGATCGTGGCACGGTTAACAGACAAGCAACCAGGGGACACAAGATTTACCCAGTTCAGGCCCCCGGAGGGAAAACCCTACTCCTGCTTGTCTGCTCTTTGATTACGGCGGAACCGAAGGTTACAGGGTGCGCAGATTCAATCTGGCGTGTCGAGTTCTAGGTCTATTGTGGGATACCCCCTCGTTGGACCCTCCTAGCCTTTATATATGAGGAGGCTAGGTCTCAGGTACCGACACGAGTAGGTTACAAGTTGTTTTCAAACTCTAGTCTTGTTCTCCAAGGATCCGAAGACGTTATGGGCCTTGGCCACCCGAAAATCTTCATGGGCCAGCGTATGTCTGCCGTGGGCCTTCCTTGGGCTGGACTAGGTATGCTGAAGTTACGTACCCGTAGGGTATAACCATGTCAGTACCGACATCAATCTATATCTCGGGATGTTGAAAGAGGAGCTAGCCACGTTATGGGAATCTGGAGCCAATACTTACGATGCCGTCGCACAAGATTATTTCACTATGAGAGCCGCGTTGGTCACTACGGTGCAAGACTATCCAGGTTGCGGGTATATCTCGGGGCAGGTTATCCAAGGATTCTGCGCATGCGTTAGGTGCATGGATAACACAAGCTATCTCCAACTAGAGAAAGATCCAAGGTCATCGAAAACCGTGTTCATGGCGCACCGGAGGTGGCTCGGCAAGAATGATCCATGGAGAAAACGTGGAGACCTGTTCGATGGCAAATCAGAGACCCGAGGAATCCCAGAGCGTAGGGAAGCGAAGAAGTGGAAGAGTTGCTGAAAAACTGGAAAGATTGTCCTAAGCACGGAAAGAAGCGAAAGAGGCGCAACAAGACAAGCTGATGAAGGTATGGAAAACAAGGTCTGTTTTTACGGGAGTTGCCATCTTGGAAGTTTCTCCGCCGCCTCATAGCCTCGACATCATGCATATAACGAAAACGTGTGCGAGTCCGGTCGCCACCATAATCAACATGCCAAATAGGACGAAAAGATGGTCCGAAAGCAAGGCCACGACCTGATATGCTTGGGTATCCGGAAGGAGCTTCACGGAGGGCCTTTTCTCCGATGATCAGGAAGATGACGATGATCATGAGTCGGAGACGACACAAGGTCGTCGGAAGGGTAAAAAGTTCAAGAAGAGCGAATATTACTGCCTCCTTCTTGCTTCACTCTAAGCCGGATGAGATCAAATAGTTTTCAAGTGCCTTCTAGGAGTCAAATTTCCTTACGGCCACGGGCAAGATAAGCGAGATACCTAGGCAACGAGGCGGCAGGTTTAGTGGCATGAAGTCTCACGGTATGTCGTGCTAATGACGCAGTACTTCGGTCGCACTAAGAGGGATAATGGGCGAGCACGTCCAAAGCGTTATTTGGCCTATGCAAGTTTTTCGGCGTCATCTCTAGGAAGTTGATTGGCTTGAATCAGCTCGAAGGCTACAGGAGGAGATCGTGGTGATACTATGTGAGCTTGAGGTCTACTTCCCACCGCATTCTTCGACATTATGGTGCATCTGCTGGTCCATGTGGAGGACATCGTACAACTCGGGCCGATGTTCCTCCGCAGCATGATGGCGTTCGAAAGGATGAGCGGACACATCAAAGGATACGTTATACAGGTCCCGTCCGGATGGAAGCATAGCCAAGGGCTTTCGGCGAAGAGTGCATCTCTTTCTGCATGAATTATCTGAACGCCGAGAACCATGTCGATCTTCCGTCAGCAGACACCTTGGCAAGCTCGGCGGATCTGGTCACCGAGAGGGTAAATCGCATCGCGCATGCAGACTTCGATTTTCGACGCACAGACTTTGATCGAGCAAACCTCGTCGCGCTACAGCATTTAGAACTGGTCGATCCTTGGGTACAGAAGCACAAAAGGTTAATCGAGAAGAAGTACAGTGACCGGGGCATACAGAGGACGCAGGGAGAAATAATCAAAGAGCACAACTCAGATTTCACGCGTTGGTTTAGGCAGACGCTCCTTGATAATCCCAGCCGCATTCTTACGACACGAAAAGATCATATTCACCTTGTCGCAGGGACCGATGCAAAACCTGGTGACCTATCAGGCGTATGATATCAACGGCTACACATTCTACACGGAGGAAAAGGACAACAAGTGTGATTATCAGAACTCAGGCGTAACGTCGGAATTCTGCACCGATGACAACGTGAAGGAAAGATTCTACGGAAGAATCGAGGAGATCTGGGAGCTCGACTACTGTGGAGAAAAGGTGCCGATGTTCCGTGTCAGATAGGCAAAGAGCATCGAAAGAAAAGACCGGTATTTCACAACCATGGTTATGTTGGAATTATACCCTAGAGGCAATAATAAAGATGTTATTATTATAATTCTTGTTCATGATAATGTTTATATTCCATGCTAGAATTGTATTAAGCGGAAACTTTAATACTTGTGTGGTTTGTGAACAACACCGTGTCCCTAGTACGCCTCTATGGACTAGCTCATTGATCAATGATGGTTAAGGTTTCCTAACCATAGACATGAGTTGTCAATTGATAATGAGATCATATCATTGGGAGAATGATATGATGGATAGACCCAAACTAAGCGAAGCAATTAGATCGTGTCATCGTGTTCGTCTTTGCGAAGCTTTTCTTATGTCAAATATTATATTCCTTAGACCATGAGATAATACAACTCCCTGGTATCGGAAGAAAGCTTTGAGGTCATCAAACGTCATCCTATGCGAGGGTGATCATAAAGGTGTCTCTCAGGTGATCGGAAAGTATCTGTTGGGTTGTATGTATCGAGATGGGATTTGTCCCTCCCAAGTCGGAGAGATATACTTCGGGCCCACTCGGTAATCGATATCAACACCGCTTGCAAGCATGTGGTTAAGGAGTTAATCACAAAGTGATATCGGATTACGGAACGAGTAAAGTACTTGCTGTGAACGAGATTGAACTAGGTATGACGGTACCGACAATCAAATCTCGGGCAAGTAAAAATATCGCGAGACGAAGGGAATATATATATGGGATTGATTGAATCCTGGCATCGTGGTTCATCTGATATGATCATCTATGAATGTGTGGGAGTCAATATGGGTTTCTAGACCCCGCTGTTGATTATTGATAAAAGATCATGTCTACATATTCTCGAACCCGCAGGGTCACACACTTAACGTGTCTCGACACTAGGATAGATTGGATAATTGGTTTATGAGTTTTTGTTCGGAGTCTCGGATGGGATCCGGGACATCACGAGAGGTTCCGGAGTGGTCCGGAGAATAAGATTCATATAACGCAGTGCAGTTTTTGGAGTTCGGAATTGTTCCGGGTTAATCGGTATTGTACCGAAAGCTTCTAGAACCTTCCGGAAGGGGACCAACGTGGCCCCACCTTCTGGGAGGGGGCATGGGCCTATGAGGGAGTGCCCTGGCCGCATTGGGCCAGGGGCACAAGGCCCCATAGGGCCCAGCCGGCCAAGAGAGGTTTAAACTCTAGATAGAGCTTCTAGAAGGGGGGTTTCCTTGCCCCCCACTCTTCCTCCTTGGGGCCGCCGGCCTTGGCTTGGGGGAGGGGCTAGGGCTGCGCCCACCCATCTATATAGAGAGGGCTGGGGGCACACCAACCCCCTACACCTTCCCCTCCAACCCTAGCCGCCCTGCTGCCCTCCTCTCTCCCTCCCGACTGCTTGTAGGCGAAGCCCTGCTGCAGAAATTCTCCACCAATTGCACCGCGCCGTCGCGTTGTAGATCCAACCCATCTCTCCACCATACTTGCTGGACCAAGGAAGGAGGAGACGTCGAGGTGCCGCACGTGTGCATCTCACGGAGGCATCGCCACTTGTGGTGCTAGATCGGATCGGAACGCGAGGAGGAGAAGCGAGTACGACTACATCACCCACGTTCCGACGAACGTTCCGCTATGCGAATCTTCAAGGGTATGAAGATCTAATACAATCTCTCTCGTTGTTCGCATCTCCTAGATTAGATCTTGGCTTCCCTCTGTTCGCATCCGTAGAAAATTTTGATTTACTATGCCGCGAAACCCTTCAGGTTATACCCGAAGCAGCCAAATCCAAGGCCGCCGGTGCAAACGTGGCCGCAAAAAATGAACCGTGGGTACTGGCTACCAAAGTGGACCAATGTTTTTTCATTACTGACCCGACAAAGCCTAGCCGTGTTGTCGTGAGGAGAGGAAAAAGAAACATCATCGGAATGGATGGAGTCGCCAACGAGCAAGACTTGACCAGTCTGGCGATCAAAGATTGATGACGACGACTACGATGCAGCAACATACATCACAAGAAGAAAAAGGACAACCGTACCCAAAAAAGGTAGCCCGTTCGAAAGAAGAAACATTAAAGTGCCGAGGCTAAATTATTCAACCGCGACAAAGAAGGGAAAAAAGATTGTAAAACGCTAGCTCAAAAAATATTGTAAAACGCGTGGTCGAAAAAGATTGTAATATTCATGGACAAATTATTATGAAATTTAGTTATACTTTAAATCATATTTGTACCACTTTTATGACATATATTATCACTTTTGGGCATTTTTGGAATATTTAAAAGTATTTTAAAATCAAAATAAAACTTCTATGGCATATATCACCACTTTTGGGCATTTTTTGGAATATTTAAAAGTATTTTTAAAATAAAAACAAAAAATTGGGGCACCAGGATTCGAACCTGGGTGCTCTCAGGTTTAGAATAGAGTAGTGGGCAGAACCAATGGGATAGGCTAGTATAGTTGTTAGCTAGTGGGGCTATAGTTCTCTTATGCAGTAGTTAGAAGCCGATAGGCGTAGCACACTAGCCCATAGTGCGCTACAGATATCCGTAGCGCACTATGGCTCAGTGCGCTACGCCTAAGTGGCTTTATCCACACGTGGCGCCCGACCCCCTCTCTCATCCCCATCTCTCCATCTCTCAGCCCGAGCACGATCCGCCGCCGCCGCCGCTCTCGATCCGCCGCCGCTGCGTCTGAGGAGGAGGAGGCCTGCCCGCGCCCGAGGAGGAGGAGGAGGTCCGCCCGTGTCCGAGGAGGAGGTCCGCCCGCGTCTCAGGAGGAGGCCCGTGTCCGAGGAGGAGCAGCCGCCGTGTCTCAGGAGGTGGAGGCCGCCGTCGTCCGCCCGTCGTTGTCCGCCCGTCGTCCGCCCGTCAGAGGTGAGCGTCGCCTCTCCCCTCTCTCCCTCTCTCCCCTCTCTCCCTCTGAAATTCACTCACCTTGTCCTCATCTTTTTTATCAACACAATCTCAGTCTAGTAATACAATTTTCACTACTAGATAGCATCAGCAAATCAGTCTAGTAATGGAGGATGCGACCTATTTATCTAATTTGCTAATGGAATTAAAAACTCCATTTTACATTATTGGTTGTTGGCACCTGTTTTGCTAAGGATACAACCACAGACTTACTTGTTCAATACGCTTGACTGCAAAAGCAATCATCCTCCCCTTTCTAAGTAACTGGATTTTCTCAACAAGCCAGTCATCAAATGTGTCTCCCATTCCTAATTGCAGTATTTGCTTTGCTACCCAAATACCAAGGTTACAGTTATAGATGCTAAATATTAGAAATCGTAATCAAGGGTGTAGAAATAACTCACCTGATCCAGCCTCCATCTTGGAGCTGAAAAATCACATCAACCAGATGAAATATGGGGGCACTAACATTTGGAGCCATCACTTTGCATTAAAATAGGTATAAAGTTGTCAACCAGGTAGCTGCTGCATCACATAGAATTGAAGTAAAAGAACACCAAATTGGAAAATTGTTTGCAAAAAAACAAAATATAGCTTGAGCAGATATGAAAAATTGATGGTAAGAATTGCAGAAACTATCAGAACTTACATCATTAGGAGTCACTGGGTATCTATCAGATTCCAAAACTTGAGATGAATAATCGGTTTGACTTGGCAGCATTTTCTTATGGTCTCCTGACTTTATTGAAAAGCGAGTAATCGTTACATTCGGATCACTTCAGTGGTCTTGATAGATATTAGCACTTGAGTTGCTAACACTAGTTTCCAAATTCTGATCCGTCTTTCCTTTCCTCGGTCTCAAACCATCAACAAAAGCAAAGTCCTTATCATTTTTATGCGTTATCATTTTGACATTCACTTACAGATTGTCTCACAGAAGATAAATTTCCATTCAAAGCTTTGGGAGAATTCAATGATTTTGCACCCTTCTCATTTGATCTTACATCTAAATTGACTGCATGAAATCAGCATATAGGCATTAAAGCGCACAAGAAATTTAGAAAGAGCAACTAGCTAGCTACTTAACTAAAGGAGATCACTCACTGACGGATTGCAGATAAGCGAGAGAGAATCTGTGAAAATGTATGTCTGTAACAAGGAAATTTCAGTTACACACAACAGTTTGAAAAAGGTTGGGCAAGGTATGGTTTAGAAGACACTAACCTGTGAATCAACACTTAGAAAATCCCAGACTTCAATACAGCTTGAAACAGTAGGGATCTGAAGAAGATTACAGTAGAATCAGCGAGTGTTATCATATAGTCAGAATTTAACCAAACTTAATGACCAGATAACATAGCACTATGGAATGCAACCATGACAAAATATAATTGTTGATTTAAAGGTTTACAGACAACATAAAAATCACAGAGAAAATTGCTGTCAATTGCTGCTGTCATTTGTATTCTCATTTGCTTAGTAAAGTAGTAAAGAAAACTTTTGCATCAATTGCTCTTTGTCGATTGTAAACATGTATGCTTGGGTTTTAGTTGCTGCTATCAATTTCTTGGGTTTTATTTGCTGCTATAAATTATTTATTTGTAGTAAAATGGAACTTTGATGTCATTTTCTTGCTATCAGTTCCTTGCTGTCATTTTCTTGCTTGCTATCATTTGTGCTTCTAAGTTAGATGTTGTAGGATTGCAGCAAATGACAGCAAGCATTAAAGTGCAATTGGTTATGAAGCACTTGAAATTGTGCTTGTGCTTGTATATGAAGCACTTTATTATGTGTGTATGCAGGTTCTTGTATGAAATGAGTCCCGATTCTTGCCGGAATGTTGATTAACTTCCGTTTGGTAATCGGGCACTCTAGTTAAGAAAATTAGCAAAGGTCATGCGGATTTTTCCGTGCATTTAACCAATTATTTGTTTTTTATTAGTGCAAAGATGTGTGACAACGACGAGGCTGGATGTTCTAAGCGCATCAGCGCTGAAGGAGAACTCAGACCTCCAAATAAACAATTGACATTCTGGGAGGTGGCCCAACGGCTAGAAGACGATGAAGAATACCATCCTTCGGAGAGAGAGGATGATGAGATGGAAGACGTGGAGGAAGAAGCCGAAGGAACGGTGGACGATGAAACCACGATGGCGGCGAGGCACGAGAGTGGTAGCAACCCTCCTAAGAAGAAGAAGAAGCCGAAGGACGGCGCCCGAACACGGTCGGCACGTCGGGGAGGAGAAATGCAAGTGAGCCCATCGGGGTTCCTTTGGAGCCGCCCTTGTCGTCAAAGATGCTGGGAAAGTGGCGGCGATCACCGGACAACCATCTCGATCAACACCGAGAATCTCGGCATAAAGATAATGTCCACTTGCGCACACTCCTCTTGAGAAGTCGCACGCAAGATACAAGTTCCCGCTAAGTGTCGAACACAAATTATCATGGCAACGAAGTAAACAAATCCGCCCTCACAAAGATGAGCACAGCCCTGGCCAGCTGGAGAACCTGGATAAAGAAGAAGATCTATAAAGAAGGCAAAAGTCTCGAGGAGATCCAGAAGATTGACCCGCAGATCACCGAAGATCAGTTCCGGGAGTTCAAGGAGAGGTGTGACTCCGAAAGAGCCCTGGCCAATAGTAATCGGGGAAAGGTGCTGCAGGCGATGAATATAGGTCATCACCATCTCAGATCTGGTGGATACAGAACCGCGGAGGCCAAATGGAATAAGGAGGACGGAGAGTATAGATCCAAGGGGATAGAAAACCCCTTTGCTAAATTCGAACCCGGGCAGGTTCGAAACTTCATCAGGGCCCGTTACCACGTGGACCCAAAAACCAAACAACTCACCGCGGATCCTGCGGTGAAGGAATTCGAGGAAATTGTGGTAAGTATAATCTAATTACCGCGGATCAACACGATTGCAATCTAATCGATGATCTAAATGATTCACTGTTACTTCTTCTGCAGGAGGAGGAAATTGTTGCTAGTCATGGATCCCAGGGGTCGATGGCGGCCACCCGGTGGGATAACCCTTTTAACAGGGCGATGAACCGGGCCAAGAAAATAGAGCCGGCTACGAAGAAGCCGTCGTCGGGAAGGAGCGAGGAGGAAAACCGCGAGGTTCAAGAACTTAAGGCACAAGTGGCGCGGATCCCGCAGATCGTCCAAGACAACCTGGCAATCACCCTCACGTCCTTCCTGCCTACCTTGGTGGAGTCAATAGCGAACTGGAGTGCGGGTGGTCGAGTAGGGCCGTGCCCGATTCCAAGCATGGTCAGCAGCCACTCGAACAACGCGCGGCAAGCCGAGGCGAACTACATGTTCGTGACTCCGCCCGCTAGCACCGCGGCGCCGCAAGTGTTGGTGACTCCCCCTGCCATCACTGTGGCGCCGGAGTACATGTTGGTGCCCCCTGCCATCGTCGCGGCGGCACCGGAGCTCCAAGCACCCGTCGGTAGGGAGAATACACCGGCGGCCAGCACCACGCCATCAAGCAGCCCTTCCGTCTCTTGCACGCCCGTCGCCGTATGCGGTGCGTCGACATTAGCCGATCTCGACGCCATCACGGTAAAAAATTGCTTTAATTACCGCCTTTCATGCCATCTATTACTCTTATGGCATCTCGCTCTGACGACGCCGTACATGTTTTCCGCAGACGGATGTTCCTTGCACTCTCTTATGCTACGTGAACAACGAGCTGAGGGATGTTGCCAAGGGTACCATCGTTCAACCCTTGCAGCGCATGTTCCACTCAAAGCCGATGCGGATAAGCGTGCAGTGGTTAAAATTAGTCGGTGCTAAGGGGCTGCGATGACTGGAACCTCCCATTCAACCCCGAGGCGGATGAAGAAGAGCCGTCATCCTCGAACTTTCTTGACTTATTCTTGCTATGGCCAAAGAGCATGATCCGTTTGGGGCGGCGGGGCCATCACGCCCAGAACAACAGACCGCTTTGTCGTGCAGCGACAAGCGGTGGCAAAACCTACCGCCCTCGTCGTCACCTCCACGCGGTGGGTCGGATGATCATGTTGATGATATGCACATGGCGCGAGATCCGCCGAGGGCGACGAAGACTGGAATGATCACTTCTTCAGACTCGGTTTGGCAACGAAGAAGACCTAGCTGGTGGCCCCCACAGAAAGCCACTATCACCAAGCGTTTGTTTGGTTCTCGAGAGCGCCTCCAGCTTGCGCCTTCTGAGCCAGCTGATACAAACAACCGCCCTTTATTCTAAGCCTGACACACTACATAGGGCGGCGGTGCTCAGATTGCAGTGCTGCCCGCTCTCCAAAAAGGAAAAAGGGCAGGAAAAGAAAATCTAGCAGCTCGAGCCGGCGGTGGCGTCAACAAGCGAATCCGATCAGGTTTCGGACGGGCCACCAAGACCGAGGGTATTATGTGGAGATTCATGTGGCGGGTGAGCCCATGCTACCTAAGAATTTGCGGAAGCTTCGCCGATTGAACTGCAGAGTGTGCATGACAGCGTCTTGACGATAGAGACGCCTTCTATCGGAGAAAGATCCTCGCACCCGGTATTCGTGGTTAAGGTGCCACCAGCTTGGGCTTCGTCGACAATGCCCTGCGGATCTGTTCTTCCTGCGGTTCGACGACATCTTCAATATGTTCCACCTATACCCGCTGCACTATACCATGGTCCGTCTGCTTTCTCTCAGCACTGGCCATGCAGATCATTAGAGAGAACACACGGGCATCGCTATAGTGGACCCCTACTACATGCGTGGCTGCTTGGGTTCCCCCAGCGAAACGATCGTGGCCTCGTACCTAAAAAGAATCCTCGTGGCGAACAAGACAAAGGAATACATTCTCGTGCCTTACTTTCCCGAGTAATTTGTTATTCACTCGCCACCATCGATTGGCTTTATTAGATCATCATCATTCTTTTTCCAACACATTCCATTTGAATTTTTTGCGCAGAGATGAACACTGCACGCTCATCTCCTTATCGCCGAAGCATTCCCACGCCACGTATTTCGACTCGGGGAGTCTAGAAAAGAAGAAAAACTACGACAAGATCAAGGAAGATCCGGATGATGCTCTCACGGCTTTGCCTCGACGGAAGGCACCACCTTCGTGCATACGAAGGTCAAGTTCGGCGAACCGTCTTCAACCACGTAACGGAGTTCCCTGCGTGAAGCAGCGGAAAACAGTAAGAAGGAAGCCTACTCGCACTCCATCACATGAGGGCATTCCTACTTGACCAGAATTCTCTGTTGCCAGATCATCTCAAATAGTGGGCCGAAGCAAAGGCCAAGATCAATGATTCGGATATTAGACAAGAGATGTATCGCATCCAGCAGCAGTTTGGGGCAATCATCTTTCGTGATGTCATGACTTCGGGGGGAATCTTCTACGGAGGAAATACCCCGAATAACCGTGACAGAGAAGATCGCCTAGAGATGCAGGGTGACTATAGGAAGTTCATGACGAGACAGGGCGTCCTCCCGTTCCCTAAGCCGAGCCAGAAGGCTTGATGTTGGCCTAGTTGTAGTTACAAACTATAGATGACCTTTGTGTGTGTGTGGACAAGTGTACTTATCTTATTAGGTTTATGAATCATCGCTTACTTATTTTGCTTATTATTATTATATATCAATCAATGCTTGGTTTTTTTGCTTACTCTTTGGTCCTTTGCTCAATTTGGTCCTTCTTTTTTTCTTTACTCTTTTTTTGAGAATAATGCCGATGATTGAAATGTCGTGGCACACTATATATGTGAATGTGCTATGATGAGATTGTACGCCTTGTGCTATGCACAAGTCCAGGTCTTGTGCATCCTACTTGGCGTACGGTTCCATCGTAGCATATTCCTGTGTCCAACAACCTATGTATATATATGAGACATGCTTTTTGAGTTACTTTGGTCTTTTTCGAGAATAATGCCGATGATTGAAATGTCGTGGCACACTATATGTGAATGTGCTGCGATGGGATTGTTCGCCTTGTGCTATGCACAGGTCCAGGTGTTGTGCATCCTACTTGGCGAACAGTTCTATCGTAGCATATTCCTGTGTCGAACAACCTAGTTATATATGAGGCATGCTTTTTGAGTTTGGTCTTTTTGATTTAGGAGTACTTTCTATAAGTGTATCTTCATATGCGACTTTAATTATATATGTTTTTTTCTCAATCACCGGTCAATTATTATTGTCAACTTATAGATGACGTGGTACGTCGTGTACAAGGGACGGGTTCCCGAAGTCTACGATGATTGGGAAGACTATGGGAGACAGTGCACGTTTCAGCGGCAATAGCTACAAAGGGTACAACACTATGGCGGAAGCTAGATACACGCTATCTAGCGGGAGTTAGGACAAGGAACGGATGAAGACCTACACGTTAACGGTGACAGTGATCATGCTTATCTTCTTTGGTTATTTATCCGCGTTTGTGTCTAGCTAGTTTAGATGTCTAGCGAGCTTAGAGCTCTAACTTGTTCGATCGACACATGTATTCGCATGTCACCAACTACTACTTTGTAACATGATCGAAACAATGTAACTTAGACTATGTATTCATGTATGAGACTATGTATTCATGTATGAGACAATGTAACTACTACTTTGAATCTTGTTTTTCATATTGAGTATCTATATATATAATTGTATATTTTGTATCTGTGTGTGTATATCTGCTGTAATATTGTATATAATCTGTATTGTATATAATCTGCCTCAAAACTAAAAAAAACAAAAAACATCATGTGGCGCATATGGTCTACCTTCAAAGCGCACTATGGAAGCTTAGTGGCGCACTAGGTAGTGCGCCACAGAAGATCCAGTGTAGCACTGCCCAAACATCTGTGGTGCACTAGCAGTGCGCTCGCTGTCTCTACACAACCGTGGCACACTAATGCGCCACGCTGAGAGATAGCCGTAGCGCAAGGCCCATGGTGCACTGCTAGTGCGCCACGGATGATGTTTCCAGGTGCGCCACTAAAGGCCATTTTCCTAGTAGTGCCTAGGGAGAGCTTCTAGAAGGAGGGCGGGAAACTTGCCCCCCACTCCTCCCTCTTGGCTGCCGGCCCTAGGATTGGAGGAGGGGGAAAGGGGCAGCCGCCCACCCCTCTATATAAAGAGGGATGGGGGCGCACCCTCCCCCCACACCTCCTCAAGCCCTAGCCGCCCTGCTGCCCTCCTCTCTCTCTCTCCCTCCCGACTGCGCGTAGGCGAAGCCCTGCCGCAGAAACTCTCCACCGTTTGCACCACGCCGTCGTGTTGTAGATCCAACCTATCTCTCGACCCTACTTGCTGGACCGAGGAAGGAGGAGACGTCGAGGTGCCGTACGTGTGCATCTCTCGAAGGCATCGCCACTTGCGGTGTTGGATCAGATTGGATCACGAGGAGGAGAAGCGAGTACGACTACATCAACCACGTTCCGTCGAACGTTCCGTTGTGCGAATATTCAAGGGTATGAAGATCTCATCTATCCCCCCTTGTTGTTTTCATCTCCTACTCCCTCCGTTTCAAAATATAAGATGTTTTAGCTTTGTGAAGGAAATGTATTTAGACTTGTTTTAGTACGTAGGTTCACTCAACATTGGGATGAATCTATACACTAAAAGAAGTCTAGATTCATTTTTTTTACAAACCTAAAATATCTTATAGTTTGAAACGGAGGGAGTAGATTAGATCTTGGCTTCCACGTTCGCATCCGTAGAATTTTTTTGATTTACTATGCTGTGAAACCCTTCAGTGGTATCAGATCTAGGTCTATGCGTAGATGCGTTTCACGAGTAGAACGCAACATGCTTGTTGCGGGCGTTGATGTTTTCTGTTGCAAGCCTCTTGTTTGTGTACTTCTTATGACGCGGGATAGTGAGATCGAAGTGGTCCAGGCCAACTTTACGCGATCTCGTTCGCGAGACCGGCTCCGCACTTGACGTGTGGCTTGTTCCACACATGCGGCTGGTGGATGCCAGTTTCTCTCACTATAGTTGTCATGGGATTTACACCGGATGTTGGCAACCATAATATCACCGTTGTGGCTTTCCATAGGTAAGAATCTTTCTTAGCTTGTTACTCCCATAAGCCACGTAAAACATGCAACAACAAAGTAGAGGCGTCTAACTTGTTTTTGCAGGGAGTGTTTTGTGATATGGTATGGCCCAAGATGTGATGTGTATGTTGTATGCAATGATCATGTTTTGTAATGTTTCACGACTTGCATGTCGATGAGTACACAATGGCGAGAGCCATATGGTTGTCTTTATAATTGTATATGACCTGTGTGTCAACTTCTTATATGCCATGTAATAGCTTTACTTTATCGCTAAGTAGTTAGCAATAGTTGTAGTTGCTATTCTTGGTGGAGGCAATCATGGTGGAGTAATGGAGATCATGCTGGCACGCACAAGATGGAGATCATTCTTGAGATTGGCTATACCATGTCACATAAAATTATATGCATGTGATGTTTATCCTTTTATGTATCTTATTATGCTTAGATTGCGACGGTAGCATTATAAGATGATTCCTCACTTAAAGATCAAGATAAAATTGTGTTCTCCCCATATATGCACCGTTGCGAAAGTTCGTCGTGTTCAAGCATCACGTGATGATCGGGTGCTATAAACTCTACGTTCACATACAACGGGTGCAAGCCAGTTTTGCACACGCGGAAATACTTGGGTTTGACTTGACGAGCCTAGCATGTACAGACATGGCCTCGGAACACACGAACCGAAAGGTTAAGCATGAGTCATATGAATGATATGATCGACACTTTGTTGTCCACCATTGAAACCACATCTCTTCTCGTGAAGATCGGATTAGGTGTGGTGAATTTGGATCGTGTTCACTAAACAACTTGAGGGATGTTGAATTTAGTGGGAGTTTATCTAGTAATTTGATTAAGTTGAACTAGTTATCATGAACATAGTCTAAATTGTACTTGCAAATTTTGTAGATCAAATGGCTAAGTCCAACTTCAACTTCAACGTTTTTGCTGAGAAAGAAAAGCTTAAGAACAATGGGTCTAACTTCACCAACTGGTTCCGCAATCTGAGAATCATTCTCTCTGGCGGACAAAAGGACTATGTCCTTGAGAAAGCGCTAGGTGACGCCCCTACTGTAGATGCGCCGGCTGATGAGAAAGCTGTTTATCAGTTGCGCAAGGATGATTATGGTGTGATTAAGAGCATCATGTTGTTTGCTATGGAATCGGACCTTCAAAACCGTTTTGAGGAGTTCCCCGGGCCTTTTGAGATTCTTGAGGAACTAAAAACTATGTTTCAGACTCAGGCCCATTCTGAGAGATATGAGATCTCTGAGAAATTCTTTAACTGCAAGATGGAGGAAGGGAGTTCCGTATGTGAGCACGCCATTAAGATGTCGGGCTACACTCAACACCTTGAGCAACTTGACTACAAGATTCCAGAGGAGCTCAAGATTGACAGAGTTCTGCAATCACTCCCTCCTAGCTACAAAGGTTTTGTAGTTACTCATAATCAGATTGGTTTCACTGATACGATCACCGAGCTCTTCGCTAAGCTGAAAGCTGCAGAGGTGGACAACAAGAAAGATAATCGTGTTGATGGTCAACAAGCCCCCCGGCTTTAAGAAAGGTAAGGGTGTAAAGAAGCCCTTCAAGAAGGGCAGCGGCAAGCGCGTTGCCCCTGCAGAGAAGAAGCTCAAGTTTGGACCTAAGCCGGACACTGAATGCTTCTATTGCAAGGACAAGGGTCACTGGAAGCGCAACCGTCCGAAGTACTTAGCGGACAAGAAGGCTGGCACCATCAAAGGTATATTTTATATACATGTTATTGATGTTTTCCTTACTAGCCCTCGTTGTAGTGCCTGGGTATTTGATACTGGTTCAATTGCTAATATTTGTAACTCAAAACAGGAGCTACGGAATAAACGGCGGCTAGCAAGGGGTGAGGTGACAATGCGCGTTGGCAACGGATCAAGAGTTGATGTGATGGCCGTCGGCACGCTCTCCTTAGTTTTACCTTCGAGATTAGTTTTAAACCTCAATAAATGTTATTATGTGCCTGTGTTGAGCATGAACATCATATTTGGATCGTGTTTATTGCAAGACGGTTATTTATTTAAATCGGAGAATAATGGTTGTTCTATTTATATGAGTAACATCTTTTATGGTCATGCACCTGCTGTGAATGGTTTATTTCTTCTGAATCTCGAAAGCGATGAAACACACATCCATAACATTGAGGCTAAGAGATGCAAGATAGATAGTGATAATACTACTTATTTGTGGCACTGCCGCCTAGGTCATATTGGTGTAAAACGCATGAAGAAACTCCATTCTGATGGACTTTTGGAGTCTCTTGATTTTGAATCATTTGACACGTGCGAGCCGTGCCTCATGGGCAAGATGATCAAAACCCCGTTCTCCGGAATGATGGGCGAACAGCGGACTTGTTGGAAATCATACATACCGATGTATGCGGACCAATGAGTGTTTCGACGCGCGGTGGATATCGCTATTTTCTCACTTTTACTGATGACTTAAGTAGATATGGGTATATCTATTTAATAAAACATAAATCTGAAACGTTTGAAAAGTTCAAAGAATTTCAGAATGAAGTGGAAAACCATCGTAACAGAAAGATTAAATTTCTACCATCCGATCATGGAGGTGAATATTTGAGTTATGATTTTCTCACGCATCTTAAAGCAAGCGGAATAGTTTCGCAACTCATGCCA
Source organism: Avena insularis (assembly GCA_023614405.1). Taxonomy (NCBI): domain Eukaryota; kingdom Viridiplantae; phylum Streptophyta; class Magnoliopsida; order Poales; family Poaceae; genus Avena; species Avena insularis. The sequence goes on from CM042691.1 coordinate 410,081,291, forward strand.
CCCGGAGCACCACAGCGCAATGGTGTGTCTGAACACCGGAATCGAACTCTATTAGATATGGTGCGATCAATGATGTCTCTTACAGATTTGCCGTTATCATTTTAGGGTTATGCATTAGAAACCGCTGCATTCACTTTAAATAGGGCACCATCTAAATCCGTTGAGACGACACCGTATGAACTGTGGTTTGGTGCTAAACCTAAGTTGTCGTTTCTTAAAGTTTGGGGATCACGAAGCTTCGTCAAGAAGTTGATCTTTGGACAAGCTCGAACCCAAAGCGGAGAAATGCGTCTTCATAGGATACCCTAAGGAAACTATTGGGTATACCTTCTATCACAGATCCGAAGGCAAAGTGTTTGTCGCAAAGAACGGATCCTTTCTTGAGAAGGAGTTTCTCTCGAAAGAAGTGAGTCAGAGGAAAGTAGAGCTAGACAAGGTTATTGAACCTTCTCTTGAGTTGGAGAGTAGCTCAGCACCTGAAATTGTTCCAGTGCCGTCTGCACCAACAATAGAGGAAGCTAATGACAAGGATCATGAAGCTTCAGACGATGCTACTACTGAACGTCGCAGGTCGACAAGGTCGCGTGCCCCTCTTGAGTGGTACGACAACCCTGTCTTAACTGTCTTGTTAGTAGACGACAATGAACCTGCGAACTATGAGGAAGAGATGATGAGCCCAGACTCTAAGAAATGGCTAGAAGCCATGAAATCCGAATTGGGATCCATGAGCGAAAACCAAGTATGGACTTTGGTGGACCCTCCTAGCGACCGAAAGGCCGTTGAGTGCAAATGGATTTTCAAGAAGAAAACGGACGTGGATGGTAATGTTACTGTCTATAAAGCATGGCTTGTCGCGAAAGGTTTTCGACAAGTTCAAGGTGTTGACTACGATGAGACTTTTTCTCCCGTAGCGATGTTTAAGTCCATTCGGATTTTATTAGCAATTGCTGCATTTCATGATTATGAAATATGGCAGATGGATGTCAAGACTGCGTTCATCAATGGCAACATTGATGAAGAGTTTTATATGATGCAACTCAAAGGTTTTGTCGATCCTAAGGATGCTGATAAGGTGTGCAAACTTCAGCGTTCCATTTATGGACTGAAGGAAGCATCTCGGAGTTGGAACCTTCGTTTTGATCAAGTGATCAAGAGCTTTGGATTTGTTCCAAATTGCTACGAAGCTTGTATCTACAAGAAAGTGAGTGGGAGCTCAGTGACATTCCTAGTACTATATGTGGATGACATATTGATTATTGGAAATGACATTGACATGCTTAACGATGTGAAGAGTTATTTGAACAAATGTTTTTAATGAAAGACCTAGGGGAAGCTGCTTATATATTGGGCATCAAAATCTATAGAGATAGACAAAGACGCCTGATAGCTTTAAGCCAAAGTACATACCTAGACAAAGTTCTGAAAAGGTTCAGAATGGATAAGGCAAAGAAAGGTTCAGTGCCTATGTTGTCAGGTAAGATATTGAGCAAGGCTCAGTGTCCAGCTACGATGGCGATAGAGAAGCTATGTGCAAAGTGCCTTATGCCTCGGCCATAGGTTCTATCATGTATGCCATGCTGTGTACTAGACCGGATGTGTCCAATGCTCTTAGTTTGATGAGCAGATACCAAAGTGATCCAGGAGTGGAACACTGGACAGCCGTGAAGAACATCCTATAGTACTTAAATAGGACTAAAGAAATGTTCTTAGTCTATGGAGGCGATGAACAGCTTGTCGTAAAAGGTTACGTCGATGCTAGTTTCGACATCGACAAGGATGATTCTAAATCTCAGACAGGATACATTTATATTTTGAATGGAGGAGCTGTGAGCTAGAGAAGCTGTGAGCTAGAGAAGCTGCAAGCAAAGCGTGATCGCGGGATCTACAGTAGAAGCAGAATACATGGCCGCTGCAGAAGCGTCAAGGGAAGGAGTTTGGATTAGGAACTTCATCACTGAGCTTGGTGTGGTTCCAAGTGCCTTGGATCCACTGGAGATATTGTGTGACAACACTGGCGCCATAGCACTGGCTAAGGAACCAAGATATCATCCAAAGACCAAGCATATCAACCGCAAGTTTCATATAATTCGAGATTATATAACAGATGGAGATCTGAAGATTAGCAAAGTACATACGGATCTGAATGTCATAGACCCGTTGACTAAACCTCTTCCACGAGCAAAACATGATCAAAACCTTAGTGCCATGGGTGTTAGATTGTTGCCAGATGTAAACTAGATTATTGACTCTAGTGCAAGTGGGAGACTGTTGGAATTATGCCCTAGAGGCAATAATAAAGATGTTATTATTATAATTCTTGTTCATGATAAAGTTTATATTCCATGCTAGAATTTTATTAAGCGGAAACTTTAATACTTGTGTGGTTTATGAACAACATCGTGTCCCTAGTACGCCTCTATGGACTAGCTCATTGATTAATGATGGTTAAGGTTTCCTAACCATAGACATGAGTTGTCGATTAATAATGAGATCACATAATTGGGAGAATGGTATGATGGACAGACCCAAATCAAGCAGAGCAATTAGATCGTGTCATCGTGTTCATCTTTGCGAAGCTTTTCCTTATGTCAAATATTGTATTCCTTAGACCATGAGATAATGCAACTCCCTGGTATCGGAAGAAAGCTTTGAGGACATCATACGTCATCCTATGAGAGGGTGATCATAAAGGTGTCTCTCTCAGGTGATCGGAAAGTACTTGTTGGGTTGTATGTATCGAGATGGGATTTGTCCCTCCCAAGTCAGAGAAATATACTTCGGGCCCACTCGGTAATCGATATCAACACCGCTTGCAAGCACGTGGTTAAGGAGTTAATCACAAAGTGATATCGGATTACGGAACGAGTAAAGTACTTGCTATGAACGAGATTGAACTAGGTATGCCGATGCCGACGATCGAATCTCGGGCAAGTAAAATATCGCGTGACGAAGGGAATATGTATATGGGATTAATTGAATCCTGGCATCGTGGTTCATCCGATATGATCATCGATGAGTATGTGGGAGTCAATATGGGTTTCTAGACCCCGCTGTTGATTATTGATAGAAGATCATGTGTGCATATTCTGGAACCTGCAGGGTCACACACTTAACGTGTCTCGACGCTAGGATAGAATGGATAATTGGTTTATGAGTTTTTTTTCGGAGTCTCGGATGGGAACCAAGACATCACGAGAGGTTCCGGAATGGTCCGGAGAATAAGGTTCATATAAAGCAAAGCAGTTTTTGGAGTTCGGAATTGTTTTGAAATGTTCGGTATTGTACCGGAAGCTTCTAGAACCTTCCGGAGTGGGACCAACGTGGCCCCACTTGTAGGGAGGGGGCGTGGGCCTATGAGGGAGTGCCCTGGCCGCATTGGGCCAGGGGCACAAGGCCCCATAGGCCCAGCCGGCCAAGCCCTAGGGGAAACCCTAGGGAGAGCTTCTAGAAGGAGGGGGGAAACTTGCCCCCACTCCTCCCTCTAAACCGCCGGCCCTAGGCTTGGAGGAGGGGGAAAGGGGCAGACACCCAGCCCTCTATATAAAGAGGGCTGGGGGAGCACCCTCCCCCCACACCTCCTCAAGCCCTAGCCGCCCTGCTGCCCTCCTCTCTCTCTCCCTCCCGACTGCGCGTAGGCGAAGCCCTGCCGCAGAAACTCTCCACCGTTTGCACCACACCGTCATGTTGTAGATCCAAACTATCTCTCCAACCTACTTGCTGGACCAAGGAAGGAGGAGACGTCGAGGTGCCGTACGTGTGCATCTCTCGGAGGCATCGCCACTTGCGGTGTTGGATCGGATCGGATCGCGAGGAGGAGAAGCGAGTACGACTACATCAACCACGTTCCGAGCGTTCCTGTCTTGAATCTTCAAGGGTATGAAGATCTCATCTATCCCCCCTCGTTGTTTGCATCTCCTAGATTAGATCTTGGCTTCCCCGTTTGATGGGGATGTGCCTACCGGGGTATACCCAGCAGGCCGTTTCCGACTGGCCCAAGAATTGGCGAGTGGGCCTGCAAGACGGCGACTGGATTGAAGCCCAGCGAGGAACCAAGCGACTGGAAGCTGAAGGCCAGCGAGTAGATAGGCCAGTCGGATTAGGTTAAACGAAAATCAAGCTTTAACTGAATCGGTTGAGATATGTAAACCCTAGGGGAGGTGAGCCTATATAAACCTCCCTGGAGGGCGAGTAGAGATACGTTCCATCATACCCCCAAGCAACTCGCCGCCTAGCCGCCGAGCTCGCCCATTGTACCACCTCCATAATACAATCTAGCAGGAGTAGGTCTTTACCCTCCGGGGGGCCGAACCTGGGTAAAACCCTGAGTCTCCGCCCTCATCTCGCACCGCAGATGGCTGGCCGCCCTTGCCCCTCGTTCTACTACTCGATGCCGATTGCAGCATCTGCCGTGACCATTCCCACGACAGTGGCGCCCACCGTGGGGCCTGGCCGGTCTGGCCGGTGTTCTGCGGCGAGATCCAATCTGCCCATCAACGAGACGGTCGCCACCGGTCGCATGATAGCGATCGGCGAGATGCTCCAAATCTTGCCGAGCACCTACATCCCGGCGGCGCGACCCGTCATGCACAGCGTGATCCTGCCGGTCGGCACGATCAGCCTCTTCGTCGGCCTCACCGACGTCATCGTCTCGGAGGACTCGGCTCGCATCCACGAGTCACCGCCACGCGATCGGCTCTCCGAGAGCCAGATCCGCACGATCCATCGCCTCGCCTCCGAGTACAATTCGGCCCACAGCGACGTGGCCGAAAACTCAGCGGCCGCAGAAGACGCGGTCCTCAACGACGACACCGACTCGGCGACCCCGGCGTCACTCGCCGGGTCCATCACCACGGCTTCACCCGCGTGCTCCATCACCCAGGTCTCCAACGTGGGAGACTTCGAGGACCCCTCCATCCTCGGGATCTTCGAATTCGACTCTGGGTCGGAGAACTCCGCCGACCTCCGTGACGGAACCGGCCGCCACGCTGCGACCTACATGGCGACCGGCACCAATCCGCCGGAGGATCCATTCTCCACCCCAATCCCTCCTAACGCCACGGCGACGGAGGTCGAGGAACTCCGCTGGGCGGAGGCGGCGGCGCAAGAGCAAGCCGAGCGAAAAATTTCGCCTCGAAAGGTGGCGCGAGAGCTATCGCGCTACCACCAACAGCGGATCAGGTCGCGCCTGAACCCCACCGTTCAGGGGCGCGCACTGAACTTTGACGACGAAAACGACCCGGCCCGCGTGGCCGAGCGCGTGATCTGCGAGAACACGCCACCAGGAGGAAGTGCCCGACCCCCGCCAGGATCGACGGCGATGGGCGCCCCGCCTCCACCCAACCGCACACCCCCCAGGGACCAGCCGCGGATAGTAGTCTCCTCACGGGAGCGAGGCAGGCCGGGCAGCAGCCGACAGCATCACGGCCACCGGCGACGGCGCCCTGCAGATCCAATATGTCAGGGCCCTGCTCGCAAAGGCCGTCGAGCAGCAAAGAGCGCGACTTCGCGGTCGAGTATACTCGCGTTAAATCGGGAAGCGAAGCGGCCTCAAGCGGCCGCCAGCGGCGGCAAACACCCTCAATCGCCCGCCACGAGCCACTACAGCTCCAACACCGACCCATGAGCAGCACTCTCCTAACGACCCCAGGCCAGCGACCAACTTCGTCGCCGCCAACGGGCAACCCATCGACGCCCGCACCCATATCATCAACAACCAAAGCTGGCGCGCACGCCAGCCAGACGACCTGCGACACACCCTAACCAAAATCCGTGACAGCAAGCCCATGGGGTCGCTCAGTCGACTCGGCCCCAAGTGCTTCGGACCAATGATCCGAGGCGAGAAGTACTCGCCAAACTTCAAGGCGCCGAAGGAGATACAAAAATCGACCCTCGTCGACCCCGCCCGTCTGGCTCGACACATACCTCATGGCAATGGGGATCGCAGCCACATCGACCGCTAGCCGCCCGTTACCTCCCCCTGATGATGGAAGGAACGTGCAGGCAGTGGATCAACACCCTCCCCCAGGACAGTATCGACTCCTGGGAAGAGATGCGCGACGCCTTTGTCAGGCATTTCAAGTGCTCCTACACCCGCACCACCACCATTGAGGACCTGGAGCGATGCTTCCAGGGACCCAGCAATCGACCATAATGGGTCCAGCAGTGCAGAACTCGCATAACGCAGTCGGCATCCACCCGACACCGCGATCCATTGCTTCAAGACTTCGTGCCGCTCACGAGCCCATGGTCGCCAAGCTCAGCGACACTCGCACACTCGACAACATCCCGACCTCCTCGAGATCGCCAAGCGACGCGGAGGAAGATCCAAACCAGGAAGCGGCGGCAGTCAGAGGTCAACGCCGCCTGAAGCGGCAACGATGACGATGATCCGACCTACGCTAAAGCAACACTCGCCTCACCGACAAGCGCCGCAGTGACGGGCGAGTCGACTTCGTCGCCAACGCTGGGCACGCGCAACGCGAGCCCAAGAGCTTCCGCCGCGACGGAGGACAACGCCCGCACGGGCAGCAACTACAAGGCCAAGCCAAGGTTCGACCCCGCGGCCCTCCTTAACCAACCATGTGCGTTTCATAGCAGGGAAGGGAAGCCCGCAACGCACACCACCGCCGACTGCCACACCCTCAGGGAGATCGAAAAGGCACGGCGAGCACGGGAGGACCCCGACAACGACCCGCCAAACAGCGGAAAATTCGGCAAAGTGGCCGGCTCGCTCCACACCTTCACGGGCTTCAACACGAAGCGCGAGAAGAAGGTCATCGCCCGTGCCGTCGCCGTCAACGCGGTGGCCCAGGTGGACGTTCCCCAGTTCCTCAACTGGTCGGAGCAGCCCATCACCGAGTCGACAAGACCACTCGCCACGCGCCAGTACCCAGGTCGAGTCGCCCTGGTGGTCAAGCCTAAGGTCGGCGACTACTGGCTCCCCAAGACATTGATGGACGGCGGAAGCTCCATCAACATCCTGTACCTGGACACCTTCAGGCGGCTGCGGCTCCCGTAGTCGATGATTGAGACGACCCACACCACGTTCCACGGCATCGTCCTCGGTCGGAAGGCGTACCCGATCGGCAAGGTCACGCTGCCAGTCACCTTCGGCACACCAGCAAACTTCCGCACCGAGCGGATCGTCTTGAGCTCGTGCCCTTGACAGCCCTACCATTGCGTCACTGGGCGCCAGCGTTCGCCAAGTTCATGGCGCCCCACGCTGCATAACGCGATGAAGCTCCCGGCCGTCGGGCGTCATCACCATCAACGGCGACCCGACATGGCCGCCGAGAGCCAAAGGTGTCGAGCTTCGGCGACGCCGACGTCATCGCGCGGAGACCAACCACGATGAGCTCGCCAAGTACGCGGCGAGGTCAACAACGACGACCCCACCATACTCAAGAAGCCCAACTCGAGGGCGCAAACACCTCAACCTTTGAGGCCACTCGCACACCTGCATCACGAGCTGGTCCCAGCGACTCCAGCGGTGGTGACGATCGGACGGGCATGAGCCGGCATAGGAAGGCGCGCTCATTGAGTTCCTCCGCGAGAACAGGGACATTTTCTCATGGAAGCCCTCTGACATGCCCGGTGTCCCCAGGGAGCTCGCTGAGCACAAGCTAAACGCCGACCCCAAAGTGCGACCTGTCAAGCAGTCGCTGCGGCCCTTCAATGAAGAGCGCCGCCGAGCAATCGCCGAGGAGGTGCAGCGTCTACTAGCTGCAGGCTTCATCCGGCCAATCAAATACTCCAAGTGGCTGGCAAACCCAGTCCTGGTCGAGAAGAAAAACGGACACGGAGGATGTGTATCGACTACACAAACCTGAACAGCGCTTTGCCCAAAGGAGCAGTTCGTCCTCCCGCGGATCGACCAGATAATCGATTCCACCGCGGGCTCGGGTCGTGTGTTTCCTCGACGCCTACTCTGGTTACAACCAGATCAAAATGGCTGTCGAGGACGAGGAGAAGACGGCGTTCATCACGCCATTCGGAGCCTTCTGCTACACCGCCATGACCTTCGGCCTCAAGAACGCCGGGGCGACCTACCAGCGGTGCATGCAAGAATGCCTTGCGAGCCAAATTGGCCGCAACATCCACGTCTACATCGACGACGTGGTCGTAAAGTCCGCTCGCCAGGGCGACCTACTCGCTGACTTGGCGGAAACGTTCGCCAACTTGCGAAAATACAAGATAAAGCTCAACCCAGGCAAATGCACCTTCGGTACTGCGGGACAACCATCGGGTACGTCGTCTCCAAACGAGGGATTGAGGCGAACCCCACGAAGATCGACACGATCGCCCGGCTCGGCAAACCCGAGTGCCTGCGCGACGTCCAGAAGCTGGCCGGGCGAGTAGCGGCTCTCAGTCGCTTCATCCCCCGCTTGGGCGAAAAGGCGATGCCCCTATACCGCCTGATGCGCAAGAACCCCACCTTCCAGTGGGACAAGGAGGCGGACGACGCGCTCCGCGATCTCAAAAAGGTGCTACTCGCCGCACCGCTACTCGCCGCCCCCGCCGACAAAGAACCCATGCTGGTTTACGTCGCGGCTTCCGAGCGCGTCGTCAGCGCCGTAATGGTCGTCGAGCGACCGGAGGAAGGAAAGGAGCGCCCAGTACAGCGACCGGTCTACTACATCAGCGAGGTCCTCACCGAGTCGCGGCAGCGGTACCCCCAGTACCAAAAGCTGGTATACGCGGTGTTCAGAGCCCAGCGGCGCCTGCCGCACTACTTCCAGGAACACCCAATCACGGTCGTGTCCTCAGCACCACTGCAAGACATCATCCGCAACCGCGAGGCGACCGGGCGGGTCGCCAAGTGGGCCGTCGAGATCGGCGTCCACAACATCAAATACGAGCCACGAAAAGCGATCAAGTCGCAGGCCCTAGCGGACTTCATCGCCGACTGGGAAGAAGCCCAGCAGCCAGAGAAGCTGCCATACCTTCATTACTGGAGCCTGCACTTCGACGGCTCCAAGAACACGGACGGCGCAGGCGCAGGGATCGTGCTAACTTCACCAAAGGGCGACAAGCTCCGCTACATCCTCTGCCTCGACTTCACACCCTGCACCAACAACATGGCCGAGTACGAGGCCTTACTCCACGGCATGCGAGCGGCCAAGGAGATGAACGTCAATCGCTTACGCTGCTACGGCGACTCCGACCTCGTCGCAGGGCAAGTCGCTGGCACCTGCGACGCCGTCTCCCCCACCATGGCGGCGTACCGCCAAGCAGTGGACAATTTGGGCGGACACTTCACAGGCTACTCCGTCGAGTGGATCGACAGACAGAAGAACGAGGAGGCCGACGCCTCTCGCATCGGGTCGGCTCGACTCGCACCACCCGGCGTCTTCCTCGACACGATCACCAAGCCATCAGTCTCTCCCCAAGGAGATCGACATCGAGTCCCGCTCCAACGAGAGCCCCAGTCGCACTTTTCGTCAACGAGCGAACGACCGACCAAGCCCTACATCGCCTACGAAGCCGGCACCTTGCCGCAGACGAGACGAAGCTTCGGATGATCGCCGTCGATGCAAGTCCCACGCCATCATCGACGGCGAGCTCCACTAGCCTTGATGTCACCGGCGTGTTCCAACGCTGCGTCAACCCGCCAAGGCGCAAGATTCTCCACGACATCCACTCCGGTGATCGGCCACCATGCGCGCCCGCTCTCTTGTCGCCAAGGCTATGCGACATGGCTTCTCTGGCCCACCGCTGCGTCGCCGCTGTCGACATTGTCCAATGCGCGCCGGGTGCCGAATATGCCAACCGACGCGCGTGCGAGCTCAGCGCTCAAAACAATCCCCATCACCGCCATTCGTGTGGGGTATGGACATGGTAGGCCCCTTCAAGAAGGCTCCCTCTGGCTACACCCACCTCTTGGTTGCGGTCGACAAATTCACAAAGTGGGTGGAAGCCAAGCCAGTTCAGAAATGCGATGGGAAGACCGCCACCAAATTCCTATGCGAGATCATATATCGCTATGGGTTCCCAAACAGCATCATCACGGACAACGGCACCAACTTCGCCAAAGGAGCCATTCTGCGAAGAGCACCACATTCGCTCGACCTCGTCGTCGCCCACCGGAATCCAACGGCGGTGAGCGAGCCAACGAGCATCCTCCATGGCCTGAAGCCGCGACTCCAAGTACCACTCGGCGCGCACCGGGTCTGGGTCGAGGAGTTGCCCTCATCATCTGGGGATCCACCTCGGTCAACAGGTCGTGGTTTCACCCCTTCTTCATGGTCTGGCGCCGAGGCGATCATGCCTACCGACCTCGAGCACGACTTCGCCATGGATCGTTCACTACGGAGGTCGCAGAACGAGCTCGCCACAAAACGGGGTCGATCAACTCGACGAGGCACGTGACCTGGCTCGGTCACACACCGCTATCTACCAACAGGGACTCCGCCGCTACCACAGTCGGCGGGTGAAAACTCGCACCTTCCAAGAGGGCGACCTGGTGTTACGCCTCATCCAGGACAAGAAGGGCATGCACAAGCTCTCCCCTCCGTGGGAAGGGCCATTCGCCATCGGGCGAGTACTCGGCAACGACGCCTACTACCTCATCGACGTCCGCGGGGACGGCGAACTCGACGTCAAGCGACCTTGGAATGTAAACCTCCTACGGAAGTTCTACTCCTAGAACCCCACATATGTATTCTCCAGTCGCTATGAAATAAAAAGAAACGGTTACCGCAAATTGCGCCTACTCTCCATGTCTTGTGCCACTCGCACTCGTAATAACAGCATTACGCTAACCGCAGAAGTCAACCTTTGGTACAGCGATCGGCACGGCTAAGTAGTGCGGTGCAAGAGCACTGAGTCACCTCAGGTCGTGCATCGTCCACGAAAAACGCCTACCCGGAGCCCCATTGGAGTCGCCTAGCCCGACTGGTTCTACGAACCAAGACAACTGCCTACGCTTCTTACAGCGACCATGGTCCTCCGCATCCTTGACATAGCGACTCGAACGGCTAAGTACCACGCTCGGGGACTGCAGACCAGTTCACCTCGAGCGGTCCGGGAAAACGCCAAGTAGGAGATAATGCCTAGGACTCGCCACGCGACTGACCCCACAGGCTAGGCAGGAGTGACGCGCACAAACTAACGCGACAAGTCCTCACTCACCCTCGAGTCGCGCCTGGAACAGCAAAGTACCACGCTCGGGGACTCGGCCACCCGACCTCGTTCGCGCACGAGAAAACGGCGAAGTACAGAGCGTTCAAGGGAGGCGCCTAGCGATTGGCTCTTCGAGTCTGGGCGAGTCGACCACAATAATAAAACACACAAAAACAACAAACATATCACATACGAGGTAAACCCCACAAAAGGGCGGACGCGCTCGGGGACTCGTTCAAACATCAATCACAAACACTTGAAAAATACCAAAATAGACACAATGTCTCATTCGATAGCATGTTGCATTGTCTTATATTACAAAATATGCCCGCATGACAGACCTGCCGCTAATGCTACAAGGCAAATTATCCTATTCTGCAGGTTTAGTCGACGACTCGCCAACATCCCGGCGATTGCGGATGAACGGCATGTACGGGTTCGACGGATACGTCGTCAGTTCACCCTCCATCGCCGCGCGGAAGGGCTGCTCGACCTTGAAGTCACGATCGCGGCTCGAGTCGCTAAGCGACGACCGTCTCTGATACGGAAGGAGGTCGCTCATTGCCCGAACACGCCCGAGTAATGGCGGCGCGGTCCTGCAACTTGAGGACCTCGGAAAGCTCCACCGCGCCAGTCGACGATGGGTAGCCACTCGTCACATCGTCGATGTCGAAGTCCTCGGGGAAGTGGGCAAGCCCAAGACTAAGTGCCGTCGCCGCTCCGCGCCGAAACGCCGACCGCGTCATGAACTCAACGACCGCAGGCGCCTTCTCCAAATACTTCCACACCTCAACGAGGTCGCTGGGAATTACTTCCGTGGGCGATATCTCTTGGAGATAGGCACGGATGCACGTCGCCGACAATGTTGCCAAGTCGACAAGCGTGCTTACGCACTGCCGCGCGTCGAACGAGCTCGCCTCTTCCGCGCTATCGATGATGCGACCTGCGAGTATAAGACATTAATAAATACGACGGATATCACAAAAGGCACAACTATTGGCAGAGGCAGACACACTTACCAATCAACGGGCGGGCGAGATCCGTGATGAAGCATTGAAGCGAAGTGTGGTCGTCCTGAAGCCCAGCAACAAGGGCGTCCGACACCTTGCGATCCTCTTCGGCGGCTGCAATGGCGGCCTTGGCTCGCCCATCAGCCGAGCTTGCTTCTTCCTTCGCCTCCCACAGCTCGTGCTCGAGGACGGCGATCCGCTGTTCAGCAGAACTCGAAGCCGATTGCGCCGCTGCCAATTCACCCGCGGGGACAAGTCCCTGACGAGCCTCCTCTGCCTTCGCGGCAACCGCCTGAAGCCCGTTGTTCGCCTCCTGGACGAGGGCCAGTTCCTTCTCCGCGCGGTGCTTTGCTGCCAATCGATCAGCCGATTCAAGCTGCAGACCCTGCACATCACCAAAAAAGGTTAATTGAAGCAAAATTACTAAGTGCCCACCCGCTGAAATTCAGTGAGCACGCACTCGGGGACTGGCATTCAAGAAAATTCCTAAGTGCCCACCCGCTGAAATTCAGCGAGTGCGCACTCGGGGACGGGCACTCAATAAAATTCCTAAGTGCCCACCCGCTGAAATTCAGCGAGTACGCACTCGGGGACTGGATACGAAAAATAAATATAAGACACTAAAAGAATTAGACCGTTGCAAAGCACCGACCTGATCCTCGGGGACTGGATGTACCTGGATGGCTGCGCCAAGCATGCCGTGGAGTTGTATCGCGTCCACGGACGCGAGTAGAGCCGGCGTATGCCCACGACGTTGGTCGATTTCAGCATCGACGATCCCAGGAGCGTGGCTCGATGGCGAAGTTCCACTCGCCGCGGCCGCCTTGGCCATAAAGCGCGGGAAGGTGGCGGTAGAGGCACCCGCCCCAAAGGAGGTCGGCTCGGCTGTTCCAGGCAAGGGAGCGCCCTCCTTCATGGATGCGGCCTACATTGCGGGTCCAAATGTGCGACGCCGTGTCATCAGAAATCGTGACGACGGTGTCACCCTTGGCCTTCTTACCACCATCTGCAGGGACGGTGACTTCGTCCGCTTTCCTCTTGCGGGAAGAATCCTCTTCGCTGACAACGGGTGGCACCTTAGCCACGGTCGGGTGACCCATCCTCTTCACTCCGGTCCTGTACATCAATCGTATAAGCAAGATAATTAAAGCGATTTTGGAAGACGAAGGAACGCGAGTGTACTCACTTGGCGACCGGAATGAAGCGCAGCCCGTGCGAGGCGGGCTGGCTTCTCCGATTCAGGCCCGATCGGCATGAGCCCCATGTCCAGGACGTCGCGTGCCCAAGACACGGACGGCTTCTTCGTCGTCGAGGCGGCAACCGGAGCCTCTGTAACCTCTTCGACAGGAGCTTCCCTGCGAAGCCGGTTACGCTCACGGGGAGCATCCCCAGGCCCGGGCGAATGGCGGAGGCATCGTTGCCAGGGGCACCTCGATGGTGGCCGTGTCCAGCGCGGCCATCGTCGGCGGCGTCTCATCCTTGGCCGGGCTGGGGGCGTCAGAACTGCTCGCTGAATGAGGTGGCGAGGCCGGCCTTGTCGGCTTCGTCTTCGCCCTCCTCGGAGGGGCCTTCGCTTCCTTTCCCTTCTTCTTCTTTTTCGATGCAGTAGCTTGGCGGCGCGAGGTGGTTTCTGGAAGCTCGTCGTCATCGTCATGGCGCTCGAGGCTTTTGCTTGCCTCGAGCTCGCGTTGACGCTGCCCATGGGTCTTGCGGAGCAGCGGGGCGACTTCTTCTTCGGATTCATCGTCGCTGTCGCCCTCATCACTCTCGGCATCACCCTTGGCGGGAGGCGACTCGCCCACGTCTTGGACGGACGAGCTCGAGTTCTCGTCGTCTGAAGGCGGGAGCCATCCTTCCACCACTTGGAATAGCTGCAAAGAACGCAAGATGAAGTTAGAATTACCGCGACTGCAAAAACTGTGACTGTGAGCAAAGTAAAGCGATTACCGTTGGGGCTGGACGCTTCGCGGTGTAAGGGGCGACCCCAGCCTGTGCGTCCAGGTACACCGCCTGAGTGATTTTCTTCAGTGCTGGGAGGTAGTCTTCGAGCTTCCACTCAGCGAGGCAGGCCTTCGTCGAGTCGTCCCGACCGGTATACTGGTACATGTAGTGCTCGCGCCGCGCCAACGGGACGAGCCGCCGCCCGAGCCAGCAGTTGTACAGATTTATCGTCTGAAGGCCCTTCTTCTTCAGACCGCGGATGGTCTGAAGCATTTCGTCAACGACCATCCGTTGGTCGTTGGGGAGCTTGCCGATTTGAAGGCGGCGCGGCTCGAACGGTTGGCGGAATATCCGGAATCACCGACTCGCCGGGGTCGCCTCGGCTACGTAGAACCACGATTTCTTCCAGTCGCTCGCCGCCTTGGCGGGCAGCATCAGGTCGAAGAATGAAGCCTTCGACTTCAGCTGGAAGGTTAGGCCACCCGTGGCTAGCATTGGGCCGCTTCTCGCGCTGATCCGCCCATGAAACAGATCTTGCCACGAGAGGAAAGTAGGGCGGCAGCCAAATAACTCGCAGAACGCCACGAAGATGGCGAGCTGCTCGATGCTGTGGGGACCCAGATCCGATGGCTGGATCCCATAGTAGGCGCAGAAGCGACGGAAGAATAGGGACGTGGGAAACCCTAGCCCCCGTTCAAGATGGCTGGTGAAGCAGATGAACTCCCTCTCTCGTGGGTTCGGAGTCACCTCTCCGGCCATGGATGCGCCAGCAAGCCAGGTGATCCCGGCCTCCTCGAAGGAAGCCAGTTGCGCCCTGGTGCACTTTGATCTGCCCCAAGGTTCGGTGGAGAGGGCCATGGCGGAAAGATTTGTGGGGGCTCGGAGGATGCGGCACGGTGGCGGCGGACTCCGGCGCGGGGGCGGCGGGCTGCGCGGCCTCTTGCGAGTCAGAGCCTCCGCGTAGGTCATGGTTCCGGCGGCGGGAGGGGAAGGAGTGGCGGCCGGCAGCGGGGCAGAGGGCGAGGGGTGGTTGCAGCAAGGCGGCGTCGGGGAGAGAGGTGCGAGGTTGGAGGCCAGGACAGCGCGGTGGAGCCAGGAGTGAACCCTAATGGGTCGGCTCCCTGCGACGGCCCCACCACGGCCCAACCGGCCTCCGTTGGCGGGCCTCTCGGCCCGCAGCCGCGCGTCCTGCCCGCGCCAGGCCTGGACCGGGACTGGGCCGGCCACGGGCCCAAATCCCACCAACGGCCCAGCCACGGGACGCCCGACCAGGGTCACCCCATCCAGGGGACAGGGCGCCGCCGGGGAGGAGGTCGCCGGCGCCGACGATGGAGGGATCTCCAGGGGGACCCCGATGATCCCTCCGTCGCCACGCTAGCAGCCGCGTCCCCCTGCCTCAGGGGCGACCCGTGGGATGGCGATGAGCGGCGGCAGCGGGGGGGGGGGGGGCGAGCGGGGCGCCGGTGGATGGGGAGGGGGCCGGCGAGCCTGCGACTTCGTTCTGGGGGACCGGACTCGGCGCGCCGCCGACATGAATTCCGCCAGCGTGGGTGAGCATCTACGAGCAGCCTCTGCCGCCACCGCCTCTGCCTCCTCTTCCTCGTCGGCGACGTCGGCCCAGCAGCGTCCGTGGAGGTCCTCCGCGCCCTTGGCCGGGGCGCGCTACGGCGACGGGGACGGGGCCATCGCTCACCCCGCCACGGTCAGGCCACCTGCAAAGCAACGGCTTTCGCCGAGAGGGGAAGGGGAATACCTGCGGGACATCGACGGCGAGCAGCAGCACCCGCGGCTGCGACAAGGACGGCGAGCGGAGCCCCCCTACCAGCCGGCGGCGCGGCGCGCCAGCGAGCGCGGAACGAGCGCCTCCATCTACCTCGCTGATTGTACTTCCTCTCAAATTCACATTTAGACATGTCTTAGTATTTAAATACATATGAATCTAGATAGATCTAAATCACTTATTTTTAAACAAAGGATTACATATTTTTAAAAGAAAATAGCACTTAGTGTATTATTTTTATCAAGTGAACTCCTGACTAGAAATCAATCGTTACTTACCTATACCAACGGCCCGTTCTTTGGCGGTGGGTACAGTTTTGCGAACTATGTTTTTATAAAAGGCGTTTTATTACTTATCAAGTAAACTCCTGACTAGAAATCAACCATTACTTACCTATACCAACCTACCTATACCAACCGCCTTTGGCGGTGGGTACAGTTTTGTGAACTATATTTTTACAAAAGACGTTTTATTACTTAAAGTTTAAGTATTACATCCAGTCTAGTCTCTATATAACTAGGATGCACACAGCTGATAAAATCATAAGGTCTAATAAAAATTAAAAAAATAAAAATAAAGATTATATATCAAAGTGAGAAATTGTAAATCGCATAGAATGCTGAAGGAGGGCCTAGTCAAAGGATTTAGCCGAAGTTTATGTAAAACACCTAGGTTACAGTTTTACGGACTATGTGCGCCTAATAAAAATATTACTCTTTTTGATCTACTTTTTTTGCCCATATTAATGTTCTTAACTTTGTTTAGATACAAATACATCTAGTCTAAATACTTAACTAGATGCATACGAATCTAGATAAAGTTAAGGTTATTAATATAGAGCGGAGGGAGTATAATAATTGTTCGGTGATTTTAGTATAAATTACAGGCTAAATCCTTTGACTGTTTTAGTTTTTTTTAGTCTCAAAACTCATATTTGTGAAAGCTCATATACTACTATGTGGCATCCCAATATGGTGGCAGCTCACATATATCTCTCACAAGAGGAGTGAGAGCTAAGTTTAGTCACATACGAAAAGTTGATGCAGATAGCACCATCTTATAAGATGAAGTCTCGCCATTTGGTAAGTGTGTGAGAAGAAAAATGCTATATACACGTTACACGACAAGCGCGCTGTGGTTTGCTGAATGAGCCTTGAGCTGAGCTTTGTGTGTGATCGTGTGATGTGCGTGTTATCCATTTCAGGTGTGATGAGCCGATAAATTTGGCCGTGAATAGCTGGATGAACTGATTGTGTGTTCTGAATCTGTTAGATCAGACCATTTGGATCTTTTTATATTAGTGTAGATTATAGAAAAATTTATGTGTGATTGGTTTTAGCCAGGTTTTGCTAACTAAATACTCTCGAAAGAGGCTTTCTCCTGTTTATAAATAAAACAATCGTCCATACATCATTTCACCAAGTGAAAATTCGATCGAAAATGGTAGGAAAACAGCTAAAACATGCCCAATAAAAAAATGGAAGTAACGGATCGACGGAACGAGGGAAACCCTCCACCGTGTGACCTCCAAAATTGTTCCACCATGCTCCTAATACACCGAAGCATCTAGTACCAAACAACAACTTCAAGAAGGGATGTGTCATCGACACGGCATTTTTGTCCAGACCAACGCACTAGACCTAGGATTTCCCCCGGTACTCGAGGTAGAGTGGGCAAGGCATATAACGACGCTCTCCAGGAAGGAATGTCTCCACCCGAAGGCGGCACCGCTTCGGAGTTAGACAGACCGACAAGGATTTCTCCCTAACCCCACCCACAAAAAACCACAGGAGATTCGAAGCACTGTCACAACTCTTTCTACCCACCAACACGCGCCACCACGATCGTGCGGTCACCTTCATCATGTATCATCGTGCTTCCCGTGAGCGACCCGCAAGACGGAGGCAGAGGACACTGCTCGAGTTAGGGACAACATCACTACAGCCAGCGTGAGGAACCCACCTCCCCACCGAAAGGCAGTCATCGACCAGGCAGGACAGCAGAGACACAACAAGCCTAGTTGGGCCTGTAAATCCCCCGTCGCCTTGTTGCGATAGGCCTGCCGCTGTGCCTCGATCCATGACAAGAGATGCATCAAAGTCACCATCTCCAGGAGGCAGCACTGCTACGGACGCGTTGGCTCGTCGAAGCCTAGATTGAGCCCGAGGGGCCCGGATCTAGGCCGGAAGGATCCGACGCCAAGACGTCGTGCCTGACGCAACGCCGCCCTGCCTCGTCGTCGGTGTCGTCGCCCAACGCCACCAGGAGGAAGGACAGACCGTACCTTCTCAATTAGCACCGCCGTCGTTGAGAGGAACCAGCCCTGACCGTCTCCCAAGACGCGGGGAGAGAAATGTCGTGGGAGATGGGAGCCCTGACCGTCTCCCAAGACCGGTTCCCTCGGGGGGATGGGAGCGCGTGGGTTCTATCGGGGGAGAGGAGTTCAAGTGTGCATTCAAAGTCCCGCTAACAAAATACTCCCTCTATTTCAAAATATAAGATGTCTTAGCTTTTATAAAACATGTGCATCTAGATATCTTTTAGTGTGTAGGTTCAGAGTGAACTTGCACACTAAAAAGCGTCTACTAAATATATTTGTTTCACAAAATCTAAAACATAGTATATTATAAAACAGGGGGAGTAGTAGTTACATAAAGGAAAAACGACGTGATGTGCATGATCTTCTTAACATAAGAAACGTGTGAGGCCTAATTAGGACGTGTCTGGTTCAATGGCTTTCATCTACTCTGTTGACGTTGTGATTTGTATTTATAAGAAGGCTAATTTCTGACGGAGCGGAGCGAGTGCCGTCACCGATAGGGACGCCTGGGGTGCGAGGGTCAACAACATCCGAGATATGGATCATTGATGGCCTAGGGTTCGACCGTTATAAATACATTTGTAAACCGTCTGTTGGGATAAGTCATTTTCTGAGATAATCCTAATGTTGTATAAACACTATGTATATAATGAAGTTTTATCGATATCTATGATTTTTTTCTCTTTTGTTGAAGAGGTTTTTTCATGTTAAAACCTTGTATCCCTTGCGTGTGTTTTATTTTTTATTCTTTGTTTTGTCGCGTTCATAACACACCGGGATGGTGGTCTACGGTGACCACATTTTTGGTTGTCAGCATGATAGGGTAAGGGTAGTGGACGAACATTAAGTCTCTCACGCGTGGTTGAGCTCATCCGTGAAGGCAATAGCCCTACACGTGAAACCAAAAAGGTATTGCCCGCATCAATCCGAAATGTCATACGCAATCACTCGCATTTGTCACCGATACCTTTTGCAAAGCACTAAACCCAATCTCCGAGCTTAGTGCCCGGCATTCACATCCATTGTGCAAAAGAAGCTCCCTTGACATCCCTAAATGTACACGGTGGGGCTATTTCTAGAGCTGCCTCTCTAAGATATAGAGGCGTAGAAGTGGCGATGGTAAATCTGCTAGAATGCCAGATGCTGTATTTTGGAAGTAAATTCTAGAGGCACGAGAGGTTTGGGGAAAATATTGTGTCCATTGTCACATTGCTTGTCACATTGCTTACGTACTGAAATACTCCAAGCCACCATAATTATTTTACAAATCATAACCAAGCCACCACAAATCATATTATACAGATACCACGTGAGAATATGTTTTATGATATATGAAAAGATATGTATTACGTATTGCAAATATTTATATTTTTTTCTAAAAACTTGGTTAAATTTTAATTAGTTTGATTTTTTTTAAAAAAATATAAACTTTAAGCTTTGGGACGGAGTAGTATATATGTGGAAAACATAACCAAAAGAAGTTCGACAAGTACTTAAAATCCGACTATGTTACCCGCAAAAAAAAAAGCCTGACTATGTTATGACGTGCGGAAAACCAAATGCACCGAGAGAGAGAGAGAAGAGGATCTGTTCGTCTTGCTTGCTAGCCAGACCGACCGACGGCATGTCGCGTCCTAAATATGGCGCTCAGCCGTCGCTCCCGTCAGGCTTCGACTCCGGCGCCGCGGCAAGGCGGCGATAGTGGCGGCGCGAGTTCCACTCCCGCGGCGGACGGTGGCTCGTCGGCGCTGCAGCATGGAGTGGTCGTGAATTTCCAACCTGGGTGCGCCAACGCATGGAGGCCGGAAGCAGCAGACCGGCTACGACGTCGATTGCGAACGGCGGCAGTCAACAAGTAAGGACGTGTACCGGCCGGAGGCACGAGCAAGAGTCGCAGTCGATGTCGGATTAGTCCCACACCGACAACCTGTCCGTCCTTATATACGTGTGGGCTAGACCGTACCGTACCTCCACCCGCCAGTCCACCAGAGGAAAAGGAATAGGAATGGAAGCCACCGCGCGATCCTTGTCCCAAGTTCGCCGGGCGAAGAAGCGGCCGCCGCCAAGCACCACCAGCGCCGCTCAGATCGATGTCCCCCTCCCGGCCGTCGGAACTGAAGCCGCCACTTGGCATATTCCTCGTCGTCGTCGTCGGAGGACCACTCAGATCGGGACCCCCTCTCGCCGGGCCAAGACTGTACGACCGCATCCCCGTCCCAAGCGCGCACGCACCACCAACCTACCATGCTGCTGGTACGTATGTCCTGTCAAAAGAGAAGCAGCACATCCTCTCCATCTTCTTACAACAACAACAACAACAACAACAACAACAACAATAGCCATGATTATTCTGATTCTGATCTGATTTGCTCGCAGGAGGGCCAATAGGGCTCATCGCCGAGCGCGTCCTCGCATATGACGTTGCTGACTACATCCGCTTTCGTGCCGTCTGCAGCCCCTGGCGACAATCTTCCACCGAGCCGCGCACCCACAGTGGCCTGGACCGCCGGTTCCATCCCTGGAGGTGGACCATGCTCCGGGAGGAACTCGTCTCTCCCACGGACCGCTCTTTCCTCAACACATCCACTGGCCAGTGCGTCCAGGTCGACATCCCCGAGCTCCGCGACCACGAGCTGCTCGCCCTTACCCCTGAGGGTCTCCTTGTCCTTGCCCGCAAGCCGCCGTGCACCACCACCACCCTCTGCATGCTCAACCCGCTCACCCGCCAACTCATCTGGCTCCCGCCACTCAGCTCCTTGGTGCCCTCCGAGTTACATGACGACCTGCTTCCTGATCTTGACGGCCTTTCTTTAGAATCACACTACAAAGCATGGGGCTCTGGCATCGCCAACGATGATTCAACGGTGGTGCTCTGCTTCCACCGCTTGAATATGCTTGGATTGGCCAAGCCCGGCGATGACCACTGGACGTTGCTCGACTACGATGACGACTGCATCAAAGCTACACCCATAATGTTCGAAGGTCGCTTCTACTGCATTAACAAGAGTGGAATCATGGTGCTGGAAAAAACGGATCAGCAGAGCGGACCACCACGCCTTGAGCTGGCTGCCAAGCTCAATAACATGCCTTTCTGCAGGATGCTCGATAGTTACCACCTTGTCAACATTTGCGGGCAGTTGGTGCTGGTTCACCGTCAAATGAGACGAAGCAAGGATTATGCTTGGTCCTACAACACATATCGTGTGGATTTGGACGCCGGGACAGTGCTGCTCCTGGTCAAGAGTCTGGGCAGTGCACTGTTCTTGGGCATGTTTTGCTCTCTCTCGGTGTCTCCACAGGTTTTCCCATCCGGGTCCATTTGCGCGGACACCATCTACTTGAGCTTTGACATGAACGATAGAGTGTCGTTGACAACTGGAGCATATCATCTCGCAGATGACAGTGTTCAACTCCCCAATAGCTTCGTGCCGCGGCCACATACTCTTGCTCAATGCCTATCTCTGGCCAATACTATCCCCTGACGAGGAACCAGCCTAAGCTAGAGTTCTGTATGTCATGCTTAATTTGCATGTTGAATCCATCAACCACGAGAGTTGTAAGCATCTATCTAGCTAGTAGCTAGAATGCACTTTCTACTGCCGTTGTGGGCATGCATGTAGTGATGCTGAATAAACAACATTCTTTTTCTACTGTAACTACGGCGGGCATAATCCAGCATGAATTTTGTAAGTCAAAGAGACTGAAGTACAAAGTCGAATTACAAGTGAGAAAGAGAAAAGAACAGTACAAGCTAAAACATAGCACAACTAAAATAGAAGACCGATAAGAGCAGATAGATCGATCGGTCGAAAGGATCCTATAGTCGAGGTGACGAAGACAAATGGAACCCTCTTGCCGAGCGATCACTCCACATATTGCAGAACTAGGAGAGTCACAGCCGTCGTTGAAGGGCGTCCCTCAGCCGAGGTTGCATCGCGACTCCGGGAGCCGCCAACACCACCGAAGGGCAGAGTTCCACCGAGAAGGTTGGCATGACTTGCAACCTCCATCGAAGGCATCCCCTGCCGAGGTCACGTCATGACTCCGATAGCCGTCGATGCCACCAAAGGGAAGAGTTCCACCGAGAAGATTGGCCTTGCAGCCGCCATCGAAGGGCATCCCCTATCGAGGTCACGTCGCGACTCCGATAGCCGCCGACGCCATCGAAGGGAAGAGTTCCACCAAGAAGGCAAGTGTGACTTACAGCCGCCATCGAAGGGCATCCCTCAACCGAGGTTACATCGTGACTCCGAAAGTAGCCGATGCCACTGAAGGGTAGAGTTCCACCGAGAAGACTACTGCTCGTCCTCTTGGCCTTGAACACGAAAACTAGGAGACACACAACCTCTGTCGAAGGGCATCCCTCTGCCGAGGTCACATCGCGACTCCGTAAGCCGTCAACGCCACCAAAGGACATAGTTTTGTCGAGAAGACCACTGCTCCTCCTTGATGGCGCTTCACGGGAGGAAGAGGTTGAAGTAGATTCCCCGGTAACGGCGCCAGAAAACTTGATGACGCCCGGTGTTTGACGTGGAAGCGCTTCGTTAGAAACCCTAAGAGCAAGGTGTGAAGCAGCACAGCAACAAGTCTTCCCTCAGTAGAAACCGAGGTTATCGAATCAGAAGGAGGAAGGAAACGTCACACAGGTGTTGGAAGCAACGTGGAGACCTGCACAACACAAACTCAAGACTTTGTCCCAACGAATCAGTGAGGTTGTCAAGCTCACCGGTTTGTTGTAACAAAGGATTAAACGTATGGTGTGGAAGGTAATGGTTTGCAGCAAGTAACAAGTAACAGTGGAGGATGTATTGATGGTAAAGATTGGACCGGGGTCCATAGTTCACTAGAGGTGCTCTCCTTAAATAAACAACATGGTATGAAGGGTAAACAAATTACAGCAGGGCAATTGACAGAAACTGAGCAAGGCATAATAATGCAATTACTAGTCAGAAAGATCATATGAGGTTGATTGGGCAATACAACAATATACATAGACCGTAATCCAAATGCATCTATGACTAGAAGTCCACCTTCAGGTTATCATCCGAACCCCCTCCAGTATTAAGTTGCAAGCAACAGACAACTGCATTAAGCAAAGTGTGTAAGGTAAACAGTGAAGGGTTTCACAGCATAGTAAATCAAAAAAATTCTACGGATGCGAACGGTGTCGTGGGAATGGTCACGGCAGATGCTGCAATCGGCAGCGAGTAGTAGAACGAGGGGCAAGGGCGGCCAGCCATCTGCGGTGCGAGATGAGGGCAGAGACTCAGGGTTTTACCCAGGTTCGCCCCCCGGAGGGTAAAGACCTACTCCTGCTAGATTGTATTATAGAGGTGGTACAATGGCGAGCTCGGCGGCGTAGTCGCTTGGGTATGATGGAACGTATCTCTACTCCCCTTGAGGAGGTTTATATAGGCTCACCTCCCTAGGGTTTACATATCTCAACCGATTGATTAAAGCTTGATACTCGTTTAACCTAATCCGACCGGCCTATCTACTACTGGGCCTTTAGCTTCGATCGCTTGGTTCCTCATGGGCTTCAATCGATCGCCGTCTTGCAGGCCCACTCGCCAATTCTTGGGCGTCGGAAGCGGCTTTCATTGGGTATACCCCGTAGGCACATCCCCATCAGTAGTCCCGAGGCGGCGTCGATTAGGCGTGGGTGGCTGGCGGTCGAACATCTGGCTGCTGAATAGACATCCATCGAATCGGCGGGCTCTGTATAAAGGAAAAACTAGTCATCTTGTCATGGCTTTGGCGAGTCGGTCGTGGCTCTTGTCATAGTGGTTGGGTCGGCGAGCCGAGTGGTGAAGTTGGACCGTTAAGCGTGGTCAAACTAGCCGTTGGAGTAATCCAACAAGAACTTTTGGCATAATCATCGCTACGTAGCGGTTCCTGATTTGGCGGGTAACAACCGCTATATAAGAGGAATGGCAAGCGATCAATCCACCTTCTCACCATTTCATTTCCTCCATTGCGCACCTTTCACCTCCCTCCGAATCGCGACCAGATCGCCTCGCCGCCGCCTCGCGCTCCTCGCCGCGCCTGCATCGCCTCGGCAGCCCTACAGGCGCCAGGCGCCGCTCCGCCCTGAGAGGTCCCCGAGGCGCTCCTCCTCCCCCTTCCGCTCCCAGGGTCGGGGCAGGTCGCCTCACCGCGAGGGGCAGCGGGGGCAGGGGCCCCAGGGGCGCGCTAGCTGGGCCGAGCCGCTCAGAGGCTCGTCTTCGGAGGGGCGCCGCGTGGAGCAGAGGCTCCGGCAGGATCTGCTCCAGAGGGAGAGGGCTTCTGTGGAGGCGGGCAGGACTGTACCGGAATGGCGCCGGGACAGGGAGGCTCACCGGCCTCGTTCCCCCCATCATGCCTCACCCCCGGGCCCTCCTGAACCGGCGAAGAAGAAAAAGAAGAAGAACAAGAAGAAGAAGAAGAAGAAGAAGAAGAAGAAGAAGAAGAAGAAGAAGTCGGCGTCGGCCCCTGGTCCCGGCATCTCGCTCCTCGGTGTCGCCCCCCCCCCCGCGCCGGGCCTCCCAGCAGTTGGAGTACCTCGCACACTCCATTGCCGGGGGATTCTACTACATCGACATCGGGGGGGTGGCGATGACGGTACCCAAGAACTTGGCTTTGGTCACCGTGGTGGAGGGACAGGAGATCCCGGCCTCGGTGGTGATCTTCGCGGAGTTCATCCAGGAGGAGCTCCGGCAGATGATGCCGGGACACACCTGGAGTGCCCGGGAGATCTCCCCGACCCAGTTCGGGGTGTCCTTCCCGTCTGCCAAGATCCTCTCCTTCAGTGCCTGCAGTACCGCCCTCACCCTCCCGACCAGCAAGGTGCAGATCTCCATCGAGCCATCGACCGCCCACCCCGCGATGACCTCGACTCTCTCGGCGGTGTGGGTGCGGATCCTTGGCTTCCCGGAGGAGGCGCGTGTTCGGACGTTGCCCATCCTGGGGCGGGACCGATCGGCATGCAGGTGCTTTGCCCGGACCTAGCTCTGCTCCCAGGGCCTCTCCCTCCCTTCTACTTCGGTACGGAGGGGAGGATCCTGACAGTGGTGCTGGACGAGGACCAGGCGGCTGACGGACTCCCCCTCCCCTCTCGGTCCCTCCCTCTGGCGACCACTCTACAGGAGGGGGGAGCTCATCTGGAGAGGACTCTGACGACGACGACTTGGGAGGGGAGTCTTAGACTCCGGTCCCCTCTCCCCCGGCCCCTCCGGCTGCGGGCTCGACCGCTGCTGCTACGTCGGCGTCCCACCAGCTGCCCCTGATGCCCCCTCGCAGGGTCCTCCCGACCTCCAGATCGCTCGGTACGGCTCAAACTTCAGGCAATCTGAGGGGTTCACTGGCCACATGGCTCTGGACCCGCTCTCCGCGGAGACCCCCGACGAGGCACCAGAGGAGCCACAGGTGGAGTCCGACAGGGACTCCGGGAGTGTGGGGATGGTGGTTACCGCCCCCTCGTCACCTCGCTCTCCAGGAGTCCTCTGCTACTCGCTGTCCCCGGGCTCTACTCCAGCCTCGCCTCGGGGATCTCCGTCGTTGGTCCCAGCGACCCCGGCGCCGCACCCTGACGAGCCAGCGACGGTCTTCCCCACCACTCCCGCGGCTGGCCCCAAGACTCGTCTGCCTCACCCTCCTCGCCCGGTGCCTCCACCTTCGCGCCAGAGTGCACGTCTAGCACAGGTCAGGGCGGAGAGCCCGGGGGTGGTGCCCACGGTGTCCCAGCTGGCGTCCCAGAGGACTGCAGCACGCAACCTTGACTCAGGTACCCCCAAGAAAGCCCCTCCCTCCTGCCCCTCTGCCTCCCTCTCCTCCCCATCAGGCTCCAGGTTCTCGGTCTTGGATGACTTCCCTCTCGAGCATCTTGCACATGTGGCTGCTGATTGTGGCGTGGTCTTCCGTGGGGAACAAGGCCCGAGGCTCGAGCAGATTGAGGCGATTAGAGCTAGGGAGATTTACGAGGGGTCCCTCGCCGCTGCGCGTGCATGTGCTGCACACCAGCAGGGGGAAACCTTGACACCGTCAGGAACTGGGACAACTGATCCCGGATCCGGGATGGTGGGTTCTCCTTAGCAGCGCCCTTCGGCCGCCGCCCAGGAGATCCCCCTAGATGGGGGATCTCTAGGGAGGCCGCCTAGACCGAGTTCTATGCCTTCGTCGTCCCGGAAGACAAGATCTGTCCCCCATAAGGGGACCAAACCCAAGAAGGTTGTCCAATGAGTTGGCCTGCTATCATATCGCTCATCTGGAACATCCGGGGGTTTGGAAATGACGGTCGAAAACGCCAGATTAAAGACTACATGCATCAGGAGAACGTTAACATCGTAGGATTCCAGGAGACAATCAGGCAAGACTTCCAGATTTCGGAGCTCCAGGGCTTGTCGCGACACAGGTTCGCTTGGAACTGGTTTCCGGCAGTGGGACACTCTGGAGGCATCCTCCTTGGCCTCCTTGGTGCCAAGGAGGATACCTTCGAGGTGGACGATATGGATCGCGGGGAATTCTTTGTGAGCATGTTGCTCACCCACAGACGCTCCAACCTCCGGTGGGAGGTCATCATCGTCTATGGCCCCGCGGACCATAGCCGCTCCCCAGCCTTCCTCGAGGAACTGAAGGCGAAGGTCGAACGCTGCTCCACGCCGGTGGTGGTGGCGGGAGACTTCAACCTGATTCGGTCCCATGAGGATAAGAGCTCCCACAACGTGGACGTCCCGCGCATGCGGATGTTCAACGATTGTATCGCTGATCTCGCTCTTAGAGAGATCACGAGAGTGGGAGCCCGTTCACGTGGACGAACAACAGGGTGGACCCGGTCAGGAGTGTCTTGGACCGTGTTCTGGTTTCTGTGGACTGGGAGGTCGCCTTCCCTCTCTGCTCCCTCCGTGCCATTACCAGGGTAGGTTCGGACCATGTTCCACTGCTGCTTTCGACTGGGGGGAGTTCACCACCACGGCTGAATCGCTTCCACTTCGAAAACTTCTGGCTCCAACAGCCAGGTTTCGTGGAAGCGGTAAAGGCCAAGTGGGTGGCGGCGGCGGCTGCCCCTCCCAGACTCTTTAATGCGGTGGACGTCTGGCATAACTGCGCCAAGCTGGCCCGCCAATTCATGAAGGGCTGGGGGCCAACTTGGGTGCAGCGACGCGACTCTAGAAGGCTTCGTTGTTGGAGGAGATCCGTACTCTGGACCTGGCGGCAGACTCGGTGGGCCTTTTCGCTGATGAGTGGTCCCACCGTTATGCCTTAGAGACTTCGCTCGTCGAGATCTACAAGGGGGAGGAGTTGTTCTGGCGACAGCGCAGCCGCCAGAACTGGCTTCTTCAAGGGGATGCGAACACGGCATACTTCCATGCGGTGGCCAATGGCCGCCGTAGGAAATGCTCTATCCCCTGCCTCTGGGACGGTGAGCTCTTCCTTGAGGAGCCGAGGGCGATCTCCGCCCATATTTACTCCTTTTATAAGGAGCTCTTCTTGGCAGGACCCCTTACGGGGGTCGCGTTGGCTGACGACTTTTGGCCTAGTGGGGCCAGAGTCACAGCTGACGAGAATGCGGAGCTCACCCTCCCATTCCTACCAGAGGAAGTTGAGCGGGAGGTGAAGGCCATGAAGGCCAACTCCGCCCCAGGCCCTGATGGCCTCCCGGTATCTTTCTTCCAGACGTTCTGGAGGGAACTCCAACCGGTCGTCATGCCCATGTTCCAGGAGTTCTACACAGGAACTCTCGTGATGGGGCGACTGAATCTGGGAGTTATCACTCTGATCCCTAAAGTTTTGGGGGCCTCGGATATTCGCCAATTCAGGCCCATCACGGTCCTCAATGTCATCCAATGGATCTTCGCGAAAGTTTGCACCTCTCGTCTCGCCCCGGTCATGGAGCGCCTCACCCACCAGTATCAATTTGCCTTTCTCAAGGGCATATTTATACATGATGGGATCCTGGCCCTCCATGAGATTATCCACGAGATCAAGTCCAAACGATTGAAGGGCATCTTCTTGAAGCTGGACTTCTAGAAGGCCTACGATCGTCTGGACTGGCGGTTCCTACGTCAGGTCCTCATTAGGCGAGGATTTGACGACCGCCTGATCACCTGGATAATGCAGTTCGTCATGACCGGGAGCAACGCAATTAACGTAAATGGCGAGATAGGGCCATACTTCCGTCCCTCCTGTGGTGTCCGCCAGGGGGACCCCCTGTCCCCCCTCCTCTTCAACGCTGTTGTTGATGCCCTCGCGGAAATGCTTGAGAAAGCGGCCGCCACATCTCCGGCGTGGTAGGCCACCTTATCCCAGGGGGCGGCATCACCCAGCTTCAGTACGCAGACGACACGATGATCATGATTGAAGGCTCGACTCTGGACATTGCAAACCTCAAATTCCTCCTCCTCTGCTTCCAGGAGATGTCTGGCCTCCGTATCAATTTTGATAAGAGAGAGATCATCGCACTAGGGTTCTCCCAGGACGAGCAACAGAGGATAGCTGACAATTTCAACTGTCGGCTCGCCTCCTTCCCCATTACCTACCTGGGGATGCCGATCCGACACGGATCCTTATCGAGGACTGGACCCTCGCCATGATAGGGTGCGCCGAGGTCGAACCTTGGCGTGGTCGATTTACCTCTAAAGGTAGCAAGACCGTCTGATCGACTCATCTGCCTAGCCCATGTATATGATGGGCATGTACCTCCTCCCCGAGGGAGTGCATGGGACATTTGACAAGGAGTTGTCGAGGTTCTTCTGGCAAGACTCCTTGGGCCGCCAGAAATACCACATGGTCAAGTGGGCAGACATTTGCGCCCCCAAGGAGGTTGGGGGCATAGGAATCCTTGCATCCCGCCAGTTCAACAAGGCCCTTATGCTTAGATGGGTTTGGCTTATCTTGCGTGATGATGGTGGCCCGTGGCTCAAACTCATCAAGGCCAAGTACCTGCACGGTCGGCCCCTTCTGGACTGTGATCGTAGCGAGGGGTCCCAATTCTGGCACTCCATTCAGGAGATCAAGCGTGAGATCAGGCATGGTCTCGCCTTCTCCATTGGGAATGGGGAGGGGACCATGTTCTGGCTGGACCCAGCTCAAGAGCGCCTCCGCAGGAGGCCTTCCCGAGTCTATTCGCCATCTGTTCTGACCCAGCGCTCCGTGTATCCAACGCGGCACATGGAGGTACATGGAACATCTCGTTCCGTCGTGCCTTCGGCCCGGAGGAAACGGTAGCATGGAGGGAACTCAGGGCGGGGCTCCCGGCCTCCTTGGCCAACGAACCCGATAGTGTATCTTGGACTCTCACCCCGTCCGGATCTTTCTCGGTTGGCTCAGCATATAGGGCCCTCTTTGGCCAGGCCACTCTCCCCTGGACCAAGCACCTCTGGAAAGCACCGCTCCCGCTGAAGACAATTTTTTTTGTATGGCAACTTCTACGCGATAGGCTCCCCTTGGGAGTGGAGGTGGCCAAGAGACATGGGCCGGGGGACGGATTATGTCCATTATGTGGGGTCCCTGAAACGGGCACCCACATATTGTTCACCTGTCCCGCGGTCCGGTTTCTGTGGAATTTCACGAGAGAGGCGTTGGGCCCGGATTGGCTGGCCCACGATCTCGGTGAATTCCTAGAAACCCAAGCAAACCGAGCTGGGAAGGGTCGTCGCCTCTTCTGGCTTGTGTTCGCGGCCATGTCGTGGTCCCTCTGGAACATCCGGAGTAAGATGGTTATTGAGAAGATTCTCCCTAGGCGTGTGTCTGACTCGGTTTTTCACTTTCTAACTTCTCTGCAGCTTTGGTACCCGTTGTGTAGACAGCGGGACAAGGCGAGGTTGGACGCGACTCTTCACCGGCTCTTGGAGGCGGCTCAGCGGCTCCCTCGTAGCCCGTCTTAGTGTCTTCGGCGTTCACTCCCATGGCGAGGCGTACTTCCTTTCTTTCGTTGGGTGGTGTCCGAGTTGGGCCGTCTTGTGCTGTGGCCCCAGCATGTGGTGTGTATGTGACTCTGTACTGTGATATTTGTGGTGGACGGTTGCTTTATTTATAAAGCGGGGCGAAAGCCTATTTCGAGATAAATGTGAATTTAGACAAATAGAAGTCGATTATTTTTGGATAGAGGAGTACTGTTTTTGTTACTTCCTACAATCTATATTAATTATCACTAGATTAAATGCATTTATCACTAAAATATTTCTAGGTACATCTATTTCTACAACATGTAAATCGGAGGGAGTATAATAAAAAAGAAAATACCTCCTCAATTATCGTGGCGTCGTGGCAATGACCTGACTGACACGTGTACCGTACGCCGTCCCTCCCCTCCTCTCCATTCCACACCTGCACTCGCCGATGGCGTTGCTCCGCCTCCACCTCCTCCGGCCGCCACCTGCTGCGCTCGCCGCCGTATCCTCCCCCTGGCGCCGCGCTCTCACAACCACAGCACCGACCACCACCGGCTCCCGCCGCCTCTGCTCAAGCCACCCCGCCGCCCTCTCATCCTCATCCTCGCCCTCCATCGTCGGCGGCCTCCTCGACTACCTCAACGAGTCATGGACGCAGTTCCACGCCACCGGTTAGTCAGCACCCCTCCACCCTATGCTGCTTCTGCATAACCCACACCCACATTAGACCATCTCTGCTCAACATGCTTGAGGCCCATAACCTGTTCGGTCCTATTCCCCACTGGGACGAACTCCAGTTCTTGCTATCTTGCTGTCGAATGGAGCTTGTTTGATGCTACCACCGAATGCTGCTAGTTTGCGAATTATGTGCATTCACGAATTGTTGGTACCAAGCGCTTAATCCGTCCTCCTGATTGTGCAATTGTGTTGCCCATGGTTTCAGCCGAGGCCAAGAGGCAGCTGCTCGCCGCGGGGTTCGAGCTGCTCAGCGAGAACGATGACTGGGACCTGCAGCCCGGCGGCCGCTACTTCTTCACCCGCAACATGTCCTGCTTGGTCGCCTTCGCGGTAGGGAAAAAGTGAGTCAGTTTGTTTGAGGAGCTCGCCTTTTCCTTACTGGCACTGCTTTTAGGTTATTACCCTGGAATTCATAATGAACTTTACTGTCCATGTCTTCCATATTAGCGCTTCAAGATGCTCCAAAGAAGTTCTCTTGTAGTAGCATAAAGTGTGATCATAGTATTTTTAACTGATTTAGATATCTATAATAGAGGAAGAAATGGCAGTAGCATTGGAATTGAATTCTTCCATTGCCGGTATTCCTCGTAAGTTGAAAATTTTGTATAATAGTTCTGGGTGGGCTGGGTGATACCCCATACTGTTAAATGGGAGACCCAGATAGTATACATTTCAAACTAACAATTAATGCTCAGTACCAAAAACATTGTTGGAGATCCATATTTTATGACTGCCAAAGTACAAATGCACATTTAATCTGAAATACATGCAATTGTCTTTCCTCTGCAGGTACAGAGTTGGCAATGGTTTCAATATTATTGCGGCCCACACTGATAGTCCATGTCTCAAGCTCAAACCACGGTCTGCCTCCTTCAAATCTGGTCATCAAATGATAAATGTGCAGACGTACGGAGGTGGGTTGTGGCATACATGGTTTGATAGAGATCTAACATTAGCTGGGAGAGTCATCCTCAAGGCTGATGATGGTTCGTTTGTGCACAAGCTTGTCAAAGTGAGCAGACCATTGATACGTGTACCAACACTGGCTATACATCTTGACCGGTTAGTTCTCACGTCCTCTTTTGCACTGCTTTATTTTTCTTTTCGGAACTTGGAGCCAGTCATCTTGTAGTTTTTGACCTTTGAGCAAATGCTTGAGTTATCCATCGATTTTATTACTCCAGCCTCATTGATCCTGCCAAACTGCCAATGTCATGTCATGTCATGGCAACTTCTTTTTCTCTTCTACGATCAACCATTTTTTCCTGATCTTTGTGTTCAAAGTTATCCCAGTAACATTGTTTCAACACACTGAGCCTGCAGCCAATAATCTTGTAGTTTGTCTTTGTTCCTGTTTAGCTGTAATAATATTTGGCCATTCCTCGTGTAGCTGAGTGATGTGTTTTCCTTTTAGCACAGTGAATTCTGATGGGTTCAAGCCTAATCTGGAGAATCATCTAGCTCCACTTCTTGCAACAAAGTATGAAGATACTACTGGGAATTCTGATGACAAAAAGGGTTCAAGTTCCACAAAGATTGCCCATCATCCGCTGCTTTTGCAAGTAATTACTTCTCTCTACTGATTTCTTCCTTCATTTCAGCAAAAGTTCAGTTTCGAATTAATAGAGGTGGCTCCAAGTTGCACCTATAATTTTTTTCTTCACTTTGTGATCCATAGATTCTTTCAGAGGAAATCGGTTGTGGAACAGATGAAATAATTGGTATGGAGTTGAACGTGTGTGATACCCAGCCTAGTTGCCTTGGCGGGGGAAATAACGAGTTCATTTATTCTGGTAGATTGGACAATCTTGCTTCATGTTATTGTGCTCTTAGATCTCTCGTGGACTCCTCCAAGATGTTAGAATTGTCAAATGAGAAGGCTATAAGAATGGTTGCATTATTTGATAATGAAGAGGTACCGAAACCAAGTTCTGCTCTGATTGGTAAAAGTATAAATATGCATATTCCAGATTCCTGAACCACATTTGGAGGCTATTTAGATGCTTTTGGCTTAAAGAAGTTATGAATGAGAAATAGTAGATAAGTGATAGCTCACAGTAATTCCTCATATTCACATAAATTATCATGCTTGGACTAAAAGGAACTGTCAATGTATAGTTATTCTGTACAAAGTATTTTATTTAAGTAGAACTATCTGGTGTGTCCATGTTTGTTTCATGTGCTCGGTTTCTGCTTTCACTTGTTATAACTATAACATTGACAATGTTCAGGTGGGTTCAGATTCGATGCAAGGGGCAGGTGCACCAACTATGTTTCACGCTATGAGACGAATTGTTGACTCCTTGATGCATCAGTCCATGGGAGAGGGGGCTTTGGAGCGTGCAATAACTTCTTCTTTCCTTGGTATGGTTTTTGAATATATGGTTTTTTGGATATAGCCTGTGACTAGTCTCTCCAATTGAGCTCTGTTCTCCTTTCAGTTTCCGCAGACATGGCTCATGCCCTGCACCCAAACTATCCTGACAAGCATGAAGAGTACCACAGACCAGAACTACAAAAAGGACTTGTTATCAAGCATAATGCTAACCAACGTTATGCCACAAGTGCTGTAACAGCTTTTCTCTTCAAAGAAATAGCAAGAATTCATAACCTTCCAGTTCAGGTACTTCTCAACTTCTTTGCTTTTAAACAATTGGTTACAGCATTCTTTCTGTTGCAACTTGCAAGGTCAAATGTTTGAACATTTGATTGTGCTCCATGGTGGCTTGAGAAAGCTAATGATGATCCATCTGTAATTTATTATCCAGTCCCAGCATCTGATAAGTGATACTGTTAAATTCCAGAGGAACACAATTAGTAATCTTGTTAGTTTAAAAAGTTCCCATCTTAATCTTTATTTAACAATCAGATATAAGTGATAACTTGTTTATTTCTTGAGTATGTGAATGAGTTTGAGAAAGGTACTGATGCACTGCATACCCTACAGGAATTTGTCGTAAGGAATGATATGGGCTGTGGCTCAACAATCGGCCCCATACTTGCTTCTGGTGTTGGCATTCGGACTGTTGACTGTGGTATTCCTCAGCTTTCAATGCACAGGTATGCTCCACTTTCTTTTATCTGCGCTGTTGTCTATCTCACACTGATTTAGCATGCAATGCCGATGCAAACAGCGCTTTCAGACCTAGCCATTTAACCTTTATATTGGAGAAGACTAGTTCTAGGACCTCTCTTTTCAGTTTAACTGCAATGTTTTACTAAGAGCTTAGAAATGGTAGACAGATGACAATTTATGTCACAAATAATATGCATCCTTTTGACTCCATCCCCATCATTGTTTGACCACTGTTGCTTTATCAAGTATTTGATCACTGTTGCATTGGTTTGCAGCGTTCGGGAAATGTGTGGCAAAGAAGACATAGACACTACATACAAACACTTCAAAGCTTTCTACGAGACATTCTCGGACATTGATCGGAAACTAAATGTTGACTTTTAGGTCTTTGAACCGGGTGCTCAGCCTCTGAATAATGTACTTTAGGTCATGTACATCATACTATGGTCTATCGCTGTTTATGATAGTATCAGCTTTTTTGTATATCCAATCTGGTTCAAGGCACAGAGTTTGGAAATCATTTTTCAAACAATAATGTGAAGTAGACAGCATTCTTTAAATTGTGACTCTTAAACAACCTACATTTCTGAAACCGGGAGATCGGTCTTGTTTGGGAGGACCAAGAATTTTGTCCCATAAATTTCTTCTGGTTGCTGGCTGATGTTGAAGTCAAGAGTGGCAATGCTGGATATGTATTGCATATGGATCTTGCTAAACACTAATAGTGTTTTAGAAACTAAACACGAAATGATGGCCAAGGTTTGTACATAACGCAATTCACATTTTTGTTGCCTGGGAAAAGATGCACGGAGAAACAAATGGTTTAAGCAAGTTTAGCTTTCTAGTGTTGTGCAAGAAGACCATGGGTTATAACACAAATGAATGGTGAAAACCTCATTGAATCTGAACCATCTTGGTGCAGGACTGCACACAAGTAAGGTGTGGTTTACAATGTTACTCCGCCCTACAAACAGGGATCACACTAACGCTGCATCCCTGTACTATAGCTGTGTACATCATACTGGCTGTTGATGATAGTACCATTTTTTTTGTTTACCTCTAGTATAAGGTCTGCTGCCTGCTGGTATTATCTCACAAAATGACGATCTGAACAAGAGAATCACATCTTGTTACATTCAAAGAATGTTTCAGGGAAAGCAACAGCCAACGGCAAATGTTCATATGCAACTCACATTTTCTTTGCCTGGGAAAAAGATAGCACAGAGAAAACAAATGGTATAACCAAGTTCAACTTTCCTGTGTTGTACAAGAAGACCATGGACTGTAACACTAATCCTTGGAAACAATGCAGTTTCTTTGCTGAAAACCTCAATGAATCGAACCGACTTGGTGCACAACTGCATGCAAGTCGGGTGTGGTTTACAATGCTCGTCAGCCCCACAAACAGGAATTTAGGGATGGCACTAACACTGCATCCCTGTTCCCGAACTACTAATGTGGGACACAGCACGAAGCACGCCGCTGCGGCATGCTTCAGGTGCCCACAGGCCACAAATTGCAGCACCATCAATCTCTATCCTTTCTTTTGCCAGTTACCGGCGCAGCCTGATCTTCAGGTTGCCCAGCTCCATTAGACGCCTCAGATGGAGTTAAACCCTGGGCAACTCCATTGGCAGTAGGAGATTCATGAGGTCGTTTGGTGAGACCTGACCTATCAATACAAAGCCAAGTCCTAGCCCTCTCGTCACCAGACTTCTCTTCAATAGGCACATGCCAAGATCCTGTCTCGGATTCCTGCGGTGAAGATAACATCAGCAAGAGCAGACAGTATAAGCTCTAGAAAAACCTGACTTGGCTACTTACTTGAATCTCTGAAGAATAAGGGGGTGGCATCATAAGCACTGCCTTCCCTTTATTAAAAGTGTACTTGACCTGCAATTGCAATCAGATTAGCAGATTGACAGTTAAGTAGGAATATGAGTGGATTTATAGTAAACCAGTTTTGCAGCGCACACCCGATGTCGTTGCTTCCACTTGTAGAAAAAGGATGATGATCCTAGGAGCTCAAAGATGTGATCTCTCATTTCATCATTAGTCACGAGCAAACAGTTCAACCCAATTGCTGCATATAGCCAATACCTGAAAAGGTTATACGAATATTTAGCAAACACAAGGAATATAACAGTTGGTAAGATGGTGAGAAATCAGCATATGAGCATATTAGTCAATCTATGCAGAGTTTGGTAAGAGATATCACTTCCAACTAAAAAAAAGTCAACTGAATTTATATTAATACAAAAGTGCCGACTGAAAACAAGGTGCAAGAACATTGACATGGGGAACATTACCAGTCATCATTTGACCCACTTGGCGACGTGTACAATGCTCCATTTGCTCTCCAAGTTTCAATAAGATGCCTATTGGATGGATTTTCCATAAGCTTTGCGATGCGTTTATTATGTAGTATGACAAGTGGCCATTTCCCGTTATATCTATCTCGTAGCTCTGTTACAACAGCATCCAGCTGCTCTATATAAAGCATGACAAATGGAACATGAATTAGTATAGATTAGTTCATTGGTGAGAGCAACGTGTCAAAATTCTGTGTAGGATGAAGCACAGACCTGACCCAAACTGAAACCGCCTTCAGCAAAATTTTGTTGATAAAGTGCAATGTTTGCACCATCGACTATAGCTTCGTATTCTTTATGTGCTTCTAACCATTCCTACAGAGGTCATATTTTCAGCTTGTACGAAAATGTACAATGCTCCAAGTCATCAGTTAGGAAAAAAACACAAGGGACAGAGGATATGCACCTGAAACTGGCTGAAATTTGCTTTGGTCTCCCTCTCAAGGGCCAACCCTGAAACAGAATCAGCAAACGTATTTGTCTCCTCCATGTCAATATCAACAGATGCTAGGCGGCATCTGCATCCACCACACTCCCCATCGGCAGCAACTGTCACCCGCTGCACCATCCACGGGCCATTCCGAAGCCACCCAAGCTGATGGCACCCAGCACCGTTCGCCACAATGGCGTCTTTGACCTGTTGGGCATCCCACTCGGCCTTACCAGCCATTGCCGCCTTCTCGCTCCGGAACCAGCCCTCCAACACCTCTGTGGTCTCCTCGCTCACGCAGCCCACGGCTCGCCTCAGCTTGTGCATATACTCATACACCTTGCCAGCATCCCCCGCCTTCGCGCTGACCTCAAGGAGCGCGGCAAGTTCAGGCTCCTCTGGTGAGACGGCGGAGGCCGCCATGTGGTCCTCGACCGCGTAGGCCTTGCTAGCGTCCCCGGTGCGCCGGAACGCGGCGAGCACGGGGCTATAGGAGCGGAGGCGCGGCGCTTGGCCGTACTTATCACGCATGGTGGCCACGAGATCGAAGGCCTCGTCGGCGCCGTCGGGGTCAGAGGCGACGACGCGGGCAAGCGAGGTGATGGTGGCCTCGGAGGGGGGCGACCCGGCCTCGAGCATGTGCGCGAGCACGCGGCGCGCGGCCGCGGCGGGGTGGGTAGGGAACGAGGCGCGGTCGGCGGAGGCGAGCAGGTGGAGGAGCTGGTTGTACTGGTGCGCGGCGAGGCGGAGGTCGGGCGCCGCGTCGGGGCCCGAGACCGCGGCGTCGAAGGCTGCCATGGCGGCCGCGGCATCCCCGCGGCGGGTGCAGTCGGTGAGGGTGCGGGAGAGGTCGGAGTTGGGGCCCTTGCCGCCCTTGCCGCGCCGTCGGCGCGGCGTGGCGGTGGCCATGGGCGTCGCGGCGGTCGGGAGAGAAACCCTAGTAATCAGCAGCGTGGGCTTGGAGGCGCAGAGCGGCCATGGCCCATATGCCCGATGGAGAGCAGTTCCGGTTCTCCAGAGCGTGTTGCACTTGGTGCCGGTCGCTGATATTAGTCCCATACTGCTAACTGAAGAGAGTTCGAACCAGTTTATAAGCTAGCGTGGAGACTTCAGCGGCACAAGCCACAGGACGAAGTGAGCGGGCCTAACCAGCCCTGGAAAGTCCCCGAGCCTCATGCGCAGTGATGCGCCCACGGAGACGTGGAACGGCCCATGAGCTGGCTCTCCCTGCCTCGGCGGGGGGCTGAGACAAGTGTGGAGCCCAATCACAGGGGGCCTGCTCTGGGTCAACTGGCTAATTTCACAGTTATTCACTTGGTCCAAAAGGACTAACAGAATGGGGCTTACACTCCTGTGGCAACCTTTTTTTATTTTGATCTCATGCATGATTTGTCTAGTGAATGTGCTTTGTTAATTTGAGCACTCAACTGTGCCAAACCGTGTAGCCAGCCCGCACGAGATCGTGATATAACCTCTTGTATAGAAACCATATAAAACCTATAATAATGTCCAGGATAATTGTGCCAAAGATGGAGATGGAAAACGACATGGTGCAAACGCAGCTTGGCTGGTGCCCCTTTATGTGGCCTTGGCAATGATAATCGTGTGCTAGAACTATCTCGGCTGTCAAACGTCCTGCATCATCTGCGCCGGCCTTGCCTCCTTGAGAGGAAGGGCATTGGTGTCCATGGCTCCCAAACCTGCCGACGTCCCGCATGATGGTTGTCATCCGGTGTAGTAAGAGATGGCAACGTAGGGTCGTAGAAATGCGTCATGGAGTGCAGTGATGTTCAACTCACTGAATTTATATTGACACGCCTCACATTTTCCGTATGTCCAGTCTTATGTTTGAGTATATTGTAGGGCCCCAAATGATGTTCAGCGATACCAATTGATCTCCAACCATCATTTTGACTACATGTGATAAAAACTCTTAATCACTCAAATAAATAATTTAAAAAATATAACCAATAATTATTGAAATGAGAGAATTGATAAAAACTTCATGAACACAATGTATGAAAATGAGATGTGTCTGGGACACAATCGTTATGCCTTTGTTTTGTAGATAAAATGATTATTTTTTTGCTTTAGTGATAAAGTAATTGTCATATAAGGGTTAAGGGTGCCAATTTGTGTTTGTTGGTGAGTACAAACAAGTTCTTGCTCTAGCTCGTCCTCTGAGACAACACTTCCGATAGAAAGGTCGATGGATTTTGTTATTTTAATAATGTGGGCACATAATTGAATTATTTGTTATGTGAGAAGGTTAGTTATGACTTTTATAGTCATAATTTATGATTATTTAATGAACTTACTTTAACTTTTTTTATTTTTTCTAGTTTTACAATGCACCAACGTTTGGTACATTTCAAAAATATAACCAATAATTATTGAAATGAGAGAATTGATAAAAACTTCATGAACAAAATGTATGAAAATGAGATGTGTTTGGGACACAATCGTTATGCCTTGTTTTGTAGATAAAATGATTATGTTTCTTTTGGTGATAAAGTAATTGTCATATAAGGGTTAGGGTGACCATTTGTGTTTGTTGGTGAGTACAAACAAGTTCTTGCTCTAGCTCGTCCTCTGAGATAACACTTCTGATAGAAAGGTCGATGGATTTTGTTATTTTAATAATGTGGCCACATAATCGAATTATTTGTTATGTGAGAAGGTTAGTTATGACTTTTATAGTCATAATTTATTTTTTATTTAATGAACTTACTTTAACTTTTATTTTATTTTTTCTAGTTTTACAATGCACCAACGTTTGGTACATTACTATGAATTCATAATTTACGATCATTCAATCAACTTACTTTAACTGCTAGTTTTTTTTCTGGTTTTTACAATGCACTAATGATTTGTTACATTAGTAAAATCTGAAACGAGTGATGCTGTAGATACATGGGGGCTAAAATATCCAGTCTCCAAAACTTGTCAAAAATAAAAGAAAATCGTATGGCCCATTTAGGGTGTGTTTGGTAGACCAGCTTCAGATTCACTCTCTCACTTGAGATATCTCGCCTCATACAAGTTGGACTCAGATTTTATGGTTTGTTTGGTAGTCCGTATGGGGTGAGATTGACCAAAAAACAGAGAAATGATGTGCTGATACTTTGTTTGGTAGTCCGTATGGGGTGAGATTGACCAAAAAACAGAGAAATCACAGACCAGTCTAAACTTTTACATAAAGGCCCCTAAATAAAAACAAAAAAAGCAACCAGGCCCTCGCTCCACCACACTTTGTGTCTTTGAGGCAGTTCATCACCGTGACGGCGGTGGCGCGTGATGGTTGCTCAATATTGGCGGCAGGTGGTTGCTTTCAGTATGCTGACCTCCATGGCTGCCTCTGCGGGCCTCTGCCTCTGCCTATCGGGGGGTGCATGTAAGCGCGGAGCGGCCAGCGCATTGGCGGCGTCTGGCCGTGGGCTTCTGACGGGAAATGAGGAGAGCGGCCAGCGCGTCGGCAGCGTCAGGGATGGTTTGGGCCGGTCGCGTCGGGGCAGCCAGTGCGTCGGCGGCGGTCTGCGTGTCGATGGGAACGGGGGGAAATGAGGAGAGAGCCCGGGATTGGGGGTCGGGTGGGAGGGGGCCCGCATGCGCTACAATGTATTGCGGGATGCACTCAGCCCGGGCGAGTTGCGAAGCTCGATTTGAGCTTCTCTCCTCAGCCCGGCTGAGAGCCTTTTTCGAGGTGAAGTGGGCACTGCTGAGATTGTCCGACCCGGGCTAACAAACAACAAAATGTCCTTTTAGCTAGGTTGGATAGAGAATATCTGAGTTGACCAGGTCTACCAAACACACCCTTAGGGGACGCTTCTATACATCAAGTTATTTCTGTCTTATATTGTACGCTGGCTTAGAGGGTAGCCAACGACCAACCGGAAGGCACTTCAACTATCCGTGGTTGCGACCATCATGGCGACCGAACCTAGCAACTGGACAATCAGTAGCAAAGATGTCGGAGGATAGATAGCTGGTCGCCCCGCCCATGACCGGCATGCTGGTGCGCAAGCTGAGCTTGTTGACATAGTCGGAGCGGTACGTCTGGCCAAGAACGCCGTGCACGTTGTCGGTGAGGT
Source organism: Avena insularis (assembly GCA_023614405.1). NCBI lineage: Eukaryota > Viridiplantae > Streptophyta > Magnoliopsida > Poales > Poaceae > Avena > Avena insularis. The sequence continues at coordinate 410,122,037 of CM042691.1, forward strand.
CGTGGAACTTGAACCCGATGTCCAGGTGAGCCAGGCAGTCGTCCTCCGCCACGCCGTAGCTGTGGATCCGGGAGTCCTTCTCCGTGACGGGCACCGCGCTGGCCATGATGTCGAACACCCCGGCGAGCTGCACCCGGATGCCGTTGGCCATGGCGGTCCTCGTGATGCTCAGCCCCGTGACTGTTGTAGAATCCCACCGCGCGCCGAGCTTGGCGGGGATGTCGATGGTCTCGTCGTCGTCGTCGTCGAGGGTCATGTCTAGACGGTCGACGTCGCCGTTCCATTTGACGGTCTTCCTGGCGCCGATGAAGAGGCGGTGGTCGGCGAAGCGGATGCCGAGGGCCTGGATCCACGTGAAGTGGCGCCCCGTGCCGGCGTTGTGGGTGCCGATGAAGTGGGCGTTGACGTGGAGGTCGGCGTCGGAGAGGACGCAGAAGTCCTTGTCCTTCCTCCCGTGGAAGTAGAAGTTGTTGCCGTCGCCGCCCGTGAAGCGCGGGTCGCCGCAGGAGACGCCGGGGTAGAAGTCACAGACTTTGACACGCACGTACGTAGCGTAAGATCGATCGGTCACCAACATGTATTTGTAGATGGAACAAGGAAAACCTTAATGTATGTACATGTACTTACTGCATAGCGTCTTGCAGCTGGGGCAGAGGACGAAGCACTGGTCGGGGCAGCGGCTGTCGCACTTGACGTTCACGCACTTCTTCTTCCCGCAGTACTCCGCGTCTCGCTTCCCCAGTACCAGTCCTCCCCGCCGGCTGATCACGCCGTAGTTGGACAGCGGCACCACCGCCGCGGCGGCGCCCACCGCCAAAGCAACCGCCGTCAGGAGAGCTAAGAGCTGCTGCCGCGCCATGGATCGCCGGCCTTTAATTTGGTACACGCCAAGCTTTGAAGTGGCAGCCGTGTGGTGTTCTGGAGTCGGTTTATAGGATCACATGCAGATGTGTGCTAGCTACGCACTCTCTGAGGCTACTGTACGTAAGTTCATATGCAATTAAGGAAGTTGACACTGGGGAAAAGGCGAGGTCTCCCTTCCGTCAAGTCATCCTGACCATACTGTGCTGGTAGACCTGCCAACACGCCCAAGTTAATACATGCACGAAGCAACGCCAAGTGGCGCGTTACCTTGTCAAACACAAATACGTACTAGCCAATAACGCGCCGTTTGACTTTGTTCCACCGTGTTTTACTAATAACCGTAAAATCACAAGCAATGTCGCGTTTCAACATGCTATTATTAGATTAGAGAAAATGATAGTGGGCATACAAGCTGCGAGCTAACTTTCCTTTGTCACCCCCGTTTAATATTTCAGCATGTAATTTGAGATCTTTATCTGATTTTTTTTTGTAATTTGACATGTCCATAATAAGTCCACGAAATGAGTGCCAAGCCGTGAAGTATTTTTTTGAGAGCTTCTAAGTGCCACTACAGGAAACAGGCCAGGCGCCGACGGCCAGACCCTGTCGGCGTAGCCCCTGATTGCCGTCGGCGTATGACCGTCGGCGCACGACCCCATTGTTGGGCCACGCAGAGATAAAACAAAAAAAATTCCTCTAATGTGGTGATCCCAAGATCTAGCTGAGGTAGAAGGCCACGAGGTTTACCACTAGACGCGCGGTTGCGGATTACTGATGAAGCTCGTCAGTTGATGCAGTGCAGTCCTCACGATCCGATCGTCCTGGTGCTGATCGCACAACACCTCTGCTGGTATCCACACGTACAAGGAGGAGCGCCGGCGGCGAACTGCTAGGTTCGTTACGGCGGCATGACTGCTGTGGAGCTAGGTTTCCAACACATGAAATGACCTAACCGAACACGATTAACCTTTCTGGGTTAAGGTGCTTCACTATATATAGGGAGTGAACGTGGGCTCTGCTCGCGCGACCCATTTACTAAAGCCCATATAACACTAGTCACCGTGAGTCCAACTCACTAACTCAGTCCTAATCCGGTTTAGGTCCAACCCAACCAGATTATAGGTTCAGATCCAATCCGAACTTGCTCCCGCTCTTAAGTGTGTGACCCCGCAAGCTCATGGCTACTTGGACACTATTGGAGTCCGACTCTCAATCGATCAGTCGGTAGCGGCTCCTAGCAGAACATGCCAACTCCCAAGTACCAAAGAGTCATGACGACTTGCCTTTCCAATGCGACTTTCGTCCGAGTCCCTTTTGCCTCACGATATACCTTGTCAGACTATAAGAGAATAATTGTCATCCCTTAAATAGTCCGACTCTCTTCTCAATTCGAGATAAGTGATTCACCCGACTAACTCTTAGTCGATCGTCTCGGTTAACACTTAACCGAGTCGTACATGGCCATGCTTTCCGAATCATATCTCACGAGAGGGCCCAGAGAATATCTCTCCAAGTGGAGGGGCAAAATCTCATCTTGGTTATTCACATCACGCAGCTTGATTCTTAGTCGACCTGAACTCTGCCTTTATAACTGACCAGTTATGGATCAGCGTTTGACAGAACCTAAGTCGGTGATCCTCAACTCGGACTATGCAACAACCTCAGGTCTAAGGATTACATTGATTGAGATATACAAATGACAACTTGTTCGTTGTACCTCAATATGGGTTAATCCGACTCACTAAACTCTTTAGCCGAATCTGTGTAAGTTGGAATAGCATCTCCATGCCCATGACAAGTGGAACCGAGTCATCAAGCCAACTTTCACATTGGTCTAAGTTGTGTGTCCAGCACAACCTCAATGACCAAGGATATTTAGTACAAACAATATGAATGCATAGTTCCACAATCGAATCACATATTCAATGATACACATCAGATGTTTATACAAGGACTACTTAATATATTTATGAACACAATGGGAAATCTCATCATATATGATTGCCTCTAGGGCATATTCCCAACAGTCTCCCACTTGCACTAGAGTCAATCTTTCGACATCACATGTCTAAGCATCTAATGCCCATGGCTCTCAGGTGCGCCTCATGCTTCGGCTGTGGTAACGGCTTTGTCAACGGATCCGCAATATTTGCATCTGTGTGTACCTTGCATAACTTGATATCACCCTGATCCACGAACTGGCGTATCAGGTGGTACCGCATGAGTATGTGCTTGTTCTTCTGGTGTTATCTAGGTTCCTTGGCTTGTGCAATAGCACCATTGTTGTCACAATACACGTCCAACGGATTGGACGAGCCCTGAACCACACCAAGATCCATGAGGAAATTCCTCATCCAAACAGCTTCCTTTGCTGCCTCCGAGTGACAATATACTCAACCTCTGTTGTAAGCATACGCCAGTCTCTTGCTTGGAACTCTTCCAGCTCACAGCACCTCCGTCTATAATAAACACGTATCCGAATTGCGAACGAGAATCATCAGAGTCGGTAAGATAACTCGCATCCGTGTAACCCTTTACACTGAGTTCATCTTCACCACCAAAAACCAAGAACATATCCTTAGTCCTTCTCAAGTACTTTAGGATATTTTTAGCCGTTGTCCAGTGGATCTCTCCAGGATCAGCCTGGTATCTGCTCACAACACTTAGAGCATATAAAACATCCGGCCTAGTACAAATCATGGCATACATGATGGATCCGACTGCAGAAGCATACGAAATTGCACTCATCCGACTTCGCTCATTAGTTGTCGAAGGACACTGAGTCTTGCTAAGTTTTACACCATGGGACATCGGTAAGAACCCCTTCTTAGACGATTCCATGTTGAACTTCTTCAACACTTTGTCCAAATAAGTACTCTGACTCAATCCAATGAGCCTCCTTGATCTATCTCTATAGATCCGGATTCCGAGGATGTATGTTGCCTCACCCAAGTCTTTCATTGAGAAACTCCTTTCCAATGATTCCTTGGTTTCTTGCAACATCTAGACATCATTTCCAATCAGTAATATGTCATCCACATATAAGATTAGAAAATTTACTTTGTCCCCACTAAACTTCTTGTACAAACAAGAATCATGATCACTCTTGATGAAGCCAAACGATTTGACTACCTCATCAAAACGAATATTCCAACTCTGAGATGCTTGCTTCAACCCATAAATGGATTTCTGAAGTTTGCATACCTTGTCAGCATTAGCCAGATCGACAAAACCCTCGGGCTGTATCATATACACGTCCTCGGTTAAATTTCCGTTAAGGAAAGCCGTTTTGATATCCATCTGCCATATCTCATAGTCGAAATAGGCTGCTATAGCTAACATGATCCGAACTGATTTAAGCATCGCTACGGGCGAGAAAGTCTCGTCGTAATCAACTCCTTGAACTTGTCGGAACCCCTTCGTGACAAGGCGTGCTTTATAGACGGAAACATTCCCATCCATATCAGTTTTCTTCTTAAAGACCCATTTGCACTCGACGGGTCTTGCACCGTCTGGCAGATCAACCAAGTTCCAAACTTGATTTTCATCCATGGAATTTAACTCGGATCTCATGGCTCCAAGCCATGACTCGGAATCAGATCCCACCATCGCTTCCAAATAATTTGCCGGCTCATCACTGTCTAACAGTAACACATCACGAACACTTCGTAATCTCGCCGATCTTCGTAGTACAGGTGCTGTTGCCGGCTCAGCTACCATGACCGGCTCAACCTCCAAGGTTTTTGCCGACTCGCCACTAGCCGGTTCCTCTCGAATTTCTTCGAGCTGCACCGTGCTCCCACTTACTCCCCGACTGAGAAACTCTTTCTCAAGGAAGACACCGTTCCAAGCGACAAACACTTTGCCCTCTTCTCGGTTGTAGAAGTAGTAACCCAAGGTTTCCCTCGGATACCCCACGAAAATACACTTATCCGACTTGGCTGTAAGCTTGTCCGACTGAAGTCGCTTGACAAATGCTTCACAACCCCAAATCTTAAGAAAAGACAGACTCGGATTTTTGCCTGTCCACATCTCATGCGGTGTCTTCTCTACCGATTTTGATGGTACTCTGTTTAGCGTGAACACCGCTGTTTCTAGACAATAACCCCAAAATGATAAAGGAAGATCTGTCCGACTCATCATTGAACGTACCATGTCCAACAAGGTTCGATTCCGCCTTTCCGAAACACCATTCCTTTGTGGCGTTCCTGGCGGAGTAAGTTGAGGAACTATTCCACAACTTTTCAGATGGTCATCAAACTCATGGCTCATGTACTCGCCTCCTCGGTCCGACCGAAGAAACTTTATTTTCTTGCCGAGTTGATTCTGTTCTTCATTCTGGAATTCTTTGAACTTTTCAAGGGCTTCCGACTTATGTTTCATCAAGTAGATATATCCATACCTACTCAAATCATCAGTGAAGGTAATGAAGTACTCATAACCACCCACGGTATCGTGCTCATTGGTCCACATACATCACTATGTACTAGTCCCAACAAGTCGGACGCCCTTTCGCAACTCTTTGCAAAAGGTGTCTTGGTCATTTTGCCGAGTAGGCAAGATTCGCATGTCTCGAACGAATCCAAGTCGAACGAAGTTAGGAGTCCATCATCATGGAGCTTCTTCATGCGTTTCCAACTTATATGACCAAGCCGACAATGCCAAAAGTAAGTCATATTCAGATCATTTGGTTTCAACCTTTTAACATTTATGTTATAAACCGACTCACCATCAAGATTCAAAATAAATAACTCTGTCACGGGGTGCAAAGCCGTGAAACATATCATTCAAATACAAAGAACAACCATTATTCTTGATATTCGACTCATAGCCTTGCCTCATCAAACATGAAGCGAAATAATGTTTGATGACCTTTGGAACATAATAACAATTATTTAGTTTCATAATGAATCCGGAAGGTAAATGAAGTTGCATCGTGCCGACTTCCAACGCAGCAACTCTTGCTTTGTTGCCGACTCAAATATCAACCTCGCCTCTTGCTATGCTCCTAGTTCTTACCAGTCACTGCAACGAGTTGCAGATGTGAATAACTGATCCGGTATCATATACCCAAGAACTATTAGGTGCATCAGCAAGATATATGCCTATAACATTGCAAACAAGTGTACCTGAGTCGGAAGTCATACCTCCACTCTTGGTTTTGTCGGCCAAGTACTTGCTGCAGTTCCTCTTCCAGTGGTCATCCGCCTTGCAGTAGAAGCAAGTGAATCCGGCTGAAGGAGATGGCTTAGTCCCCGAGGAAGCGCTTGGGACAGGGTCCTGAGCCTGCTTTCCTCCTGACTTAGCCTTCTTCTTAGTACAAGAACTCTTCTTGAACTTAGCCTTATTCTGCACCATCAACACTTGACTGGCGCCCTTCTTGAGCTCCGCCTCTGCCTGCTTGAGCATCCCATGTAATTCAGTGAGCTTCTTATCCATACCATGCATGTGGTAGTTCGAAATGAACTGCCCATATGCACTAGGAAGAGAGTTCAGAATTATATCCGTAGCGAACTCTTCGCTTATGGGGTAGCAAGCCTCTCCAGAGACTGCACATAACCAACCATTTTGATCACATGCAGACTCAGTGGATCACCATCCTTAAGCTTGCAACTCAGCAAAGCCTGAGAGACTTGATACCTCTCAGTCTTCGCTGAGCTCGAACATACTTTTGAGGCTTTCGATCATATCGTAGGCCTCAACATGCTCGAACTGCTTTTGCAAGTCCGGTTCCATGTGAGCAAGCATAAGACAGCTAATATCCGTGGACTCATCCTTAGCCCGACGGTAGGCATTGGTGGCGTGACGATTCGCATTCTCATTCGGCTCATCTGGAAGTGGGTTGTCTAGGACATGGTCCTTCTTTTCTTGTTTGAGAACAATTCTCAGATTTCGATACCAGTTGGTAAAATTAGTGTCGTTCAGTTTATCTTTCTCAAGAATGGTTCTCAAGCATAAACGGATATCTGAGAGTGATTGCTACTTGGTGTCATGATCTACAACGAAAATATGCAAAACACTTAAGACATGTATTCATAAAAGAGCAAGCATATTAAACATTTTAATATTTTATGCTCCCACTAGAACCAACACCCTCCGATGGTTGCTTAGTGATTCAGATCCTAAATAAGCAAGTCGGCTAGTGAGCTTTAGCATCACCGCTAGCCAAGTGATTTAGGTAGACAACTCCTTGTCAATCGCATCTCATGCGACTCTGTTGGACGGGTGGCATCACATGCCCGGCTCCCATCCGACTTTTCCCGAGTCCCACAACCGTTGTGATAGACCGTCTAGCTTACCGAGTGTTTCCGATGAAGAGTTCGACTCGAACCCACCTAGTCGGAAAGAATTGGCAGCACCTCAATTTTATGAGCCCACTACCAAAAATGTCCGACTTGTGATGGTGCAAACACTGGCGGGAAAACCGACTAGACCTTCTTTGAGGGATTAAATTTTACCGACTATCTAATAGAGGTAAAACTGAGACAAAACAATAACACAAAATAAAGCAATTATAATGTGAAATGGTATGGCTCTCTTCATGGCGATCTCCATCTCCACAAAGCCTGTAATCCGACTCGTCCAACTCTTGTCACTTGCCGTCTTACTCCACGTCGCTGACATATACATCGCCTTGCATGCCTTCCGGGTTCTCCAAACAGCTACACTAGCTTAGTAAAGTAAATTACATAGAGAATCTGACACGCAGGTCGTTATACAATAAAATGACAGCACCTAGGCTCCAGCCGGCTGACAAAAACCGTGATTCGCAGATCACGTATGGATTACACACATACATCACATGCACATGAACCATACCATTCACAACTTCCTGCAAAAACAAGTTATGCATAGATACAATATCTACCAGCGTTGTGAAACTCGCAACGACATCTAAGGCGCTATGACAGGGCGAAGCCGGCGGTCCCCAGCGTTGTGAAACTCGCAATGACATCTAAGCCCGACGATTTTTTCCGAAAACGCAGATTTCATCTACGATCCGAACATGGATTGCGACCATCGTTCCGATTCGATCAAACTCTTTGATCTTCGATCACCGCTTCTGGATTTACGTGTCACAGTCTACCCCGATGGCGGAAGCCGACCGGTAGGGGTATGTCGTTCCACTACCTCAGCAGTATGATCACGGAAATCAGATCTACCATTCCCCGAGTACAGTTGATCCAATCAACTTCGTATAAAACCGATCTATCTCATAGATCGACCACCAAAACAGCACATAGATCTCATCTACAGCCAACCGCATATCACATATGCGAGATCTCGAGCCTAAAACCAGAAGCTATCGCTTTGATACCACTGTTGGGCCACGCAGAGATAAAACAAAAAAAATTCCTCTAACGTGGTGATCCCAAGATCTAGCTGAGGTAGAAGGCCACGAGGTTTACCACTAGACGCGCGGTTGCGGATTACTGATGAAGCGCGTCAGTTGATGCGATCGATCCTCATGATCCGATCATCCACGGTGCTGATCGCACAACACCTCTTTGGTATCCACGCATTACAAGGAGGCGCGGCGTGCTGCTAGGTTAGATTCTGGCCAGGGCTAATGGAGCTAGGGTTTCCAACACATGGAATGACCTAACCGAACACGATTAACCTTTCTGGGTTAAGGTGCTCCACTATATATAGGGAGTGAACGTGGGCTCTACTCGCGTGACCCATTCACTAAAGCCCATATAACACTAGTCACCGTGAGTCCAACTCACTAACTCAGTCCAAATCCGGTTTAGGTCCAACCCAACCAGATTACAGGTTCAGATCCAATCCGAACTTGCTCCCGCTCTTAAGTGTGTGACCCTGAAGGCTCATGGCTACTTGGACACGATTGGAGTCCGACTCTCAATCGATCAATCGGTAGCGGCTCCTAGCAGAACATGCCGACTCCCAAGTACCAAAGAGTCATGAAGACTTGCCTTTCCAATGCGAATTTCGTCTGAGTCCCTTTTGCCTCACGATATACCTTGTCAGACTATAGGCGAATAGTTGTTATCCCTTAAATAGTCCGACTCTCTTCTCGATCCGAGATAAGTGATTCACCCTGACGAGGTTTAATCTCGTCAATGCCCATTGTTATGGACTTGGGTTTTGGAGAAGATGGGGATGCTGGAGATCGTGGCACGGTTAACAGACAAGCAACCAGGGGACACGAGATTTACCCAGGTTCAGGCCCCCGGAGGGAAAACCCTACTTCTGCTTGTCTGCTCTTTGATTACGGCGGAACCGAAGGTTACAAGGTGCGCAGATTCGATCTGGCGTGGATGATCTAGGTCTATTGTGGGATACCCCCTCGTTGGACCCTCCTAGCCTTTATATATGGGGAGGCTAGGTCTCAGGTACCGACACGAGTAGGTTACAAGTTGTATTCAAACTCTAGTCTTGCTCTCCAAGGATCCGAAGACGTCATGGGCCTTGGCCACCCAAAAATCTTCATGGGCCAGCGTATGTCTGCCGTGGGACTTCCTTGGGCTGGACTAGGTATGCTGAAGTTACGTACCCGTAGGGTATAACCATGTCAGTAGCCCCCGAGTGTTCAGTCGAATCGTAGATTCCGCTGAGGACTCTTCAATCCTTCGGGTGCAACTCTGTTTTTCAAGAGAAAACTGTGTAGGGATTGTTGATGCGTGTGCCTGACTCACCCGACGGATCAGGGTCAGTAAACTGTCTTAGGACGAAACAACACGATCTTCTTCAGGTTCGGGTCCCTCAACCCGGACCCGGAACATATCTTTGGCGTAATTTACTCGAGCGCGGAGGACTTACAGGAGTGGAATTCCAGTGATTTTAATTGTTGTACCCAACGCGTCCGTCGGGATTTTTCATCGCACCTGCTAGCACGGATTTTGACTAGCAGAGCGCAGTCGTGTGCGTTGCCAGGCCATCAGATGATATCTTTAGGTCTTATCTTTGTGTCGCAGACGCAACATCCGAATGTTTATCACCGCGGAGGTGTTTCGGGTGGCCAAGGAGGTCGTTGCTCACTTAACGTTAATTAGGGCAGAGTTGCCGAAAAAGTTTTGCATGCTGATCCGAAGGATCGCAGTCGAAGATTTCATAGGGTGCACGACCAGCGCTCCCTATGGGAGTAGCCCCCAAGTGTCTGTTCGAGTCGTAGACTCGAACGGAGACTTTAGTTCAAGCATTGTTTCAGTTGTTAAGTCCACAGGACTCGAAAATTTTCGGATGCTTAAATCCATCCTCCCTATGGGAGTAGCCCCCGAGTCCGTAGTGGAGTCGTAGACTCGACGTAGGACTCAGAGAAGTAATTTTATCCTCATTTGTCTGTCGGGTGCGCGGCCAGCGCTCCTGATAGGAGTAGCCCCCGAGTATTTAGTCGAATCGTAGATTCGAGTGAGTACTCTTAGTTGTGAAGCCGAAGTTGGTGCTAGTATAGCTTTTGATGACGTTAGTGCTGACGATCGATGACCTCAAGCGTCTGCTACGCCAGAGATGACTTGACTGGACGAAGCGTGGGTCCCACTTCCTGACTTTGAATTGACTGGTCACGCGCGGCGTGGAGATGATTACGGCGTCTCCTCGATTTCCGCGCGTAGTGGACGGCGTGGTAATGACGGTTCGTTTTGGTGCTGACACGTGTACGGCCAGATCTACCGTTGGCGTTAGGTCTTCTTGATGGACGGTCAGCGTGCGTCGTCTTCGCTGTTATAATCCCTGGTGAAATCGTGGTTTGTTTTTCACCGCAGCAGTTCATCTATTCACTGCCCCCTCGTTCTTGAGCTATTCTTGCTGCGCGCTGAGAGTTTCCTCCATATTTCCTTTGTCTTTCTTCGTTGGCAACGCCACCACCGCCGTAGCGCCATGGGGAAAAAGAAGTCCTCATCTGCAGTTGGGACCAGCGCCGCCGGAGGTAAGAAGGGCACCGCCACTACTCGCGTCACCGACGGTGGTTGGCGGCGATCAGAAACGCGGGAGAGCGATCTCCGTAGACTGCGCGAGCGGAGCCTGATCCCGCAAGACACGGCGGCCGTGAGACTCCCCGGCAATGAGGTAATCCCCCGTCCCCCATCTGGGTATCGGGTTATGTTTGTTGCCTTCATGATTCGCGGGTTTTCTTTTCCGGTCCATGACTTCCTTCGTGGATTGCTCTTTTTCTATGGAGTTGTAGATCGATCGGGTCAGAACCGTCACGACCGCACAATCAGCAGCCCCAATTCCCACAGACGGCGCCAATTGACGAGGTTTAATCTCGTCAATGCCCATTGTTATGGACTTGGGTTTTGGAGAAGATGGGGATGCTGGAGATCGTGGCACGGTTAACAGACAAGCAACCAGGGGACACGAGATTTACCCAGGTTCAGGCCCCCGGAGGGAAAACCCTACTCCTGCTTGTCTGCTCTTTGATTACGGCGGAACCGAAGGTTACAAGGTGCGCATATTCGATCTGGCGTGGATGATCTAGGTCTATTGTGGGATACCCCCCTCGTTGGACCCTCCTAGCCTTTATATATGGGGAGGCTAGGTCTCAGGTACCGACACGAGTAGGTTACAAGTTGTATTCAAACTCTAGTCTTGCTCTCCAAGGATCCGAAGACGTCATGGGCCTTGGCCACCCGAAAATCTTCATGGGCCAGCGTATGTCTGCCGTGGGCCTTCCTTGGGCTGGACTAGGTATGCTGAAGTTACGTACCCGTAGGGTATAACCATGTCACACCCGACTAACTCTTAGTCGATCGCCTCGGTTAACACTTAACCGAGTCGTACATGGCCATGCTTTCCGAATCATATCTCACGAGAGGGCCCAGAGAATATCTCTCCAAGTGGAAGGGCAAAATCTCATCTTGGTTATTCACATCACGCAGCTTGATTCTCAGTCGACCCGAACTCTGCCTTTATAACTGACCAGCTATGGATCAGCGTTTGACAGAACCTAAGTCGGTGATCCTCAACTCGGACTATGCAACAACCTCAGGTCTAAGGATTACATTGATTGAGATATACAAATGACAACTTGTTCGTTGTACCTCAATATGGGTCAATCCGACTCGCTAAACTCTTTAGCCGAATCTGTGTAAGTTGGAATAGCATCTCCATGCCCATGACAAGTGTAACCGAGTCATCAAGCCAACTTTCACATTGGTCTAAGTTGTGTGTCCAGCACAACCTCAATGACCAAGGATATTTAGTACAAACAACGTGAACGCATAGTTCCACAACCGAATCACATATTCAATGATACACATTAGATGTTTATACAAGGACTACTTAATATATTTATGAACATAATGGGAAATCTCATCATATATGATTGCCTCTAGGGCATATTCCCAACACCCATAGGCGTAGCCCGTTTGCCTGTCGACGTAGAGTATACCGTCAGCATAAAGGATGTGGGACCCACATCACACGGTTGACGGTCGTTTGCCCTGGCGGCAGCTACGCCGCCGGCATTGCGGTCGGCCTAGAGGATTTGTTTTTGTTTTATTTTGTTTTATTTTTTTGTTTTTATTTTGAATTATTAATCTCACAAGCATTTTTTTAATTATTTGACTCATTAATCTCCCAAGTATTTTTTTAAACTTTAAAGATAATTAATTTTTAATTAAATTATACTAATAATCAAACTTCTCCATCGGTCACCCATCCTAACATTACTCCAGCCCCAACACGCCTCTGTTCCTTCCAGATAAACTTCCAATCAGAAAACTAGATCTTGCTGATAATATTACCATATCAATCTTATTAACCCTTGGAAGATGGTATCACGCGCCTTTATTTTTAAATTTTCAAACATTTATTTAAGAAAACAACAATTAATAAGTAATAATAATCTTGAATTCAAATTAAAATAAAACAAATTTTATTTATTTTGCCTTTTTCCATTTAATATTGAATAATTCACAACTACAAATCCGTAAATCGTAATGCGATAAATAATATATCCAAATCGATCAGAAAAATAAGAGGAATCCAAATATGACATCCCTATCATATATTTAATTATGTATCGTATCTTTTAACACTAAAACAACTGAAACTATGTTAGGATTCATGAAACACCTTTTTTTGCACTCGGAAAAAAAGGAAAATGGCTTATTGGTGCGACGAAAAAGAAAACTTAAAGTGTATCTCTAATGAAATATAATATTTTGAGTCTAAAAATGATTTTTGTAAAAAATCATGAGCATCAGATAATGTACATATAGTTCAAATCAGACCCACTCCCTACCGATTCGGCAGAAATTTGTCTTTTTCACCAGGGGTGGACGAAAAGGTTCGATCTCCTCCGATTGAAACATTGTCCATGTAAGGTGGTCTAGTATTTTTGAAAAATGGGGTGATAGCATTTTGAATTATCAATTTGGTGGTTGCTTCACAAAACGCCCCGTTTTTGGCGCTCGGAAAATAGAAAATGGCTTTTCGGTGCGACGAAAAGGAAAACTTCCTCCTGCAACATTGTTCACCATCCCATGGTACACATGTGTGCACAATATGGACACATTATCGCAAACTATACCGCGATTCTAGCAATAACATTGGTCATTTGACCTGAAATCCAGAAAACCTCGATTGAGATAGGTCATTTTGTGAAGGTTTTTTTGAGACTCAATGAATATACCAAGTTTGGTATTTTTTTCATGCAACTATGTCATATAATATGACACCACGTGAAGGTTTTGCATTGTTTCGATCGTTTTTGAATTTTTATGCCCATTTCAAACTATCGTCAAACTTTCTAAATCAAGGGGCATGAAGATTCTTAGATCGGGGCTAAGCCTCACTAAACTTGAATTAGATCTCTGATGAAATAGCATATTTTGAACCTAAAAATAATTATTGCAAAAATCATGAGCAACATATCATGTACCTGTAGTTCAAATCTAACTCATTTCCTACCGATTCGGCAGGAATTTGTCTTTTTCATGTGAGGTGAACAGAAAGGTTTGAGATTCCTAGGTTTGGAAATTGTCCATTCAATATGATATAGTATTTTTGAAAAATGTGGTATTATCATTTTGAAACTTTTATTTGGTGGTTGCTTCACAAAAACACCCTGTTTTTTGCACTCGGAAAATGAAAATTGGCTTTTCGGTGCGACGAAAAGGAAAACTTCCTCCTGCAACATTGTTCACCATCCCATGATACAGATGCGTGCACAATATGGACACATTATCGCAAACTATACCATGATTCTAGCAATAACATTGGTCATTTGACCTGAAATCCACAAAACCTCGATTGAGATAGGTCATTTTGTGAAGGTTTTTTTGAGACTCAATGAATATATGAAGTCTAGTATTTTTCCATGCAACTATGTCATATAAAATGACACCACGTGAAGGTTTTGCATTGTTTCGATCGTTTTTGAATTTTTATGCCCATTTCAAACTATCGTCAAACTTTCTAAATCGAGGGGCATGAAGATTCTTAGATCGGGGCTAAGCCTCACTAAACTTGCATTAGATCTCTGATGAAATAGCATATTGTGAACCTAAAAATGATTATTGCATAAAATCATGAGCAACATATCATGTACCTGTAGTTCAAATCTAACTCATTTCCTACCGATTTGGCAGGAATTTGTCCTTTTCAGGAGAGGTGAACGAAAAGGTTTGAGATTCCTAGGTTGGGAAATTGTTCATTCAATATGATATAGTATTTTTGAAAAATGTGGTATTATCATTTTGAAACTTTCTTTTGGTGGTTGCTTCACAAAACACCCCGTTTTTTGCACTCGGAAAATGAAAAATATGTTATACGAAAGTATTTGTATTTTTCGAATAAAAAATATAATATTTGAGTTTATATAGATATATATTATTTTTCTGCAAATTTTGATATATTATATGTATTTTTCTGAATTTAAATGATTTAGTTATGATTTTTTTAAGATTAATGTGGCAAAAAAATAAAAATAGCTAGCCGACGGCAAACCTACGCCGACGGCTAGACTTGACGCCGTTGCTCTGCCGTTAGCCCAATGGGCTACGCCGACGATCCTTTTTACGCCGACGGCGGTCGTCGGCCCATTTTTTCTACGCCGACGGCAAAACTGGGCCGGCGGCTCGTCAAGCTCCGCCGACGGTCCCGACATTTTGCCTTCGGCGTATAAAAAGACCGTCGGCCTATTTGGTTATTCCCGTAGTGTGCACAAAAGAAAATACAAACATAATGATGGCATCTCTTTAAATGCTGATTCAGAGACTATGAAATGTTGTTGTATACTCGAACTAGAAAAGGTGCATTCTTCATAAATTGCATGAAGTGCCTCTAGTATGCATCGTCTATTCCATGCAATCACTGTTGATTATCAATCTGTTACACCCCACTTGTCCATCTAAGATTAATCCATCTCGTAGAGGCATTAGCAATATGAGGAATAGCACAACACGACTCGGCAATAACATACCTTTGTCATCTCGAAGAGAAACCTGCATCAAATATTTAGCTTGACGAACCCTCAGGTGGTTTCTCCCAGCCATGACGTTTGATACCCAACCCCTTCTTACACGACCTGTAGAAACTTATTAGGGATATCGCCATATGGCCGCGAGCTTCTTGCCGGCCTCTGCACACTGTTTGGTCACACATAACCGTCCTCCTTCCCACCACTGAGATTGTCAATTCGTTCAGAACAAAATCAGCAAATCCAGGACCTATTCTATCCTTTTGTCACAACAGAAATTCAAGAATGGCTGACCCAGCACGGCCCGCGGTACATGCTTCCTCTATAATCGTAGCAATCCCAAATTCTCCCAAATTTCCTTCACTCTAGGACAGTCGACACCACATGATTTTGAGTCTGAGAATTACTCCTATCCCAATAAACCTCCGGAAGATGTCGGTCCACCACCACCGCCTAGTCGGTACGAAAATCCAAAGCAGGCCCGCCACATATTCATTAAATACATGCTGCACCCAAAATGTCTGTACTGAAAAGGGTCCCCCCCCCAGAAGACGCAACCTGTACCCTTGAGCCTGTCTAGTTCGAAAACTCAAAGAAGTCTCGTTAAAATCTGCCACACTCAACATATGGAATCACCAAATGAATGCGCAAGTGATTCGAATCCACACACAAAAAACCTAAAAAGGAGGAGAGAGAAGAAAAATCCCTCGAAGGACCTATATATACTTATTAATAAGTTAGTCCTTCTCATGCTCATAATGTTAGGGACCATGATATGTTTTTTCGATAAAGGGTGTTTTATTACTTAAAGAGTTTTAAGTATTACACCTGGCCTCTGCATAACTAGGATGCACACAGCCGCCAAAATCCAGCAATCCAAACACAAAAGAATAAAAAACATAGGCAAATTACATATCAAAATGAGAAATTGTAAAGCGCCTAAGGAGCCGAAGGTAGGTCAATCCGCAGATTATGTTGCCAGCCATATCGGGTGAACAAATCCCGCGCCGTGTCCTCCAGCCGCGTACACACCTTCGTAAAAAGCTCGCGGTGATCCGCACGATGAAGTGCCGCCCAACACCGAAGGGTGCCAGTGCATCTGTAAATAACCTGCAGAAGTAAACAACCTATATCATTAAACACTTTATCATTTCTACATAGCCAAAGCGACCATATAATGGCAATCGCTCTTACCCGAAGAAGTAACTTATACTTGCGATCTATACTGTGTAACCAATTTCCAAATATATTGGCAATACTACTCGGTGGATACAAGCCAGAAGCTGCTTGGGTAACTGACCATATAGATCTTGCAATATTACATTGGAAAATAGGTGTTTTATTGTCTCATTATGCTGAAAAAATGTGCACCTAGGATCCCCATGCCAATTCCGCTTAAGAAGATTATCTTTAGTAAGGATGACCCCTCGACGGAGATACCAAGCAAAGATTTTATTTTTGAGAGGTATCCTTATCTTCCAAATCATCCTATTATCTTGAAAAGGTAAGACTGACTGAATTAAGGCACTGTATAAGGAACTAACTGAGAAGGATCCATTCTCACTTAAATTCCATCGGAATTCATCATGCCCAGCTGACAGTTAAACATCTGTTAACCGATGTAGCAACATGATCCAAGAGTCAAGCCTTGCACCAAATAAATTCCTCCGAAAAGTCACGTTAGGAGGGAATGATTCTAGCACGGTGGCGATCGTTTCCTCCTTATACCGGACTATGGAATACAAAGCAGGATATTGTTCACGGAGTGAAGTGGTGCCAAGCCACTTATCCTCCCAAAACCGTATCTGAGACCCGTCCTTTATAGAAAATGTACCAAAGCGGAAGAAATGTTTCTTCGTCGCCATCAGGCCGGCCCAAAAGTGAGAGTCACCAGGTTTCCAAACCATTTGGGACAACGCTTTTGATCCGACGTATTTTCTTTTAAGTAAAGTTTGCCATATCCCCTCTTCAGTTAATAGTTTGAAGAGCCATTTACTAAGTAAGGCGGTATTTTTGATCTCCATATCATGTATACCCAGGCCTCCCTGTTCTTTGGGCCAACAAAGAATACTCCATTTAGCTAGTCTATACTTATTTTTCTCATTATCACCCTGCCAAAAGAATCTTGATCGGAAATAGTCCAACCATTTTAAGACTCCTTTTGGAAGTTGAAAGAATGATATCATATATAGTACCATATTACTGAGTACTGAATTAATGAGTACCAATCTTCCCCCAATGGATAATAATTTTCCTTTCCAACTAGACAGTCTTAGCTGTAATCTTTGTTCGACGATTTTCCATTCAACATTTGTGAGTCTTCGGTAGTGAACCGAAATGCCCAAATAGCGAATCGGAAAAGCACCCTGACTACAGCCAAAAAGCTCAGCGTAAAGGTGAACCTCATCCCGAGCCTCTGAAAAGGATACAGATGCAGCCTGGGGGGGGGGTGAATAGGCGGTTTAAAACTTTTACGAGATGGGATTAACAAAGGCGGAATAAAACTAGCGTTTACTTTGTCAAGCACAAAACCTATATAAACTACGGTTCACCTATGTGCACCAACAACTTATGCTAAGCAAAACAAGCAACTAAGTGATAGCTAGATATAATAATTCAAGCACGAAGGCTATCACAAAGTAAAGTGCATAAGTAAATAGCTCGGGTATAGAGATAACCGAGGCACGCGGAGACGATGATTTATTACCGAGTTCCTCCCATAAAGAGAGTACGTCTCGTTGGAGAGGGGGTGGTATCAAACCACCTACGCCACAAAAGGCCTCCCTTATTCTCTGGTGAATCTCACCCCAACGGGATCGATCCACACTTCCACTATCGGTGCACTTGTTGGTGGCAACCGGAACCTCTCACAAGGTTGGGGCACTTCTCCACAACTTAATTGGAGGCTCCCAACAAACGAGCTCGGGGAAAGCTCCAAAACTTAATTGGAGGCCCCAAGTAATCCACAAACCTGCAAAACAACTAAACCGTCTTGGGTTCCAAGAACCCAAGAGTAAAAAGCTTCTCACCTTTCACCCAATCGAATCCTCAACGAGAACTCAAACCGATGCACCAAATACAATGGCAAGAACACAAGAAGTGCTTAAGTCCTTCTCTCCCAAATTCCACCAAAGCTACAAAAGCTAGTGGGAGAATAAGAGAGGAAGAACGCAAGAGGAAATCCACAAAAGAAACCCCAAAATCTAGATCCCAATATGTTCCCCTCACATAGAGGAGAGTTGGATTGGTGGAGTTGTAGATCTAGATCTCCCCTTTCAAATCCCCCAAAAAGATTCAAGAAATATGGGAGGGATTGAGAGTATTTGCAAGGTCTTGAAGGTAAAAACAATGGAGGAGAGAGAGAATGCAAGTCACCAGCCTAAGGAGGAAGAAGGGGTCTATTTAGGCCCCCTTCTTTTTAGCTTCTTGGCCAGCTTCTCCCAGAAGCTACCCTCGACCAGCTTCTCCCAAAATCTCATCTTTAAAATTCATTCAAACTTCTTAACTAGTAGTTTCAATGTCAATTTAAAAGTATAAACGATTTTGGCAAATGAGATTCCGGGAGAAGCTGGTCGAGAGTAGCTTCTGAGAGAAGCTGGCCAAGAAGCTGAAAGAAGGGGGCCTTATACCCCTCCCAAACAAAATATGACCGTTTGGGACCTCCCAGGCCGGAAAATCCGCCCCTACCCCGGATATTCCGGGTTCCCCAGGCCAAAATATGGCTAAGGACTTCGCAGCGCGAGCCTCTGTATAGGGGGCGGATATTTGGGGCGGATTATCCGCTCCCCCTCCCGGATTTTTGGCCGGATAATCCGCCCCTCCAAAAACTGGCAGGAACAGCAAAACTGAGACCAACATAACTTTTTCATTCGGACTCCGATTTTGATGATCTTGGGCTCGTTTCAAAGATAGTAACGAGCTCTACAAGATCATGCAGTGAACCATCATAGTACAACAAGGGAGTATAGAACCAAATTATGAAAGGTTTAACCTATCTATAAAAGACAACTCGGTAAAACCTCCAATATCGAAAACACAATAGAGAATGCATATGAAATCCGTTTTCGATGAACTTAAGCTTTTCATAGAGATTGAAACAATATCTAAATCCTCTCATGGATAAGAAACAAATAAGAACCAAGAAATATGATGCCAAGTATGCAAAGGTTTGAGCTCTCACCAAGGGATATGATCAAGTTACTCACTTGAGAGCCCCTCTTGATAGTACGGTTATCTATCATATAAACCGGTCTCTCCAACTAACACCACGAGACCAGTTAGAAAGAAACCCTATCAATATCAAACCTTTTCCTTGAATATTCCACACCTCAAGATGGAACACATTTCTTGATTGCACTAGCTTGGTGAAGACTTGGAATTTGCTCCCCATACTCCACTATGGAAGAGCCTCTTTTTTAGGCATATCTTCACATATCCATGATCATCATAAGGATGGAAAGATACACTTGAGATCATCTTATTATTCAAGACACACTTGCCATAGGCTCAACTTATACTTGATCAATCTCCAGATCATTCCTTGAAACCTTGATCAACACTTGATCTTCTTCACTTTATTCTTATTCCAACCTTGAAGCCACCATATGGTTCAAGCATTGTCTATGGACAAATCCTACAAGTAAAACTCAATGCAAACATAAGTCCATAAACATTGTCATTAATTACCAAAACCACACATGGGGGCACACATGTTCTTTCAACCTCGCCGAAACAAAATAGTTCACTTTTATGGAAGTTAATTTTTAAACCCGAAAGATGCTCAAAAGCTGAAAGAATGAGTTTGAGGTTCTTTGCCTTTTCGAGATCATGTTCCATAAAAAGAATTGTATCATCGGCATACTGAAGTATAGATAAACCACCATCCACAAGATGGGGAATAACTCCTTCAATTTGGCCCTTGGATTTTGCGCGCTCAATCAAGATAGATAACATATCAGCCACTATATTAAATAGCATTGGTGATAATGGATCTCCTTGTCTGAGACCTTTTTTGGTCTGAAAGTATTTCCCAACGTCATCATTGACTTTTATGGCCACATTACCTCCAGACATAAAAGAATTAATTAAAGCACACCATTCATGAGAAAAACCTTTCATTTTGAGAGTCTGCTGAAGAAAAGGTCACTTGACTTTATCATATGCCTTCTCGAAATCAATTTTTAGGATAACCCCGTTCAGCTTTTTCCTATGTAGTTCATAAACTGTTTCATGTAAAGTAACCACACCATCAAGTATGTTGCGACCTTGCATGAAAGCAGTTTGAGATGGGCGAACTACATGATTGGCCACTGAATTTAACCTGATAGTAGCTACTTTAGTGAAAATCTTAAAACTAACATTAAGAAGACAAATTGGTCTATATTGCTGAATTCGTTCTGCTTCGTTAATCTTAGGTAGTAAGATAATTTCTCCAAAGTTTAGCCTAAACAAGTCTAATTGACCAGAGTGCAAAGCACAGAACATGTCAAGAAGATTTGTTTTGATAACATCCCAAAAAGTTTGGTAAAACTCAGCTGGGAAGCCATCAGGACCAGGGGCTTTATTATGTTCCATTTGGAAAACGACATTCTTGACTTCCTCCTCGGAATAGGGAGCGGTCAAAAGATTGTTTTCCTCAACAGAAACTTGTGGTATATCGTCTGTGTGGGACTCGTCCAAGGAGAAGGTACCTTCTTCTGGGTCCCCAAACAAACACTTGTAGTAATTTGTAATATAGGATTTCAACTTATCATGTCCCTCAATCGTCTCATCATCATGCATTAGAGATCGAATAAGTTTCTTCTTGTGTCGGCCATTGGCCACACTATGGAAGTACCTAGTATTCGAATCCCCATGCAAAATAAATTGAGCTTTAGATCGTTGATACCATTTGAGTTCCTCTTCATGCAAAAGTCGTGCTAACTCCGCATTCGATTGGCTTTTGAGCTCAATCTCTTGCGTGGTTAACAAACGATTTTCTGCTAAAGCTTCGAGGTCATCTATGGTGGACGAGAGTCGTTGCTTTTCTTTTTTAAGGATACCGGATGTGTGTCTTGCCCATCCACTAAGGTGTTTGTGTGTCCTACGCATATTATTGTTCCACTTCTGGATTGGGGTAGTACCCGAAACCGGTCTTTCCCATATTTTTTTGACCATATCCTGGAAACCTTCTCGATATAACCATCCTAGTTCAAACTTGAACTGATGAGAACATCGTTGCCGAGGTAAACCAGTAGTCAACAAAATGGGAGCATGGTCAGACAGAGCTTCAATACGTTCTAGAGCGCGTACCGAGACTCGTGGAAACTGTTCTTCCCACTCAGAGTCCATCAATACGCGATCTAGTTTCTCGTATGTAGGTTCTGGCAGACTGTTAGCCCTAGTAAATTGTCGTCTGATCATGGTTACTTCCTTCAAGTCCAGACTGTCTATGACATCATTGAATAGGAAGGGCCAATGATCATCAAACCAGCCTTTACTCTTCTCATATGGGAACCGTAGCAGATTAAAATCACCCCCTATGAGAATAGGGTATGGATTATCTTTAGCTAGATTCACCAATTCACGAAGAAAATCAGCCTTGAACGCATCCTGGGCTGCACCATACACAGCGACAAGGCTCCATGTGAAATTATCAGCTTTATTACGGATATGAAGTTTTATATGAAACTCTCCTTCCAAACAAGCTAAAATATCCATGGTATCATCCTTACACCGAGTAAGATGCCTCCAGATCGTCCCCTAGGTGGATGGGAATTCCACACAAAGTCAATGCCACCCGAAAGGCAATCAAGTAAACTTTGTGAGAATTCTCTTCTACCCGTTTTCGAAATAGCAATAAAATCTAGATTATATTCCCTAGCAGAAAGTGCAATATGTAAATGTTTAGCCAAGTCATGAAGACCTCTGCTATTCAAAAACATGCAATTTATTGGGAAACAAATATAGATTTAGGGGTCAAATCTCGTTTCCGAGATTTGTTACATTTTTTCCAGAGGAAGATTTTCGACCAGAAGCGGTTAGTTCATAAATAGAACTTAACCTGTCTTCGTCAAAACCAACCCCCAGAACTTCACCCACTAGATGAGATAGAAGCTGACCATCTGTTGTGGCATTCGCATCCTCATCATCAGAGTAAGTGGAAATAACAGTGGTCGAAGCTTTCGAAATAACCATTAGACGGTCAAATTCCATCCGCCTCAAGACCTTAGAAGAAATAGAAACTTCACAGGAATTCTTACCCAGACTAATACCTACACTATTAAGCTTAGAAGAAATATGCGTAGATGTAAAAGAAAGAAAAGACTTAGATGATGAGGAGTTACCACTAGAGTCCAAGTTCTTCTCGGCCTTCCTGCGCATGGCCTTCGACAAGGAGTCTTCATTCGTTGTAGAAGAACCATCTTTGGCCAACGGGTGGCGGCCACTCCTACGCAGCATCTGAATAACAGGAGCATGCACGTCGGTTTTAAGAGGAGTTGTAGCTGTGGCTTGCGTCGAAGAGGAGGCAGCAGCTACCGGAACCATTGACAACAGAGAAGACTGCAGCGGCTCGGTCACCAGGACATCAGAAAAAGCCGGCCCATCAGCGGGCAGCACCACCTGCTCCAAACACTGCCCTTGAGTGGCAGTCAAGTCCTCAACAACCGGTGATGCCACGCTGGCCTTCTGCGTCTGCTGGGCTACAGTAAACGGCCCAAGCATGGCTCCGTCCGCGACATCATCGCTCTGCTGAGAAACAGGCTCGACCACCGCATCGACCTGTGCAGCAGGAAATGGCCCGCACTTAGGCGAGCTAAGCTGGGCCTCCATCTCAGGCGGGGACCCTGGTAGCAACTAGGGAATAATCTCATCTTGTGAAACAACAATGGCCGTCGGAATTAGAACGGCAGGCTCCAACGAGGCCACAAAAAGAGAACTTTGCCCCTTGTCGTTTGAGGAAAAGGATTGAACGGTGTAATGGCAATAGCAGTCTGAGTTGTCTTAGTTCCCAAAGAACCCTCTGAAAAACTCTGATTGTTAGAAGCATCCACCTCCATACTAGAGTCCTGAGGCCCAGCAACCTGATCTTTTCCTTGTGAGGCATCCTTTTCAGCATCATTGCCATCATCCTCATCCTCAGGTCCATCGCTCTTGCGCCTCCAGAAGAAAGGCGTAAAGTCAGGGTCAGGAGAAAAATCATGAGCCTCCTGCCGAAAGATAAAGTCATATCCTTTAAGTTTCAAAGTTGCATTGACACCAATATAATGACCCTTTGAATCTACACTTTTCTGTAAAGCCTTTGGGATTCATCATAGCCACACAAATACGGACAATGTTGCGACTATGAAGAATAACGAGATCCACGTCCACTGTAATTCCCAGAAGAGATCCAATAGCCCAGAGCCCATGGAAGTGACGGATAGTGTGAGGCACTCCTTCCACGTGAACCCATACCTGAGGTAGAACAAACTTATGCGGAATGTCTTCAACTTTCCAAGTACTAATTACAATCCTGGCATCATAGAAAACACAGGCATCTGGATCCCATCTACTCTTCGAAGGTCCTCAAAGGAGGGGAAATTGACAAGGAAAGCATCATGATATGTAAAATGTTCCTTTTTAGGGGTAAGGCTAACACTTTAGAAATATAGCCACAACTTGAAAATAATTAAAGCATCTTCTCCGGTAACGCCTTTCAATTATTTCAATTGCGATAGCAATTGCACAAATTATGTATGTGAGCAGCACAAAAAAATGTCCATATAAGCGATGACATATACAATACTACGTATCATCTTTGGTATTGATACAGTATTCTTGCTTTGAAAATTTAATTATTCCTGGGCTAGTACATATCGCGTGGGCTAGCTTGTTTAATTTGCCCTGGTCGTGACCATGGAGATTCCGGCCTGGCGGCCGAACCTTGCGACCTTGCAGTCGGTGGCGAAGATGTCGGAAGAGACATAGTTGGAGCCACCACCCATGATGGGCATGTTGGCGCTCACACTGAGCTTGTTGACGTAGTTAGTGCTGTATGTCTGGCCAAGCACGCCGTTGACGTCGTCGGTGAGGTCGTAGAACTTGAACCCGATGTCGAAGTGTGCGAGGCTATCGTCGTCCGTCACGCCGTAGTTATGGATGCGGGAGTCCTTCTCCGTGATAGGCACCACCTTGGCCAGGATGTCGAACACTCCCTTGAGCTCGACCCGGATGCCATTGGCCATGGAAGTCCTGGTGATGGTCAACGCAGGCACGACGGTGGACTGCCACTGCGCGTCGATCTCGTTGGGAATGTTGATGGGCATGCCGTTGAAGGTCAGCTCGAGACGGTCAACTTCGTCGTCCCACTTGATGGTCTTCTGGGCGCCCATGTAAAAGCGGTGTTCGGCGAAGCGGATGCCGAGGGCCTGGATCCAGGTGAAGTCGCGGCTCATGGCGGGGTTACGCTTGCCGATGAAGTGGGCGTTGATGTGAAGGCCGGCGTCGGAGACGAGGCAGAAGTCCTGGTCCTTCTTGCCGTGGAAGTAGAAGTTGTTGCCGTCGGCGCCCGTGAACCGCGGGTCGCCGCACGACATGCCGGGGTAGAAGTCGCACACTTTTAAAAAAAGTTAATTAGTTTAAGCATGTAGTATCTAGCTAGATAGTTACCAATGTGTAAGCAGGAGGTATATGCATGATGCTTACGGCAGTATGTGTCGCAGCCTGGGCAGAAGACGATGCATTCGTCGGCGCAGCGGTTAGGGCAGGTGGCAACGCATGCCTTTTTGTGGTCCTTGGGGTTGTCGCAGCTCGGCACCTGGTTCCTCTTCCCAGGGTGGATCGTCGTGTGCTTGAGCGACAGCGCCGGCGGCGGAGGCCCCGGCTGATTCCCGTCGACGGCGGCGACTAGGAAGAAGAACACGGCCACCAGAGCGGCGATCGCTGCCGCTGCCATAGTTTGCTGCTGCCGGGCCATATTGCCACGGCTATCACTGCAGGTGATCTATGGTAATCAGTATTGAGATATCTTTGTGTTAGTGTGGTGGTTGTGACGAGCTAGCTAGGATGGTGCCAATTTATAGGACGCTAAGTTGGATGTGATAGGCTTGCTATAGCTTGCTTTTGATCTATCTGTGTATCATGAGAGAAAAGAGGATTCCTCTGCGTGATTAATCAGACACAGGAGTTGGATTCAGAGTTTGGGAAAGGTGCATACGCGTAGGCCTTTTGGTCACCATAATCAAACTCTAGCTAGCTGACCTTCATCTCTTGGTCAACTCTATAGGGTTAGGGGTTCCTACTTGACCTGGCAGGCTGGCAGATGTTTTGTTGCCATCAATAGCGACTCGTACGTAGCTTTCGTAACACATCAGCGGTAGTAGTATAGTACTTTGTTTGTTGTTGTTGCTTGTTTGTATCGAGCAATAGGCCTGATCAAGGGACAAACTCGGAGGCAATTTCGGTAGGAGAAGATGTCGGTGCATAAAGCTTCGGCGCCGACATCCATGCCATTTACCTTTCTTTTGAACGCATGATTCACTAGTAGAAAAGAGGGCAATGACCCAGCCCCATATTCCCATTAGCTTCGGTTTCATAAAAAACCGAGACCAATGCTCCGTAATGGCCTCGTTTCGGTTTGCGCCGCCGTCCAGGAGCAATAGCCCCGGTTCGGGGCAAAAACCGGGGCTAATGCTCGCGCACGCGACATGTGTCGTTCCGTGGAGCATTAGCACCGGTTTTTGCCCCGAACCGGGGCTATTGCCCCTCCCTGCCTATATATACACCCCCATACCCTAGTTTTTTTCTGGCTGGATTTGTGAGAGGGGTGGGTGCTAGGAATTTTTGCCGTTGCTATGCACACAAGGTGTTCGGTGAAATGCCCGAGCCACACTTAAGTTGAAAAAATGGTATCCTTGTCCGAGGTTAGCAACCTTGTCCTTTTCATCAGTAATTGATTCAAAAATAGTGCATCTGTGCATGTAAGATAGTCATTTGACTATATATTTATGATGCAGATCAATGCACGGAAGGGATGAATGTACGGCGACCGACGCGATTCCGACTTTATTGCAGGCCTGTATAAATTTATCGATGTGGCTGAGGATAACAAGGTGGATAATTTTATGCCTTGTCCATGTGTTGACTGTCGGAACGTCAAGGAGTACACCAACTCGAGAACCATTCAATTCCACCTGCTTCGCCAAGGTTTCATGCCCAAATATTATTGTTGGTCCTTGCACGGAGAAAGAGGGGTTACGATGGAAGACAATGAAGAAGAGGAGGATGATGACAACTATCGTATGTTCCATGAAGAAAACGAGGATACTGCAATGGAAGACAATGAAGAAGAAGGAGGTAACAATGAAGAAGAAGGAGGCGGCAATGAAGAAGAACACCGGGCATCAGATGAGCCCGTTGATGGTCTTGGTCGGGTCATTTCTGATGCAAAACAACAATGCGATACAGAAAGGGAGGAGCTGAAGTTGGACACCATGCTAAAGGATCACAAAAAGCTGTTGTACCCAAATTGCAAAGATGGCAGCACAAAGCTCGGTACAACACTCAAACTGCTGCAATGGAAGGCTGAGGCTGGTTTGTGTGACAAGAGATTTGAGCAGTTACTGAAAATAATGAAGCCAAAGCTTCCAAAGGATAACGAGCTGCCCGAGACAACGTGTGAAGCAAAGAAGACTATCTGCCCTCTAGGATTAGATGTGCAGAAGATACATGCATGCATTAATGACTGCATCCTGTACTGCGGTAAGGAGTACGAGAA
The DNA here is from genome assembly GCA_023614405.1 of Avena insularis. Classification (NCBI taxonomy): domain Eukaryota; kingdom Viridiplantae; phylum Streptophyta; class Magnoliopsida; order Poales; family Poaceae; genus Avena; species Avena insularis. Next base: position 410,149,024 of record CM042691.1, read on the forward strand.
TATGGATAAATGTCCGGTATGCAATGCATCTCGGTACAAGATCGGACAAGATGACCCTGGTGATGTTGAGGGCGATGACGATCCCCCCAGGAAGAGGGTTCCTGCTAAGGTTATGTGGTATGCTCCTATAATACCACGGCTAAAACGTCTGTTCAGAAACAAAGAGCATGTCAGATTGTTGCGATGGCACAAAGAAGAGCGTAAGAAAGACGGGTCGAAGTTGAGACACCCCGCCGATGGGTCGCAGTGGAGAAAAATCGAGAGAGAGTACCCGGACTTTGCAGGTGACGCGAGAAACTTATGGTTTGGTCTAAGTACAGATGGCATGAATCCTTTTGGGGAGCAGAGCTGCAGTCACAACACCTGGCCCGTGACTCTATGTATCTACAACCTTCCACCTTGGTTGTGCATGAAGCGGAAGTTTATTATGATGCCAGTGCTCATCCAAGGACCTAAGCAACCCGGCAACGATATTGATGTGTACCTAAGGCCATTAGTCGATAAACTTTTGCAGTTGTGGTCCGAACCAGGTGTACGTGTGTGGGATGAGCATAAACAGCGGGAATTTGACCTACGAGCGTTGTTGTTCGTAACCATCAATGATTGGCCAGCTCTTAGTAACATTTCAGGACAATCAAACAAGGGATACAATGCATTCACACACTGTTTAGATAATACTAAAGGTATATATTTGGAGAAATGTAAGAAGGTTGTGTACCTGGGGTGTCGTCAATTTCTTCCGACCAATCATCAAGTGAGGAAGAAAGGCAAGCATTTCAACGGTGAGGCATATCACCGGAAGAAGCCTAAGCTCCCTAAAGGTGCTGATGTATTTGGTATGGTGAGGGACCTAGAAGTAATCTTTGGGAAGGGTCCTGGCGGTCAATCTGTTCCGAAAGACAACGTTACCGGACACGCGGCCATGTGGAAGAAGAAATCAATATTTTGGGAGCTACCCTATTGGGAATGCCTAGAGGTCCGGTCTTCAATCGACGTGATGCACGTGACGAAGAATCTTTGCGTGAACCTGCTAGACTTCCTGGGCGTGTATGAGAAGTCAAAAGACACACCAGAAGCACGGGAGGACCAACAACGTATGAAAGACCCATACAACAAGCATAGTGATAAAGGGCGTCAATACTTAAGCAGCTATGCTCTTACGAAAGCAGAGAAGGAAATCTTTTTTGAATGTCTGAGCAGTATCAAGGTCCCGGCTGGCTTCTCGTCAAATATAAAGGGAATAATAAATATGGCAGAGAAAAAATTTCAGAACCTAAAGTCTCATGACTGCCACGTGATTATGACGCAGTTGCTTCCGGTTGCATTGAGCGGGCTTCTACCGGAAAATGTTCGAGTACCCATTGTGAAGCTATGTGCATTACTCAATGCAATATCTCAGAAGGTAATCGATCGAGAAAGTCTGGAAAGGCTACAGAGGGATGTGGTCCATTGTCTTGTCAGTTTTGAGTTGGTGTTCCCCCCGTCCTTCTTCAATATTATGACGCATCTCCTAGTTCACCTAGTCGACGAGATTTCCATTCTCGGTCCTGTATTTCTACACAATATGTTCCCCTTCGAGAGGTTCATGGGAGTCTTAAAGAAATATGTTCGTAACCGTGCTAGACCAAAAGGAAGCATCTCCAAGGGCTATGGAACAGAGGAGGTCATTGGGTTCTGCGTTGACTTTGTTCCTGGCCTTAAGCCGCTTGGTGTTCCTGAATCGCGGCATGAGGGGAGGCTAAGTGGAAAAGGCACGCTAGGAAAGAAAGCAGTGATATGTAGGGACGGACGTTCTTTCACTCAAGCACACTATACAGTTCTACGAAATTCCACCTTCGTGGCTCCGTATATCGAGGAACACAGGAATGTTGTACGCTCCAAGTTCCCGGGGAATGCTGACTCCTGGATCAAAGAAAAACACACGGAGACTTTCGGAAGTTGGTTGCGAGCACGTCTCCTGAATGACAATACTGTTGGAGATCATCGCTACTTGTTGGTTGCGTCACCATCTTCGACTGTATTGACTTTCCAAGGGTACGGGATAAATGGGAATACATTTTACACGATTGGCCAAGATAAAAAGAGCACCAACCAAAACAGTGGTGTCCGCTTTGATGCAATAGGCGAGAATGGGAAAAAGGACACATACTATGGTTACATAGAGGAGATATGGGAACTTGACTATGGACCTACTTTTAAGGTCCCTCTGTTTCGGTGCAGTTGGGTCAACATGAATGGGGTAAAGGTAGACCAACTGTATGAAATGAAAACAGTGGATCTCAAGAATCTTGGTTACAGAGACGAGCCATTCGTCCTAGCCAACGATGTGGCTCAGGTTTTCTATGTGAAAGACATGTCCTCCAGTCCGAAAATAAGAAAAAATAAGGAAACGAATACATCAGACGATGAGCCCAGGCGTCACATAGTTCTTTCAGGAAAAAGAAACATCGTGGGAATCGAGGACAAGACAGACATGTCAGCAGATTATGATAAGTTTGATGAAATTCCGCCCTTCACCATGAAAACTGACCCAAGCATCCCGTTAAATAATGAAGATGCTCCATGGTTACGGCCTAGGAAGCGATCATAGGCAAGGGATCGATATACGCGAAGAAGGATTCATGACTTTCATGTAAAACTTATCTGTGCCCTCATGTATTAAAACTTATGTGATATTTTCAATCTTCCAAGTTTAATATTTTTCCTTGTAACTTTGACACATAATATGACACCACGCGAAGGTTTCACATTGTTTCGATAATTTTTGAATTATTTATGCCCGTTCCAGATACACCAGTTGGGAAATTGTCCAAGTAAGGTTTCACATTTAATTTGGTGGTTGCTTCACAGAACAGTGGGTCATTTTTAAATTTTTAATGCTCATTCAGAAACTTCCTCCTGCAAAAATTATTAGTAAGAATAGTTATTTTAGAAAACAGAAAATGGCTTAGGATTATTTATTCAAATTTGAAGACTTTTCATGTTGAAAGTGTTTTCAAATTCAAAAATATGGAATACATATTTGTTAATGCATTTTTAATTGAAAAATACATATGAAAATATGGAATACAGATTTTTGAAATTCAAAATAAATTTGCATTGAAAAATACATATGTAATAGTGCTCCTAGATCTAAAAAAGGCGGGAACATCTAGAAAACTCAATCTTTTTTCGAAAAAGGCTTATTAGCCCCGATTCGGCCCAAGAACCGGGGCTAATAGCCCATGATGCGCGCCAGCCGGAATTTTCTGGGCCAATAGCCACGGGCCGGGCGCTGACTCGGGGCTAATAGGGCAATAGCCCCGGTTCTTGATAGGAGCTGGGGACGATGCTCCTCCTACTTTAGATTGGCGCCGCCCTCCTTCCTCCCCATTCACGCACGCGAGGAGAAGAAGACGCTGCCGAAGCTCTCCGCCCGCCCGGCCCAGCGCCAGCGCCCGTCCCGCCGCGCCTCACGCCTCCCCTGCCTCCTGCCGCCGCCCGTGTCCTCCACGCGCCCACGCTCGTTCCACCGCTGGCCCGCGCCTCCCGAGCACCGCCGCCGGTCTCCTCTCCTTTTTCTCCTCTTGCATGCACGAGACCGAGCCGCCACCGCGTCTTGCCACCGCCGCCGTCCACGAGCCGCCGCCGCTGCGCCGCTGCGAGCGCAGCCACGCAGCCTGTGCCGCTTATGCGCTGCGCCGCCACGCCCGCCAGCGCACGCCGCCGCTGCTGCCGCGCGACGCTTCGCTTGCCGCCTCGCTTGGCCACCGTCGTTCCCTGCTTTGCTGCGTTGCAGCACCGCCGCCAGGCGACGCTTTCGCCGCCGCCGCGCCGATTTGCTGCGTGGGAGGCGGAGGGGCCGGAGTGCTGTCGGAGATGCACGTCCGTGGTGGAGGTAGCGTCGGGGGCGTGCTTGGTGTGGCAGAGCACGGGGGCCGCGGAGGTGGCGTCGGGCCGTGTTTCGCGGCGGAGTAGGAAGGCGGCGACTCGGTGGCTGCGGCGGAGTTAGGAGAAGGCCGTCCGCCGCTTCTGTTAACTATTTTTGTGTATTCTTTTATTTGCAGATACTATGGATCCGGGACTCGGCAGAGACGATTATCAGGAGACCATCATGGAGTGTTTCATCCGCGGGGATGAAGTTATTGTTGGCGATATCACTAAGCAGTTTTTGAACGACTCCGGAAAGGGAGATGAGTCTCTCAGCCGAGGAGGTAGATGCTCCGGTGAGGTAGACACCGACGCCTCGGGCGAGGGAGGACTCAGTGGTTCCGATGAGGGAGAAGATGACGGGCAAGAAGTCGAAGAGAGAGAAGTCGACGGCTCCGGCGAGGTGTATATCTATATGTGATGTGCACTAATGTATTTAACAAGTGACCATATGAAATACATATATTAACGCGCTACCTCTTCTTTTAGCCCTCCGGATCGAGGAAATCGCCAGTACGGACTAAACGAGGCCCAAACAAGAAGATGGATGATGGTGTCCGGTATAGAATCGAAAAGGTCGATAAAGTCGAGAAACCAATTGAACCTGATAATGTTGCAAAAAAAATTGTGAAGGCATGCGGAGTTGTCGTTAGGGACCACATCCCTATCACCACTCGAGAGTGGAGGCAGACAAAGACGAAAACCGTGTCATATGTCAGCCAAGCAGCCAAAGAAAACCTTTGGACAAAGCTCATGCTTAATTTCACCCTGTCGGCGCCAGAGGTGGATCCAGACGAAGAGGTGCCAAATGAGGCGGAAATGAGGAGTCGAAAAGAGGCCCTAGAGAAAAAAGTCAAGGCGTGGGCTCTTTCGAAGATGGGCGGACTATTCAGGACCGAAGAAAAATTATGCCAGAACTATATCGAGCTCGATAAGACTCCGGATTTCGATAAGGGCTATGAGAAGATAAGAGACTACTGGGCCGAATTTGTGGAGTACAAGACGAAGAATCCGGACGCGTTGCAAAAGTCTGCAGTAAATAAGGCTAATGCTACTAAGAAGAAGTACCACCATACTATGGGGCCTGCTGGCTACGCCGGTAGCAAGCATAAGTGGGAGGCACTTGAGGCACCATTTCTGGCCAAGGGGATCATGCCAGAGCCCTTAACATCGATCGAACGGGCAAGAAATTGGTTTTACGGGCATGGGGGCACGTTGAATGAAGAAGGGAAGGCAGTGTATAACCAAAGACACAAAGATAATCCCCTGCTACCCATCGACGACATTAGAAGTGCGGTACAAGATGTTGAAGAGGGACGGTTCGTTCCTGATAGAGAGAAGGATGAGCTGACACGCGTCTTTAAAAATAAAGAACACAAAGGACGATCACGGGGCACCGAAGGATCCAAGCCGTGGACAGTTGCGTTTCCCGAGGAAAGGAAGAGATTTCCTGATAGAAGCCATCAGAGGAGGAAGGAAAGGGAGGCAGCTGAGAAAGCTGCTGCTGCAGACCGACTGCGTAATGTAGAAGAGTTATTAAAGTGACATCAGGATCAAATCGAAATACTTAGCCAGCAAGGTAGCGGCCAATCTCAGCGGTACCTGATAGAACCTGCATTCGATGCTACCGGCGCCCCCATCGAATAAGAAAAGCAGTGTCGCTTCCACGCAGCTCCAGGATGATGGTGATGATGATGCACTGACGGATCCGGAACATCGTTACCCAGTGGATAATATCACACAGAGCACACCTTGTGAGTTAAAGGTGAGAGTTGCTAACTTAAGGTTGACGGCGGCGCTCGGCATGGCCCTACCAATTGGACCTAAACCAACTTGGCATTGCAAACAGGTTCCAAAAGGGTACGCTGTCGTCACGGTGGATCAAGTCATGCCAGATTATGAGGAGCTGAAGCTGGACTACCCCGCAGGTGAAGATGGGGAGCTGACTGAACTAGGAGAAGTAAAAAGGGGGACTGCTGTTTGGCCAAAGGAGCACATCCATCTTCCAAATTATGTGCCGCCAAGGCCACCCACTCCTCAGATCAGCAACAATCCACCTTCGCCGCCACATGACCATTCTCCAGCGCAACCTTCACCTTCGCCGCCACATTACCATTCTCCAGCGCAACCGTCTCCATCGCCGTCGCAGCCGTCTCCACCGCCGCCATCTCCCAAGCGGAAAAGGGGTCGTACGACTACGAGGGGCAGTAGCAGCAGCAAGAGGTTCACATCACCGAAACGTAAGATATCGCCCCTCCCAAAAGTACCCCATGCAAATATAGATTTCAGTATCCCCCGACCTGGGGAGATGACAAACGAGCAACTTGATGCGGCCTCAGAAGCCAGTTATCAAAAGTGGAAGATTGACATAGCTAACAAGAAGAAGCCGATAGAGCCAATCTTTCCGCGCACCGAAGAAGATGTAGCAAAGGCAATAGCCCAGGTGAAGCTCATGGCCGTGTACCCGCCGCCGCTACCAGAAGACTATGACCGCTCTATTCGCAAGTCGGATGAGGCAAAAGAACAACGGTTGCAGAGTATCAGCTCGAGTGGAAAATCAAGCGAGAAATCAGTTGCCCAGCTCGGAGAACAGAAAAATCAATCGTGCCCCCGTTAAAAGTGTATTCCGATGCCGAGGTGCGGTCGAGGAGAGCTGTGGCCGAGCAGAGGTATGATCCGGAGTTAGTAGAGTTGTACGGAGAAGCGGCAGCGGCTCAAGGCATGTCTATTCGTAGGTAATTAAACCATATAAATGAATTCGCTGATATAGCATACAAGTATCGGCACGGGCACCCTCTCGTCAAACCTGAGTTAGTCAAGGAGCTACCAACAAAAATGCAAAGATTGCATATCTGGTACATGCGACAATCTGCTGCTAACGAAAACTGGATCAACATTGCACATGGAAACGAGCATTATGGGCATGGAGATGGCATGATAATGATTGAATTTGATGAGTTATTTCAGTTATACCAACAAGACGCCCTCAACAAATTTATCATGAGTGCCTATTGTTTGTAAGTATTATTAATTTATGTAATTAATTCTTTCTAGCTCAGCTATCGTTCATTGCATGTATAATCTTACTCATCACTATATTTATTTTGCAGAATGAAGATTCTTCAATGCAAAAGAGGACAACTCTATGACATTGGGTTCATTGACCCAAATATCATTTATCAAAATGTTCTCCACCTGAGACCCGAGGTGACGGAGAACAACTTGGTACAAGCGTTAAGGTTTCACGAGACCAAAAGGGAAATACTATTTCCTTACAACTACGAGTGAGTGTTACTGTCTTGTACACTTTACATTTCGCTTACTCGATATTAAGTGTATAATTGACTCGTTATGCGTGCGCAGCTTTCACTATATCCTACTAATCATTAAGCCCGACGATGGAATAGTAAAAGTCATGGACTCGAAACGCAAAGACCTCAATGAGTGGGCGGACATGCAAGCATGCCTCCAGAGGTAATTTCAATCATTATGTCACTATATCGGCACTATTTCCTCGCTGATAGCAAGTGATCAATATAGAACTCCGTTATTCATCTTCTTTGCCGGGCAGGGCTTGGAAACGGTTCACCGCCATGGCTGTTGGCGTTTGGAAGCCAGAGCTTATATTTCAACAACTTCATGTAATTAGTACTAGCTAGATCCGCGCATCTCTTTGATTCTAGTTTCAATATCATGTTTGAATATTATTTTGATTGAACTATATATGTTCTCGTAAAGTGCTTGAGGCAGGAACCCGGGAATAACTTATGTTGGCTACTATGTATGCGAGTTCATTCGCCAGACGACCAAATATACTGTCGCAAAGAGGGACTTAAAAAAAATTGAAGTACGATAAACAATATTCATAACTTTAGTTTATTACCATCAATTGTGTTCATTTTCATTAATTCATATATATTGACCCCTTATTTAAATTATATTAGGTCAAACGGTTGCGGGACGGTCTTCTACTACAAGAACGCATACGAGCAATTCAAGAGGAAATTGACGGATTCATAGATGCCGAGATCCTAGATCCGAATGGAGAATATTATTCCCCGCCGATGGATATGCGTGTGTGATATGTTTTGTAATGTGCAAGTAATAAATCGTGGTGCGTACATTTTGTAATATGTTCGACAATGCACATTGGATGAGATGGTGTAATATATTCGCGACGATGATGTGCACTATATAGTTGTTCCTTCATTGTTGTATGTAGTATTAATTATGCCATCTAATTTAGCGCAAAATACAAATTAAAAAAATGCCCAAAAAAATAAATGAAATATAGCAGGAAACATATCCTACCGCGACACAAAAACGGGTCGTTTTCCTGCCGTGGCAGGGAACAATAGCCCCGGTTCCTATTAAAAACCGGGACCTTTGCCTACTAGGCCACTCGCTCGCCATCCGCCTACGTGGAGCACCATTAGCCGTGGTTCGGGGCAGTACCGGGGCTAGCAATAGCCCCGCATGGCTAGCCCCAGATCCAGAACCGGGGCTAATGGACCATACGACCTGGGGCTATAGGCCTCTTTTCCACCAGTGATTCCTAGAAGATGTTAGGTTTAGTCTCACATAAAAAATTGAAGACAAACCTCACCTATCAACATAGTATTTCTGACTGAGTTAGGCTATACTTAAGATGTTGTTTGGTGCCGTGTGGACTTGGGTTGTTATCGTGCTGGCTCATGTAGGTATCAGAACAAGGTTAACTGATGTGACGCGGGAACATCATGTCGCCAGAACATACTCGGAATCAGGGGCGCATGGTAGTTTTTTTAACAAATCACTGGTGGAAACAGCTCTAAGCGTCCCGGTTTGTAAGGAGTTTTAGTCCCGGTTGCCAAATCGTGACGGGGCAATCAGGACTAAAGCATCCCACCCTTTAGTCTCAGTTGGCCCACGAACCGGGACAAAATATGCTCCACATGACCGCTGCTCCGCGCGAGGGGGGAGGAGCATGTTGGAGATATGCCCTAGAGGCAATAATAAAAGTGGTTATTATTATATCTTTGTGTTTATGATAAATGTTTACATTCATGCTATAACAGTATTAACCGGAAACATTAATACTTGTGTGATTTGTAAACTAAATTAGAGTCCCTAGTAAAGCCTTTTTAATAATACTAGCTTGTTGGTTAATAGATGATCGTGGTTTCTTGATCATGAACATTGAGATGTTGTTAACAATGAGATCATATCATTAGGAGAATGATATGATGGACATACTCCTATAGATAAGCGTAGCATAAAGATCAAGTCATTTCAATAGTTCGTTTGCTATAAGCTTTCTGATACATAGTAACCTAATTCCTTCGGCCATGAGATCATGCTAATCACCATCACCGGAAGGATGCTTTGATGACATCAAACACCACACCGTAACTGGGTGGCTATAAAGGTGGCATTGAGTGTTCGGAAAGTATGGGTGGAGGCACATTGATCAAGAGTGGGATTTGTCCATCCATATGACAGATAGATATACTCTGGGCCCTCTTGATAGAATGTCATCCAATTAGCTTGCAAGCATGTGACTGGCTCACAAGGGATCACATATCACGGGAACGAGAAAAGAGTACTTATCAGTAATGAGGTTGAACTAGGTATGCAGAAATACCGACAATCAAAACCTCGGATAAGTAAACTATCATGAGACAAAGGGAAATTGGTATCATATGTAAGTGGTTCATTCAATCACAAAGTAATCGTAGAAATATGTGGGAGCCATATGAATTTCCAGATTCCTCTATTGGTTATTGATCAGAGAAGTGTCTCAGTCATGTCTGCATAATTCACGAACCGTAGGGAGACACACTTAAGGATTCAATGTTGTTTAGTAGATATGGAATGTTAGTAGGGATACCGAATGTTGTTCGTAGTCTCGGATGTTATCCGGGATATCACGAGGAGATCCAGAATGGTCCGGAGAATAAGATTCATATAAGCAAAGTCCGATTCCGGAGTTCGGGAAACATTCCGATGTTATCATCGGAGAGGTTCTAGAAGGTTCACCGGTCCGGAAGGAGAATGGTCCATGAATGTGTCATGGGTAAGTGGAATGATTAGATCATATCCTAGGTCACTTGGTGTGGTCATTTGTAAGAGAGAATTAAAGCTCTAAATTGAAAGTCAAACGGGAGGTTTGAAAAGTCAAACTAGAACAATAGTTTCCTAGTGGAAGTAGGAGAGAGTCCTTCCAACTTGGGTTTGGAAGTGGATTCAAACTCACCCCTCCCAAGACTGCCCCCCTCTCATAAATAGAGGAGGAGGGCTGCACCAAAGCACCAAGCCCAGCCCCTCTCTACCCGCGCCGCCGCTCGCCGCCGCCGGCCCGTTGCCGTCTCCCTAGCCGCCACCGACACCTCCTCCTACTCCCGGTATTCTAAACCCTAGACCACCAGGAAACCCTAGATCCACCATAACTCGCACCGGCTTAGGCGAAGCCCTGAGGGATCTTCCCTCTACTTCCGACACCACACCGTCATGCTGCCGGAATCGCGAGGGGAGAACTACAACCTCTGCTTCCTGCTAGAACAAGGGAGAGGAAGGTCTTCATCGAAGTGTCGAGCGATGTGACCGACCTAACGCAGCGCCGGAAGGATTGTCTACGCGATCTTGAGATCAGCAAGTGTACGACTACATCACCCACGAGAATCTGCTCTCGTTAACCGCTTTGGAATCTTCGAGGGTGAGTGCTTCTATCGTCTCGTTGCTATAATCTAGTAGATAGATCTTGGCTTGTTTGTGTGCATGCGGTAGAATTTTTTTGTTTTCCATGCTACTAACCCCAACATTGGTATCAGAGCCGTGTCTATATGTAGATCTGTTGCACGAGTAGAACACAATGGTCATTGTGGGCGGTGGTGCTTTTATTATCATTTGCTTTTTGTGTACTTTGCATGTTGCGGTATGATGGGATGAAGCGGCCCATCATAGTATAGATTCACGCTTAATGCTAACCTTACATAAGACTTGCTCCACGCTTAACATGCAACTTGTATTGCATAAGTGGATTTGCGGGTGTCTGTCTCTCCCATCATAGTATAGATTCAATTTACAACGAGCACTTGATAGTTCAAACATCAACGTTGTGGTTCTTGTTCGTAAGTTAGAGCGACACTTATTGAAAGCCCCAAACCACGTAAAATATGCAAAGAAAATTAGAGGCGTCTAACTTTGTTTTGCAGGGGTGTGCTGTGATGTGATATGGCCATGATTGTGATTATATATGATGTATGCAATGTTCCTTATTGTAAGTTGGCAACCGGCAGGAGCCATATGGTTGTCTTTTAAATTCCGTTAAGACCTGCGTGTCTATTCAAAGTAGTTGTAATAATTGATGCTGGTGGACGACAACCATGAAGCGACGCCATTGACCTTGACGCCACACCGGTGATGATGGAGATCATGTTCGTGCTTGAAGATGGAGATCAGAAGCACAAGAAGAAAGGCCATATCATATCACATATTATGAATTGCATGTGATGTTAATCCTTTTATGCATATTGTATTGCTTAGTTCACGACGGTAGCATTATAAGATGATCCCTCAAGCACATAATTTCAAGTTTTAAAGTGTTCATCCTTAGTAAGCACCGTTGCTAAAGCTCGTTGTTTCGAAGCACCACGTGATGATCGGGTGTGTTAGATTCTACGAATGTATACAACGTGAGCAAGCCAGATTTGCTCATGCGGAAGCTAAGGTTTGATCTTGACGAGCTTAGCATGTACAAACATGGTCTCGGAACACGGATCACCGAAAGGTAAAGCATGAGTCATATAGTAGATATGATGAACATGTTGATTGTTCGCCACTGAAGCTACATCAACTCTCGTGATGATCGGTTTTGATGTGGTGGATTTGGTTCGTGTGATCACTAAAACAATATGAGGGATATTGTTTTGAGTGGAAGTTCACCTAGATTAATTTAACTATTAATTAGAACTCAATTTGTCATAAACTTAGTCTAAACTATTGCAAATATGTTGTAGATCAATGGCGGCTCCTACCATCAATTTTAATGCGTTCCTAGAGAAAGAAAAGTTGAAAAACAATGGAAGCAACTTCGCGGATTGGTTCCGCAATTTGAGGATTATCCTCAATGCTGGTAATTTGACCTATGTCTTTGGATGCACCATTTGGGTGACCCTTTAGTGATGCTACCGATGAGGTAAAAAATATTTTCCTCGCTCGGAAGAATCAGTACTCCATAGTTCAGTGTGCTATCTTGTATGGTTTGGAATCGGAGCTTCAGAAAAGGTTTGAGAACCATGACCCACATGATATTGTCCGTGAACTCAAAATGATATTTGAGGCTCACACGGCAGTTGAGAGTTATGAGGCTTGTGAAAAGTTCTTTAACTGCAAGATGGAAGAGGGCAGCTCCGTCAATGAGCACATGCTTAAGATGTCTGGGCACGCAAGCAAGCTTCAAAGCTTAGGTATAGTGATTCCTAATGCTTTGGGGATTCACCGTGTCCTCCAATCACTACCACCAAGTTACAAGAACTTTGTGATGAACTACAATATGCAAAACATGGACAAGTCGTTGCCCGAACTCTTCTCCATGTTGAAGTCTGCAGAAGTGGAGATCAATAAAGAGCACCAAGTGTTGTTGGTCAATAAGACCACCAAATTCAAGAAGCAAGGCAAGTCTAAGAAAAAGGAAAACTTCAAGAAGGGCGGTAAGAAAGTTACCGCGCCGTCAAAGAAGACCAAGGCTGGGCCTAAGGCTGATACTAAGTGCTTTTACTGCAAGGAAGAGGGTCACTGGAAGCGGAATTGCCCTAAGTACTTGGCGGATTTGAAGAACGACAACATCAAGAAGAAAGGTATATCCGATATACATGTTATTGATGTGTATCTCACTAGTACTCGTAGTAGTGCCTGGGTATTTGATACTAGTTCGGTTGCCCATATTTGTAACTTGAAACAGGTGCTGCAGAATAAACGGAAGCTAGCGAAGAATGGATCCTTTTTAGAGAAGGAGTTTCTCTCGAAAGAAGTGACTGGAAGGAAAGTAGAACTCGACAAGGTTGTTGAACCTTCTCTCGAACTTGCGAGTAGCGCAGCACCGGAAGTAGTTCCTGTGGCGCCTACACCAATAAGATAGGAAGCTAATGATGTTGATCATGAAACTTCAGTTGAAGTAACTATAGAGCCTCGCAGGTCAACAAGAACTCGTACCACTCCTGATTGGTATGATCCCGTTATGAAGGTCATGTTGGTGGACAACACCGATGACCCTGCGACATATGAGGAAGCAATGATGAGCCCAGATTCCAATAAATGGCATGAAGCTATGAAATCCGAGATTGGATCCATGTATGAAAACCAAGTATGGACTTTGGTGGACTTACTGGATGGCCGTAAGGCTGTCGAGAACAAATGGATTTTCAAGAAGAAAACATATGCTGATGGTAATGTTACCGTCTATAAAGCTCGACTTGTCGCAAAAGGGTTTCGACAAATTCAAGGAGTTGACTACGATGAGACATTCTCACCGGTAGCGAAGCTAAAGTCTATTAGGATTATGTTAGCAATCGCTGCATATTATGATTAAGAGATATGGCAGATGGATGTCAAAACGACGTTCCTCAATGGAGACATTCATGAAGAGTTGTATATGGTACAACCCAAAGGTTTTGCCGATCCTAAAGATGCTAACAAGGTATGCAAACTTCAATGGTCCATTTATGGATTGAAGCAAGCATCTCGGAGTTGAAATCAATGTTTTGATAAGGTGATCAAAAGCTTTTGTTTTATACAAACTTATGGAGAAGCTTGTATTTACAAGAAAGTGAATGGGAGCTCTGTAGCATTCTTAATACTATATGTAGATGACATATTATTGATTGGGAATGATGTAGACCTTCTTAATAGTGTCAAGGATTATTTGAATAATAATTTTTCAATGAAAGATCTTGGCGAAGCAGCTTACATATTAGGCATAAAGATTTATAGAGATAGATCGAGACGCCTAATATCATTGTCACAGAGTACATATTTGGACAAAGTTCTAAAGAGGTTTGCAATGGAAGATAGCAAGAAAGGGTTCTTGCCCATGTTGCCCAATACGACCTTGAGTAAAACTCAAAGTCCTGCAACGACAGAAGATAGAGAAAGAATGAGTAAGACTCCCTATGCCTCAACCATAGGATCTCTTATGTATGCCATGCTATGTACTAGACCTGACATTGCATATGCTGTTAGTTTGACTAGCAGATATCAAAGTGATCCAGGAGTGGATCATTGGACAGCGGTCAAAAATATCCTTAAGTACTTAAGAAGAACTAAGGATATGGTTCTTTCTTATGGAGGTGATGAACAACTCGTCGTTAATGGTTACGCCGATGCTAGTTGGAACACCGATCCAGATGATTCTAAATCACAATCTGGATACGTATTTACTTTGAATGGTGCAACAGTTAGCTGGAGGAGTGCAAAGCAAAGCGTTGTGGCGAGATCTTCAACTGAATCGGAATACATAGCTGCTTCGGAGGCTTCAGAAGAGGCGATATGGATGAAGGAGTTCATTACAGAGCATGGTGTGGTTCCAAGTGCGCTGGACCCAATGTCTATCTACTGTGATAACATGGGTTCCATAGCCAATGCACAAGAACCAAGGTCACACAAGAAGCTGAAGCACATCAAGCTACGTTTTCACGCTATTCGAGAGCATGTCCAATATGGTGACATAAAGATTTGCAAAGTACACACAGATCTGAATGTGGCGGATCCGTTGACTAAACCTCTCCCGAGGGCAAAACATGACCAGCACCAAACCGCCATGGGTGTTCGGTATATTACCATGTAATCTAGATTAGTTGACTCTAGTGCAAGTGGGAGACTGTAAAAGATATGCCCTAGAGGCAATAATAAAAGTGGTTATTATTATATCTTTGTGGTTATGATAAATGTTTACATTCATGCTATAATAGTATTAACCAGAAACATTAATACTTGTGTGATTTGTAAACTAAATTAGAGTCCATAGTAAAGGCTCTTTAATAATACTAGCTTGTTGGTTAATAGATGATCGTGGTTTCTCGATCATGAACATTGAGATGTTGTTAACAACGAGATCATATCATTAGGAGAATGATATGATGGACATACTCCTATAGATAAACGTAGCATAGAGATCAAGTCATTTCAATAGTTCGTTTGCTATAAGCTTTCTGATACATAGTAACCTAATTCCTTCGGCCATGAGATCATGCTAATCACCATCACCGGAAGGATGCTTTGATGACATCAAACACCACCGTGCGGGTGGCTATAAAGGTGGCATTGAGTGTTCGGAAAGTATGGGTTGAGGCACATGGATCAAGAGTGGGATTTGTCCATCCATATGACGGATAGATATACTCTGGGCCCTCGCGGTGGAATGTCATCCAATTAGCTTGCAAGCATGTGACTGGCTCACAAGGGATCACATATCACGGGAATGAGAAAAGAGTACTTATCAGTAACGAGGTTGAACTAGGTATGCAGAGATATCGATGATCAAAACCTCGGATAAGTAAACTATCGTGAGACAAAGGGAAATTGGTATCGTATGTAAGTGGTTCATTCGATCGCAAAGTAATCGTAGAAATATGTGGGAGCCATATGAATTTCTAGATTCCTCTATTGGTTATTGATCGGAGAAGTGTCTCGGTCATGTCTACATAATTCACGAACCGTAGGGAGACACACTTAAGGATTCGATGTTGTTTAATAGATATGGAATGTTAGTAGGGATTCCGAATGTTGTTCGGAGTCTCGGATGGGATCCGGGATATCATGAGGAGATCCGGAATGGTTTGGAGAATAAGATTCATATAAGGAAAGTCCGATTCCGGAGTTCGGGAAACATTCCGATGTTTTCATCGAAGAGGTTCTAGAAGGTTCACCGGTCCGGAAGGAGAATGGTCCATGAATGTGTCATGTGTAAGTAGAATGATTAGATCATATCCTAGGTAACTTGGTGTGATAATTTGTAAGAGAGAATTAAAGCTCTAAATTGAAAGTCAAACGGAAGGTTTGAAAAGTCAAACTGGAACAATAGTTTCCTAGTGGAAGTATGAGAGAGTCCTTACAACTTGGGTTTGGAAGTGGATTCAAACTCACCCCTCCCAAGGCTGCCCCCTCTCATAAATAGATGGGAAGGGCTGCACCAAAGCACCAAGACCAGCCCCTCTCTATCTGTGCTGCCACTCGCCGCCGCCAGCTGCCGCCGCCGACACCTCCTCCTCCTCCCGGTCTTCTAAACCCTAGACCACCAGGAAACCCTAGATCCACCATAACTCGCACCGACTTAGGCGAAGCCCTGCGGGATCTTCCCTCTACTTCCGACACCACACCGTCATGCTGCCGGAATCGCGCGGGGAGAACTACAACCTCTGCTGCCTGCTGGAACAAGGGAGATGAAGGTCTTCATCGAAAATTTGAACGTGACCATTGTGGAAGCGCTGCCGGAACGCAGCGCCGGATGGATCGTCTACGCGATCTTGAGATCGACAAGTGTACGACTACATCACCCACGAGAATCTGCTCTCGTTAACCGTTTGGAATCTTCGAGGGTGAGTGCTTCTATCGACTCGTTGCTACAATCTAGTAGATAGATCTTGGCTTGTTTGTGTGCATGCGGTAGATTTTTTTTGTTTTCCATGCTACGAACCCCAACAGAGCAACCGTCCCGGTTCATAACACGAACCGGGACAAATCACTCTCTGCCGTGGCATAGATTTGGCATATTTCTCTGCCGCGGCAGAGAATTCATTTTGGTCACTTTTTGTGCCGCGACAGAGAATTCATTTATATTGTTTTATTTTTTATTTTGTGTTTTTCACTCATCAATGAAGGAACCATTATATTACACAACATCATCATGACAATAGAGACCCAAGTGTCGAACATATTCATTCGATACACGGGTTTCATGCACATATATACATACAAAATAAGATCTTTGTACAGTCCCTATTGCCTATACACCTGCATCGTATTCTCCTTTTGGGTTTAGGACTTCTGCATCCAAAAATCCCGTCAATTCCTCCTGAATTGCTCGTAGGCGATCCTTTGGTAGAAGACCGTCCCGTAGACGTTCAAGCTGATTTAAAAAAGGATTCAACCTATATGAATGAAACTAAACACAATTTGATGGTAATAAAAAACTATTAAAATTGTTTACATACTTTAAGTTGCTCTAAATTTCTGCCCTTCTCACAACACGTCTGATGGATGAACTCGCAAATATAGTATCCAAATAAATTGTTCCATGGTCCCTGCGTCAGGCACTTTACAAGAACAGAGTTCAATCAAAATAATAATCAAACATGATAACAGTATCAAAACTAGAATCAAAGAGATGCGCGGATCTAGCTAGTGCTACTTACATCTAGTAGTTTAAATGTAAGCTCCTCTTTTCTAACACCCCTAGCCTTCTTGGTGAACCGTTTCCAAGCGCTTCCCGGCAAAGAAAACGAATAAAAGGAGTTATTAAATACTTGATATCATGAAATTCAGGAACGTTGCCGATATAGTGCCGTAATGATTAGAATTACCGCTGGAGCGTCATCTGCATGTCCGCCCAAGTCTCAAGGGGTTTATGTTTCGAGTCCATGACTAGTACCCGCCCTTTGTCAGGTTGAATGATTAACAGAATATAGTGAAAGCTGCGCATGCATAACTCATCAATTATACACTTAACGTCGAGTAAGCGAAATAGAAAGTGTATACAAGACAATAACACTCACTCGAAGTTGTAAGGAAATAGTATTTCCCTTCTGTATTCTTGAAACCTTAACGCGTATATAATATTATCCTCCGTATCCTGGGGTTTTGCTTTGAGATTAGGTCGATGAACATAATATGGGTCAACGAACCCAATATCATAGATTTGTCCGCTGCTGCATTCGAGAATCTTCATTCTGCATATTATAGTATGGTTATATACATGCAATAAACAAGGTGAGATAGCTATAGGCTTAATTAATTACAGAATTAGTAATTACAGACAATAGGCACTAATGATCGATTTGTCCAAGGCGTCTTGATTGAATAATTGAAATAGTTCAACAAATTCAATGGCTACCAGGTCATCTTCTTTCCTGTAATGCTTTTTTGTAACCCTCATCATTATCCAGTTAGCCCGGCCTTTGTGGCATGCATGTACCAGTTATGCAATCTTCGCATTTTTGTTGGTAGATTCTTTACCTCCTCAGGTTTGACGAGAGGTTTTCTGTACTGTTATTTGTATGCTACTTCACCCGCGGGGAAGTGGATAAGTAGTGGGCAATACTCATACCTTGAGCAGCGGCCGCTTCTCCGTATAGTGCAACTACATCTGGATCATGCTGCTCTTCGGCCGCATATTTGCTCGACCCCACATTGGTATGAGAAATCACCTTGAGAGGGGCGCAAGATTGTTTTGTTTGTTCTCCGAGCTGGGGAACAGATTTCCCGCTTGCACTAGTGCTCTTCGACACTTGTTGTGCCGCATGTGACTTGAGAATAGAGTGCTCATAGTATGATGACAGCTTTGGCTCGAGTTGGTGAAGGCCCTTTAGCATTTTGAACACTCGGGCTTTATCTTCTTCGGTGCTGGGGAACTCTGACTCTTTCGGCCGCCTTAGCTTAGCAAAAAATGATGTCGTTTCCGCCTGGACAATCGCCGTAGTCTCCTCTTCAGTACAGTCATAAGCTCTCTTGGGAGGAACCTTTGGTACTTTTAGAAGAGGCTCCTGTTTACGTGTCGGCGATCGCTTACCACTCTACAGAGTAGCGGTGGTACGCTCATCTGATGCCCGTTCTTCACCTCCTTCCTCTTTATTGTCTTCCATTGTAGTATCACCGTATTCAGGAAACATATGATGATAGTTGTTATCATCATCTTCTTCTTCATTGTCTTCCATCATAACCCCTCTTTTCCCGTGATTGGTTCAACAATTATAGCTGGACATGAAACCTTTCATAACCAGGTGGCCACGAATGATTTTCGAGGAAGATTACTCTTTGTTGTTCCGACATTGAACACATGGACAACGCATAAAACCATCCTCTTTGTTTTCCATAGCCACATCGATAAATTTATCAACGCCTTTAATGTACCCGGGTTCACGCCGGTCACCATACATCCATTCCCAACCGTTCATCTGCATCATCTAATTAAGTTTATCAAAAGCGGAACATCATAAATAGTGAAATGACCAATTCACATCGACACATGCATTGTATCAATGACAGATGAAAAGATAAGATTGCTAACCTCGATCGAGGAGGAAAGAAAGAGAAGAAATCTCAAGTGCGTCTCGGGCACCTCCTATATTTTTTGTTCTATGAGAAATTGAACATGATCATTCACTCAAACATTTCATCAAACACCTCGCATGCATGCATAGAAAAAAAATAAACTAGCACACCTCTCACACCTTCCACCAAGAAAAAACAGAGGAGAGAAAGAGGGCTAGGACATCGTATTTATACAGGACTGGCTCATACGTCCCGGTTTGTAACACAAACCGGGACTAAAGGTGTGTGGCCGGCCACGTGTTTGGAGCCCACACTTTAGTCCCGGTTTGTGTTACCCAACTAAGAAGACAAGGCAAATTTCATCCATCAGGCTAGTCTTTTGAGAAGTTAGGCTTGAGGCCTTCTTTGGTTGTGGGCTGCATGGACCTGGGTGGTATGACGCTGGCTTGTGTAGTGGCTAACTAGGCCGGGCCGCTGTGCGCTCTAATAGAAGGGCCGGGCGGAACGAAAACACAAAAGATTGAAACGCCACGTCATCTTCAGTAGAAATCAAAGCACACAAATTTGCAATACACAATATCGTCTCTAGAAAGCCCACCAGCCACTACGCACAGAACTCGGCCTGTCATGAGACCAAAAATCTTGGAGTGGCTACTTTAAAAAATAGTGTGTCCGGGAAAATGCTAGAGTTTGTTATTTCCTTGCTTGATCTTATCGAAGAATCACGTACCCTAAATGATGTAGGAGTGACACATTGCAAAAAATCATTGCTACCCTCCAAAATTCCAAATATTTGCATGTTCGTGCCTCTAACCGTTTCAAGAGAACAAACTTGTCATCATTTGACCACAATGGAGCTCGCGTCTCATGACCACAGAATTGAGACCATGACTTCATTCTCCAAAACTTTGCTTGGCACCACTTTCTCCCCATTCAGGGGCGGACCTATTTTTCTCCGAACATACACACTTATAGGTATGTAGATACACGCGCTTCAGAGAAAGACTAAAATATTTTTTAATTTGAAATAGAGGGAGTATATAATTTGATCCTTCTAAATTTGATCATCATCTAACAATGGTATATCTAAATTATCATTATATACATAGTAGCAAGACAAAATAACATCGCTAGTATAAATGATCGTCTACATAGTAGCACTATTCTATACATGGTAATTTATTCTTTGTTACAACAAGCCATGGAGATGATATGATGAACAATTACCCACAGCACCCCCTCTCAAACACACACAAAATTCATTTTCCCCTTTTTGGATATCAACCTTGTTTACTAGGTCGTGCTATGTGTCGGCCTATGTAGCAAACTAGTGTATTCTCTCCATCCTAAAAAGAATGTCATAGATTTGTCTAGATTCGTATGTATCTATGAACTAAAACATGTTATATTCATATGTATCTTGACAAATCTGTGACATAAGACTTTTCCGGACAGAGGGAGTAAGAATATTGCTTAATTAAAGTACGATTGAAACATATACTCAGTACTTCAAACGTAACATATATATTCTTATCATCTCACTGGATTATTTCGTTATACTAGTTGCACAAATTATGTAAACGATCATGCGTATTTAAAAGACATGTACATTATGTATCATGTCTGCATAATAAGTTGAATTTCCTGGGCCAGGGGCTAGCCGTCAGAGCGTGTTATTTAACTTGCTCTTGTTGTTATCATTGAGATGGCGCCGGTCTGGCGGCCAAACCTGGCGACCTTGCAGTCGGTGGCGAAGATGTCGGAGGAGACATAGTTGGGGCCACCACCCATGATGGGCATGTTGGCGGTCACACTGATCTTGTTGACGTAGTCGGTACGGTAGGTCTGTCCGAGCACGCCGTGCACATCGTCGGTGAGGTCGTAGAACTTGAAGGCGAGGTCGAAGTGGGCGAGGCTGTCGTCCTCCGTCACGCCGTAGTTGTGAATACGGGAATCCTCCTTCGTGATGGGCACCACCTTGGCCGAGACTTCAAAAACCCCCTTGAGCACGACTTTGACGCCGTTGGTCATGGAGGTCCTCGAGACGGTCAAGGCAGGCACGGTGGCGGATTGCCACTCGACGTCAATCTCGTCGGGAATATCGATGGGCGTGCCGTCGAAGGTCAGCTCGAGGCGGTCGACATCGTCGTCCCACTTGACGGTCCTCTGGGCGCCCATGTATAGGCGGTGGTCGGCGAAGCGGATGCCGAGGGCCTGGATCCAGGTGAAGTCACGGCGCATGGCGGGGTTGCGCTTGCCGATGAAGTGCGCGTTGATGTGCAGATTGGCGTCAGAGACGACGCAGAAGTGCTGGTCCTTCTTCCCGTGGAAGTAGAAGTTGTTGCCGTCGGCGCCCGTGAACCGTGGGTCGCCGCAGGACACACCGGGGATTAGGTCGCACCCTTGAGAAAAAAATCAGTTTAAGTAACTGATGGAATGTGTATCGGTAGAGCCGGGAATCTCATGGATCTAGTAACTAAAAATGAATAGGTAAGTCATGAATGATAAGAACATGAAGTAAAGATGTATATATATGCTTACTGCAGAAGGTCATGCAGTATTTGCAGTAGACGATGCACTCGTCGGGGCACTTCTTTGGGCATGATTCAAGGCATGGCTTCGTGTTGTCCTTGGGGTCGTCGCAGGTGAGCACCTGGTTCCTCTTCCCCGGGGTGATCGTCTTGTACTTGCTGTTAGCCGGCAGGGTCGTCGGTGGAGTCAGCCGCGGCTTCGTGCCCGCGGCCATGGCGGTGGCGATGGCGCACACTGCCACCACAGAGACGAACACCAATACCAGCTGCTGCCTAGCCATTTTAGATAGCTAGGTTCAGATCTGTAGGCGCCGTGTGTGTTAGTGTGGTGGTGGAAATGGCTGGGAGGGTGCCAATTTGTTGGGCGAGGCACTTGGATGAATGTGCTAGCCTATTGGTCTGATGGACTTGGATTCACAGTTCGGGAAAGGTTCATGCGTATGGGTTTTGATCACGATAATCAAACTCTAGCCAGCTGACCTTCATCTCTAGGTCAACTATGTAGGGGTTCCTTCCTTTTCACTTAAACAAAGTATCAGTGACCTGCAGATGAATCGATGCCGTGCATTGGATGGTATTAGGTAGTAGGATGCACTTAAGTGCTTTCTTTTGTTGTCGTTGGTGTAGCAGGTTGATTCTCAAACATCGACTGCTTTTAAGCCCTGTTTAATTAGGAAAAGCGTAGCCCTGTTTAATTAGGAAAAGCGTAGGAATAGGGAAACTGTAGGATTACAGTGTCATGTGTAGCTGAATACTATATATATATTGAAACCTACTAGAATTTTCTTCAAGTGGTGCTTGAATCACGGAAAAAATAAAGGAATTATAACATAAGATTTAACTGTATGAAATAATTTCTCTGTGCATTGCAATCCTATGGGAAATTTTTCTAGGAATCTAATCCAGCAAATCAATGAAGCCCATAGGAAAAATTCCTAATGACCAAAATCCTAAAAAATTCTATGGGATTCCATTGAATCAAACAAGCCCTTAATCCCAAGAGAAAGAAAAACATATAAATTTGTAGACATCGTGCTATGGATCCAATAGGAATTTGTAGCCCTTAATCAACAACTCTCTCAATAAGAAAAACAAACTTTGATCCACTTCTAATTATTTTTATAAAAAATAAGAAATAATGGAAATTTGTTATAACAAATAAGTAATCAATAATGTCAAAAATAAAAATAAAATTACTAGAGCGATGTTATGTTTGAAAAAGAATTATTATATTTAACCATAGAAATACATACAAAACAATACAAAACATATGTGAATGTTTAAATAGAGGAGAAAATAAAAAATGTTAAATGAGAATTACTAAACTCATGTAATATGAGTAAACACATAAATAAATGTTACAAAATATGTATGATGTGGGAAAAAACAGAAACAAAGTAAGCATTTGGAAAAGTCTTTAATTAAAAAGGCTCTTAAATATTTAGGAAAATGACAACGGACACATGGTTATGAAGTATGTAAAAATTTATATTGTAAAATCCATATTATTATAATCTAATAGATAAAAAATGCAATGGTAATTTATGAATTTATGGTGAATTCTCCTATTTTGGTCATGTTGCTTTGGCTAAATATGGGGATGAAATCTTTTCAAAACTGAATACTTAAATTCAAACTTTTTAGTGTGTAGAGTTAAGACCAAATTGAAAACACTCGAAGTTAGGCGGCACAAATGGTGTACATTTTCACTCATTAGTGTGCTAGTGGAAATTTCAAATTACACCACGATTTTAGATTTCATGATATTTACACTTTGTTAACTTTGAACAAGTACAGAGGAAAATATCAACATATCTAATAAATACAAGTACAGAGGAGTATTAGAATTGTCATGAGTTATAGTTTGCTTTATGCATTTGTTATAGTAGATGTCGATATTTTTACGGTTTTTCTAGACTCAGACCGGTCTGAGATTGGCAAAACCGGGCAGGCTGATAGGAGCCGTTGGTTTCTAATCCAACAATCTCGAGCAAGGTAGCACGCCCCGCGCGGTTGGTTGCAGTGTATCAATGCGGCACACCTGATCCCTTTTCCCTATTCATCTGGGCCCCACTCGTCATCCTCTCCACCCCTCACACTTCCCCCTCCCACTTCTCCCGACCGTTTCGGTAATCGCGGTGCTCTCTCTCCTCTTCTTCTCCGCCGATTTGAAGCCGAATACTATAGTTACCGTCAGTTGCTCGTTGATTCTGATCGCCATTGTCGTCGCCGACGCGTGTACTCCCTCCAGGTGTGCTCGCAAGTTCTCTCCTCCTCCTCCAGTTTCTCTCCTCCGCTGCTCCCACCCTTATCCTCTGTCACTCTCTGTTTTCCGGCGGTTCCATTTCGTCGGGTTTGTTGTTAGGGTTGATTCCTGTAGGTCCTGCGGATTAAGTTCGTGTGTAAGTTGTAAGTTCTATTGCGTGTGTTTTTGCCCTGTAATTTTTTCTGGCTCCTACATGCATAGGGTTTGAAATGCTGCCTCTGATCCCCTTTGAGTAATGTTGTCTTGTCAGATCTGCTGCGTTTTGCTGTATTTTTGATGTTCAAATGATGTGATCATTTGTGCTGTCCCCCCATTGTCTAATGGGGATTTTGAACATTTTGGCTGATAACAACAGATCTATGCATGGGTAACAACTATTGTATGTATGGGTAACAGTGGGATATGATCCCTTGATAACCTCAAAAATATGCATGGGTAACATTGGACAGGATCTGTTGATAACAGAAGTACTAAAGTGTTATTAGCTAAATTTTTGAATCATGTGTATTTTGAGCAAAATGCATGATAATGTGTGTGTATTGACATGGATAACTAGTGTTATGTTGGTATGATAACATCATGGTCTAATGGAGATTCTAAACATTATTGCTTGATAACAACAGATATAGCCATAGGTAACAACTGATCTATCTATGGGTAACAGTGGTATATGATCCCTTGATAACATAAAAAATGTGCATGGGTAACATTGGACAGTATATGTTGATAACAGCAGTTGTAAACTGTTATGTGGTAAAAAAAATTATTCATGTCTATTTTTGAGCAAATGCATGATAATGTGTGTGTTTTGACATGGATAACTAGTGTTATGTTGGTATGATAACATTAGCTTATTATCATGGGTAATTTGTGTTCTGTTTGCATGATAACATTAGGTTATTATGATTGATAACTTATGTATTGATAACTAGTGTTGTGTCTTCCTTTTCTTCGTGAGGTTTACCAGATTTTGTGCACACAAGATATGCCTTCTTTAGCTCATTTCTTGCGTCTTTTCTTGACCAATCTATCCTTATTCCGAAACCCTTCCGCTGTGAATACGCCCTGTAGTGTTCTCTAGCTGATTCAAAACTGTCAAAGCGCATTCCATTTGATGGTGGTTGCGGTGTGGAATATACTTTATCTCTTGCATCATTATTTTCTGCATTATTCTCCCCATCCTCATTTGAATCTAATGTGTGTACTGCTGTTTCTTCGATTGTCCCACCCGTTGTTGTTTCTTGTGCAGCTTGTTCAACTATAGTATACATGCAGTCATTGTCAGTATGTTCTTCAATTTGGACATCACCTGTTATGCAAATAAACACAAGTTATCATTTCTGATTTTTTGCAGGAATGGGTATATATAATGAGAAGTCATGGATAACACCAGTTATAATAGGTGGGTAACATTTTATACTAGCAAGTATTCTGTGAACATGTCATCTGTTTTTTGCAATGGTCTACATCGATAAGTTGTACTCATAGTTATGGATAACTTCTGCATATAGGCATGGATAACTGTAGCTTTAACTAGTGGATAACGTGTACTTATGTTCCTGGATAACTATATTTTCAGCTAGTGATAACTTCTACTCATGTTGCTGGATAACTATTCTAGTATGTAAGCATGTTTAACTGTAGTATAATATAGTGGATAACTTCTTTATATAAGCATGGATAAGTTCTGTTTTAGCTAGTTGATAATTTGTGCATTTAAGCATGTACTGCTCATATATATGTATAACCGTAAGCATGGATAACTTCTGCTCATATACATGTATAACTGCAGTTTTAGATAGTGGATAACTTATGTTCTATATGGTGGGTAACTTATGCATGTACGCATGGATAACTTATGTTCTATCTTGTTGATAACCTGTGCATGCAAGCATGGATAACTTATGTTAAAATACTGCTGGATAAGTTGATTTTATATAATCATCATACCTTTGTTTACAACTTGCACGATAGCATTTGTTTGTGAACCATCAGCATGGCCTTTTTCTATTTCTTGATCTGGTTCTGCATTTAGGTCAATATCCATGGTTTAGCTAGTTGATAACATATGTGTGTAAGCATGGATAACTTCTGTTCTAGCTAGTTGATAACTTCTGCTTTTGTAAGCATGTATAACTTCTGTTCTAGCTAGTTGATAACATATGGATGTAAGCATGAATAACTTCTGTTCTAGCTAGTTGATAACATATGGATGTAAGCATGGATAACTTCTGCATGCAAGCATGGATAACTTATGTTCTAGCTTGTTGATAAGCGTTGCATGCAAGCATGGATAACTTATGTAAAAATACTGCTGGATTGCATATAATCATCATACTTTCATTTACAGCATGTATAACTTATATTTTAGTTAGTTGATAACATATTGATGTAAGCATGGATAACTTATGTTCTATCTAGTTGATAACATATGGATGTAAGCATGGATAACTTTTGCATGCAAGCATGGATAACTTATGATCTAGCTTGTTGATAACCTCTGCATGCAAGCACAGATAACTTATGTAAAATTACTGCTTGGTTACATATAATCATCATACCTTTATTTACAACTTGCACGATAGCATTTGTGTGTGAACCATCGGCATTGTTTTCTTCTATTTCTTGATCTGGTTCTGCATTTAGATCGATATCCATGGTTTCGGATCTGTTCAACTAAAATATTCATGATGTTATAAGATCTATTTGTTAGGATGAAGCAATTAATAGGAAATCATGTCTATTTAGTTGTTAGTTGTCCTAAATTAGATGTTTTTAATACAGGGATCAACATATACTGTCAATGAAGCTTAGGATGATTGGTTTCTTATAGTTTGAACAAGATTGGACATATGTCAGATGCAAAACTGAGGAGTAGTTATAGATGACTTGTTTTTTGTTTAGATCCATGTTGTGCAGCAGTATATTTTCATATTGAGAACAATATAGAGATGTTTCTACCAAAATCCTGGTGATTTGAAGAGATGATTTTGAGAAGTACCTGCTGTTTTTGCCTGTGTGTTCGTTTTTTTGCTTTTCAGTAGCAGGGCGCTGGGCAATGGCGTCAAGGTGGAGCTTCAATGGCGCTTTTCAGTAGCAGGCGCTAGAGGATGAAGGCGAGATGGGCAGGTGAGCAATCGGGGAAGGGTAAAACGCTAGATCTGGGGGGGATTTCGGGTTTTTGCTTGGAGAGGAAGATGGTCTAGTCAGGTTTCCTTTTTTGGACCTGGTCACGCCACCGGTGTGGGAGGGGACGCGCGCGGGGCGACGCGGGGTCGTTGTCGGAACGCGGGGTCGCTGTCGAAAGCGCCTGCCAGATTTGATCGTTTTCAGGGCGTCCGCCGGGTAGGCGCGTCCTATTTTTATATACTTTGTGAAACTTTGCAACGGTTAACTATAGTACTGGAACTACACTTTTTTTTGAAAGCTACTAGAACTACACTTTTGTGCGAACATATTATACTCTACTCCGATTATGTAGAGATAAGATTCTCTCTTCTGTCGTAGACGATGCATGCATGTGATATATGTACGCACCCAAGGTTCTGAGCACTGCAGATTTGACGAATCTGCCTCCGATTATGTGAAAATTCTTTGGCGTGGCATCGACAAAAAGCTACTAGAGTGACTTAGTGTAGCATATGCAGTCAGCGCGAGTCCGAAGCGATGCCCTGCCGCTTTGCGTACGTCCACGCAACAGAGCTAACAATACAGATCGACCATTTCCTCCCAAAACAGATGTGCAGCAACAGGTGGAGATTACTATATGTAACTTAGCCAAATGAGTACCACCATTCATGTCATAGAATCAACTGAGTACCACCATTCATGTCATAGAATCCATTGGTTGCAGTTGCAGGGGCACAATTGTTCAGTTAAGAAAACACGCAGAGGAATCTCTATAGAGTGTTGCCAGCTAGCTGGAGTTGGATTAGGATGAGCAAAAGCCATACGAATGCATCCACCTTTCCCGAACTCTGAATCCAACTCCTATACTATAATTAATCACACAAAATCCTTTAATCTTTAGCGATCTCAAGGTATCTATCTGTCTAACTGAACTTAGTGCATGCCCTATAAATTGGCACCATTCCATGTCCAAGAACTCACCACCACCACGGCCACATTAACAATCAGTGGTTGGTCATCTCTCCGATCACTTCGATTAGCCGTGCGAAGATGGCCAGCAAGCAGCTCGTGGTGGCGCTCGCCGCTTTGGTGGCCTTGTGCGCCTTGGCAGCCGCCGCGGACGCCGCAGGCGCTAAGGGGCCGGCGACGACGTTGCCACCCAACCGCAGGGTGATCCACCCAGGGAAGAGGAACCAGGTGCTCACCTGCGACAATCCCGAGGACCACACCAAGCCTTGCAACGCCACCTGCCCCAACGAATGCGCCGACGAGTGCGTAGTCTTCTGCCCAGGCTGCCACACATTCTGCCGTAAGCTATACCACATATATGTATCCTTGCCAAGTACCTCCTACTTATATAGAAGGAGCTATGCATGCTTACATTAATTAACATTAATGCTTTTCAGTGTGCGAATTCTACCCTGGAGCCTGTGGCGACCCCCGATTCGTGGGCGCCGACGGCAACAAGTTCTACTTCCACGGCAAGAAGGACGAGGACTTCTGCATCGTCTCCGATGCCGACCTCCACATCAACGCCCACTTCATTGGCAAGCGTAACCCGGCCATGAGTCGTGACTTCACCTGGATCCAGGCGCTCGGCATCCGCTTCGCCGACCACCAGCTCTACATGGGCGCCCAGAAGACCGTCAAGTGGGACGACAGCATTGACCGCCTCGAGATGACCTTCGACGGCATGCCCGTCGAAATCCCCGCCGGGATCGACGGGCAGTGGCAATCCACCGAAGTCCCTGCATTGACCGTCACAAGGACCTCGACGACGAACGGCGTCAGGGTCCAGCTCAAGGGTGTGTTCGACATCATGGCCAAGGTGGTTCCCATCACAGAGAAGGACTCCCAAATCCACAACTACGGAGTCACGGAGGATGACTCCCTCGCCCACTTCGACCTTGGATTCAGGTTCCACGACCTCACCGATGACGTCCACGGCGTGCTCGGCCAGACATACCGCACCGACTACGTCAACAAGCTCAATGTCAGCGCCAAAATGCCGCTCATGGGTGGCGCAGCTACCTATGTTTCTTCGGACATCTTCGCCACCGACTGCAAGGTGGCCAGGTTCGGCCGCCACGCCGGAATCTCCATGGTTACTGGTCAGGCTAACTAAATTACTGGGACTTCTATGTGGCTTATCCATCCGTGGAAGGCATAAATAAGTTTATTTTACAGTTAATGATCAACAATTGTAACGTTTGTTTGTTTATTTCGTCAGAAGTCTCTGTACGGACGATTTACATATAAATTAATGACTACTTTGCATCCTAATTTCTATCTATATTTTGTCAAAATAAATAATGATTGGCATGCTCTGCATAGGCTGCAGATGCCTATCTCAGACTACCCTTAGCTATATACGGAGTACTCAAGTTTCATATATTCTATCTGAAGTTAATTTGTAACCATCATTCAAAGAATGCAGAACTGAAAAGGAAAATTCACTCGACCAGACTGACTCATTTTTTATCCAGACTTTTAGAGTAACCATCTTTCATTTTATAAGTTAAATGAAAGATCAAGATTGCTTATGGTATGGGTACGGATTTTTTCTAAATTAAAACACAAGTACAATTCAAAGAATAAGCATTACGGTTAGACAATGTGATGAAAAATTCAGCCATGTGCATATTGCTAGGAACTAGCTAGCCCATGGGGCGCCCATAAGCTTCAAAGATGGCCTCATCAGAGTTGATGAGAACCGTTCCCGGTGGCGGTGGTGTTCTAGGAGTTGTAGTAGAGGACACACACCTTTGCTTGGAAATAGGTTTAAACGGATGCTGCTTGGTCATATCGACATACATACGCCAGGGTTTTCTCGAAATAGGCTTTCGCCCCGCTTTATAAATAAAGCAACCATCCACAACAAACATCACATTACAGGTCCAAACACACAACACATGCTGGGGCCACAGCACAAGACGGCCCAACTAGGACAGAAGCCAATGAAAAAGGAGAACCAACGCCTCGCCGGGAGAGGGAACGCCGAAAGCACTATGACGAGCTATGGGGGAGCCGCTGAGCCGCCTCCAAGAGCCGGCGGAGAGTCGCGTCCAACCTCTCCTTGTCCCGCTGTCTACACAACGGGTACCAAAGCTGCAGGGAAGCCAGAAAGTGGAAAACCGAGTCAGATGCACGTCGAGGGAGAATCTTCTCAATAACCATCTTATTCCGAATATTCCAGAGGGACCACGACATGGCCGCGAACACAAGCCAGAAAAGGCGACGACCCTTCCCAGCTTGGTTAGCTTGGGTTTCTAGGAATTCACCGAGATCATGGGCCAGCCAGTCCGGGCCCAACGCCTCTCTGGTGAAATTCCACAGAAACCGGGCCGCGGGGCAGGTGAACAATATGTGGGTGCCCGTTTCCGGGACCCCACATAGTGGACATAACCCATCCCCCGGCCCATGTCGCTTGGCCACCTCAACTCCCGACGGGAGCCTATCGCGTAAAAGTTGCCACACAATTTTTTTTGTCTTCAGCGGGAGAGGGGCTTTCCAGAGGTGCTTGGTCCAGGGGATAGTCGCCTGGTCAAAGAGGGCCCGATAGGCCGAGCCAACCGAGAAGGAACCAGACGGGGAGAGGGTCCAAAGAACACTATCGGGTTCGTTGGCCAAGGAGGCCGGGAGCTCCGCCCTGAGTTCCCTCCATGCTTCCGTTTCCTCCGGGCCGAAGGTACGGCGGAACGAGATGTTCCATGTACCTCCCCGTGCCGCGGTGGAGACACAGAGCGCGGGATCGGAACAGATGGCGAATAGGCACGGAAAAACCTCCTGCAGCGGGCGCTCCCTGAGCCAGGGGTCCAGCCAGAACATGGTCCCCTCCCCGTTCCCAATGGAAACGGCGAGACCATGCCTGATCTCACCCTTGACCTCCTGAATGGAGTGCCAGAATTGGGACCCCTCGCGACGATCACAGGCCAGAAGAGGCCGACCCACCCCGCAGGTACTTGGCCTTGATGAGTTTGAGCCAAAGGCCACCTTCATCCCGCAGGATACGCCAAACCCATCTGAGCATTAGGGCCTTGTTGAACTGACGGGAGGCCAGGATACCTATGCCCCCAACATCCTTGGGGGCGCAAATGTCTGCCCACTTGACCATGTGGTATTTCTGGCGACCCAAGGAGTCTTGCCAGAAGAACCTCGACAGCTCCTTGTCGAATGTCCCATGCACCCCCTCGGGGAGGAGGTACATGCCCATCATGTACATGGGCAGGCTAGACAGACACGAGTCGATCAGGACGGTCTTGCTACCTTTAGAGGTAAATCTACCACGCCAAGGTTCGGACCTCGAGTGCACCCTCTCCGCGAGCGGGTCCAGGTCCCTGATAAGGACCCTGGTGTTGTGGATCGGCATCCCCAGGTAGGTGATGGGGAAGGAGGCGAGCCGACAATTGAAATTGTCAGCTATCCTCTGTTGCTCGTCCTGGGAGAACCCAAGTGCAATGATCTCGCTTTTATCGAAGTTGATACGGAGGCCAGACATCTCCTGAAAGCATAGGAGGAGGAATTTGAGGTTTAAAATGTCCAGGGTCGAGCCTTCAATCATGATCATCGTGTCGTCTGCGTATTGAAGCTGGGTGATGCCTCCCCCGGGGATAAGGTGGCCTACCACACCGGAGATGTGGTCGGCCGCCTTCGCTTTCTCAAGCATTTCCGCGAGGGCATCGACAGCGGCGTTGAAGAGGAGGGGGGACAGGGGGTCCCCCTGGCGGACACCACAGGAGGGGCGGAAGTATGGCCCGATCTCGCCATTGATGTTAATCGCGTTGCTCCCGGTCATGACGAACTGCATTATCCAGGTGATCAGGCGGTCGTCAAGTCCTCGCCTAATGAGGACCTGACGAAGGAATCGCCAGTCCAGATGATCATAGGCCTTCTGGAAGTCCAGCTTCAAGAAGATGCCCTTCAATCGTCGGGACTTGATCTCGTGGATAACCTCATGGAGGGCCAGTATCCCATCATGTATGAATCTGCCCTTTAGAAAGGCAAATTGATACTGGTGGGTGAGGCGCTCCATGACCGGGGCGAGACGAGAGGCGCAAACTTTCGCGAGGATCTGTTGGATGACATTGAGGACCGTGATGGGCCTGAATTGGCGAACGTCCGAGGCCCCTACCACCTTGGGGATCAGAGTGATCACACCCAAATTCAGTCGCCCCATCACGAGGGTGCCGGTGTAGAATTCCTGGAACATGGGCATGATGACCGGTTGGAGTTCCCTCCAGAAGGTCTGGAAGAATGAAACCGGGAGGCCATCGGGGCCCGGGGCGGAGTTGGTCCTCATGGCCTTCACCGCCCGCTCAACTTCCTCTGGTAGGAATGGGAGGGTGAGCTCCGCATTCTCGTCAGCTGTGACTCTTGCCCCACTAGGCCAAAAATCGTCAGCCAATGCTACCCCCGTAAGGGGTCCTGCCAAGAAAAGCTCCTTATAAAAGGAGTAAATATGGGCGGATAGCGTCCCCGGCTCCTCCAGGAGCAGCTCCCCGTCCCATAGGCAGGGGATTGAGCATTTCCTACGGCGACCATTAGCCACCGCATGGAAGTACGCGGTGTTCGCATCTCCTTGGAGAAGCTAGTTCTGGCGGCTGCGTTGTCGCCAGAATAACTCCTCCCCCTTGTATATCTCGACGAGCGACGTCTCTAAGGCATAAAGGTGGGACCACTCATCCGCAGAGAGGCCCACCGAGTCTGCCGCCAGGTCCAGCGTACGGATTTCCTCCAGTAACGAAGCTTTCTAGAGACGCGTCGCTGCACCCAAGTTGCCCCCTAGCCCTTCATGAATTGGCGGGCCATCTTAGCGTAGTGATGCCAGACGTCAACCGCATTAAAGCGTCTGGGTGGGGTAGCTGCCGCCGCCAACCACTTGGCCTTTACCGCGTCCACAAAACCTGGCTGTTGAAGCCAGAAGTTCTCGAAGTGGAAGCGGTTCAGTCGTGGTGGCGAACTCCCTCCAGTCAAGAGCAGTAGTGGAACATGGTCTGAGTCAACCCTGGTAATGGAGCGGAGAGAGCAGAGAGGGAAGGTGACCTCCTAGTCCACGGAGACCAAAACACGGTCCAGGACGCTCCTGACAGGGTCAACCCTGTTGTTCGTCCACGTGAAGCGGGCTCCCACCCTCGTGATCTCTCTAAGAGCGAGATCAGCGATGCAGTCGTTGAACATCCGCATGCGCGGGACATCCACGATGTGGGAGCTCTTATCCTCGTGGGAACGTATCAGGTTGAAGTCTCCCGCCACAACCACCGGTGTGGAGCAACGTTCAACTTTTGCCTTAAGTTCCTCGAGGAAGGCTGGGGAGCGGCTATGGTCCGCGGGGCCATAGACGATGATGACCTCCCACCGGAGGTTGGAGCGTCTATGGGTGAGCGACATGCTCACAAAGAATTCCCCGCGATCCATATCCTCCACCTTGAAGGTATCCTCCTTGGCGCCAAGGAGGATGCCTCCAGAGTGACCCACAGCCGGAAGCCAGTTCCAAGCGAACTTGTGCCGTGACAAGCCCTGGAGCTCCGAGATCTGGAAGTCATGCTTGATTGTCTCCTGGAATCCTACGATGTCAACATTCTCCTGGCGCATGTAGTCTTTAATCTGGCGTCTTTGACCGTCATTCCCAAACCCCCGGATGTTCCAGATGAGTGAGATGATGGCAGGCCAACTCATTGGACCACCTACTCGGGTTTGGTCCCCTTCTGGGGGACAGATCGAGTCTTCTGTGACGACGGGGGCATAGAACTCTGTCTAGGTGGCCTCCCTAGAGACCTCCCAGCTAGGGGTCTCCAGGTGGCGGCGTATATTGAGGAGAACCCACCATCTCGGATCCGGGATCAGATGTCCCAGTTCCTGACGGTGTCAAGGTTTCCCCCTGCTGGCGTGCCGCACGAGCACGCGCAGCGGCGAGGGACCCCTCGTAAATCTCCCTACCTCTAATCGCCTCAATCTGCTCGAGCCTCGGGCCACGCTCCCCGCGGAAGACCACACCACTGTCAGCGGCCACTTGTGCAAGATGCTCGAGAGGGAAGTCATCTAAGACCGAGAACCTGGAACCGGATGGAGAGGATAGGGAGGCAGAGGGGCAGGAGGGAGGTGCTTTCTTGGGGGTACCTGAGTCGAGGTTGCGAGCCGCAGTCCTCTGAGACGCCAGCTGGGACACAGTGGGAACCACCCCCGGGCTCTCCGCCCTGACCCGTGCGAGACGTGCACTCTGGCGCGAGGGTGGAGGCACCGGGCAGGGAGGGCGAGGCTGACGGGTCTTGGGGCCAGCCGCGGGAGTGATGGGGAAGACCGCCGCTGGATCCTCCGGGTGCGGTGCCGGGGTCGCGGGGACCAGGGACGGGGATCCCTGAGGCGAGGCTGGAGTAGAGCCTGGGGACAGCGAGTAGCAGAGGACTCCTGGAGAGCGGGGGGACGAGGGGGCGGTGACCACCATCCCCACGCTCCCGGAATCCCTGTCGGACTCCAATTGTGGCTCCTCCGGTGCCTCATCGGGGGTCTCCGCGGAGAGCGGGTCGAGGGCCATGTGGCCAGTGAACCCCTCAGATTGCCTGAAGTTGGAGCCGTACTGAGCGATCTGGAGGTCGAGAGGGCCTGGGGGCAGGGGCAGCTGGTGGGAGGCCAGCGGCAGCGGTCGAGCCCGCGGCCGGGGGAACCGGGGAAGAGGGAGCCGGGGTCTGAGACTCCCCTCTCAGGTCGTCGTCGTCAGAGTCCTCTCCCGATGAGCTCCCCCCTCCGGTAGAATGGTTGCCAGAGGGGGGGACCGAGGGAGGGGGGATTCCATCAGCGGCCTGGTCCTCGTCTAGCTCCACTGTCAGGATCCTCCCCTCCGTGCCGAAGTAGAAGGGTGGGAGAGGCCCTGTGAGCGTAGCCGGGTCCGGCAGGCACTGCATGCGGATCGGTCCCGCCCCCATGCGCGAGGACTCGTCCACCACGACCAGCTTACCCACGGCCTAAGAGACAAGCTCCAGGATGGGCAACGTCCGCACATGCGCCTCCTCCAGAAAGCCTAGGATCCGCACCCACACCGCCAAGAGCGTCGAGGTCGTCGCGGGGTGGGCGGTCGAGGGCTCGATGGAAATATGCACCTTGCTGGACGGGAGGGTGAGGACGGTACTGCAGGCACTGAAGGAGAGGATCTCGGCCGACCGGAAGCACACCGCGAACTGGGTCGGGGAGATCTCCCGGGCACTCCAGGTGTGGCCCGGCATCATCTGCCGAAGCTCCTCCTGGATGAACTCCGCGGAGATCACCACCGAAGCTGGGAGTTCCTGTCCCTCCACCACGGTGACCAGCGCCAGGTTCTTGGGCACCGACATCGCGACCCCCCGATGTCGATGTAGTAGAACCCCCCGGCAATGGAGTGTGCGAGATACTCCAACTGCTGGGAGGCCCGGTGTGGGGGGGCGACACCGAGATGCGCGATGTTGGGTCCGGGAGCCGACACCGACTTCTTCTTCTTCTTGTTCTTCTTCTTTTTCTTCTTCGCCGGTTCCGGGGGGCCCGGAGGTGAGCCACGAAGGGGGGAACGAGGACGGGGAGCCTCCCGGTCCCGGCGCCACTCCGGTACAACCCTGCCCGCCTCCACAGGAGCCCCCTCCCTCTGGAGCAATTCCTGCCGGAGTCTCTGCTCCGCGCGGCGCCCCTCCGGAGACGAACCCCTGCGCGAATCGGTCCATCCCGAGCGTCCTGGCGCCTCGCGTTTCCCCATGGGAGGCGACGCCCTGTCCCTGAGCGGACGAGGAGGAGGGCGCCGGGAGCGCTGTGGGGCGGGAGCGGCGCGGCGCCAGAAGGCTGCGCCGGGCGGACGCGGCGGCGGCTTGAGACGGCGAGGCGCGGCGAGCTGGAGACCTGCGGCGCGGCGGCGGCGGACTCCGGTGTGGGGGCGGCCGACTCCGGCGCTGGGGTGGCGAGCTGCGCGGCCGCTTGCGCGTCAGGGCGTCGGCGTAAGTCATGTGGCCGGCGGCGGGAGGAGGCGAAGCGGCGGCCGGCGGCCGGCGGCGGGGCGAAAGGAGTCGGGGGGAAGCAGAGAGGCGGCGTCGGGGTGGGAGAAATGAAGCGGGACGGTTCGGTGGGACCAGCTAGAAACCCTAAGGGGTCGGATCCCCTCGTCGGCCCCACCCTGGCCCGTCCGACCCCCTCTAGCGGGCCACTCGGCCCGCAACCTCACGTCCTGCCCGCGCCAGGCCTGGACCAGGACTGGGCCAGCCACGGGCCCAATCCCCACCCACGACCCAGCCGCGGGGGGTCCGACCAGGGTCGCCCCATCCCTGGGACAGGGCGCCGCCGGGGAGGGGGTCGCCGTCGCCGGCGCCGACGAGGGAGGGATCTCCAGGGGGGACCCCAGTGTTCCCTCCGTCGCCACGCGAGCGACAGCATCCCCTGCCTCCGAGGTGACACCTGTGGCGGCGAGGACCGGCGACCGCGGGGAGGAGCCGAGCGAGGTGCCGGTGGCGGGGTAGGGGTCCGGCGCAGTCGCGCCTTCGGTCGGGGAGAGTGGACATGGCGCGCCGCCGCCAGGTACTCCGCCAGCGTGGGGGACGCTGGGGGCGAGCATCTGCGGGCCGCCTCCGCCGCCATCGCCTCCGCCTCCTCTTCCTCGTCGGCAACGTCAGCCCAACACCGTCCATGGAGGTCCTCCGCGGGCTTCGTCACGGCGTTCGACGGCGATGGAGCCATGGCCCCCCCTGTCGAGGTCGGGGACCCTACAAGGCAGCGGCTTTCGCCGGGAGGAAAGGGGGAAACCTGGCGGCGTCGGCGAGCAGCAGAGCCCTTCCACGGGTGCGAGCTGGCTAGCGAGCGGGGCTCCCTACCAGCCGGCGGCGCGGCGCGCCAGCGAGCGCGGGGGGAGCGTCTCCATCCCTTGCGGCCAGCTCACCGAAGCACCCGTGGTGGCCAGAATTCACGCACCACGCCAGGGTTTTCCCACTCGTGCGGTGAAGGTTAGGCCGGACATTCGAGTTCCTCTATTCGTTTCTTGCCTCCCAAATATGCCTGAAGCCCACCACAAGAGTTGTAGCCTAGGTATCAGTGGAGCGGGCCAAGAAATCGAACATCCACTACTTATTGAAGGAGAAGCTCGCTTGATTCAGTTTCGATGGAACCAACAGCTAGATTTCCCACCGAACCAGCGCGAACCAGCGGGAAAACTGATAGAAGAGTAGGGAGTGTTTGGTGCATGTACCATCAGTTGAAATTTGCCGCTTGCAGAGCTGAACCCAACTCGGAAGACAATTGTGTGCAAAGCGCCACAAGTGAATAATCATCTTCCCAGGTGCCTTAATTTTCCAATGTGTTTCCCAATTTTTCTCATAAGATGTCTAGTTTGACACCATACCCCCTCCTGGTTCTGCTTTCTGGTCATTCACGAATTTACTAATACGTGACAGTTACTATGCGGAACGGACAATAAACGTACAATGTCTCATGTGTGGTCATAAAACAAAGTCTCCCCCTACATGTCTCGAGATCGGATTCTGCAGAATCTAAGCTGCTGTCGCTGGTGCAAAGAAGGCGTGCACATTTTCCTCGTTACATTTCCGTGTCTTCTCATTGATCAGACAACCGAATCTGGTATCAGAGAGGGTGGCCTTGATAATTTTTGGTAGGAACTGAGAAGCATGCAACCAATTATCCTTGAGAATTCTCACAATTTTTTTTGTCACCGTATGCCCTAGACTAGTGGGTTAGGTCCATGTAGGATACATGGCCGGTTTGAATAATTGTTACAAAGGAATGATGTATGGATGATGTAAATAATGTATGACATGACCATGTTTGAATGATTACTACTGTGAAATATATATGCATTGCTGTGAGATAACATTGCTGTCAAATATAGATGCATTGCTGTGAGCTAAAATAAATAAATAAAACTGGGCTGGGCCTACGCCGACGGCCTTGCCCTCGGCGTAGGCAAGGCCGTCGGCGTAGGGCCGAGCCCCGCTGCTGCCAGGAGGAGACGCCGAGGGTTCGGCCGTCGGCGTATTGCCACGCCAGGCCGCCCCGCTAACTCCACGTGGCGAACGTACACCGAGGGTACGGCCGTCGGCGTAGGACCGAGGATACGCCGAGGGTGAGGCCGTCGGCATAGCAGCTGCGCCGTTAGCTAGCCGTGTGACGGCGCTGTCGACGTTCGCTGATGGTCCCTATGCCGACGGATACCATCTGGCCGTGGCCGCTGATGGTCCCTTCGTTTAGAAATATAAGATGTTTTAGGTTTGTGAAGGAGATGTATCCAGTCATCTTTTCAAACCTAAAACATCTTATACTTTTCAAACCTAAAACATCTTATATTTCTAAACGGAGGGAGTACTCCATATCGGCAGTCTGACTTGGTTTGATTTGTTTTTGATCTGATGACCGGCCGGACAGACGGACTCTGCAATCGATCACGTCGCTCTACACGTACCAGCTGTCCCACCTTTCACGAGGCTAGTGATGGTAACTATTTTTTTTTTGGAAAATCTAACGCGCAGCGCCGCACCACACAAGTACCGTGCGGCGGGTGCACCCATAAGAATAAGCGCGACGCGACCGCGGCGGCCGGACGGCCGGGTGACTTCGTATACATATTTTTTTAACCAACCTTATCCTCTTATGAATTGTTCTGGACCACTCATTCACTTTCTGTCTTTTCTCTCTCTCGAAAAGCGAATAACCCGGCAATCTGACACTATGAATATGTCAATTAGATAAAATTAACCTTGCAGCTACGTTGTAATTAACTAATGATCCTATTTTGTTTAAATATGGTAATCAAATTTTGCTTATCTGGCAACTATGCTCGGGTGAGCCGGTAAGCATATCTTATTGGAGTAATTTTTCTATCAATCCAGTTTAACTATTCCGGCAATTAAGTTTAATAAATTAGGCAATCAAGTTTAACTATTATGGCATTTAAGTTTAATGAATCATGCAATCAAGTTTAACTATTCTGGCAATAAATACAAGTACACTATCTGGCAAGTGGCAGCTATGCTCTGTTTTGTGCTAGCTACAATCAAAGGAAGAATTAATTAATTGACAGGAGAGGGCAACTACAACCAAAGGCAGGTGCATACGTGTGCTCTGACCAGCACGAACAAACAACCGACGAACATGGAGTTTGATGTGGGAAACATAACAGAGGCCTTCACAGGCAACAATCTACTAAAATCTAGTACCCCACTAAAGTCTACAGATCCGCGTGGCTGATCTCGACGGAGCCGCCAGGGAGGAGTTTGCTGAGGTGGCGAGTGAGCAGCTCCTGGGATGCGGCGCGCGCCTCCTGCTTGGCACGGATCTCGGCCATGGTGTTCTCCGGCATCCTGTGGATGGCCTTGAAGATGGGCCGCAGATGCTCCAACTCGGCGTTCACGAACGCCATCGCCCGCCGGACCGGCTTGGCGCTACGGGAACAAACGTAGACGCCGAGGGGGATTTCAACGCCGAGGGGAAAATGTCGGGGCTCTCGGCATAGCTCGCGTAGTGCCCACGGCCACAAAAAACCCGTCGGCATAGACAAGCAACGCCGAGGAGGACCGTCGGCGTAGGAACACCCTCGACATAGATAGAGCAACGCCGAGGGGCACCGTCGACACAAGCTGAGCACGCGTCACGTTCGTCCGCTGAGAACGACCACTGGATGGACAGTTCACGGCGTATGGCAATGCCGAGGGGTTTACCGTCGGCATAGCTCTATGTATAGAAAGTTAACGGCGCATAGCAAAGCCGAGGGGGTGACCGTCGGCATTGCCACAAGCATGCACATGTCAATATAGCAGTACCTACGCTGAGGGGAATCCCCTCGGCATTGCTCCACCTACGCCGAGGGTAGTCCCCTCGGCATTGCTACACCTACACCGAGGGTATTCCCCTCGGCATTGTTCTTACCCATTATTTTATACCATTGATTTTATGTATATATATGTGTGAAATAAATATATTTTCATTTGATTTTTTTGGTTGCATAATACTTTTACTTTCTAGTAATATATCACATATATAGAATAAGCTACACGGGATAGAGGTGTTTCGGTGGAGAAAGACCACATAATACTATTAGTTTCTATTAATATATCACATAATACTTTTAGTTTCTAGTAATATATCACATAATACTTTTAGTTCTAGTAATATATCATTTTTGTTTACTTGTTAAATAATTTTTTGGAATTCAAGAAATAAATACATGTAACATCATGACCTAAGGGTTAATAGAATTGATAGTATAGTATTATCAACTAGGTATAGGGTGATAACTTGGAAGCTCATATGGAAGGAACGAAGAAGTTAAGCATGCTAGGACTAGAGTAGTCTTAGGATGGGTGACCTAGTGGGAAGTGTGACCTTGAGTGTGCAATTTGACTTGAGATTAAATGTGCTTAGAGTTAAAAATGATTCATGTGCAATTCCTGTGTAATTAAACATTCAAACAATTCAAATATTTTGAAATTTTGAAAAACAAAATTCTCCACGTGGCCACCAACGCCGAGTGTTTCCCCCTCGGCGTTGCTCCTACACCCCAACCCTCTAGCGCGCTCCACATGGCCACCTACACCGAGCGTTTCCCCCTCGGCGTTACTCCTAGGCGCCATCTTCTCAGTACCGTTAACTTTCTGGGCCGACGGCTGGGCTGCGCCGAGGGGCAGCATAAACCATCAGCACAAGCCTCTACGCCGAGGGCCAAACTAGCGCCGACGGTATCGAGTTGTGCCGAGAACCACCTAAGCCGAGGGCTTAATGCCGAGGGTCACCCTCGGCGTTGAGCAGACCCGAGGGTTATCCGGGCTATGCCGAGTGTTTTCCCGCTCAGCGTTGATCTTCCTTCCCGTAGTAATGGTATCCGCCTTGTAGTTGGACAGCACCCTGAGGGCATCCTTCATGGTCTGCTGCCGCTGCGGCAGGTCGTCGTCGTCCCAGCCGTCCGCGAATGCTCGGCCGGTGCTGGCGGCGACGAGTGCGAGCGCGAGGAGGAAGAGGAGGAACTTGGCCATGGCAGTGTGGGACTGTGTGTGGACGACGAAGCTAAGTGGAGTATATATGCATGGTGTGGTGTGGCACACCGATAGTGTTCCGCAACGGCGGCCTGCTTGCTGTTTGTGCAGTGTAATAACCGTTGTGAGTGGCAGAAGAAATAGTGTGACTGACTGCTCTGGCGCCCATGTTGCGCCTGCACCATGTGAGCAGTTCGCTGGTACTGGCAGTACAATGGTACTACCTACGTACGTACGCGAGAATTTAAAGTGGGGTTAAACAACACGTATACTTCTAGTAGATACATGTACTCTGAAAATGCACAATATGTAGTATAGTTTCAGCAGAAAATATATTAAGAAGGGGCATAGTAATAGAAACTGGAGACTAGTCGTCGAACAAATTAAAGAGAGAATTCTTTATTTGGTCCTATTTTAAAGTACTTGTTCTGTGACGGCCTTAAGCCCTAGCGGGTGTGCTTCGGTGCTATGGGAGGCCAAAGGCTCTGTCAACATAGCCCTAGTGGTGGATCTGTCTTTCTCCTTCGACTTCGTCGATAGGAGGCGACAGATCTTGGTCCAAGATAGCACGGGGACGTCTCCGGTCGACGTGCCACAGCGACATGTGCCTCGCTGCATGCAGCAGGCCTGTTCATCGACTCACAAAGCCTCGTTGGTGATGGTGTTTTTTTGGATCTTGCAATGGTGGAGGCTCGACGTCTTTTTCGGCGTTCGTCTCGGCAGCGCTGGAGGTTGGCGGAGGCCGCTAGATTCAGTGGTTGCAGTAAAATCTAGGGGTCGTTTTGTATTTCTCGATCTCTTAGTCTTTTATCTGCACTGTTTTCAGGATAATCATTTTGTCCCAGTCTGTCTTTTAGTGTCCAAGGTGTTGCTTCATGTAACTTGATTTTCAATTAATAAAATATGTGGTTGCTCTAAAAAAAACATAGCCGCCTCCACCTCCAGATCATTGCAGTGTGCCAGTGTCTCATCCGGAAAGACCTACTGCTACCTTGGGCAGCGGCCACACACCATTCTGTTTTGGGCTCACGTGTGGTTGGGCGATGCGCCGCCTTGCACCAGATATTCGCCAATCATACTATCCATGTTGCTCAAGCTTTGTGAACCGAGGCACACCCGGATGGCTTGGTAGTGTTGATACTACCCAGCCCGCCCACGATTCGAGCCTCCGCGCTCACAAATGCGTGTTGTACATACAATTACCTCTATCAATATCAGCGCTGCGGGTTTCTTCCCCGTACGGCCAACCATTATGTTTCTCAAGCTTTCTCAACCAAAGATTGGCACCTTGGTTTTTGTCCCTCTTTTGGGCCTAAGGAGTTAGAACAATGGAACAACCTATGGACTGAGCTATCAAAGCTAAGGAAATGTAGGGCATGGAGTTGATCATGATGGAGTACTTCTTGCCCAATAATTATGAATTTTCTTTGTGAAGTTTTGTGATGCAAATTTTGTTCTGGCAAGTTAGCTTGTGTTTTCATTAAAAATTCTGTTAATTAGTGAACCAGTCAAAACACTGCTACCATCTCACAAAACTTCCTCGCCAAAACCACCAAAATGGCGACCTTTTCCTTTTCAACGCAATCCCAACGGGAAAACCATCGCGATAACAGAGTACATGCAGGATCAGAATTCGGGTGCAACATAATAAAAGGGATTTCAGAAGGGTGGGGGATCGCTGCCTATTGCTACCTAGCGGCCCACAATAAGTTAGTTACAATTTGCAATTGCAGCTTATGGTTTTTGCAAGAAAAACCATAATTTTCTCTCGCCCAAGCAATAAAAACATAAATCACACAGTTTTGAAAGCTCAAACAGAAACACCCTTGCAAATTGTAACTAACTTATTGTGGGCGCACTCGGGTGTTTAATGATCTTGATTGCATATATCTTCATTTTTTCCACAGAAAATGGCTACTTGTATACCTAAGAATTATAATGGTGCCAGGAAAAACAAAAACCCGGCCTAGGATTTTCTTCCACCAATACATTTTTTTTTCAATATATTTCTCCTGACAGTATAAAATATTTTGTAGATATTCTGCTGTTTTGTCACATAATAATCATGCACATGGTGCATATTTCTCATCGAGAAATATATACCTACGGCGACCACAAAGATAGCTCTAGCAGAAGAATGAAGGGATCCATTGATGATAGCCGAACAGAGAACAAAGGACAAGAAAGGCCTGAGGCACGAACAAACCACTGTGGTGCACCGGACGGGCGCTTATAATTAACAGACAGGGTCTAGACTGCATGCATACAAGTTACATCCCCTCGGTGATCTTGACGGTGTCGCCGGGGAGCAGCTCCTCGAGGTGGCGAGTGAGCAGCTCGTTGGCCGCGGCGCGCGCCTCCTCCTTGGCGCGGACCTCGGCGGCGGTGGTCTCGGGCATCTTGCTGATGGCTTTGAAGATGGGCCGCAGCGGCGCCATGGCGCCGTTCACCGTGGCCACCGCCAACTTGACCGCCCGGGGATCAGTGGATGCCGGGTTGTAGTCGGAGAACACCTTGAAGGCGTCCTTCAGCGCCTCCTGCCGCTGCTGCAGGTTGTTGCCCTCGTCGTCGTCGTCAAAGGGGGTGGCGGTGCGGGTGGCTGCTCCTCCTCCGCCGCCGTGCTGGCCCGTGCAGGCGGCCGCGAGGAGCACGAGGCCGAGGAGGACCAGCAAGGACTTGGCCATGGCGTCTTCCTTGTCCCCACGGCGCCTCCCCGCGGCAGCCTTGTTGGGCACCTTGGCCATGGCGATCGAGTTGATCTATATCTTGAGCAAGAAAGTGACAGTATATATCATGGACTGGCAGACACACACGGATCACGTTGCACAACTACCGTGGCTTCTGGGGCAGCAGTAGAAAGAGTGTGACTGATATATGCACGAAACCAACTAGCACACGCTGTTTTTACCGGCCGTTCCAACCTGCAGCATGATGATCTAGTATGGTGTCTCAGCT
This sequence comes from Avena insularis, assembly GCA_023614405.1. Taxonomy (NCBI): domain Eukaryota; kingdom Viridiplantae; phylum Streptophyta; class Magnoliopsida; order Poales; family Poaceae; genus Avena; species Avena insularis. The sequence continues at coordinate 410,193,039 of CM042691.1, forward strand.
TTATGCACTTGACCATTAGCACTACACAGCTCCTGATAGAAAGCTGATCGTTCACATGCATGAAAGGATAAATGTTCAAAACAACATACATGGTAACCCACTACAGAAAATAACTAAGGCGCCGACGGCCGGCCGGCTACGCCGACGGCCAAATACTGCCTTCCTGGCCAGCTGACTAGCCTGGCCGTCGGCGTAGGGACGGCCATCGGCGTAGATGACGGTGCCGAGGGTAGCCATCGGCGTAGCGTGGCCGTCGGCGTGACCCTCGGGGTAGGTACAGCCCTCGGTGTAGCTCCAGTTTCGCCACGACAATGGAAACGGCGTTAGACAGACAGGCTGTGCCAACGGCCAGCTCTTTGAAAATTTTTGTTTGGTCTGTGCCGACGGCCTAGCTGTCGGCGTAGGCCTCTAATTTTTTTTCCTTTTATCTCATTATTTTTTGAAAAATCATAACTAAATCATTCTAATTCAGAAAAATACAAATAATATATCAAAATTTGCAGAAAAATAAGATCTATCTATCTACAATCAAATATTACACATTTATAAAAAAAATAAGTGAAACATAAAACATTATATATAGTTTAAAACGGGCATCATAAATTCAAAAATGATCCAAACAACGTGAAACCTTCGCGTGGTGTCATATTATGTGACATAGTTAGAAAGAAAAATATCAAACTTGGTATATTGATTATGCCTCAATAAAACCTTCATAAAATGACCTATCTCGTTCGAGGTTTCTAGGCTTTCGGGTCAAATGACCAATGCTATGGCTAGAATGAAGGCATAGTTTGTGATAATGTGTCCATATTGTGCATAAGTGTGTATAATGGGATGGCGAACAATGTTTCAGGAGGAAGTTTTCCTTTTCGTCGCACCAAAAAACCGTTTTCCATTTACCGAGTGCAAAACCGGACGTTTTATGAAGCAATCACCAAATGGCTAATTCAAAATACTACCATCACATTTTTCAAAAATACTAGACCACCTTACATGGATAATTTTATAACACGGGGATCTCAAACATTTCCGTCTATTCCTGGTGAAAAAGACAAATTCCTGCCGAATCGGTAGGAAGTAGGTCAGATATGAACTACAGGTACATGATCGGATGCTCATGATTTTTTACAAAAATCATTTTTAGGTTCAAAATATGTTGTTTCATCATATATCCACTTTAAGTTTAGCGAGTCTCAGCCCCGAGCTAAGAATCTTCATGCCCACTTTTCGACAGAGTTTAACGATAGTTTAAAACGGGCATCATAAATTCAAAAACGATCCAAACAACGTGAAACCTTCGCGTGGTGTCATCTTATGTGACATAGTTAGAAGGAAAAATATCAAACTTGGTATATTGATTATGTCTCAAAAAACCTTCACAAAATGACCTATCTCGTTCGAGATTTCTAGGCTTTCGAGTCAAATGACCAATGTTATGGCTAGAATGAAGGCTTAGTTTGTGATAATGTGTCCATATTGTGCATAAGTGTGCATCATGGGATGGCAAACAATGGCTAATTCAAGTTGCCCCCCCAGCCCTTCATGAATTGGCGGGCCATCTTAGCGTAGTGATGCCAGACGTCAACCGCATTAAAGCGTCTGGGTGGGGTAGCTGCCGCCGCCAACCACTTGGCCTTTACCGCGTCCACAAAACCTGGCTGTTGAAGCCAGAAGTTCTCGAAGTGGAAGCGGTTCAGTCGTGGTGGCGAACTCCCTCCAGTCAAGAGCAGTAGTGGAACATGGTCTGAGTCAACCCTGGTAATGGAGCGGAGAGAGCAGAGAGGGAAGGCGACCTCCTAGTCCACGGAGACCAAAACACGGTCCAGGACGCTCCTGACAGGGTCAACCCTGTTGTTCGTCCACGTGAAGCGGGCTCCCACCCTCGTGATCTCTCTAAGAGCGAGATCAGCGATGCAGTCGTTGAACATCCGCATGCGCGGGACATCCACGATGTGGGAGCTCTTATCCTCGTGGGAACGGATCAGGTTGAAGTCTCCCGCCACAACCACCGGTGTGGAGCAACGTTCAACTTTTGCCTTAAGTTCCTCGAGGAAGGCTGGGGAGCGGCTATGGTCTGCGGGGCCATAGACGATGATGACCTCCCACCGGAGGTTGGAGCGTCTATGGGTGAGCGACATGCTCACAAAGAAATCCCCGCGATCCATATCCTCCACCTTGAAGGTATCCTCCTTGGCGCCAAGGAGGATGCCTCCAGAGTGACCCACAGCCGGAAGCCAGTTCCAAGCGAACTTGTGCCGTGACAAGCCCTGGAGCTCCGAGATCTGGAAGTCATGCTTGATTGTCTCCTGGAATCCTACGATGTCAACATTCTCCTGGCGCATGTAGTCTTTAATCTGGCGTCTTCGACCGTCATTCCCAAACCCCCGGATGTTCCAGATGAGTGAGATGATGGCAGGCCAACTCATTGGACCACCTACTCGGGTTTGGTCCCCTTCTGGGGGACAGATCGAGTCTTCCGTGACGACGGGGGCATAGAACTCTGTCTAGGTGGCCTCCCTAGAGACCTCCCAGCTAGGGGGGTCTCCTGGGCGGCGGCAGAAGGGCGCTGCTGAGGAGAACCCACCATCTCGGATCCGGGATCAGATGTTGATGTGTCAAGCTCTCAAGGACGAGCACGCAGCAGCGCGTAGGGACCTCAGAATCTCCCTACCTCTAATCGCCTCAATCTGCTCGAGCCTCGGGCCACGCTCCCCGCGGAAGACCACGCCACTGTCAGCGGCCACTTGTGCAAGATGCTCGAGAGGGGAGTCATCTAAGACCGAGAACCTGGAACCGGATGGAGAGGATAGGGAGGCAGAGGGGCAGGAGGGAGGTGCTTTCTTGGGGGTACCTGAGTCGAGGTTGCGAGCCGCAGTCCTCTGAGACGCCAGCTGGGACACAGTGGGAACCACCCCCGGGCTCTCCGCCCTGACCAGGCGAGACGCGTGCACTGGGCGCGAGGGTGGAGGCACCGGGCAGGGAGGGCGAGGCTGACGGGTCTTGGGGCCAGCCGCGGGAGTGATGGGGAAGACCGCCGCTGGATCCTCCGGGTGCGGTGCCGGGGTCGCGGGGACCAGGGACGGGGATCCCTGAGGCGAGGCTGGAGTAGAGCCTGGGGACAGCGAGTAGCAGAGGACTCCTGGAGAGCGGGGGGACGAGGGGGCGGTGACCACCATCCCCACGCCCCTAATCCCGCCGGACTCAATTGTGGCTCCTCCGTGCCTCATCGGGGTCTCCGCGAGAGCGGGTCGAGGGCCATGTGGCTGTGAACCCCCGATTGCCTGGGTTGGAGCCGACCGAGCGATCTGGAGGTCGAGAGGCTCATGGGCAGGGCAATGGGAGGCCGAGAGTCGCATTTTATATGGATAATTTCATAAAACGGGGATAATTTCATAAAATACTACCGTCACATTTTTCAAAAATACTAGACCACCTTATATGGATAATTTCATAAAACGGGGATCTCAAACATTTTCGTCTATCCCTGGTGAAAAAGACAAATTCCTGTCGAATCGGTACGAAGTAGGTCAGATATGAACTACAGGCACATGATCGGATGCTCATGATTTTTTAGAAAATCATTTTTAGGTTCAAAATATGTTGTTTCATCATATATCCACTTTAAATTTAGCGAGTCTCAGCCCCGAGCTAAGAATCTTCATGCTCGCCCTTCGACAGAGTTTAACGATAGTTTAAAACGGGCATCATAAATTCAAAAACGATCCAAACCACGTGAAACCTTCGCGTGGTGTTATATTATGTGACATATTTAGAAGGAAAAATATCAAACTTGGTATATTGATTATGTCTTAAAAAACCTTCACAAAATGACGTATCTCGTTCGAGGTTTCTAGGCTTTCTGGTCAAATGACCAATGTTATGGCTAGATTGAAGGCATAGTTTGTGATAATGTGTCCATATTATGCATAAGTGTGTATCATGGGATGGAGAACAATGTTTCAGGAGAAAGTTTTCCTTTTTGTCGCACCAAAAAACCGTTTTCCATTTACCGAGTGCAAAAAAGGACGGTTTTGTGAAGCAACCACCAAATGGCTAATTTAAAATACTACCGTCAAATTTGTCAAAAATACTAGACCACCTTACATGGATAATTTCATAACATGGAGATCTCAAACATTTCTGTCTATCCCTGGTGAAAAAGACAAATTCCTGCCGAATCGGAGGAAGTAGGTTAGATATGAACTACAGGTACATGATCGGATGCTCATGATTTTTTACAAAAATCATTTTTAGGTTCAAAATATGTTGTTTCATCATATATCCACTTTAAGTTTAGCGAGTCTCAGCCCCGAGCTAAGAATCTTCATGCACGCCCTTCGACAGAGTTTAACTATAGTTTAAAACGGGCATCATAAATTCAAAAACGATCCAAACAACGTGAAACCTTCGCGTGGTGTCATATTATGTGACATAGTTAGAAGCAAAAATATTAAACTTGGTATATTTATTATGTCTCAAAAAACCTTCACAAAATGACCTATCTTGTTCGAGGTTTTTAGACTTTCGGGTCAAATGACCAATGTTATGGCTAGAATGAAGGCATAGTTTGTGATAATGTGTCCATATTGTGCATAAGTGTGCATCATGGGATGGCGAACAATGTTTCAGGAGGAAGTTTTCCTTTTCGTCGCACCAAAAAACCGTTTTCCATTTACCGAGTGCAAAAAACAGACGGTTTTGTGAAGCAACCACTAAATGGCTAATTCAAAATACTACCGTCACATTTTTCAAAAATACTAGACCACCTTACATGGATAATGTTATAATAGGGGGATCTCAAACATTTCCGTCTATCCCTGGTGAAAAAGACAAATTCCTGCCGAATCGGTAGGAAGTGGGTCAGATATGAACTATAGGTACATCATCGGATGCTCAAGATATTTTACAAAAATCATTTTTAGGTTCAAAATATGTTATTTCATCGTAGATCCAGTTCAAGTTTAGCGAGTCTCAGCCCCGATCTAAGAATCTTTATGCGTGCCGTTTTAAACGGGTAAATGAAATTATGATAAGAATCATATCATAGTTTGTGATAAGTTGATATTGATATCATATTTGGATTCCTCTCATTTTTCCAATCAATCTAGACATATTATATGCCGAATTCCGATTTACAGATTTAAAGATATTAATTATTCCATATTAAATACAAAATAAAAAACAAAATAATTATATTTTTATTTGAATTCAATAGTATTTTTACTTATACATTGTTGTTTACTTAAATAATTGCTTGTAATTTCAAAAAATACAACCATGTGACATGATGATATAAGAGTTAATAGAAATAATATCATAGTATTGACAACAATGAGTAAATTGATTTGTGGGAAGAGATTTGAAAGGAACGAGGAAGTTAAGCGTGCTAGAGCTGGAGTAGTGTTAGGACGGGAACTTTGACTAAGACTGTAATTTAATCAATTATTAACTATAAATAGTATTAAAATGATTAAAGTGGAAGATTAAAGAGTCAGACAATTCAAAGATTTAAAAAAAATAAAAAAATATTTTTTACGCTATGCCGTCGGCCTGGCCGTCGGCGTAGCTCCCGGCTGGACCGTTATTGAAGACGGCCGTTGACTGACACGCGGGGCCCACTGGAAGACGCTATGCCGAGGAGGAGGGCTGTGCCGACGACCACGGAGTTGTGCCGACGAGGACGTACGCCGAGGAGGCTACGCTGACGGCCACCGTCGGCACAGCCTGTGCCGACGGCAATTTGGCGTTGTGCCGACGGCAGCCGGCCGTCGGCGTAGCAAAATTTTCCTGTAGTGACCCCACCGAACTAAATATTTCCAACAGAAGAAATTGCCAGATTTTTCAGTGAAAATTCATTAAAAAGTTTATAATAACTTTGAGGTTAGTTCAGTTTGTGCAATTTAGCTTTGCTAAACTGGCACACCGATCGTATTGCGCAACTACCGCGGTGTGAGTAGCAGTAGAAAGGGCGTGACGGATGCTCCAAACTAACTCGAACATACTCCCTCCGTCCTAAAATAGATGTCTTAAATTTAGCAAAATTTAGATGAATCTAGATACAATTTAGTATACAGATTCATCTAAAATTTAAAAAATCCAAAACATCTATTATTAGACGGAGAGAGTACTTTTTACCCCGGCGGTTTCAACCTGCAGCGGGCGCGTGGAGAGGCAGGACAGGATTACCTGCTTGAGTCAATACCAGCCCACATGCATGGCATCACGATCAAATAGGGCACAGCTTTATGCATTTGACCAAGAGGACTACGCAACTCCTAACTGAAAGCTCATCATTGACATGATAAGGATAAAAGTACACCTATCTGAACTTTGAGTAACTTGGCTTCAATTTCAGATAGGGACTTTGTCAGTTTGTGGATATGAGTCCACATGCATGCGGTTGAAAAGCTGGAGGCTAGTCATAGTGCAATAACTTAGAATAATAACATACGTATGTTATTACTTGTCTAAATTACTATATATCAAGACAGAGTGAGTCTTCAACCTAATAATGTGACATTGCATGGTACCGCGCATAACTTATTTTCCAATGTGGAGGTAGTTTGCTTACCATAAAGCTGCTGGTGGCCTGGGCACACTAAACTTGAGAGAACAAAACAAGGCACTGCTGATCAAAAACCTCTATAAGTTTTTCAATCATCAAGATATCCCATGGGTCGACCTAGTCTGGAAAGCTCACTACAACAATAACACTCTACCATCCCTGGACAGTCCTAAAGGATCATTTTGGTGGAGAGATTGTGTTGCTCTACTGGATCTTTTCAAAATGCAAACTACTGTTATACCTGGCAATGGTAACTCAGTCCTACTATGGCAGGACAAATGGCTGATGTAATAGCACAGACTGACATGCCACAGTTATTCTCATTTGCCAAGAACAAAAAAATAAACCTCCATAAGGCTAAAGAAACTGCACAGGATGATATCTATGAGCTCTTCAACCTACCATTATCAGTCATTGGAGTTGAACAATGTAACAGGTTAAACCAGTTACTTTCAGATATTAGCAATGAAGCATCGGTGACTTATGATAAATGGGAATTCCCTGGAAATAATTCCAAATATCAGACTCGAAAGGTATACCTTTCAATCATCAACCAGCCTGTGGCACCTGTACCTTTCAAATGGATATGGAAATCTGCATGCCTTCCCAAGCACAATTTTTTCTTCTGGTTACTGATACAAGACAGGCTTAATACTAGAGAGATGATGAGTAGGAAAAACTTCTATGTTGAATCCACTGAATGTGTTCTGTGTGATGATAATACTGAGGAAACCATGATGCATCTATTCTTTGGATGTGAATTCAGTCAAATCTTCTGGTGGAAGCTTGGTGAAGAATGGAATGTGGAACTTCACCTGATTGAGATGCTGGTGGAAGCCAAAAATAGAACTACAAATCATTTCTTCAAATAAACACTGATCACAGGATGCTGGAGCCTATGGAACCAAAGAAGCAGAATCATTTTCGAAGAAGAACAGAGGGATTTTGACCAGTGCTTAGCCTTTTTTAAGTGCAATATGGGACAAATCAGACATAGGGTTAAACCCAGTCTGAAGGAGGGTATGCAAGATTGGTTAGACCTTTTGTAATTTAAAAAGACATCTCCCCCACCCACTGCCTTCCACATATAAATATTCCACCCATTAATATATAAAATTGACACAGTGGGGGTCTTCCCGCTGTTTATGTCAAAGAAATGTGGAGGTAGTAATCTAGAATAGTAACATATGCATGTTCTTATTTTAAGTTATTTTGTACTATGATTTAACTTTTCAAAAAAGTTATAGGCCTTAAGTCTTGGGATGGAGGGAATAACTAGTTACTCTATCTATCACTTTCTTCATTAACTTATTGACACATAAGAGAAAGTGTGAGTTGGACTCTTAATTACTACTCCCTCCGATTACAATTAGATTGCGTTCTAGGTTTAGTCAAATACAAACTTTTAAAATTTTGACCAAATATTTAGCAAAACATAAAAATGTCTACGATGCAAAACTTATATATTGGAATCTTCAAAAGTTTTATATTTTCATAATATACGCATTTAGAATAATGATTATTAAAAAAATTCTATATTCTTGATCAAAGTTCATAAATTTTGATTCTAAAATACCCCAAAACGGAGAGTAATAAAAAACGAAGGGAGTACTCAAGTTACCCAACTACGACTAGGCTTATGTAGGATAGGATTGTACATGGTCCAAAACGTCCACCCATGCATGTGGATATGAATAGTCTAATGCAAAGTTTGACTCCAAAGGACTTTCCGTACCATGACTTTTCCTACTACTCACATATTTTTGAAGCACAAAAGCACAAAACTAATGATGATATTTTCTCTTTTACCTGTCCATATGTGTGCAAAAGCACAAAAGCACTATGGTTATGTTCTCATGTCTATTATTTTTTTCATAGATACATACAAATGGTTTTTACCTACTTGTAATTTTTTGTTAAATAATACAGTATATACTTTAGACTACACAAAAAACATAAAATTATGCTTTAGAATGGCCAAAATAGACTTGATTTTGCTCTCAATATTTTCGTTTTTGTGTAGATCATAGATGCATGGATATATCCTTAAAAACTTACTAGTGCACAATAGACATCTGTATGAACTTATATATATTTGTTCAGAATTTGTTGAGATTTAGAATAATGAATTTCATTAAAAAAAATATCTCAGGTTTGGGAGCGAAAAGCATATTTTGGTAACTTGGCTTCAAGCCTTTTGTCCATACAAGATGGGTATGTAGCAGTGAGTCTCAAGCATGCTTCCACATTTTACATTGGTAACTATATGTAGCATAGGATTCTAGAGCAATGCAATCCCCCCGTAGGAGGGGCCCGACACCATCTCTACTCTCTATTTGTTGGAGATTCGTGCTATGCGTTTTGCAAAATAATCCTTCCACCTCAACTCTCAAGTCTCTTGCAGTATTTCTATCCACCCCTAGCGTTGTCGGATATTCTATATTTTTGTCGCGAATTGACTCCTCACAATCGATAATGTCTTCTACACGTTTCTGTTTCTTTTTCACCTCATTTTTTCTCTTAAAATTTCAGGAATATTCAACAATGTTTTTATGTACATTTTTTATTTTAAAAATGAAACATGCATAATTTGTTTTTTCAACAATTTCATTTGATAATTTTTATTCTCGTACTTTTTATTTAACAATATTTAGACACTCTTACTTTGTTTCATCCTAGATTCAGAAGTTTCATACAAGATTCACATGTTTTACAAACCTGTTTTCTATCAAGAGATATTAATATAAATTTTCATAGAATACATGCATAATTTCTGTCATTTTTTCACCTTATTTTTTCTCATAAAATTTCAGGAATATTCAATAATTTTTATGTACATTTTTTATTCTGAAAATGAAACATGCATGATTTGTTTTTTCAACAATCTCATTTGATAATATTTTTATTTTTGTACTTTTTATTTAACAATATTTAGACACTCTTACTTTGTTTCATCCTCGATTCAGAAGTTTCATACAAGATTCACACATTTTAAAAACTTGTTTCTGCCAACTGATATTCATATAATTTTTTTACAGAATATTCTAACAAATTCTATACCTGTTTCACTAAAGTTTGACACCAAATCCATACATGATCATGATAAATTCGACGATCCATACCAGATTCAGAGAGATTTCATACAATAGATATGTATTTTATATAATTTCAGATTTTTTCCACATCATATTTATGAAACCTTCTTATAGATTCAAGCAAGTGTCATAAAGATGAAACCAAAATTCTAGACATATTCATATACAATATAAATTCATACACAAACAAGTGTCAACAAACTCATTTGATAATTTTTATTTTGATACTATTTATTTAACAATTTTTAGACACTCTTACTTTGTTTCATCCTAGATTCAGAAGTTTCGTACAAGATTCATATGTTTTGCAACAATTTTTTCAACAATAATTTCTTACATAATTATATCTTCAACAATATTTCGTATAATATTTTTTTCAAGAATATTTCTACAAATATCCATACAAGTTTCTAAGATTTTTTTTAAGATAATACAAGTTTTATACATTATCAAACCAGAGTGGTTTCATATAAAATTCAACATACATACAAGATTCAGAGTGGTTTCATATAATTTTTTTAAAGAACATTCATACAATTTCTACATATATTTCACTACAGTTTGACAGAAAATCCATACAAGATCCATCATAAATTCAATGATCCAAGTAGATTCAGAGCATTTTATCAAAGGAAACGTAAAGATCCATCATATATTCGTACATCAGATTCACACAATATTCGTACATACGATTCACACAATATTCATACACAATGCATCATTCATATTTTGTTAAAGGAAATGTAGAGATACATTCAAGATCCATAGAAGTTTTCATAGAATTACAAGATACAAGGTAGTATACACCCCTTTTGATACAGAACAAAAAACCTGTCCGAATAAAAAAGATCCATACACGAATGAGGCCACGGATCCAAGCAAATACACAAATCAATTTAGGGAGGAATTGATCCCGAACATAAAATCCAAAAAACCACATGAAGAAGGCCACGGATCCAAGCCCTCCATGCCTAGATCCACCCCAATAAATCCCAAAACCAAGGGGTCTTTGTCCAGATCCTTCAAGGGGGGCGGGGGGGCAGCTCAGCGTGTGTGCCCTGTCCATGGGAGATCCATGGCCGCTCGGTGCAGGAGGTCGCGACGAGGACTTGTGGTCGAGCCAGAGAGGTGTAGGAGGAGGAGGATCCAGAGAGGTGTAGGAGGAGGAGGAGCCAGAGAGGTGTAGGACTTGTGTTCCTCCATGGCCATGGTGCGGCAGTAGCGCGTGGTCTTGGGGCAGCCGCCGGCAAGAAGGAAGATTGGGGAGGATGAGATGGGGTGAAGAGGTCCCTGATCTAGATCGGGAGGAGAACGACGTGTTCCTGTGACTCTGGTTTGGGGCTGGGTGGTCATGCTCTCTCCTGGACAGAGGGTTAAATCTAAAATAGCAGGAGGGCCTAAATGTAAATGTTCAACGAGCGATGAACGAGTTGATTCCGCACGAATCTCCAACAAACAGACGACACAGATGGTGCCGGGCCCTCCTACGCTGGAGAAATCCCTTCTCAGGATTCCACCCATGCAGTAACTTTGGCTTCAAGCATATTTTGGTAATTATATGTAGGATAGGATTCTACATGGTCAACTCACAGATTGTCCTCCCATGCAAGTGGATACAATGTAAAAATTGACTTCAGAAATACTTTTCGTACTACCATGACTTTTGGTACTACTCAAATCTTTTTGAAGCACAAGTCTCTCCACGCGCCTGTTGCAGGTTGGGACGTAAGTCGTAACCACAGCATGGCCGCCGGCAGAGCACGGCTAAGAGTCACGCTCTTGTTCTGCCCACTCCTCACGCCGGATCGGTTTGCACCCGCGCGCTAACCACCGAATAAGCGGCAGCTCTGCAACTGGACCGGCGTGCTACACTGCTGCCATACTATATACCAACCTCTTCCTTCTCCAAGCAGAGATCAACCTACTATTCGACTCACTCACCATGGCCAAGTTACTACTCCCTCTGTTCATAATTAGATTGCATTCTAGGTTTAGTCAAAGTCAAACTTTTTAAAATTTAACCAAATAATTAGCAAAAAATAAAATATATATGATGTAAAACTTATATATTGAAATCTTCAAAAGTTATATTTTTATAATATATATATATATATGCATTTAAAATAATGATTATTAAAATATTTTTCTATATACTTTTCCAAAGTTTGACGCTAAAATATCCTAAAACGGAAAGTAATAAAAATGAAGGGTGTACTTAAGTTACCCCAACTATAACCAGACTTATGTAGGATAGGATTGTGTATGGTCCAGATCGTCCACCCATGTGGATTTGAATAGTCTAATGCAAAATTTGACTCCAGAAAGACTTTTCGTACTACTCGCATCATCTTTTTGTTTGAAGCACAAAAGCTGGAACCGTCCGGTGCATGTGTTGTCTCTCCCTCCACGCGCCTGTTGCAGGTTGGGACGTAAGTCGCAAGTCCACAACATGGCCGGCGCCAGAGCACGGCCAAGTCACGCCCTTGTTCTCTGCCCACTCCTCACGCCGGATCGGTGGCTAACCACCGAATAAGCGCGGCAGCTCTGCAACGGGACCGGCGTGCTCCCCTGCTGCCATATATACCAATCTAGTCTTCCTTCTCCAAGAGATCAACCTACTATTCGACTCACCATGGCCAAGTTACTCCCTGTCCTCTTCCTCACGCTCGCTCTGGTCGCCGCCAGCACAAGCCCGTGCGGCGGAGCAGTACTGTCTGCCGCCGCGCACGACGACCCCGACCTGCAGCTGCAGGAGCGGCGGGAGACCATGGCGGAGATCATCCGGGTGTTCTCCAACCCCGTGCTGACGGCGGACGCTGACGCCGAGACGACGCGTCGGCTGTGGCTGTTTATGCAGCGCGAGCTCGGCCCGCTGGGGACGCTCCTCGACGCCATCGTCGACATGCCGGAGGAGAGCGCCGACGACGTCCGCACCAAGGTGGAGGCGTTCCACGCGGTCCAGGGGCTGATGATCCAACACTTCCGGCCGCTGCTCGGGCCTCACGGCTCCGGCGCCAGGACCCAGCTGCTGAGTGGCTTGCTCATGCAGATGGCGGGAGTGGCGAACCAAACCACGGAAGACTCACTCGAGGATACTATGTAACATGCTGGATGCGCATGCTGGCTTCGTCTTAGCTTTACATAGATTGTTGTGTGCTCTTTGTTGTATCTTACCACAATTATTGTCACTCCTAGTCCGAGAATCCAATTTCTTAGGCTTGCTTTATGTGAGCTTTAGTCTAGGCCTAGGCCTCTCCGTTGTATCTTCCGTAGTTAATTATGCTCACCACAATTGTTTGTTCCTGCTCGTTGGAGCATCCAACTTGTTTGTTATTCCGTGCATTTGTTTCTGTCCTTCTGTGTTAAATGGAGAGGCGCAGACGAGCTATAGGTAGGGATTAGGGTTATCCGACATTGACGACACCTAGACTATGTGTAATGATTCTCTAAATGATGCCTTCAAAAAGATAATAGTGTACAAGCGCTGCTGCCATCATCCGTCTAACCACAAAACTCAGATCAAGTGTTTTCACCCCGGAGTCCAAAATCTCGACAACACCATCAACAAGAAACCAACTATAGAGCCATGATTGCTAGGTAGAGCCAGAGAAGACTAGGCATTGGGTTTTCACCACGGAGACCGAGACGCGGAGCTCAAAGAGCACCACCAAGAACAAAGTCAACCACGTGCACAGTGAGGATTACCAACTTGGGGAGTGCTGCAGCACATTGTATCCCATGGCCAAGACATAACATATGATATCTGATATATTTTCAATTTATTTTAGTCTAATATCTCAAATTTCTTTTTATAGCTAGAAGAATCTGAAGCTGAATCTACTGCAGTGCAAGTAAAATCAAGTGACAAATCCAAGAAGACTAGAAAAGGCATCTAATCAAGAGAGACGCTCACTAGTAGGAAAAGGCCTAAAGATGGCGTTCGGAAAAGGGGTTCATGGCATTGAACCCGCACGCTACTAACCTCGCGCCACTTGTAGGTCCTAGTGATGGCGTATAGACCGAACGCCACCGGTAGTATTTCTAGTGGTGACGTTTACCGTAAACGCCACATTACATATTTTAATAGTGGCGTTGTCTGTAAGCGCCACCATTATATATCTATTCGTGGCATTTGTTTTACATTGAACGCCATAAGTGATTTTTCGAAATTTAAAAAAAAATCGTGTGTATCCAATTGAATATTCACAGCACAAGAAGATATATTCATAAAAATGGTAGCACATCATTACAGTCAATTACATATAGTTTAACTAGATAGCTATATAGGAATAGCAGCAGCAGAAACGAGTCAAACAGAGTTAGCGAAATCTAGAGTTAGCAAAAATCAAGCAAGTCTATATATTTACGGTGTCGACATAACGAGTTAGCGAAATCTAGTTGTGTTTTTTCAATAGACCTATTCATAGTGGCACAGTCACAATTTCTGTGAAAACTAGTGGTAAAGTCATAAAAAACATAAAATTCTAATGTTCCCTTTTTTTAAGCACATTCCTAACCACATGTGCAGGAAAAAATTACGGTTATATGCGTGTGATCGCACCAACCACTACGGGAGAAAGGTTCTTTGCCGTGTGGGTGTGCTTACACACGGCAAAAGCCTCACGGCAACGATCGGCACGGCAAAGAGCCTTTGCCGTGTGTCTTGACGCCCGGAACACGGCAAACCCTTTGCCGTGTGTTTTCTTGTCACACACGGCACACTAAAGTAGTTGACAGTTCCGTCCATCTAACGGAGCCAACAGATCGGTGCCGTGTATGACCTTTGCCGTGTGCCTTTGATCTTTGCCATCTCAACCCAAACCTTCGATAATTTTGTGGAGCAAGCGACGAGTCAGAAACTGAGCCACGTCATGCTCTGCGTAGTCTGTAGCAGTACATGTAGCTTTTCCGATTTGTAGTCAATTTGGTTCAAGGTTCTTTTGTATTTTCGATTCCGCGTGCTAGCTACTCCTATATATGAGTTGTGTTAGGATTAGCTAAGGTGATATGATGCGGTATATATGTTGCGGTACAATAGATCGATGGATCCACGCTCTAGAGTCGGACCTAGGCTCATTGGCAAGAAACACACACAAACATGATTCCCGCCGGCGACGGCAGGATCGATGGCGCCACGGCGCCGGGGCCGGTACAGCAGTGGTCCAAGCTCCCCTACGATCTCCTCGGCAAAATCTATCCCAGGCTCGATGCCCCACTAGACCGTGTACGCTTCACCGCTGTGTGCACGCAATGGCGCGCGGCCGCGTCCCACCCGCACCGGCGCATCCTCCCGTGGCTTTTTCTCAACCCATGCTGCGGTGAGGGCGAGACGAGACACGTGTACTGCCCCCAAGACCGCACGGTCCAGTCGCACCTTCCCTTCCTGCACGATGCCTCCGGCAGGTGCTTCGTGGGCGGCCACGAGGGCGGATGGATCGCCTCGTCGGAGGCCCCCTTCAGGATCATTAACGTCTTCTCAGGCGCTGAGGTGACGCTCCACGGAGAGCATATCGTCAACAGGCTCGAGCGAATCAGCCGTGATCCCCTAGTGCTACGGAAGATCATCTTCTCGGAGGAGCCCACCTCTAGTGGTTGTATCCTCGCCGCCATCACCGACAAGCACGACTTCGCGTTCTACAAGGTTGGCCTCCCGGAGGAGTCCGGCTGGACCGTAACAGGGTTTGGGGGGCGTGATGGTCTAGCGGACATCGCCTTCTGCAAAGGCGAGCTCTACGGCATCACACGATACACCAAGCGGCTCATCAAGTACGAGCTCGGCGTGGACCAACATGGTGCACCCGTGCTCGTGAACGTCCACAGGCTGTGCACGCTCGGCAACTACTGGGAGGTCCCTCACGAGCACGCTAGGTACATTGTCGAGCTACATGGCAAGCTTCTGATGGTGGGGAGTAACAACAAGTGGTGGTCGCGCTGCTTGCGCAAAGTCTGCGGGACTCGCTTCACGGTACACGAGCTTGTCGACACCGACATCGATATGGATATCCGCAATGGGATGAAGTATAAGTGGGTGGAGGTGAATAGCTTAGGAGAACACGCGCTCTTCTTGGGACCAACATGCTCCAAGGCGGTGCGTGTGCCGGCGAGCGGGTGCGGCGACGTCCAGAGAAACCGCATCTACTTCTCCCACCATCGCTGCTTGAGTGAAAATGATGCCATTCCTAATGGCGCCGAGGTTTTCTTGATGAAGTCCAACTATGATGATCGTGTGTATTACAAGGAAGAGGAAGGTGACAGTGGTGACGCTGAAGGCATCATGTCGGTAGGCTACTACGTTATGGGTGGTCTCCATCCTCCCACATGGCTTTTGCCTCATGCTATCTAGATGGTTATGACTAGTTCACTGCATTATTATTTGCTATCTTGATACTACAATGGATTTGTTCACTGGAGAAAAACCGTACTAATGCCCCCCCCAACACCCCCACCCACCGACCCACACACACTGCTGCACACACCCCACACCCACACCCACACACCCCACCTAGAAATTCGCTTTATTGGTCAAGCTACATGGAGCTTTTTTTTTCTTTTCAAAACCAGAAGACAATATTTTAAAGTGTCAATTCTTTTTTTCACTAGTGGAGAACGGGGCTTTAGTCCCGGTCCTAGAGGGACTCTAGTACCGGTTCTGCAACCGGGACTACGGAATCGGGACTAGAGGTCTCAGCCTCTAGTCCAGGGTCAGTTACGGACCGGGACTAGAGTCTCTGCACGTGGCTGCACAGGGGAGCTGGGGTTGAGGATCTCTAGTCCCGGTTCGTAACACGAATTACGAACCGGGACTATTATTCGCTGCCGCGGCAGCATTTTGGGGCCGTTTTCTGCCGCGGCAGCCGCTGGGGGTATCTGCCGCGGTAGAATTTTGGGGTTGTTTTCTGCCGTGGCAGCCGATTGGGGTTTCTGCCGCGGCAGAAATTTGGGATCGACTTCTGCGGCGGTAGCCGAATGGGGGTTCTGTGGTGGCAGGGGGATAGGTAGAGGAGGGGTTGCGTTTGGCGTAAAGTGAAATGCAACGAAAGAATCCATTACACACAACATTATGATGATTATATAGATATAATTCTACATTACGTACATACAATTTGATTACATGGAGATCACATCCCGTCTATTCGATTACACGGAGATCATTAAATCACGGGAGTCCCGAGGTATGGTATTTTCCTTCTGGGTGTATGACATGGTCAACGATAAATCCCGCCAATTCCTCTTGAATTTCTCCCAAACGCTCCGTGAGTTGGAGATTCCCCTGTTAGCACAGCCCCTGCCGCCGAGTACTTTCCGACGACACCGACGAGAAAATTCCGACGAGACGACACGCACGTATCCGATAACTTCCGCCGAGATGCACGTGCTGCTAGCCGATCGATTCTTTTGATCTAACTAGTACACTCACGCACGCACACGCAAAACAACTTTGATTGTCAAAGGCTCTTGTCGAGCCTTTCTTTCTCTCTTATATTGCTCAACTCCACGGTGTTGTTTACATGCCAGGATACACGCATATATATGCCAAGACTAGACAACCGACTCGGTAGCTAAACCTAGTCTAATACATATACGTATAGTACCTGGACACCTACACCTACTCGGACTGCAATTCTAATACGTGTAGGACACGTGATTATCTAACAATCACCCCCTAATCACGATGTGCTTCTTTACATCGACCTGGATCCCAAATGCGCCAGCTGCTTCTCGCGGACGTCATCCACGGCATTGCTTTCGCCGCACCCTTACTCAGTACCCATGTCACCGACTTTGCTTTTATCGACTTCTCCATGGCTTCACGTCGACAATCCTTTTTGTTCGCGCCCTTCTCCATGCCTTCACGCCGACTGTCCTTTTTGTCCGCGCCTTGAGACATTATACTTGGTTCAATGAAATACTTTCTCATCGATGCCTCGCATATTTGATCTACCGCTTGCCGGTACTCTTGGATGCAATAGAACAAATATGTAGGAGGTAGCTCAAATTGGTTTTCTTCTAGCTTCTCTATACCACGTGAAAAGACTCTTAATGGATCTGCACCCCCTATTGTTGGGTCTCCTTTATCTGTCTGGCCACCAGTCCACACTCTTGGACCATCGCCTTCTAGCCTTGCTAGCCTGTTTGCTGGGCTCGCTTCAGCTCCCCCTCCTTTTCTTATAATTGCTGGGCAAACAAGTGCATGTATCGCTACGCATGCATCTGTGCACCCTTCCAGTTCCGTATCTTCTGGCCACAGACTAGCCTTTTCTTCAAACTTTTTGTCTTCTGGGAGAATCCCTAGTGCTTCTGGCCTGGTGTCCACGCTTGGAGCTGCCCCTAGGCCTTCAATGTCTTCTGGGCCCGAACTTGCTGACAAGGATAAGCTCGATTGATTCATATTTTCTTCATACTGAAGATCCCACATGATGTGAAAAGTTGAATATTCCGGTTCGTTGTAGCCCCAATTCCATGACTTGCCTTCCTCAAAGATTACGTCTCCCTTGAAAACCACCTTATTGGTATAAGGATTGCACAAGCGGTATGTCTTTGAGCCTTCATAGCCTGTCATGATCATTGGAATACATTGCTCCGCCAATTCCGCCTTTACATGCGCCACACATCCAAAAGTACGAAGATGATCAACCGAGGGCTTCCATCCGTATCATGCTTCGTACGGTGTTATATCAACTCCACTCTCAGTAGATTCCATGTTTAGCAAATACACAGCCGTATTGACTGCCTCACCCCAGAATTTTCCTGGCCAGACTTTACTCTTCATCATGCTCCGTGCCATGGTAAATACAGTTTGATGCAGCTCACCCCCCTTATCAATGCGTAGGGCTCTTATCTTTGCCTCCACCTTGAACTCTTCGGCTTCCTTGATCTTCTCGAATGCTTGTTGAGCTTGATCCTTACTTTTCAGCAACACAATCCACATGTATTTACTATGATCATCCACCACAAGCATGAATAACTTATTGCCAGATGGAGTTGCGGGTGAGATTCAAACGCATAGATCGCCATGAACATGTTCCGAGGCTTCACTTGCCTCAAACGTGGCTTCACATGGGAACGGGGCACTCTGTTCCTCATGATGCACACACGGCAGATCGTGATCCACTTGCGCCACAATCTCCGTAGCCGGTGATGGAGGATCCTCCTCATCCTTCAACTCAGTTACTTCGAGCATCAGCATCTTCGGTCCATCATCTCCTTACTGGGCGATGAGATCCCTCTCCTTTTCCTTTGGTGCTTTCCGGCAATCAGCCTTGAAGTGACCGAGCTCGCCGCAGTTATGACTTACTTTCTTTATGTCAAACTTCCTCCGCGGTGGGGCGTCATCTTCATCCTCCTGCCCTACGATGTACTTTTTCACAGGGCATTGCTTCTCCTTGCCGCTCGTGGAGCCTCCTTGCTTTTCTTTTGAAAGAGTCATCCACTGCTGATTTGTGAGCATCAGGTGCTCAACCTGTTCTGGATCACCGAAGCTGATCCGGATTCTCTCATCGTGTGCCTTGAATCTTCCGACGAGATCCTCAACCGTCAATGTATTCAGGTCGAGACATTGTTCGATCGATGTAACAATCTGCATGTAGCGCGCCGACGCCGCACGAAGGAACCTTCTGACGTTCTTGATCTCATCCAATTTCTCGCCATATCCCCTGATTGCGTTGACAAGGGTAACGAAACGGGCGGCAAACTGATCAACCGTCTCGCTCTCCTCCATCTTCAGATCTTCATAGCTTTTTGTCAAAGTTTGAAGATGCGCTTCCTTCACGCGGGCATGACCTTGGTGCAAGATCTTGATCGTCTCCCATGCATCCTTCGCCGATTTCTTTTCGACGAGGTGCTGCATCACGTCCTTCGACACGACGGAATAGAGCGCCGTTAAAGCTTAGCGATCCTTCCGGTACTTCGCGCCTCCCTTGACGTACTCGTCGCCTCCTGGATCGACGGCCTCCCAAACCTCCTGAGCCTCCATGGCTTCATCATCGCCATGAGCTCCTAGTACTTTCAGCAGATCACGGACGACGACCTTGGCTCTGATACCAATTGTTAGCACAGCCCCTGCCGCCGAGTACTTTCTGATTGCGCTTCCGAGCTTGAGGTGAACTCCTCCTTCTCAGAATTTGACATGTTCACGCCGACTTCTTTTGACACCTTGGTCGCCGTACTTGGCGTCGCCACACTTGACGAACCAACCGGGGTCACTTACGGTTCTACCAATGTCATCTTGTCGTTCAAGACATCCCCCGGAATCTTTCCAACTATATATAAAAGAAGAAGATCAATATGAATATCAATAGTCATAAATAATATTATGAATGACAAGTTATGCATGATCAATATGAATATCACGTACTTCTACAAATGTCCCTCCGTCCCGCTCACTAACCTCCGAGGGAATGTACTCGCACACGAAGTATCCGCACAAGTTAGTCCCTGGTGGCTGCCTCTCGCACTTTACCAGAATAGAATTCAATCAAAATAATCAAGCATGATATAATGGTATTGAAACTAGAATTGAAGAGATGTGCGGATCTAGCTCGTACTACTTACTTTTACACGATGAAAACTAAGCTCATATTTAAATTCACCAACTGTAGCATTGGTGAAAGCTTTCCAAACCCTTCCCAGCAAAAAATAAAGAATAGATGAGTTATTAGTTACTTGATATCTCAGGATATATATGAACTAAAGAGTGCAGTAATGACTGAAATTACCTCTGGTGCACATCTTTAATGAATGTGTACTCTGATTCGTCTTTCATTAGAGAGTCCTTGATTTCAACTCTTCCAGGGTCAACTTCAATGATTAGAAGAATCCAGTGATAGCTGTGGACGTTTATATACATCAGTAACTCATCAATTACACTTAGCAGAATCAAGTGAATATGTACAAGGCAGTAATACTCTTACTTATAGTTGTAGGGAAACAATATTCTTCGTTTGTAATGTTGCCTCAATAAGACCCTTAACAAGTTACGCTCTGTGTCCTTGGAGTCTTACTTTAGCAATGCTTGATTAAACCGGTGTGGGTTGATGAACCCAGTGTCAAAGATTTTCTTTCGGTCACATTCATCGCTCTTCATTCTGCATAATAGCACAGTGAAGATAATTACATGCAATGAAAGAGCTGAGTTAGAGACTTTATCATAGAAATAAATGAACCACTTATAGACAATAGGTAGCGAGGAGAATCAAATCGAGGGCATCTTGTTTGAATAACATATAGAATTCCTCAAAATAAATTTGCAACTGGTCTTCACCATTAAAATGCTCACTTGTAATTCTCACAAGTAGCGCTAACAATTGATCATCTTCATCGCATGTAGAGACTTTCTCGTACCACTCATGCAGTCTTCGCATTTGAGTTGGCGATACGTCCAAAACGTATCTACTTTTTCGAACACTTTTGCTATTGTTTCTCCTCTAAACTTGTGTGATTTGGATACAACTAACACGGACTGACGCTGTTTTTAGCAGAATTACCTTGGTGTCTTGTTTTTGTGCAGAAAATCAACTATCAGGAAAAATCCCGGAAAATATGCCAAAAAATATATTTCACCAGAAGACCCACGGAGCCAGAAGATGAGCCGGAGAAGAGGCCTCGAGTGCCCACACCCCTTCTAGGCGCGGGTGGCCCTTCCCCGCGCCTAGGGGGAGTGAAGCCACCCCAGGCACCCCCTTGGCCTCCCTCTGCGCCTATAAATTGCCTTTCGACCTAAAAACCGAGGGGGGGTTCGATAGTTTTCCAAAAAGAGTTCCGCTCCGTCGCCGCCACCAGAAACCAAGATTCGGATCCAGAAACTCCGTTTTGGCACCCTGCCGGGACGGGGAATTTCGAGAGGATCATCGGCATCGTCATCACCAATGCATCTCCATCAACCACCGATGTTTCCTCATCCATGAGTGAGTAATCCCCCGCTGTAGGCTTGGGGATGGTAGGGATTGGATGAGTTCTATCTTGTAATCGAATAAGATCTGTTAGGGCATAGTGCCTAGTATCTCTATTAGTACTATTTGACTTTGTTGCAACTTGTTGTGCTTAATTCTTGTCACTAGGGCCCGAGTGCCATGATCTCAGATCTAAACTTATTATTAAATCCTTATGATAGTATTGTTTGTGATCTTATCTGCAAGTTGTGTACACATAACATTGTCCGGATCCAAGGGCCCCAAAGTGACAATAATTGGGACAACCGGAGGGGATGGCTGTGGTGTGAGGATCACATGTGTTCACGAAGTGTTAATGCTTTGCTCCGGTGCTCTATTAAAAGGAGCACCTTAATTGCCAGTAGTTCCCTAGAGGCCTCGCTACCACGGGCTGGCTGGACAGAAGATGTTGTGCAAGTTCTCATTGCGAGCACGTATGACTATATTTGGAGCACATGCCTAGGATTGTTTAGTACTTGGATTCTTGTTATTATTTATCTGCAATGCCCTAGATCTTAAAGTTACATGTCTAGACTTGTCCATGCAACGCCCGTCCATCCATCCCTATGCAATGCTACCGTTACTATTGCTCCTGTTTTGCTGCTGCTGTTGCTTTGCTGTTACTACTACAAATTGTTGCTACTGATAAATTTCTATGAGTAAGAACTATTTCCAGGTGCAGCTGAATTGACAACTCAGTTGTTAAGGCTTGCAAGTATTCTTTGGCTCACCTTGTGTCGAATCAATAAATTGGGTAATACTACCTACGAAGACTGTTATGATCCCCTATACTTGTGGGTCATCAAGACTGTTTTCTGGCGCTGTTGCCGGGGAGCATAGCTTTATTTGTAAGTTCACTTGGATCTATTATTGTTCACTGCTACTCTGTTCATCATGGGTAAGTCTCGTGATGGAAAGTTCCCTATTTTACGCCATAGAAACACGATGTATTTCTTGCGCCATAGAATGATAGAGTCCATGACTTCTCCTAGTGTGCTCTCATCTTCAGGTCCAGGGATGTCAAGTTGTAGTGATTCATATTGCGGTAGAACCTCATCCACCCCGACACAAGCATAGCCATCTGGAATCTCTTTACAATGCCAGCATGCTTCAGGTTCATAAGATAAAGCATAGCCGAGAGCCGCCTTGAAGGATAAGTTCCAGCGCTCAGCATCCAGCCGGTGGGCGGCCGCCTGGCGGGCATGATAAGTTCACAAGATATATTTTTTGTAATTAGTATATGTTCTATTCTCCGAGGTGTACCATGGTTCTTTAGATTTACACATTCATGTAGACAAAAATATCAGTTTCTATATATTGGTCAACATGTCATTTTAGTGTGATGTCCTACTATGCAGTTGGACATACAATCAGTTTTCTATATTTTAGCATTTTTGCATGTTAAATTTACACGAATATTTATGGAACATATCATTTTCTATATGTTAGCATTTTTTCTATGAGGTGTCTTTGACAACCATAATAACCTAATGGAACCCATTTTTGTTTGTAAAACTATGCTTAACACCTCCGTATAAACACTTTAGTTTGTATCAAATTGCTGCAAACCCTAAGGTAACTAAATCTCCCGCGTCAGAAAATATGGTGAGCCCTCTATTCTTTATAAACTATGAGTTGGTACAATCTCCCTGTCGAAAATCTAATGAACCCTTATTATCAACTAATCATAGGCGTTAAATTTTCATAGTTGTACTAAAACACAATCAAGTCATTGATTCTTAATCAAGTGGATTCTATGAAGAAAGGTTCAACGCATTGTCCTATTTAAGAAATATTTCTCATATTCCATCTATGTAATTAAACCACATGCATATAGCTCACAAAAAATACATGCAGCCTAGCTGATAGCTGATATGATCATGTAAACCACTTTCTTTTAATCAAACATGACCGTACCTTTTGTTCAAAAGAAATTCAAACTTTCTGGGTTGCAGTTGTGAAGCACTCCATGATCTGGTAGATCTAACTATTGTATGATTATGATGTGGCGTAGTCATGCTGGCCAAGTCAACAATAAAACAGATGTACATCACTCCCCAACGACAAATAGATACGGCAACAAGATTTAAGACAAATTTTTTGGGAGAAAGATGGGGAAATCTTTGGGTGGATCCAACTTTCAGATGTAAGGGCTAGGGTTTTGGGGAGGAAGAAGCGGATTGAGATATTTATATAGTCCTAAGTAGGCTAGATGGGTCTAGTTTTTGGGTCTAAACTTTTAGACGTGCTTTTTGCCTATTTTTATTTTTAGTAAAATAAGTCAACCTTTTGTAGTCTTATAATAGAATGAAAACTATTATTTATTTTGTTATAATATGAGAAAAGGGAGGCGACTTCATATATATTAACGTACATATATTTAATCAAATAAATAAAATATGATTTTTAATACAAATAATTTTTTGTTTCATAATATGCATGAAGATGGCAAGGGTGAAATGTAGAAAAATCAAATAGAGAACCATGTAAGCATTAGAGAGAGATTACATGGTATAAAAAGAATAACTAACTTGACAACATATGGAAGAATTGGATAGAGACGAATATGACTGAACAGTCACATGTATTTGAGATAAAAAGTATGTGGCATATATGGTGGCATGGGGCTTGTGGTAAGAAACAAGATGGTGGCTTGTATAGAGCATGAAACACGTTTGGCTGTGGATTTAGAAGTGGAGTAGGAATATTGTATGGAGCAAGAGGATCCAGAATATAGGTAGGCAACAATATTGAGAAGGCATGAATAGAATTAAGAGAGAGGTGAAGAAAACGAGAGGAGAACGCGGTTGGCAAATGAAAGCTCACAAAAGAAAAAGAGAACTAGGATAGATTGGGAAAGTAATAAAGGGTATATACAATAGGTGTGGCATCCAACTAGAAGAAGAACCGAGAATGACAAAAACAAAGAAGTGGGAGGATCCCAAAAGTTTCAAGAATAGAATAGAGAGAAGAATAACGACACAAGAAGTTGAGAGATGTAATAGAGAGATGGTCTCATGATATTAGATATATCCACACATAAATATATGGGCATGAGTTAAATCATAATGCAAAAATAAAAGAAACCCATGTATCATATATGTGGTAGAATTGAACATGGTCATGAGGATTAGATGGATTGGCAAGTTAGTGATAGAGAGAATTGAAGATATGATGCCCCCAACTCAAGTTGGGCATGTTGGCAATATAAAAAGCAAGGCTCCAAATAATATAACTTAGACATTGTGGTTCCATACCAAATGGCACCAACTAGGGATCCAATAGAAGGAGGACAAAATAGAGAGAGGCAAAATAGAAATATCAAATACAATACCAAGATACCAATACAGGTGCCATAATTTAAATGTAACAATTTAATAATATGTTCCATGTGATGTGGCATGATGACTATGATGATGATGCAAGAAAAGAAAATAACAAGCAATTTCCTAGTTGGGGATTTTCCAGTATGCTACAAACAATGTTTAGATGACCAGAAAAATATAACACACCCTGACAAACCACAAGCAACTTTATTTAACTAGCACAACATTTGGAAACATAGAATATATGATCACTCGATGAGTTATATTACAAATTTTCTTGTAACCATACAGAACCATCTCCTCCCCTACTTACATCGAAGGATTATGTTTTATAGACAATAACAATATAAGATAATTTTTTCAATATCCATAGCCATATGTCATATTTGACCAACGTGCACATATGTTGCTCAAAGTAGAATACACAAATAAGTAAATTACAACTTACGGGATCGACTCAATATGATAAGGCATTCTGCTACCTCTATCATCGATGGTCTTTTGTCCACATCAAGGTTAAGACATTCCACGGCGATCACCACCAAACTATCCAGAATCTCCATATCTCCTGCAGCTGCAATTTCTTTGTCAAACAACTCAGTTCCTTTCTTTCCATTTTTGTGAGCTTCGAGGAAATTGTTTACCAAGCTACTGCCATCAGAATGTTTGGATTTCTTCCTACTAATAAGTTCCAAGATGACAACTCCAAAACTGTAGACATCACTCTTTTCGGTTAGTAGGCCCGTTTGTAAATATACTGGATCCACATAACTCATGTCACCAATGACAGATCCAGTGTGTTGTTTGTCTCTCGCAATCAATCTTGATATCCCAAAGTCTGATATCTTTGGCACAAAGTTGCCATCCAAGAGTATATTTGCTGGTTTAATATCACCATGTAGGATTTTGGTATTTGTTTTTGAGTGAATGTATGCTAGACCATCTGCTGATTCTGCAGCAATACTTAAACGCCTGCACAACGTGAGAGGCACCTTGTTGTTGCCATGAAGAATCTGTTCGAGGCTACCATTGCAGAGAAACTCATAGACGAGCATTGGGATGTCAACTTCTAGGCAACAACCGATGAGCCTAACAATGTTCTTGTGGATGACTTGAGATTGAATAATGACTTCATTTGCAAACTGCTCATTCTCTAGGATGCTACCACTAATTGGCTTCTTCACTGCGACTTCTTCATTACAAAGAAGGCCCTTGTAAACTTCTCCAAAGCCACCTTTTCCGATGAAATTTCTACTCTTTAAAATTGGATCGAGATCCTCCTTTTTGAAAAGTTTAATGATTTTTGCCTTCTCTAATGTAAGCCCGCCGTTCTTCTTATAGAACTCTATTGTCTTTTGTTTCTCTTTGTGGAGCAGAATAAGAAATGATAGAGCTGCCATGACAAAAATACCAGCTATTCCACCTACATGGATGGAAAACAAAATATCCGATTTCATATCACAAATACTTGCAACAACTTATTCTATCTGTACAAAGGAAAGAAAAAACTATTAAATTTGAATTTTTCACTGCTATAGCATAGATGATTTTTTTTGAACCATATGACCTTTATGGGTCAGTAGCAATACAGGACTATCATCAGGTGAAACATGTGAAGTTTGTTTCTTCTGGTTCACGCACGTGACTCATACTGCTAGCTTCTACCTTCCCCAAATATAAACTGCGGACCCACCCCTTACACCTTTTCCTTTGTTATTGGAACAGATTCTGATTATTATTATTATTTGAAAATGGACATTGTGATGAACAATAATCGTGTAAGTAAATTTATTATTTACTCTTTTCGCCCTAAAATAAGTGAGACTCAAGTTTGTACTAGTATGTATCAAGACATATTTTGTGACTAGATTGATAGTTAATTATCTAAACAAAGTGAAGTCATTTATAGAGGGAGTACTAACTATAATGTAGGAGCTAAAAGCAGTGGAAAAGAACCATCCACTAGCTAGCTATAATATGGAGTAGGTGATTGTATTAATTAATTAATTAATTAATTAATGTGGTGTGCGTTTGCTTTGTGCTTACCGACAATCACCTTTGCTACTAGGGGGAACTTATCGGTGCACGTTCCTTTTATGCCGTCACCTTTCATTCCGGGTTTACATGGACAGTCATAGCCTCCCAGCTTGTTCTTGCAGATCCCGTCATTGGAGCATGGATACTTATCGCGGAACTTGCACTCGTCGATGTCTGATAAAAATAAATCAACAGAAGATGATCTTGAGTAATTAAAAACGAGTAGTAGTAGCAGCAGTAGTAGCAATCAATTAAAGGGTTGAGTATGTCCGTAGTACCTTGGCATCCATTTGCAATGTAAGGGTTACCATCGTAATGGTCCAAGCACCTGCACACATAGCCATGGCTAGCACCAGCAGCACCAGTTGTGTTGGCACAGTAGCTATTGCCGCTGACGCAGGCATAGCCCGGAGGCGGCGGGTGGCCTTCCGCCGGACACGCCCCGCCGCCGTCCTTGTCCCGGATGGAGAAGTCTAGGATGAAGGGGACACCCCTCGGGTACCTCCTGGGCAAGACCTCGACGCCGTACATGTCGGGCGTGGAGAAGTTGTACCAGCCGGTCTCGACGAGCATGGCGTAGGAGCACGGGTTGGTGAGCCACATGGTGTTGTTGTAGAAGTTGAACCAGATGCCGAAGTCGGTGAGCGGGGCGGCCTCCGGCAGCGCGGCCTGGCAGCATCCCCTGCTGGTGCAGGACCCGTTGGTGGCCAGCTGCAGGAGGCTGGGCATGCCGACGAGGTTGGAGAGGCAGGCGAGCGAGAACTCGTAGGTGGTGTTATGGTGTGCCGACCAGAGGTAGCTCATGATCCGGGGCTCCACCCTCCACCCCACGCCCACCAGGATGTTGCGCGCCACCGACAGCAGGAACGGGCTCCGCTCGCCCAGCGCGATGTCCTGGCACTTGGCCACGTAGTCGCTGAGGTTCGCGACGTTGCAGAGGGACGAGACGAGGCCGTAGGCGCGCACCGACCCGTTGGCCACCGATATCTCCATAAGCTCAATGCCCGTGTTCTCATGTTCTACTCTCTTCACCGGATAGTTCCACCCTACCTCGTAATGTATCTCGGCAATGTGCTGGGATGCGCCGCCAGCCAAGGCGAGGAAGGCGCGGTGGGGGTGGAAGGTGTCGTTGCAAGTGATCTCGAAGCCGTCGCGGAAGCAGCCGGGCTTGGTGCCGAACGGGAAGGGGATCGGCGTGTCGCCGCACCTGTCCGGACACCCCGGAAGCGTGATGGGCGGCTGCTGCTGCTGCTGCTTCTCAGCTTGTTCAGCGGCTGCAAAGAGGAGGAGCAGGAGGAGGGCGTGTAGCCGCACCATTAGTGTGGTGATCATCGCCGGCGGTGCAGTACGTTTTGCCTTGACCGATGTTGTAGCGCCTTCTAATCAAGTTGGCCAAAACTGTAGTATATATTACAACGCGATATGCTTCTTTAATTTCCAATGACGACATTAATTTATCAATATAAGATGTGAACGGTATTGGAAGCTTTTTCATCATCACCTGATCCTTAATTTCCTCCTCCTTTGCTTAAAGTAATCTGATACGGAATCTGCAAAGAGTGATCGCACTAGGCTAGCTCCACCGCTGATTTTGTATTTGAGTGGTATATAAGTGACACACAACGACGTATGTGTCGTTTACTGTTCTGACTTTTGACCCATTGCGCTTCAAGGACGACTCTTCGTCCGGTGTTCTCTATATTTTTTTATTTCCTGGCCGAAACTGTAAATTACAACGAAATATGCTTCTTTTGAGTGACATTAATTTATTATTATATATATGATGTGAATCGTATCAGAAGCTTTTTCATCATCATATGATCCTTTGCTCCTCCTTTGCTTAAACTAATCTGATGATACACAATCTGCAAAAACCGATCCGCACTTATCTAGCACCGGGGCACTTGCAAATGCGAAGGCGTCACATATAATTAATTTCTTTAGAATGTCACTAAGCTAGCTCCACTGCTGATTATATTTGAGTGGTATAAGAAATAAAAGTGACACACAACGACGTATGTGTTTTTTACTGTTTTCACTTTTGACCCATTGCGCTTCATCTTTGAGGGCACATAATCTCCTTGTGTTCATTCTTTCAAACCGCGGTACAGAAATAGGACCAAATTAAATGTCCTAAAGTGTGATACAATCATATACATAGTATAAAAAGGATTAATACATATATAGCAGCATTAGGCCGCCTTGTTGCAAGCCCAAATGCTGTCCACGATTGGATGCACTCGCTCTTGGCTTTGTCGCGCTCCGCGGTCCTCCTCAATGGCAACCCAGGCTAATGGACCACGTGCTTACACGGGCTGCAGCACGTGGATAAGGGTAATCCACCTGGAGTTTGTTATTTTTATACTAATCAGAAATCCCTTTTGGCTCACGGATGTATTTACACCCATTGTGATAAAATATATATTGAAATATTAAAAAATTCAAAAAATAATATCTACATGTACATTTGAACATTTTATGTTCGTTCGCAAGTTTTTGAAATGAAAGAACATTTTATGTGTCATGTATAAAAAAGACAAAAAATGTCACGTGAATATGACTATTCACAGGATATTTTTGTCTTTTTTGCACGGGAGATGTAGAATGTTTTTCTACCCTGAAAATTTGTGAACGAACATAAAATGTCCGAATGTATATGTAGACATTTTTTTAATTTTTTTTTGATATTTTCAAAATATGTTTTCTCATAATGGGTGCAAATGTACCCGTGAGCCGAATAGCCACCTCCCTAATCGGATAAATTTCTAACTTTAATTATCGAATTTTTTCACTCAGTTGTATAATTGACATGTATGATTTCAATGGTCTAACATTTTCCAGAATTATATGTAAGAATGAATAGCGTGTATAATCAGAACTACTATGCCAATTTTAGTTGTGCACTCCAAAAATATTTCTTGGTGATTAAAGTCCATATATTTTATGTGCTCAGCTTGTTACCGTCCATATATAATCAAGCAAACATCGCAATCATCCCATAGAAAATTACAAACCTTGCTAATTGAGAAACTTCTAAATAATCTTAATTCAGATTCATTTGTTTTTTATGAAATTTCACCAATCTCTTAATAATCATCAACATCAGTGCAAAGAGACCCACAAGTATTAAAAATTAAAAATAGGACAATGGATGTAACATCCCAGGATTAGCACCTCGAAATAGACATGACACATGTTTGTGCATTGCATTCATGCATAAGAAAATCCGGGGAATTTTCGCGCAAAACTAAAGAAGCTATAGAGGGATTGAGATCTCTCTTGTTCTGATGGAAACATCAGGACAGGTGCGATGGATTTCGACATGACCTCTATTGTGCTTTTGTGTTTTAGGGGAAGACAATTCAAATTTGAATATTTAATTGATAGATTTGAATACTAAAAGAATTTGAAATAGAATAATAATTGGAAATTAAACTATAATAAGAAATAAGAGGTGAACTCTTATTTATGAAAAGATACAATAATTACAAGTCTCAATTAATAAACAAAATTGAATGAAATGAATTATAATAATAAATAAGAATGGAATTCTTATTTATAAGTAAGATATAATTACTCACAAGTGTTAGTAATACAAAAGAAAAGAATTGAATTATTCTATAATATAATATGAACATAGAATCATAATTACAATTGAGTAAATTGAAACAATTCAATAAAATGAAATGATTACAATAATAATATTTACATATGTACATATAATATTGTTGTTCTATTAAAATATAAGACTGAAAGTACATTTCAGGAAACAAATAAGTAGAAAAAAAATTACATAAATGGAATAACTAAAATAATTCTTTATTACCAGAAGATATATATTACATTGTTTGCAAATGAATTATAAAATAAAAATAAAACAAGTAAACTTTAATCTTTGTTTTATATTACAATAATACAATGTATTTACATGATTCAAACAGAAAATAAATTACAATAATATAAAAAAGAAAACCTAAACTAAATCTGGTATCTTCTTTCTTCTTTGTTTTATTTCCTGCAAAATAAAAGATCAACAAAACATGCTAGAAAGGAGGGGTTAGTATAATATATTGCTCTCAGATATCAACAGTGTAGTGCACTGTTTTGTCTCCTCATTGAGATGAGTTGTTTTTAGAAGGGGCAAGTTCCACAAAATGAATAGTATCTATTATTATCTAGTAGTGGCCGCAGTCTATGCATCATAGGCAAGGGGCAAGTTTCACCAAGTGGAGAAGTAGCCAAAACATGGATAAATATCAGAATCAGCCGAGCTTATCCACACCATCAAGTTTCATTCATGGAAACTTGCATCCAAAGGGTCCCACTTGATAGCAACACTGTCACATCATGCTTATGGGTGTGCTGTCAATACAGCAGCAACCTAGGAGGTAGGCAAGCAGGAAGTAGATCCTGTATAATAAGGGGAAGGGAAGCCAGTAGTAGTTAGCTAGTCTCATACCAGTTTCTCCACAACACCAACAACATTGCTTATCACACGTCCATTTTCCCTAGACTCCTATATCACATCTCCAAGAACACTTCTTGTTCTTCCCAGCTCTGGTTGCTTTCTGGAGCCATCCAAGAGCTAGGACAAAGAGGAAATCAAGGCCATGCCACAATTGTATTAGGAGCATAAGGAGAAGATCAGGAGCACTAGGATAAGGTTAAAAAATAGCTTAAGCTGAAAGCCAATAGCACAAGGTGTGAAGGTGGAGCAAGCCATCAAATAAATTAGCAGTTGATCAAGAACAACTACCAGCATACCAGCCATGGAGTAGCAACCACTCTACAAGAAACATGTTGATCTTTAAGATCTGTATTTATCTTTTGCATAAGCATCTTGGGAAAATAAAGGTAATAATCCACATCAAACCAATTCCTCTACCCTTCAACTAGATGATCATCTAGGAGGATTGGAGGAGGAAGTCCTCTCAGATCTACATAGTGGTTCTATGTATATTCCTCATAGAGTACCAATCTATCTTAACATTTGTTCTAATATAAATGTCTTCCTCAGCTTTTGCATCATAAGTTGGGCCAAGAACCAAGTACATAAATATTTTCTTATATCAATTTAAGCCTCAGCTTGTGCATCCTTGGCCTGGGGAAAATATTTCCAGTTGACTGAAACATAGAAGCAAGATATGCTACCTAGCTGCTATTGTGCACACTCTAGGATGAGGCACCACAACAGCAGCTAGGGAAGAAGATGCCACTAGAGCCAGAAACAACACCAACGAACTCATGCAACCAAGAACAGCTAAAATAAATTTAATCATATTCCTAGTCCCCAATCTAGGAATCATTTCATTCTTAGAAATCATTATTGTGATCTGTCCTCCAGTACAGGAGGCACATTTATAAATTAAATATCTCATATCTTGTAGTAAACATCACGAATGGAGTTCAGCTAACCACACATGCCTTGGATGAACAAGTCATCCAAATTGAGGCATTATGTCACAGATGAATCATAGATCAAATTAGCTGCAGTGCTTATCCACCAACAATATATCAAGCTAACAGCAGTAACTCTTCAGTAAACATGCATATAAGTCCTTCAGTGAGCTGTGAATATATATCCTTCATATTACACCTTAATGTTTGTATTTTATTATGATTAGATTTATAGTGGTAAAAATGAAAGTATAACTGAGTAAGTTTAGTCAACAATAAAGCACAGATAAACCTAAGCATAGGAGAATTATAACCCTAATATAACCCATGTCACGGATGATTATACCATCCAAACTGAGACATCCAATAAACCAAAACTACCTTCCTCCACTCACAATTTAGCTCATACTGCAGGAAAGGTCTTATTCCAAGTACAACTACCGCAAGCTAATTGATGCATAACATCTATACATGGACTACATCAATAAACCTAAGTCATCTCCAGGCTTCATTAAAACACTAAAGCTACACAAGATCATATAAGAGATCTATGGGACAATAACAAGAACCTATCTAGTTAGCACAAGTACAGTAGCATATCTTATTCCTAGTATTGCCAGAAATTAAATGGCCAATAGACCTCTAGCACCAGCAAAGTTCAACAGTTGAACAAGATCCAAAAAGTACCATAGTCTAATCAATTGGAATTTGCAATGGTAGCATTAAATAAAATGTTCCAACCCTAGAACATATTAACAAGGGAACAAACCCTAGAAATGGTTAATTACAAGAGAGAAAATAGGAAGACCAGAGAGTGAAAAGGGGAAAACATACTTGTGATCCTTGCTATGGTGTGAAGAGGAAGCAGTGGTGGGCGTCGAGGATGAACACGACGACACGAGGAGCACCCAGAGGGCGCTGCAACCCACGCTAAGCCGCGTTCATAGAGGCCACAACGAGGAGGACGACACTATCCCATCACTAAGCCATGAGAGCGACGCCAACATGGCGTCAACACATCGTGTCTCCAATAACCACGGAACCCTAGGCACCAGAGAGGATACGACATGGCCAGGAGAGGGCCCAGGTATCAAATTGGGCTGGGCTATTCGATGCAGCATCGTCAACTACCCTAACCTACAACACGGCGGCTGCCTGAGGGTCTAGAGATGGTCGGAATCGAGTAGCGACGGCGAGGAACTTCCAGTCGCCAGAGAGGGGAATGAGTATGTGAGGATGAACGAGCTCGAGAGAGAGAGGGGCACTGGGCCAATGGGTCGGTCCAGTGGCAACTGGGTGGGGTTTGACCCTAAAACTAGTTGGGCCAAGTTGGGTCCAGATGGGCCAGTCAGTGGGCCTGGCCCGGTTCCAAAAGAAGATAAGAAAATAAGATATTTACCAAATTACTAAATGACCAAACTACCCGTGAACATAATTTATACCCTAGAAAAATATAGAAAAATCCCAAAAATACATAAGATATATCAAAATGACCACAAGAATAATATCTACATAGAATAACTATAATGTTACTTGTTAATATAAATATAAAGCAAATAAATATACAAGTATTAAATCTTAAGTGAAATTTCATAAAATAAGGAAAAGTCCTAAAAATTAATAAAAAACTTTTGTATCTAAAATTAAATCTACTATTTTATAATAATACTAACCTAAATTTTTATAAATATAATATGAAGAAAATATTCAAAGACATTTAATCCTTGATGGAATTTTATAAACATAAGAATAATACTTAAAAATAAATAAAATCAATTTTAAATTCTTGAATAAATCTATTACACTAGAAAATTATTAAATATACTATTAGAAAGGTTTTTAATATCTTAAAGTAATAAATATTTGTCTATTAACTATTTTGAAAATTCTTTAAAAACATTTCTTAAATAAGAAATAGTTATATTAAAACCTTAAAATCTAATTACTAAAGTTCTAAACCATAACTAAGATTTATAATAAAACTTAAGCATAAATCATTAACTTTATAATACTCTTTTAAACACTAAATCAAAATTCAAAACCACAATATTTAAGATAATTTTATACACCATTCACTAATATTAAGAGGGAATTATCTTAACATCTAAATAATAGTTAACATGACTTTAAATCTAACACATTAACAACATCATCCAAATTATACTTTCATTGAATAGTTGCATGTTATTTTCATAATAGCAAAACAAATTTAAGTTAATCATTCACTTAAATGTAAAGTGAATAATCCCACACTTTAGTCTCAAAAGATTATAAACATTATGACTAATAAACAACTTATATTTTTATAGTTAAATTTGGTCTATTCCAATTAAGACATAAAGTATCTCAAGACCAAAGTAATCGAACAAACGCCAAGAGGCATCGACCACATTCTATTAACCATCAAGATTGTTTAAACCTTAGAAAAGAAACCTTTTCTTCGAAGGTTATCCTTTTTGCCACTTCAAACAACAAATTTTGTAATAATATCACTAACTCTTAACAACTAAACTGAAGGAATTTTATTATAGTCAACATATGACAATTAATCATAATCACATTACTTTATACTTTACTTGTATATTTAGTATTGTTAACACTTAAGTTCCTTATAAATGCCATTACTTGTAAAGTAAAATTTGAAGATAAAACAATTCTTATATAAGAAGTCTTTGAGTAGCATTTCACATTTGTGTATCTTATCTTTGTATGATATTATAGTTACATGTTGTTTCACACACACAAGCCTTAATAAGAAGCACAAGTGTGAAACTTATCTAAGAGAACAACACATTCTAAAGAAACCAATTCCAGTATCCAAACACTAGAACAACGTTATTCCGGGGATTCGAGTGTACCAAATTGCATTACTTTACTTATGCATAATAGCATCCTGCTTCTTTAAACATTAGTCCTCACCGGACCAATGATGCTGATTTCAGATATTAGATCTTTTATATTGTCTCGAAGACCGTGAGTGCATAATCTTGCAATCACAAAGGGCAAGTTCACACTTGCTCATGTCCTTTGATTATTTTCTGTAAAGTATTTTGCAAATCATGTGTTGTCATCACCTGTATTTCAAAAAGGTCAGAAAACACTATTTTCATAATAATATGATTCTAGGTTATTTATCATGAGGTAATAACCTACTATGAAAGTTCCTGTGGTAAAGGAACATATTATTTAGGACTTAACAACCAATGTCGCCAGTGATTCTTGCGCCGTATATTACGCGTTAACCATGAGATCTATATGGATCTGGGGAAGTCAGCTGGATCGGCTCCCTCTCGCATGCATCGGACACTGTTCTGGGCATTTGTAAGTTGCAGATCGTGGGTATAGCCGTTTTATACGGGGGTCTATCGTGGATCTGGGCTTA
Organism: Avena insularis; assembly: GCA_023614405.1. NCBI lineage: Eukaryota > Viridiplantae > Streptophyta > Magnoliopsida > Poales > Poaceae > Avena > Avena insularis. The sequence continues at coordinate 410,228,771 of CM042691.1, forward strand.
CAAAAGACAGATTTCTAGTGTTAATGGTTGTTGTGTGTATCCAACTAAGGTATAGCCATTTTATACAGGGAAAAGTCTACCTTGAGTGTGGACATACAACAATTGTGTTGTATGTGGGGTCGCGGAGAAGGGCAATTATTGGCTTGGATCTTAGTATCGGTCCCACACCAAGGAAGTGTGGACGAGAATGCAACTCGGATGTGCAACAAAGCTAAGGTCTCTCATAGGTAAAGTAACGCACCTCTGCAAAGTGTAAGAACTGTAATTTGTTACTCCGTGTTCCGGGAAGGACCTACGAACGCGGCAGGAAAGGAACTCCATGAAAGTTCTAGTAAATCTGTGAAGGCTGACGGACATAGCTTTTCAGAATAAAAGCAACCTTTGAAGAAATGTTTTCGAAAACATGCGTAGCCTACAACCTATGGTCTGTGGCTGTAATTAGTGCATCATACACTCCTTTCTAGTGAACTTGCTGAGTACGCTCGTACTCAACGTATCTTCTTAACCCTTGCTAGATTCTGAAGCCAATACAGACGACGTCTACATCAACTTATGCTCCAGGAATCATCACCAAAAGCTAAAGCCTTTCAATGAAGTCAAGAAAGTCAACATATGCATCTACTCAAGTGAAAATGAAGTTGCTGATTAGATAGGAATATAATATCTAGCCATAGAACCTACTTCTGTAGAGTATTGCAATAGCAGCAATGCAAGACTCAATAGTTCAGATACTAGTCTATTAGTATGTTGGTTATGAGTTGATTATTTCTGATTCTTCTTTATAAGAAGTTTCTTTTTCTCTCTTTAACCTAGAGTGTTCTCTGGATCTTTTGTTAAGAGTAGAGTTGTAACCTATAGTGATGTCTTAGACCTGCTGTGTTTCTGTTGTACCACTCTGAGGAATGTAATACTAGTGAACTATATTTCATTGGTGTTATGTAAATGACTATAGTGTACTACATCATGTAGTGGTATGCTGGGTCACCACAATGGACCACCTAGCGATGACTACAAACACCAGCGCGAGCCAAAGGCGCGCCACCATCCTCGCCCCTTCTTCACCGGAGCCGGGTAGAGCTTGTTATAGTAGACATATGATCATTTTTATACTAAGGCCACAATGGACCAGCCCACTAGAGCAGCAACCATCGTCAATGATGACATTCATAGATTGAAAGGGACTAACCTGAAAACAAACCGACGAACACGAAAAAAAGCAGAATCCCAGGAGATCCGCCAGACAAACGACTCCACACGCCCTCGTTAGCGCTAGATGCACCACCGAGGCAAGGATAGAGCAGGGAGAACCTTATTCTGATTTCAGCATGTAGCCGTCGCCTCAAAATCCCCAAGAAGACACTAAAAACAGACAAAACAAAGAACGAAAATCCTCCCGCCGGTGAGAAGTCGTGGTCTGCCACACCTCCAAGACCGTAGGGCCACCGAACGCGGAGCGAACCGGTGACATCGCCGGCGAGGGGTACGAAACCTTAGATGGTATCTCTCTCTCTCCTTGAGGCGGTAGCATACGTATTGGTTGGTATTAGATTTGTGTAGACAGAATTTTGGAGAGATCATTTTATTACCTAAGATTAATGAAGGAGAACAAATCCAAGAATATAGACTGGTCTGCCTTCTTAATTTTAGTTTTAAGATTTTTACCAAAGTCGCTACTATCAGATTAAATTCAGTAGCTGATCATGTAGTTTGTCCATCTCAAACAACGTTCATGCAAGATTGTAACATACTTGATGGTGTGTTTACCCTACATGAAACTGTGCATGAACTACATAGGAAGAAGTTGAATGGGATCATTCTAAAATTTTATTTCGAGAAGGCCTATGATAAAGTTAAATGGTCTTTTTTCAGGCGAACTCTTAGAATAAAAGGTTTTTCAGCTGAGCGGCGTGCTTTAATCAATAGCTTTGTGACTGGGGGTAGTGTTTCCATCAAAGTTAATCATGATGCTAGCAAATACTTCTAGACCAAAAAGGGACTAATACAGGGAGATCCCTTATCACCAATGCTATTTAATATTGTGGATGATTTTTATCTATCATGTTTGAGCATGCAAAATTGGATGGACAAATTGAAGGGGTGATTCACCATCTTGTGGATGGGGGTTATATATCCTTCAATACACCGATAATACAATTCTATTTATGGAACACGATCTTGAGAAGGAAAAAAACCTGAAACTCATACTATCATCTTTTGAGCAACTTTCGGGATTAAAAATTAACTTCCATAAAGTGAATTGTTGTGTTTTGCTGAGGCTAAAGATATGACTGAACTTTATGCCGAGCTCTTTGGCTATAGTCGGGGCATATTTTCGATTAGGTATTTTGGTATTCCGGTCCACTATCGGAGGCTTACACATGCTGAATGAAAGATGGTCGAGGAAATACTACAATTAATTTTGAGCAGATGGAAAGGTAAACTGGGGAAGACTAGTACTCATCAATTCAGTATTAAGTAATATGGTACTGTATATGATATCATTTTTCCAACTTGCAAAAGTTTTCTTACAAAGGTTGGATTATTTCCGACCAAGATTCTTTTGGTAGGGGAACAATGAGAAAAAAAGAGTATAGACTGACTAAATGGAGTTTGCTATGTCGACCAAACGGACATGGTGGGTTGGGTATTCATGATCAAGAGATTAAGAATATAGTCTTACTTAGTAAGTGGTTCTTCAAGCTATTAAATGAAGAGGGGATATGGCAAACTCTACTTAAAAGAAAATATGTTGGTACAAAAGAATTAGCCCAAATGGTTTGAAAACCTGGCGACTTACACTTTTGGGGTGGTCTGATGGCATTGAAGAAACATTTCACATTTCTTCCGCTTCAAAAACATTTTCTATTAAGGATGATTCTTAGATACGATTTTGGGAGGATAAGTGGTTTCGTACTGCTACACTCCGTGAACAATATCCCAAATTGTATTCCATTATCCGTTAGAAGGAGGAAACGATCGACACGGTGTTGGAATTGTTCCCTCCCAACATGACTTTTAGGAGAGATTTGATTGGAACCAGACTTGACTCTTGGATCGCACTACTACATCGATAGCAAATGTTCAATTCTCAGCTGGGACTGATGAATTTCTGTAACATCCTAGCATTTAGGAACTAACGAAGGGTATATTTAGGAATATGGAATGTTGCATGCATTTATCTGTGAAAATGTGGGTAAAATTTTCGCCAAATAAAAACCTCAAGTGATCAATGTTTGTTTCATACTTTGAGATTAGGTTTAGTCTTAAAGGATGATTGTTATAAACTTTGATCTGATCTTTGAGGAATTATGTGTCTGGAAAGTGAATTTGAATTTTAAACTTGAGTGTTTGAATTATACTTCAAATGAATTAGGAATAAGATTTGAATCTTGATTAAATTAAGAGTTAGTTATTTTGACTCAAACTTTATTTAAAGAAAACAATTAAGAATATGAAAACTTATTTCATATTATCAATATATAAACAAGATACAAAAATGGAACTTATTGAAATCATTTCCAAACTTCACAATAACAAATGAATAAAGGATAAGAAAATATCTTTATTAAAAATTATATAATCTTTATCACAGAAGAATAAAATGAAGTACAAAATAATAAAATGAAAATTACAAAAGAATAATAAAATCACATTGGATTATTCTATAACTATTCTATAAAATAAAACCTAAACTAAAATCTTCATCTTTATGTCTGTACCTGCAAAAAAAACAGAAACTAAATAGAAAAAGGAAAGTTAGAGTTAGAATTATTTTTCTCTCAGTCATGTCAGTGAGATGCACTGAACAAATTCATCATTGAGAAATTTATAAAAGGGGTAAGTTTCACCAATATGAAAGAATCCATCTTTCATAAATTTTAAGCCAGAAGTCAAATGACAGCCAAGAGGGGCAAGTTTCACTAGCCAGGTGAAAGTAACTAGATAACAGTAAGTTTTAAAATTCTGAACATATCCACAGGTGCACAACAAGCACACAAGCAGGACACACAACTAAATGCATGTGTTGTGTTGTCAGCCTCACAGGACAGCCCCAAACTCACAAAACCACCAGCACAGCCGTGGAGAGGAACTAGTGCATCTCTCCACTGCTTGCGCACAAGAACAGCCAGCTTAGACATCAGCTTACCAAGCACAACAGCCAAACTAAACCACCAAAGATCAACTAAACATCACCAGATGGTGACATAAGGAGGGGGAAGGATCAGGTGGACAGCAAGATCAAGTCCAGGAGCTAGGAGGAGCAGGCTAGCTCAAGGTCAAGCACAGAAGCTCAGCAAAATAAGATCATCATCACCACTTTACTCCACAAACATCAGATTCTATGGTGAGTATCATAAAACCTTCACATGATCTAATCATATCATCTAGACATAAGCATGTGTTGTTTTATGAAACAAACTCTCAAAAAACACCCAAGTGGGGTGAATCCATCCTAGAGATTTTAAACTCTAAAAGCAAACAGCAAAGTACAAGGATCCAACCAGAGCTCAGAACAACATCATTGCTCTGGTTGTTAGGCTATATATTACAATTCAAGCATAAATATAGCTATGATCTATTTCTATGCACATCCCTAAAGAAAGGGTAGCACCATAGAAACTAATCTTTTGGATCCAGTTAATGATCAAGCTTACTATCAATTTTACCAAGCTTTGATTCAAAAACAATAGCTGGTACCATTACCAGGACTATCATATGAATCAACTAGATAAGGTCTGAACCCCTAAGCCTCAGACCAACATCATTGGTCTTAGGGAATTCAGGGAAGAGCATTTCTATTTATCTTATAAATCCAAGCTTGTTTTCAGCTTAAACCAACCCAATCAATGAATAAGAACCAATCGTGTGTGCCATACCATGATGGTGTCACAAGAACAATTCTATATGAATCAGGATAAACATCCAATCATCACAGATTCAACAAGTTAATCTACTAATCATTTTCCTATCAGGAATCATAAATAAAACATTCCAATGTTTATCTGTACTGTTTGAGATCATGATGAACTCAAACCACATATTAATTTCTAAGCCAACAACACTAGGACAGTGATTTCATCACACCATAACCATGCACCTAAACCATGAAATGACAGTGGAAGGTTAACAAGTCACTAACTTTACCAAGCATGGTTCCAAAGCAACTATACCATCTGAATCATATGCAATTCAAGCATAAAAGCAGCTAATAAGACACCAGAACCATCATAGTTCACCTCAAGCAACAAGCCTCAGGCCAATAATCATTTAACATGTTTACAGACCATCCAGACATAATCTAATTCATCCAGTATATGATCAACCACATGATAAGAACCCTAAATGGATAAATCATCCTAATCAGAACCAGACAATAACCAGAGAGGTCACTGCCAACATCTAGCATGGGATGAGCGAGCACAGAGAGCATAAGGGGAGAGGAGAATAACTCACCAAAGGTCCTCGCTGGAGACTAGAAGAGGAAGCAGAGGGGCCGACGTCCATGGCGGCACGGGGAGCACCCCGGGAGGGGCGCTGCAACCCATACGGCATGACGACGGCGACCATGAACACACATAGAGGCGAGGAGCATCACCACGACGCACGATGGCGGCGGTAGCACCAGGATCCACGCCACCCCCCCAAACCCTAGGGTTCGGGACGGCATCGATCCATCGCAGGAGAGCCCCAGGCTCGAATCTAGTTGGATAGAAAGGACAGGCATCATCGATAACCCCCTTTTGCACCACGACAGCAACCAGAACGGCCTACGATGGCGGGAATCATCGGTGGCGGCATCGCCGGCCACGGGGTCGGGGTCAGAGGAGGAGAGGATGAGCTCAAGGGAGAGAGAGGCAGTGAGGAATGGGCTGAGTTGGGCCAGACCCTTCGGCGTGGTTATTTTGTCTATGACTAATCGGCCACTAGGGCCCAATAAGATTAAATCAGCCCAAAAATCCTTTCAAGCCTGTTTGAATAAAAAGGAAAAGACCAAAATACCCCTAGACTTAATTAAATTCTAGAAAATAAAATAAAAGTCCAAAAATTATAAATAAAATATTTTTGGATTCACAATAATCCACACTATCCAAATAAAATAAGATATAAAGTTTTAGACATTTAATTTTTTCTAAAAATTTTGTAATTTAATATTCCTTAGGGAATTTTACAAAATTATTAAAAGATGATAAAAATAAATAAAAATCACTTTCATTATATATTAATATAGTAGTATTATTGAAAATACTAAATAAATATTTAATAACAATTTTTAATGTATAATTGATAATTCCTAAAAGAATTATTAAATCAATAAAAGTCAAATAAAAGGGAAATAAAATAAAATAATTCAATATATGTTATAAATATTAAAAAGTAATATTTATAAATCCTTTATTATTCAAAAATAATTATTATAATAATGGGGAAACTGCATATCAAATTAATTGATGCATTACATTACTTGCATAGTCATTTTGCTTCTTTAAATATTGTCCTTACCGGGCAATAATGGTGTTTTTGTAGACATAGAAGCTCAAGGTCCAGTGCAAGCATCAGACTTCACTACCTTGCCATCACAAGGCAAGTTCATCACTTGCTCATGTCCTTTGAAGAGTCTTTATCAAAGTATTTACAAATTGGGTGTTATCATATATGCTATAAAAGAAAGAAAATATTATTTTCACAAATAAAGGAATCATAGATATCATCCTAAGTGGTGATATATTGGAGCAATAGAACTTAGGGTTCTAGTTGCAAACAATGATGATCAAATAGGGACTTAATAACCCCTGACAATAGTGATTCTAGCATCGTATATTACGCGTTAGCCATGAGATTTGGAATGGGACAGAGAAGTCAGCTGTATCTTCTTCCTCTCGCATGAAGCCGGATGTGCAGGTCATGGCTGTTATCCTCGTAGCATGCATATTAATTGGTAATTCTTAGAGGATATGCAGCATATGGGTGGGAACCCTCATCGTCCCACGATAGTTCTGGCATCTAACGGTTTGTACAAACCATTGATGTAATTCATTATGTGGGCATGGTGTACACCAAGGAGGCATGCGAGGTCACGAAGGGGGCAGTGATTGGCTTGGACCAACTACTAGGCCCCACATCATGGAATTGTGGACGGGAAAGTACGCCCGGTTGTGAAACAAAGAGTTGATCTCTCATGGGTAAAGTAACGCACCTCTACAGAGTGTAAAAAATGTAACTTGTTACTCCCTGTTCCGGGAAGGAGCTACGAACGCGGCAGGAAAGGAACTCCATGAAAGTTCTGGTCAACCTGTGAAGGCTGATTGTCATAGATTTTCATAATAAAATCAATCTTTGAAGAAAGATTTACAAAAATTGCATAGTGCCAAGGATTTATAATCCGAGGTGGTAGTTAGAGCATCAAACATCTCACCTTGCATATAATGAACTTGTTGGGTAACGCTGTTACTCATTCCTTCCTTTGATCCCTTGCTTAGACTCTGAGGATCCCGAAGACGTGCCAATGTATGCAGCCGAATGTCAAGAAGATGTGTTCTACGAGGAACCCGATCTGTCCGGAGGTGTTGAAGGAGTGGATTACGAGATCCGCTACGGTGTCGATGATAACGAGTCCAACTAAATATCACTAGTTAGTAGTAACCAACGGAGCCGAGCAGCATGAACTCTATAGAATAAGCTGCTGAGCTCAACTCCTAGTCGGAGTTGTTACTTTTAAATTCCGCTGAAACACTTTATATTTTGGTTTGTGAGTTGAATGTTTAAGAAGTCTTGAACTTCCAGTATTGTAATAATAATAATAATGTGTGTATATTTTTAACATGGACCCGCAATGTTTCTGTTGTACCACTCTGAGGGATGTGATATTTCGATGGAACTTAAGTGATAATGTCAACGACTATAGTGTACTATAGTGTAAACGACTATAGTGAGGGATGTGATATAAAGTGTTCTGTGGATGTCATGTCAATGACTATAGTGTACTACGCATGCAGTGGTATGCTGGGTCACTGCAATTTCTATGGAACTTAAGTTATAATGGTTCATTCTCCGTCATTTCCTTATACAATGCACTAGTCCAACCAGTCATACCAGTTCAAGATAATAGGATTATCTGGAAGATGAAGATTCCTCTGAAAACAAAATCTTTGCTTGGTATATTTTCCGAGTGGTTATCCTTACTAAATATAATCTTATTAGGAGGAATTGGCATGGCAATCCAATGTATGTGTGTTCTATCACCATAATGAAACAATCAAACACCTGTTTTTCCAATGCAACTTTGCTAGGTATATATGGTCAGTTACCCAAGCAGTTTCAGGCTTGTATCCACCAGGTAGTATTGCTGACATTTTTGGGAATTAGTTATATGATATAGATCACAAGTATAAGTTGCTTCTTCGGGTTGGAGAGATTGCCATTTTATGGTCACTATGGCTATGTAGAAATGACAAAGTTTTTAACAATATAAATTGTTCTCTCTTGCAGGTTATTTTCCTGGTGTATCCATATCCTACGTCCTTGGTCGACCCTACATCGACCTTTTTACGAAGGTGTGTAAGCGACTAGAGGATACGACGTGGAATTTGTTTACCTGACATGGGTGGCAATATAATCTACAGATCGGCCCTCCTTCAGCATCTTAGGTGTTCTACATTGTATCATTTTGATATGTAATCCGTCTGCTTTATTTCTCTGTTTGGATCTGTGTACTGTGTCGGCTATGTGCATCCTAGTTAAGATGACACCAGGTGTAATATTTAAACCTTTTAAATAATAAAGTGCCCTTTATCAAAAAAAAATACTGGGTACAAACTGCAAACAGTATTCAAATAAGAAATTATGGGCTGTAATTTTTTTATGAGATCATGATCATGCTTAGAGAGAAAATAATAAAAGTAATAGCGAACAAGCATTTGTCTTGGATAGCACTATCAAACTTCTAAGATATAAATGAAGTAGTCAATATATCTGTCATGGGAATGGCCATGGCAGATGCTGCAATCGGTAGTGAGTAGTAGAATGAGGGGCCAGGGCGGCCAACCATCTGTGGTGTGAGATGAGGGCGGAGAGATAGGGTTTTACCCAGGTTCGGCCCCTCGGAGGGTAAAGACCTACTCCTGCTAGATTGTATTGATGAGAGAGTACAAGGTCGAGCTTGGCGGCTAGGCAGCGAGTCGCTAGGGGTGTATGATGGAACGTGTCCTCTATGCATACCCTAGGGAGGTTTATATGGAGTCACCTCGCTAGAGTTTACAGATCTACAACCGAATTGGATAAGGACTCAGAGGGTGCTTGACCTAATCCGACTAGGCCTAGCTACGCTTCTGGGCCTCCAGCTTCCAGTCGCCTAGCTCCTTCCTAGGTCGTGATCCAGTTGCCGTCCTGCAGGCCCACCTGCTGGCAGCATGGGCCAATAGGAAATGTCCTGCTGGGTATACCCCACTCGGCATATTCCCATCATTAGTCCCCGAGGCCGTCGTTGATTCGTCGCAGTTGTTCTTTGGCAGTCGGAGTTTTTGGGTCCAATTTGGATGCCCAGTCGAGTAGGCGGTGGACTCCTTCAATGAAACAGAGAACATGTCATCTTAGTTGCAATAACGGCGAACAGGCGAATCGCAGCCATGGCGAATGGGTCAGCGAGAAGTCCAATCACAGCTATAGAGAATGAGTTGGCGAGTAGTCGAATCGCTGCGGCTGGCGAGTCGAGTAGACGAAGTTTGACCATTAATCTTGGTCAAACTAGCTGTTGGGTAATCCAACGGCAATATCGGCGTAATCACCGCGCGGTAACGGCTCCCCCAAAATGGCGGATAGCAACCGCTATATAAGGAGAGTGACGGGCAAAGAGCGATCATTCCGCACATTTCCCCTGACCTCGCGCATCTCCCAGTCTTCCATTCATCCATAGCGACTAGAGCGATCCAGTGCGATCCCACGATTCCTAGATCCTCCGATTGATGGCGCCTCCATCAGATTCATGGGGCAGATCCAAGTGCACGAAGGTGCTGTTGAAATCCTTTGAAGATGCGGGAATCCTCAATGCCAGTAGATGGAGAATCTCCATGGCCAGAGAGGTGGTGCCGGATCCGCGCACTGGGGAATTCATCTGCTTCACCAGCCACCTAGAGAAGGGGCCCGGCTTCCCCACCTCGCGCTTCTTCCACTATTTCTGTTCATACTACGGCATCGAGCCGTCGGATCTAGGGCCGCACAGCATCGAGCAACTCGCCATTTTTGTGGCGTTTTGCGAGTGCTACTTGGGCTGCCACCCGTACTTCCCCCTATGGCAAGAGCTATTCCACGGGCAGATCGGACGCAAAGGGGCAAGCGACTCGATGCTGGCAGCGGGTGGTCTCACCTTCCAGCTGAAGTCCAAGGCTTCCTTCCTCGACCTTATGCTGCCGAAGAAGGCGGCGAACAAGTGAAATAAGCACTGGTTCTACGTCAGCGAGTCGACCCGGCCGACGAAGTGGCGCTACCGATGTACTCCTCGACCGGCCCGAGCCGCATCGGCTTCAAGTCACCAAGTTTCCGCTCGACCAGCAGATGGTGGTCGACGAAATGCTAACGAAGATTCGTCAGCTGAAGAAAGACGACCTCCAGACCATCAACCTCTACAACTACTGGATCGGGCGGCAATTGGTGCCTTTGGCCCGACGAATCTTGCACCGCCGAGTGGAGGATTAACGACTATGCCTCCGCCCTGAAGAAAATCACCGACGCGGAATATCTTGACGCGAAGGCTGGGATTACCCTATACACCGCGAAGCGCAAGGCTCCGCCAGTAAGTTCTCACTTCCTTGTCCATTTCGCAGTCGCAGATATGTAGTCATGGTTTTGCTAATCGCATTTGTTTTTGCAGTTGTTCCAAGTGGTGGAAGGTTGGCTTACGCCTGCTGATGATGAAAACTCGCACGAGTCCGTCGAGGAACAGAGCAAGTCCTCGTCCGACAAGGGCAACATCGGAGGCAACGATTATGATGACGACAACAACAATGAAGATGACGACGAGGCCATGGAGGTCGCCGCACCCACGGTCTGTAAGACCCGCCTGCAGCAACAACGCGAGCTCGAGGCCAGCAAGAGCCTCGAGGCTCACGGCGGGGGTGACGACGAGGTCCTCGAAGACACTTCACGGTGCGCGGCCACACCATCGAAAAATAAGTCGCGCAGAAGAAGAAAGGGCCAGCCAAGGCAGTGTCACCGCCTCGGTCCGCTAGTAGCTCCGAAGCTACTAACACGACCGATGAGGCCGGGGCCAGCGTGCCGGCACGGGCGACTGCGGCAGCCACCATGACCGTGGTGGAGGATGAAGTGCCATTGGCGTCGCTGCCACCACCCTTCGCACAGTCATGGGGCTCGGGGTCTCTCCATCCGTGGGCGCCTCGCCACCAAAGGAAGCATCTATGGCGATTACCGCGGATCCTCCTGCCGCGGCTTCATCCTCGAAGAAGCCCTCTGTGTCTTGGGCTCAGAGCGTGTTTGAGACTGGCCTTAGCCGGAAGCTGGGGCCGGAATTGGAGAAGCCGGCGCATATTCGCACCGGCCTTCGCTTTATTCCAGTCGCCAAGTAAGTATTATTTGGGCAACTGACTTATGTATATCCGGCGAATTCACTGACGATGTCGTGTTGCAGGACTAGTGTGAAGAAGATAGGCCACCCCTCGGTGGCTAAGGTCCCATTGGGAACCACGGGGGTGCTAGTAGATCCCTCGAAGAAGAGGAAGACCGACGAGGTCGAGGCGCCTGTTGAGGGCGTGAAGAGGGCGAAGGGTGACGAGGTCATCACGATCTCGGATGAGCCGGTCGACACCCCAAGCAAGGCTCCGACTGGAGCGGATGCGGCCACGAAGGCCGTAGTGGACACGGAGTCGCAGCGGCTGGAACCCGCGGTGTCAGTCGGGGCAACAGGCCCATCTTCGAGTGCCGCGGGAGTGGCGGTGGCTACGTTCCCTCGCTTTGTGGCGAGGGCCTCTACGGCGAGTGCTTAAGTGCCATCGGGTCAGGTGCCCGAAATTGTGGGCTCGGAGGTTGAGCAACATCGCAGGCGCATGCCTCTTGTGCTCCCGTCGGTGGACGCGCTCGAGCTCCACAATATGCTAGGTGCAGCCATCCAGGTATGTCCATTCCCCGAGGATCTGGTCACTGAATTTCAGCGGTCAGATCCTTACTGTTTTTGTTTTCAAGTCCCCGAGTGGCTAGTCGCTGAATTTCAGCAGCTAGGCACTTAGGAATTTCTTTGCTGTCCAGTCCCCGAGTGGCTAGTTTGCTGAATTTCAGCGGCTAGGCACTTAGGAATTTCTTCGCTGTCCAGTCCCCGAGTGGCTAGTCGCTGAATTTCAGCGGCTAGACACTTAGGAATTTCTTCGCTGATTTTATCATGGTTGTGCAGGGCCTTCATCACGAGACGGCAGAACGATTGGCTGCCAAGGAGCGTCTGAAAAAGGAACTCCACTCTGTGCAAGGGACGAACGAGCAACTTCGAGCGACTGCTGGTAAGAGTTTGATGTGCTTGTTGTCAGAGACATCTTTTCCTTATGTTGTACTCAGAGTTGTGTTGACGCAGAGGGTCATGCGGCCTCGGTGGAAAAGGCTCGCGAGGGTATGGTCCCCGCCAGCGAGTTGACGGCTGCCCAATCATCATTTACCGCCGTGGAGAAATGGGTGGCCGAACTAGAGAGAGAGATCGAGGCCGCGAAGGCGGAGGCAACCTTGGCGGATGAAATGTCTAAGGTGGCCGTCGCTGCTGCTGCTGATGAGTGGAAGGTGTCAGATGCACTCTTCGCTTGGCTGCAGACTGATCTCTCGAAGCTGCGGGACTTCATTATGGGGCGCTGCCACCCCTTGATTGGTGAGCTCCTTTGATTTTGGTGTGGTTGGTCTTGCGAGTCCCCGAGCGCGCGGGTCTCCTTTACTCTTTTGCGCACTTCTGATTTTAAGTTGCTTCTGTTTTGCAGGGAAGATTCTTGACGACGAGGCCGAAGCGCATTCGTATGATGCGCGACAGTGTGTCACCACGCTGGTGGATTGTGCCACTCTGTTAGCGACTTGCATTCACGCGTGCCTTCAAGAAATTTCGCCGACGGAGGTGATCCCCAGCGACCTCATCGAGGTATGGCGCTACCTAGAGAAGGCCCCGACGGTTGTTGATTTCATGTCGTGGTCGTCCTTCCGCCGTGGTGCTGCGTCTGCGCTGAGCCTTGGGCCCGCACACTTCCCCGACGAGTTCGACCTTGACGACGTCACCAGCAGGTACCCTTCATCGACGGGCACGGCCGAGATCTCCGATGTGCTGAAGCTGACCGAGCGGGCTGCGGTTTACTCTTATCGGGTGTTGGCGATGGGTGATCTTATTCCATACCAGGAGACGATCGTTGCCCCGAATGACCCCGAGCCGACGATCCACGACTTCAAGGTGGAGCAGCCGTTCCGAGCGGTCATGGAGGGCGCTCTGACGATGTACCCATCAAACCCGTGGGTTCCCTTCTTCCGTCTTCGTGGGAGTGGTGGCGCATCATCGTCGAAGCCTACGGAGTAAATCAGTTTGCCGAGTGGTGTTAGTTGTAAAAGCTATGTAACTGCCCTTGTAAGCGAACAAGTTTTTGCTTCCATAAGGAATGCATGAATGCTTTTGTTTGTGTTTGATTTGATTGTGAGTTGTTGGGTTGTCCGAGTCCCCGAGCACGTCTGCCCTTTTGTGGAGTTTACCTCGTTTCATTGTGTATGTTTGTTGTTTTGTTAGTTAATTTAGGTCGAGTCGCCGTGGCTTGGAAAGCCGGTCGCATGGCGACCCCAAGGGGTGCTCTATACTTAGCTGTTTTCCTGGACACGAACGGAGTCGTCTGGGTGAGTCCTCAAGCGTGGTACTTAGCCGTTTTAGTTGCATGCCCAAGGTAGGTGAGGACGAGCTGCGTTGTTCTTGGCGTGTCGCTCCACCTGATTCGGAGAACCAGTCGCGTGGCGAGTCCAGGACGCGCTCTAATACTTGGTGTGGCTTGGTCGCGTGGCTTGGTCTGGCGTCAGTCCCCGAGCGTGGTACTTGACCGTTCGAGCAGCTGCGCCGAGGATGTGGAGGACTGGGTCGCTGTGGGAAGCGAATGCGGTCGTCTTGGCTCGAAAATCCAGTCGAGCGAGGCGACTCCGATGGGGCTCCGGGTTGGCGTTTTCATGGACGATACAACGCCCGAAATGTATCGCTGCCCTCGTATCGCAATACTTAGCCGTGCCGGTCGCGTGACCAAGGGTTGACTTCCGCGTGTAGCATAACGTTGTTTTTACGAGTGCGAGTGGCACAGGGTATGGATAGTGGACACAATTTGTGCGAATCGATCTTCTTTATTTCATAGTAGGGGGTATGCATTTTGCAGTTATAGGTTTAGAACTTCCGTAGGAGGTTTACATTCCATGGCCGCTTGACATCGAGTTACCCGTCGCCTCGGACGTCGACGAGGTAGTAGGCGTTGTTATCCAGGACTCGCCCTATGGCGAATGGTCCCTCCCACGAGGGAGAGAGCTTGTGCATGCCCTTCTTGTCCTGGATCAGCCGTAGGACCAGGTCGCCTTCCTGGAAGGTGCGAGCTCGGACCCGGCGGCTACGGTAGCGGCGTAGTCCTTGCTGGTAGATGGCGGTACGGGAGCGAGCTAGGTCGTGTGCTTCGTCGAGAAGGTCGAATCCGTCTTGGCATGCGATCTCGTTATCAGCCTCCGCATAGTTGATGACTCGAGGCGAGTCGTACTCGAGGTCGGTCGGCATGACGACCTCATCGCCGTACACCATGAAGAAGGGGGTGAACCCAGTCGACCTATTGATGGAGGCGCGGGTGCCCCAGAAGACGGAGGGGAGCTCTTCGACCTAGCACCCCAAAGTTTGCTAGAGGGGAACTTGCAATCGCGGCTTCAGGCCGTGGAGGATGCTCTGGTTAGCGTGTTCCTCCTAGCCGTTGGACTCCGGGTGGGCGACTAAGGTGAGGTCGAGTCGTATGTTGTGCTCCTCGCAGAATTCGGCCATGGCTCCTTTGGCGAAATTGGTATCGTTGTCTGTGATGATGCTATGCGGGAACCCGTAGCGATAGATGAGCTCACGTAGGAACTTGGTGGCGGTCTTCCCGTCGCACTTGCGGACCGGCTTAGCCTCCACCCACTTTGTGAATTTGTCTACTGCGAATAGGAGGTGGGTGAAACCAGAGGGGGCCTTCTTGAAGGGGCCTACCATGTCCATGCCCCATACGGCGAATGGCTAGGTGATGGAGATGGTCTTGAGCGCCGAGCTCGGCACGTGAGTCTGATTGGCGTACTTCTGGCACCCAACGCAGCGTTGGACGATGTCGACCGTGTAGGCGTGTGCGGTGAGCCAGTATAAGCCGTGTCGCATGGCCTTGGCGACCAGGGGCCGAGCGCTAGCGTGGTGGCCACAGTCGCCGGCATGGATGTCTTGGAGGATCATGCGACCTTCCACGGGTTGTACGCATTGTTGGAACACGTCGGTCACGATGCACTTGTGAAGCTCATCGTTGATGATCACGAAGGATTTGCAGCGGCGTACGATCATCCGGGCCTCTGTCTCATCTGCGGGTAGGGCCCCTCCCTCCAGGTAGGCGATGTATGGTGCGGTCCAGTCGCTTGGCTCCATGACCAGGGCGACTAGTGCTTATTCTGGCTGAAGTGGTATTCCGATGTAGATCTCCCTTGGGGAGAGACGGACGGCTTGGTAATGGTATCGAGGAAGACGCCGGCGGGTGGCGTGAGGCGAGCCGACCCGATGCGAGACAGGGCATCGGCCTCCTTGTTCTTTCACTGGTCGATCCATTGGACGGAGTGGCCCCCTAGTTCATCCACTGCTTGGCGGTATGCCGCCATGGTGGGGGAGACGGTGTCGCAGGTACCGGCGACCTGTGCGGCGACCAGGTCGGAGTCGCCGTAGCAGCACAGACGGTTGATGTTCATCTCCTTGGCTGCTCGCATGCCATGAAGGAGGGCCTCATACTTGGCCATGTTGTTGGTGCAGGGGGTAAAGTCGAGGTACAGGATGTAGCGCAGCTTGTTGCCCTTGGGAGACGTGAGGATGATTCCTGCCCCTGCACCGTCTGCGTTCTTGGAGCCGTCGAAGTGTAGCAACCAGTAGTGGAGGTACGACAGCTTCTCCGGCTGATGTGCCTCCTCCCAATCGGCGAGGAAGTTTTCCAGGGCATGTGACTTGATTGCCTTGCGAGGCTCGTACTTGATGTTGTGGACGTCGATCTTGACTGCCCACTTGGCGACTCGCCCAGTCGCCTCGCGGTTGCGGATGATGTCCTGCAACGGCGTTGACGAGACGATCATGATTAGGTGCTCCTGGAAGTCGCCGCTGGGCTCGGAAGACCGCATATACCAGCTTCTGGTACTACGGATAGCATTGGCGTGACTCGGTGAGGACTTCGCTGATGTAGTAGACATGCAGCTGCACGGGGCGCTCCTTGCCCTCTTCTGGTCGCTGACGACCATGACGGCGCTGACGACTCGTTCGAAAGCCGCGATGTAGACGAGCATGGGCTCCTTTTTGACGGGGCGGCAAGTAGCGGGGCCGCGAGTAGCACTTCCTTGAGTGCGTGGAGCGCTTCGTCTGCCTCCTTGCCCCACTGGAACGTGGGGTTCTTGCACATCAGGCGATAGAGGGGCATTTCCTTCTCGCCTAGTCGAGGGATGAAGCGACTAAGAGCCACGACCCGCCCCGCCAAATTCTGGACGTCGCGCAGGCACTCGGGTTTGCCGAGTCGGGCGATCGTATTGATCTTGGTGGGGTTCGCCTCGATGTCGCGTTTGGATACTACGTATCTCAGCAGCTTTCCAGTAGGTACACCGAAGGTGCACATTCCTGGGTTGAGTTCGATCTTGTACCTCCACAGATTTTCGAAGGTTTCGGCCAGGTCGGCGAGTAGATCGCGCTGGCGAGTGGACTTTACTACCACTTCGTCGATGTAGACGTGGATGTTGCGGCCAATTTGGCTCGCGAGGCATTCCTGCATGCACCTCTAGTAGGTCGCTCCGGCGTTCTTGAGACTGAAAGTCATGGTGGTGTAGCAGAATGCTCCGAATGGCGTGATGAACGCCGTCTTATCCTCGTCCTCGACTGACATTTTGATTTGGTTGTAACCAGAGTAGGCGTCACGGAAACAAGCGACTCTGAGCCCGCAGTCGAGTCAATGATTTGATCGATCCGCGGTAGGACGAACTGGTCCTTCAGGCAGGCGCTGTTGAGGTTTGTGTAATCGATACACATTCTCCAGGTCCCGTTTTTCTTCTCGACCATGACTGGGTTTGCCAGCCACTTGGAGTATTTGATTGGCCGTATGAAGCTTGCAACGAGTAGTCGCTGCAGCTCCTCGGTGATTGCTCAGCGGCGCTCTTCATTGAAGGGCCGCAGTGACTGCTTGACGGGTCACACTTTGGGGTCGGCGTTGAGTTTGTGCTCAGCGAGTTCCCTCGGGACACCAGGCATGTCGGATGGTTTCCATGCGAAGATGTCGCGATTCTCACATAGGAACTCGATGAGCGTGCCTTCCTATGCTGGGCTCATGCCCGTCCCGATCGTCACCGTCTGGCTGGAGTCGCCTGGGACCAGCTCGACAGAGCACGTGTGCGTGGTTGCTTCTAACTTGGCCGAGCCACCGTTATCCGAGTTTGGCTTCTTGAGTATTGTGGGGTCGTCATTGTCGACCCGCTCGTGTATTGGGCGAGCTCCTCCACGTGGTTGAACTCTGCGGCGATGACAGCGTCGGCAAGCTCGGCGCCTTTGGCCTCGCACTCCGCGGCCATGTCGGGGTCGCCGTGGAAGGTGATGATACCGCATGGCCCTGGGAGCTTCATCGCGTTGTACGCGTAATGTGGCGGTGCCATGAACTTGGCGAACGCCTGCCGCCCCAAGACGCAGTGGTAGGGGTTGTTGAAGGGTACCAACTCGAAGACAATCCGCTCGGTGCAGAAGTTTGTTGGTGTACCAAAGGTGACTGGCAGCGTCACCTTGCCGATAGGGTACGCCTTCCGACCAGGGACGATGGAGTGGAAGGTGGTGTAGGTCGTCTCGACCAGCGACTGCGGGAGCCGCAGTCCTGAACGTGTCCAGGTAGAGGATGTTGATGGAGCTCCCATCGTCGATCAGCGTGTTGGGGAGACAGTAGTCGCCCACATTGGGCTTGACCACCAAAGCGACTTGCCCCGGATATTCGATCCGTGGCAAGTGGTCCTCGCGGCTCCAGGTGATCCGCTGCTCGGACCAGTTGAGGAAGCGGGGGACGTCGACTTGCGACACCATGTTGATAGCAACAACATGGGCGATGACCTTCTTCTCGCGCTTGGTGCTGAAGCCGGTCAAGGTGTGGAGCGATCCGGCTTCGTTGTCGAATGCCCCGCCATTTGGCGGGTGGTTGTTGGGGTCCTCCCATGCGCGTCGTGCCTTCTCGATCTCCCTCAGGGGGTGGCAGTCGATGGTTGTATGCGTGGCGGAATTTCCCTCCCTGCTATGGAACACTCAGGGCTGGTTGAGGAGACCTACGGGGTCGAATTTCGGCCTTGCCTTGTAGTTCACGTTGTCGCATCGTTGGCCTCCGTCGCAGCAGAAGCTTTTGGGCTCGCGCGGCGCGTAGCCGGCGTTGGCGACGAAGTCAATTCGCCCGTCACCGCGGCGCTTGCCGGTGAGGCGAGTGTTGCTGTAGCGTAGCTCGGGTCGTCTCCCGTTGTCGTGGCCGCCCTGGCGGCGGTTTCCACCCGACTCGTTGTCAGTTTCCTGGTTTGGGTCCTCTGCGTACCTCTTGGCGATCTCGAGGAGGTCCGGTATGTTGTCGACTGTCTTGTACACCCGCTTGAGCTTGGCGACCAAGGGCTCGTAGCGGCACGAGGTCTTGAAGCAATGTAACTCTGTGTCCGGGTGGATGCCGGCCGCGTTGAACCATAGGTCCTGCCATCGCTGGACCTAGCTGCGGGTCGACTCGAGGGGTCCCTGGACGCGTCGCTCCAGGTCCTCGATGGTGGTGGCGCGGGTGTAGGATCCCTCGAAATGCCTGACAAAGGCATCGCGCATCTCCTCCCAGGAATCGATGCTGTCCGCGGGGAGGGTGTTGATCCATTGCCGGCTCGCTCCCTCCATCATCAGGGGGAGGTACCGAGCAGCGAGTAGGTCGGTGTGGCTGGCGATTCGCATCGCCATAAGGTACGTGTCCAGCCACACATACGGGTTGTGCGAGGGGTCGTACTTCTCAATCTCCCTTGGCGCTTTGATGTTCGCCGGGTATTTTTCGCCTCGGATCATGGGTCCGAAGCACTGGGGACCGACTCGGCTGAGCGATCCTCTTGGCTCGCCATCGCGGCGGTTGGTGAGGGTGTGCCTCATGTCATCGGGCTGGCGTGCACGCCAACTTTGGTTGTTGATGATGTGGGTCCTCGCGTCGACTGGCTGCCCATTGGCAGCAACCATGTTGTTTGTCGGTCGCGGGTCATTGGTGGAGAGCGCCGCATGCACGGGTCGGGGTTGGAGCTGCAGGGGCTCAGGTGGTGGGAAGTTAAGAGTGTTTGCCATCGTCGGGCGGCCGCTTGAGACCGCCCTGCTTCCCAACGAGCGGGAGTACATGTGCCCCCGCGAGTCGGCTCCCGTAGTTTATTGCTCGACGGTCTTGACGAGTAAGGCGTTGGTGTACTGGATCTGCAGGGTGCCTTCCCCGGTCACGTTGATGTTGGCGACCGCGGCTCGACTCGCGATGACGTTGTCCATCAGAGTGGAGAACAACGGGAGGTCGTTCGCGTCCCGCTCCTGCGGAGAGATCATGATCTGCGGCTGGTCCCGTGGGGGTGTGCAGTCAGGCGGTGGTGGGGGAGCACCGTTCGTCAATGCGCCTGGTGGTGGTCGGGCGGTTCCTCCTGGTGGCGCGTTCTTGCAGATCGCGCTGTCGGCCACGCGGGCCGGGTCGTTCTCGTCGTCGAAGTTCAAGGCATGGCCCTAAATAGCGGGGTTCAGGCGCGACCTGATGCGTCGTTGGTGGCAGAGCGAGAGCTCCTGCGCCGTTGCTTGCTCGAGGCAGAATTTTTCGCGCTCGGCTTGTTCCTTGCGGACCGCCTCCTCCAATCACAGGAGGAGTTCCTCGACCTCCGTCGCCGTTGCGGACAGCGGGATCGGCGTGGAGAAGGGGTCTAGCGGTGCGTCCGTGCCACTCGACATGTAGGTCGCGATGAAGCGACCGGATCCGTCGTGGAGATCGCTAGAGTTTTCCGACCCGGAGTCAGAGTCGAAGATCCCGAGAATGGATGGATCTTCAAAGTCCCCCACATTGGAGACTTGGGTGATGGAGCCCGCGGGTGACGCGGCAACGATGGACCCGGCGACTGACGCCGGTGTTGCCGAGTCAGCGTCGTCATTAAGGGATGTGTCGTCTACGGCCACGTTGGTTTTGGCCACGTTGTTGTTGGCCGAGCTATACTCGGAGGAGAGACGATGGATGGTGCGGACATGAATCTCAGAGAGCCGATCTCGCGGTGGCGACTCGCGGATGCGAGCCGAGTGCTCCGAGACGTTGACGTCGGTGAAGACAACGAAGAGGTTGATCGTGCTGACCGGCATGATCACGCTGTGCGTGACGGGGCGTGCCGCCGGGACATAGCTACTCGGCAAGATCTGGAAGATCTCGCCGATCGCAATCATGCGGCCGGTGGCAATCGTCTCGTTGATTTGCAGATTGGATCTCGCCGCAGAACACAGGCTTGACCGTCTAGGCCCCACGGTGGGCGCCACTATCGTGGGAATGGCCACGGCAGATGCTGCAATCGGCAGCTAGTACTAGAACGAGGGGCAAGGGAGGCTATCCATCTGCGGTGCGAGATGAGGGCGGATACATAAGGTTTTACCTAGGTTCGGCCCCCCGGAGGGTAAAGACCTACTTCTGCTAGATTGTATTGATGTGAGAGTACAAGAGCGAGCTGGACGGCTAGGCAGCGAGTCGCTAACGGTGTATGATGGAACGTGTCCTCTATGCGTACCCTAGGGAGGTTTATATAGAGTCACCTCGCTAGGATTTACAGATCTACAACCGAATTGGATAAGAACTCGGAGGGTGCTTGACCTAATCCAGCTGGGCCTAGCTACGCTTCTGGGCCTCCATCTTCCAGTCGCCTAGCTCCTTCTTGGGTTGTGATCCAGTCGCCGTCCTGCAGGCCCACCCACTGGAAGCATGGGACAATAGGAAACGTCCTGCAGGGTATACCCCACTCGGCATATCCCCATCAATATCTTACTCAATCCGTCTCGTCGAAATAGGTTTTACGCCCATCTTTATAAATAAAGCAACAACCATCAAATACATAAGCGAGTTACCGACGCTCAGGCGTCAACCGAAAAGAGAAAAAAAGTCTGTTGGGGCCACAACACAACACGTCCAAGACAAAAAAATAAAGAAAACACGAAGGGGCGGAGCAAAGGGAGCCCCCCCTACGAAGACGCGGAAGCAGCCACAGGTGCTATGAAGCGCTGCACCGACGTCCTGAACGCCTGCAAGATTCCATCCACGCTCGCTTGTTCCCGCTGTCTAGACAGGGGGTACCACTGCTGGAGGTAAGCAAGCAAAAATAACACAGAGTTAGAAGCCCGACGAGGAAAGATCCACTCAATCACCGTCTTATTCCGTATATTCTAAAGCGTCCAGGTAATGGCCGCGAAAACCAACCAGAAGAGGTGGTGTCTCCCTTCGGTACGGTTTGCCTCTGTCTCAAGGAACTCACCGAGGTCATGTGTCTCCCACATAGGCCCAAGTGCCTTCGGATGAAGCTCCACAAAACTTGAGCGGCAGGACAAGTGAACATAATGTGGGTGCACGTCTCCGACGTCCCACATAGCGGACATCGCCCGGACCACTACGTTTCGACAACCCCACCCCCAAAGGTAAGCGATCACGTAGCAGTTGCCACACGAAGATCCGTAGGTTCAGGGGTAGGGGGACTTCCAAAGGTGAGACGTCCACGGTAATTCCGGACTCTGGAACAGGGTCCAGTAGGACGAACTAACAAAGAAGGCTCCCGAAGGAGACTGGCCCCAAGATACCTTATCTCTCTCCTCTGAGAGAGATAGGGGCAAGGAGCCCCGCAGCCTCAAGAAGTCAGCAGCCTTAGCATCATTGAAGGACCTCAGGAACGGGATGTTCCAGTGGCCTTCTTGGAAAGCCTAGACTACTAGCATCGAGGGGTTTGCGCAAATTGAGAACAACGCAGGGAAGGACTGGCAGAGAGAGACACCCTGATGCCAGGTATCAAGACAAAATAGAACCTCCCGACCATCCCCCACCATAAAGAGGGAGCCCCAGCGAATGTAGTGTTTAATGCCTTGGATAGCCCTCTAGAACTGGGAATCCTCCCGATGTTCACACGCCAACGGCGGACGACCCCAAAGGTACTTCACCTTGATGAGTTGAAGCCAGAGCCCTCCATCGTCCTAGAGGATCCGCCAAACCCACTTCAGTAGCAGGGCCACATTGAAGCGGTGCAAGTCGAGGACTCCTAATCCCCCAAAAATTTTGGGGTGCAGATATCTACCCACTTCACCATATGATACTTCTGGCGCCCATCTCTAACTACCTAGAAGAACCTGGACAGCTCTTTTGCAAAGTCTGCATGGGTTCCTTTTGGGAGCCGGTATAGGCCCATCTGATACATAGTGAGACTGGACATGTAGGAGTTGATCAGAATAGTCTTGCTACCCTTGGAAGTGAGGCCCGCCCGCCAAGGATCAGCTTTGGTCTGAACCTTCGCGACCATGGGAGCAAGATCCCACATCAACGCCTGGGGGGTCCCGCATGGGCATGCCCAAGTAGGTAATAGGGAATTCCGCCATGCGGCAATTCAGGTGATCTGCGATACGTTGCATATCCTCCTCGGGGAACCCCACGATCATCACCTTGCTCTTGTGGAAGTTGATCTTCAGTCCCGACATGGATTCAAAGGAGAGAAGGAGGAAGTTGAGGTTAATGATGTCAAGTTCCTACCCCTGGACCATGATCATAGTATCATCCGCATACTGGAGGTGAGAGATACCACCTCCGGGAATCAGATGTCCTACCACACCCGTGATGTGGCCATCATTCTTGGCTTTATCCAAGGGCCCTGCCAGGGCATCCACTGCAGAGTTGAAGAGAAGGGAAGAAATTGGGTCCCCTTGTCTAACTCAACAGGAGGGTCAAAAATATGGACGCACTTCCCCGAAAATAGGGTTCCCTTGTTAAAATTTAAATTTAGATGAATCTATACACTATTTAGTATATAGATTTATCTAAATTTTGAAAAACCTAAAACATCAATTTTAAGACTGAGGGAGTACAAAAAAAAGCATGCTGAGCAGTGTTAGTGAAAGTCGGCAGAAAAAAGAATTAGGAATCAGCAGTATTATTACGGAACCTGTTAAGAGAAGCAATTTCTTTAAGCCTAAATACTTTCTACCCATCATGTTTTGCGGAGTTATTGCAAAGATAAATCGGCAGTCCAGCACAAAGAAAAATACTTTCTACCTATCATGTTTTGCGGCGCGTGAGTAGCAGAGGCAAGTGAGGTGCCTTGCTACTTGTGTGCGCCTGCAGGCTGCAGCAGACGCGTGGATAATGGCGATTTGCGTCCAGCTTGATTCGGTTTTGATCTGTATAATCAGAGGAGGACGTCAATCCACACGTAACAGCTGGTCCCTTCCCTTCACCACGTCCGGCTCTAATAGAATAGGCAATATGCAAAATTTTGGTATTGCAAGAGATGGTGACATTTGTTTGAGTTTTCGTCAATTTTCTGTTAATTAGTGAACCATTCAAAACACATCTTAATTTGCACCGAATTTGTCAAATCTATCAGCGCATGAAGGTTGAGGCTTAGATATTTGTAACACTAGGTTTTGTATTCATTCAGATTGTATTGGTTACTTGCTGACCCAGGCCAGACGTAGCTAAGGTCTAATAAAATTGGGCACTTTTCCCTCAAGCAAATACACACTCACTACAGGAATGAATGGATACGCAGACGGTCGGGCGCTGCGCCCACGGCCAAACATTGGGGCCGTCGGCGTAGACCGTGACCAGGCCAGTCCCCCTAAGCAGCCGTCGGCGTAGAATTGCCCTTGGTGTAGCCTACGCCGATGGCTTCCCTCGGCGTAGCTATTTTTCCTTCTACCTCATTAAACTTTAAAAATTCATAACTAAATCATTCTAATTTGGAAAAATACAAATAATATATCAAAATTTAGAAAAATAAGATCTATCTATCTACACTCAAATATTACATATTATAACTAAAAATTAAGTGGAACATAAAACAATATATATAGTTTAAAATAGACATAATAAATTCAAAAACGATCCAAACAATGCGAAACCTTCGCGTGGTGTCTTATTATATGACATAGTTAGAAGGAAAAATATCAAACTTGATATATTGATTATGTCTAAAAAAATCTTCCCAAAATAATCTATCTCATTCCAGGTTTCCTGGCTTTCGGGTCAAATGACCAATGTTATTGATTCAGACAACAGTTTCGTTTCAGCTCTAAAAAGACAACCGTTTCGAGTGGGTCCCACTCAGTGCCCGCCCCTGTGCTGACCGTCCCGACCGTAAACCTCCTCCATCTTTTCCGGCGGCGGCGCCGTCAACTTCGTGCGCTCGGCAGCGGCGGCCCGTGTGAGCTCAGGGGCAGCCCATCGATGGTGCGTAATCTCGAAACCCTAGATCATTCCCAGCGCTTGGATTTGGATCTGACCCAATCGCTTTCTCTCTGATTTCTGATTTCTGAGCAAGATTGCCGTGGGCGGGTTGGCTGAATCGGGGGCATCGAGATGGAGTGGCAAGAGAACACTTCCAATAGGTCAATCTCACTATTTTTTTATTTGATTTGATCGCATTTGGATAATCACCAATTCCTCTAGCTCACTCTGCCCGCCTCTACTCAAAATAGTGGTGATTATGAGGGGCGGAGAAAATTCCTATTCAATTTCAAGTTCTTCCCATCTAAAGCGAAACTAGGTGATAGTAGTGTACGTAACATCGAGAGAGGTACATCTGTGGGTTGGGAGGTTGAGTTTGCAGATATTGATCCCCAGCAACTGCAGCAAATGGAAGAATTAGCCGTGAAGAATTTGGTGGAGAAAATCGGGCAAAGTGTTCCTTGGGGTCCACAGCTGGAAGTTGCATTGTTACGGTTTGAAAATTGGAAGGGAGAATATTTGAGAATTGAGGATGGAGAAGATTTAGTAGATCAAATTGATCGGCAATATGGCTGGCAAACAAAGAGGTTAATTTTCATGCTGAGCTCATCGATCTGCAAGAAGATTCCAAGGTTGGATATGTGGCTTCAAATTTTGCTTCGCAAATATCAGATAATGATTGGGCTTCACAAAGGCAGATGGTGCCCATACGAACTAAAGTGATAATATTATCAAACATAAATGATGTTGATGCAGGGCATGGTGATGATGCATGGGCTAGTATGTATGTTGATTGGAATTCATTGGAGTTAGATGAAACTACAGATTTAGTCATAGCACCAATGGCTGACACATAAATGGCCAAAATATTTGGCATTCCAGTAGATGACAGAGATAAGGAAAAGGCTGATGAATCTAATTTGGCTGATGATGATGGTGGTAACAGAGCATTTTATGAAGATGTAGATAGAGAGCTAATGGGGAATGCTGCAGATGATGTAAATGATGCACATTATGATGAGCTGGTTACTGTCTATGACAAGGAAAACCATGTTATTCCAGTAGGGAAACTGTTTCCAAGGATGGGTGAGTTTAGGATGTGTTTCATAACTTATGCAATCAAGAAGGAGTTTGATGCCAAGACTCAGTGGACTGATAAAAATAAGTTCTATGCTAGATGTAGAGGTTTTGATGGGGGCGCCAATCCTTGCAAATGGTACATTTCTGCTAGACGCCAACCAGACGGAAGCACCATTAGAGTTAATCAAATCCCTTTTGAACACACTTGTATTACTAGTTCAATGAGAGTATCAACAATGACATCACAAATTTGGGTTGCTAAAAAGATCACTCCTATTTTAGCCAAGACACCAAACACTAGTGCAAAGAGGCTAAAACAGACTTGGAAAAGGACTACCCAATTAAGGTGAATTATAGCACTGTGTGGAAGGAAAAACAAAGGGCAATGAAAGAATTGTATGGTGATTGGGCAAATACTTTTAGGAAGTTGTATAACTTCAAAGAAGAGGTTGAGAAAAGGTCACCTGGCAGTGTTGTGGAGATAGATACCGAGGTCAGTGATGATGTCAAGGTGTTCTTCTCTAAGTTTTTTATGACTTTAAAGCCTTGAATCGTTGGATTCAAAGCAGGATGTCGTCCATATTTAAGCATGGACTCTTTATTTTTAACTGGAAAGTGGAATGGTCAGCTAGCAGCATGCAATGATCTGGATGGACATAATTGGATGTTCCCCATTGCCATTGGGTTGTTTCAATCAGAGACTAAGGCTGCATGGACATGGTTTATGATGTAGTTGAAAAGATGCTTAGGGCCAGTCTCACCTTTGGCAATTCATACAGATGCATGCAAAGGCCTAGAAAATGCAGTAAAGACTGTGTTTCCCTATTCTGAGCAAAGAGAGTGCTTTGGACATATGTGGATGAATTTGATCAAAAAGTTTAGAGGAGAAGAACTTGGGAGCATGTGGCCTGCAGCAAGATCTTACACTACCCAGGAGAAGAACCTGGTAAGATAATGGTAGCATGTACTGAGAATGATTTTGGTACATGGCTGCAAACCTATCACTCTCTTTTATGGTGTCGGTCAGGATTTAATACTGCCATCAAATGTGATCATATCAACAACAACTTGGCAGAGAGTTTTAACAACAAGGTGAAGGATTTAAAGGACTTGCCTGTACATGACATGGTTGACCAAATCAGGATCATGATCATGCCCTTGTGGGAATTGAGAAGAAGAATTGGTGATGTCCTGCAAGGGGACAAGCTTCCTGAAGTGGTATAATAGGTTGTCAACAGGAGTAGAAATCTTGCACATTTGAAAGTTGAGAAATCTTCTTTGTGGGGTGCTGAAGTTAGAGACACCAAAACTGGAAGGAGACATGTTGTTGACACTGAAGTGCATGAATGCACTTCCTAGAGTGGCAACACACTAGAAAGCCATGTGAGCATGCCCTACTTTTCTTGGCCTCCAAACCAGAGTTAAATATGCACCCATATTTGCATGAATATTATTCAGTAGAAAAATTCAAAGCCGTATATGTAACTCCAATTCTAGCACTTACAGACCAGTCTCAATGGCCTGAAGTAGAATTTTAATTTTCTATGTGTCCTCCACTGACCAAAAGAAAAGCTGGCCGGCCTAAGAAAAGTAGATTCAAGGCATGGTTTGAGAAAGGTGGGAGTATTAAGAAAGGGAAAAAGTATGATAATCCAAAAAGACCTAAAAAAGTTAATAAAAACAGATGCAAGCTTTGCCAGGAACTTGGGCACCGAGCTTGGTCTTCCAAATGCCGTTACACTCCTGAAAAGCCAAAGAAGTATGCAATATTTCTTTGTTACTGTTACTGTTGTTTCTTCAATTTGTATTGTTGCAAAATGACCTGTTATATTTTTCAGGAGAAAATGTCCAGTTCAGCCCCTTGTTGTTGAAAAATGCTGGCCAATCAAAAAAGGCAAGACTTGGTGGATTCAGAAAAAAGAGAAATGTGTAGATCATGTTTACTGATGATCAAACAAGGCAAAATGAGGCTATTGAGTTGCCACCTATTGTGGATGTTGCAATGGAAGCAGATCATGTCCTTGATCATATTGTGCTGCAATCTATTGAGTTGCCACCTGTTTTGGATGATGTGCAGACCGAAGAGGCCACAAAAGAGTCTATTGAGGTGCCACCTAAACCTATTCTGGAGGTTGTGCTGAACGACATCGCTGATTTGGCTGTTGAATCGCCACCAAAACCAGTTCAGGATGTTTTAAGGAAAAAGTAACCCGGAGCTACATTCCCATATTCCGTATTCAAGGGTTTCTTGTTGGGGACAACTGTTGCTGGTAAGAAAACCATGAGCATCAACTAATTATGTCATGTTGAACCAAGCAGTGAAAAAAAGAAGAAGAGATCGAGCGACAAGAGGCAAACAAAATAGAGTTGAACCATTGAAACATTATGTTTGTTGTACTTTGATGTGAAAACCTATATTTCATTGATGTAATCTTGATTGTTGTATTGGTTTGTGTACTTTGATGTGAAAACTTATGTGATGTGAATTTTAATTTGAACCGGAATTCAAATTTGAATTTGTATTGACATTCTGATTTGAACGAAGATTCAATATTTTTAGAGTTTATTGGTTTGTTCTATGATGTTTTAATGCTTTATGTACTATTATGCATGTTAATTCATCAATCCTAGTCCTTTTGTGAAGTACATCTCATTATCACCAAAAATGTGCTAAAAATGGCCTCCAAATCTAGGGGAAACGACCCCATTACTAAGCATCTTATTTTTCGACCTTGTCCAAATCATCCAAATAAATGTCCTTAGCATCTATTCTACCTATATAGTATTAGTACGAAATCTCACTATTTTTTGAATTAATTTTCATAATATTAAATTATTTTTGAAAGTATATGCTATTATACGGAACTAGCAAGGTGGCCCTCGCAGTTGCGAGGGCATCATTTTTTTATCGTGTTATTACAATGTTTGAGAGATGATTTCACTATTTCATAAATTTTTGCATTACACGTGATACATAATATTATATTGCATTAACCACCACGTATCCTATGGTAAGTATAATATCTGATGTGGAGGTGCATTTTCTACTTCCGTTCAAATATCCAAAGATCATCACTTTATTATTATGCTAGACCCTCATGCTTGGCGGTCACAATCATCCATGATCTATACCTTGTTTTGTCAAATTCGTTAGGCAGTTGGTAATTTCTCAATTATTGTGGAACTATGTCGTAGCATGTAATTTATCTTGAAAGTTACAGGTCCCGCATGATTATATACAAACGTAATTTCTCTTAAGAATCATATCTCTCAATTTATCTTACGGCTAAATTTTGTTGTTATATCTTTCCTCTTACTTTTTTTACAGAGCTAGATTTAATAGCTCACTGCCGACCAAAGTATGCCGCTTACTATCTATTTTACTCAAACTATTTTCAGAGGATGATAAATCTAATGGTCTATTTTTAACCTAAGAAAACCAAATGATACTTTCTATTATTAGTTATCAACATTAAAAATAATATGCTAGGTAATTTTTACCTGAAATGTACATTTTAATCCTGGTAGTAGTACTTACGATAATGAGGTAGTAAAATGACAGCTGAACATTAAAAATGACATGGGTCTGTGGGTGATTGTCCATTCAGGATTTCTGTTATGCCAAATTAAGTGTGTTTCTATGGACGGAAAACTACCATAAAAGATAATGGTATATTTTTAACCTAAGAAAACCAAATGATACTTTCTATTAGTAGTTATCAACAATAAAAATAATATGCTAGGAAATTTTTACATGAAATGTACATTTTAATCCTGGTAGTAGTACTTGGTAGTACTTACGATAATCAGGTAGTAAAATGACCGCCGGGCATTAAAAATGACATGGGTTTGTGGGTGATTGTCCATTCAGGATTTATGTTATGCCAAATTAAGTGTGTTTCTATGGACGGAAAACAACCATAAAAGAGCAACCGTAATTTTTTTGACCTAGTTGACCCTCAAAGTCGAGCAATGCTAATCGTGGTGGCGGAAGACATCGAACATAATTATAAAGAACATGTAACCTAGTTGACTCTCAAAGTCGAACGATGCTAATCATGGTGGCCGAAGACATCGAACATAACGTCAAAGAAGCGCTAGCCATTGCACAATGGCCTTAGATCGGTAGTGGTTATTCATGGTCAAGCAATGCTAATCGTTGTGTCCGAAGATATCAAACATACTATGAAGAACCTATAACCCAGTTAAAACTCATAGTCGATCAATGCTCATTGCGGTGCCCAAAGACATCAAACAGAACTGCCAAGAACTGCTAGGTGTTGCACAATGGCCTCGCCGCCTCGGATCGGCAGTGCTCGGTAATGAGGCGCAAATTGCTCTTGGTAGGAAAAAGGTTGGAGACGGCTAGCATGCATAAAGTCTATGCCTATTTTTCTGTCTATGAAATCAAAAGCTTTTGCATGGGCTTGCCGATTACCACAAAGAAATTGCTGATTCCGTGGACATGAAAAGTCGTACGAAAAGAAAAATGTAGATGGGATGTGGGATTTAGGATTTAATTTCCATGTCCGTGTGCAACAGTAGAGGCTGATCTATATCAATACAGACATGGGACAACACACGATTACTTAGGCTCTCAATATCTCGCTAGCTAACTATATATATATCCTAGACCTTGTTTACAGATTCAGCCATCAATATACTCTGGATGATGTGGACTAATGTGGTGTATAAAAAAATACTTATAGTTTTTAGTATATAGATTGATAAATACTCATTTTACATGAAAATATATAATCCCACTCTTCTAAATTACTTAGATGTGACAAATTTGTCTAGATTTGAATAGATCTATACACTAAAACGTATCTAGCTATTTACGATATTTTAAAAAATCTACGACATAATTTACTGTACGGAGGAACTTTATGGTTGAGTACCTGCCACGTCTAAGTTTACACCTAATAAGATTCAAAAGAAAATACACCTAATAATCTAGCATAACCAGAGTGGACATCCTAGTGAGACACAGACACGTACGTCAAACAATCTAACATAACCTGATGACATCCTAGTGAGAAACGGACGTGGACCATACAATACAATTAACATGTCGTGTAATGCACAGACTCCCCCTTTTTCTATCTCAAACGGTATATTAGCAGAACGTCTGTTACGTAAAGATGGCCTACAAGAGTTACGTGACTCATTAATTAACTAATTAAATTATAACCATATATTAAATATCTAACTGTTTAAAATAATTCAAATGATGTGGATCGATGTGGTGCCTCGAAAAACAACCTTATATTGCTTTTAGTATATAATAGATGGTTAAAAAATAACTTTAAAACATGATATTGCAAAATTAAATTCAAATCCTTCTTAGTCACTCCAAAATGAATCTAGGGTGGGTCTATGATATTTTCCATTTTCAAAACCCCAAACCCTCTACTCTCTCCTTTGAACTCTCTGCAACCTCAGTCGAGGTTGTTCGATTTGTGAAGGAATTTTCATGCAAATTTCTTTTTATCATGTTTATGATTTTTCCTAGTAACTAGGTAACATAACATGACTATGTGCCAAGGTTTTGTTTTTTTCGATTTTTTAATTAGTTATGCACGGTCAAAGTTGTCAAAACCCCGTTGACTAAGCTCAAAACTCCTCAAAACCCCATTCGTTGGCCGGGCTAACCCTGACGACCAACCTGGAGCGTCGATCTAACCGTAGCGCGCAACCCGGTCCGTTCAATATGTTCTTCTAGAAGGATTCTATGTGAGGGCAGCTAACCCTAATGACCAACCTAGACCGTTCATATGACGTTGTGCGCTAAACTCCTGCCGTGCTATACGGTCTTCTAGGAGGAATCATGAGCGATCCGCGAGAGCCCAGTTTCTTCGACGTGATTGGCTGGCGTTTTTTCTTCCAGCGAGTCGCGTCTGGTTCCGCTAGGCCGTCCACACATCGTCCAACGGGCCTGTTTATGCCTCTGCTCGTGGAAGCCATGCCTCTGTGTCCGTGGCCCGTCGCTGCCCTCTTTTTCAGCGCCTTTGACATGCATGCGCCTTGCAGCGTGCCCGTCGTAGCCTGGCTATTGAACGTAGCATCGCAGCCTGGCTATTGCGCGCGGCGTCGCAGCCTGGCTATTGCGCGCAGCGTCGCAGCGTGACAGGGTTTTAGGCATCACATGCACGCTCCGACGCAGCCTTACCGTCCCGCCGCTTGGATAACCCGTCTATGCACGCGCCGATGGATTCGATGCCTGCCGCTTGGATAACCCGTCCCGTCGCTTTGAATGCTCTGCGACGGCTTTGACTACTCGACGGAGACCAAACGCCACCGTACCTTCTTCACAGCCCTCTTCATACTAGGGTTTGCAACGGCCACCCCTATATAATGGCACCATTTCTTCCCAATCTCCGCACACCTCTCACCCTCCTCTCTCTTCAACCGCCACCGCATCTTCTTCTCGACCAAAAGTAACAACAACCAAGCTAGCCCGCTAACTGCAACCATGCAATTCAACGACCCCACCTTCCGTCGCCCAGCCACCACGCCCGAGCGACAGTTCGGTGGTGTCATCGTCGAGAATGAACTACGGGTGTGGGCGATCTCGAGGTGGAGAGGGCCAATGGAGCTAGCGCATTTCTTCCTCTCTGCCAGCTACCGCCACCTCCCTAGGGGCTTGCCATGCATGTTCAGTCTTGAGTGGTACTACGACGGCAACACCGACTTGGAGATCGGCCTATATGTGCACTTCACCAACCCCTTCGATGCGTTCGCACTCCTCGGGCAGGTTTTCTGGTGTGGATGCGAATTCATCGCATTCACAACCTACAACGTCTTCACCAACTTCCGTGTCATCTTCCCCTCCCCGGGCAACATGCACACGAGGCCTACCGCATGCCGGAGGACGACGAAGAGTGAGGGGCGATCCCCTACCCCGCAAGGAGGAGCCAAGGAGGGAAGATGGGGCGCCCGGGAAGATGCCTCGTTGTTTCACTGATTTTTCTAGTTGTATGTTTTTATTATCTAAGTTGTGTGCGTTTGTATCGTGTGCCCATCAAAGAATGGGTTTTTTTGAGAGAGAATCAGTGGATGGGTTTATGTAAGGCTACTATCATGTTATTTTTATCTATGTGGTTATAGTTCGTGCAAACTAAGGCTCAATATCAACATCTAATTTCATCACTAATAAACTACACAAATGCATAAAGAAAAAGAGATAGACAAATGGGTACCCAAAGAGAAAAATAAACTACTTTGCTACTTCATAGCATGTTTATAAGAAAACTAGCTTATCTACTCGAGATAACCTCAGATAGTGCAAACTAACTTTGCTAGTTGATGCAATGATTGTTAGTAACTTATTTTCTTTAACACAAGAATAACAATTTAAAAAAAGAGTGCTTGCCCATGAATAGCTAAGCTCAAAGTTATATGACAATGTATTTTTTTCCATACTATCTCTCATGTTATAGGACAATGTCGATTGACTTAATTATGCTTCTTGATTCTTCAAATGGAGGGAATGTTGTACGGAAAACAAAAATTAGTTGTTATATATATTTTTTACCATAAAAGGTGCAAGTTCCTTTCATATAAAACATCAAAAAACATAAACTTTAGCCAAATTTGAGAGGGATTCGTTTCCTTCTTTTGACTTCAAACAACCGAAGCTTTATTGATCACTAGATAAAATGTTTACAAAAATTCTCAAATAAATTAGGGGAATAGAAAACCGGGCACACATGTCTACGGCCCAACTGACAACCCGATCTTTGTCACAAGCTTCACCATCTTAGTTGGGCTTTCTTTCTCAATGGGCCGATGGCAATAATTACTTTTTTTCTGAACTCAATGCTACCTTAACTGACGAAACTGAAAAAACTAAAATTTTGGAATATGCCACATTTGATTCATTACAAAAAGCTGTGCCCGAGTCATGCATCTTATTGAGCATAAATTCAAACACAAACATAACCAGTTGATCTAAAAGCACGATCTAACAACTAATCAACCAAAGGTAAACAATTTCTAGAGAAATTACACAGAAATAAAATGATGCGTTGATCACAACTGCATGCTTCTTCAAACCAACCATCTGTCTTAGGTGCTTGTTCAGTTTCTTCGGTTCCCTAATAAGTTCCGCATCTCCCGTGGCAAATTTCTCCATCGTCGGCGCTTGATTGATCTCCCGGGTTGCGTCCCCCCTCAAAATCAATGATTCCCTCTTTTTGAAGCCTCTCAACGTATTCATCAATCCACTCAAAATGGTTACATTTCTTCAGATTTTGAAAAAGAACACATGAATCCTAATTCCCAAATCGGTGGAAAAATTGAAAAATCTGCACAAATTATAGAAAATTAACCGATGGATAACTCAGATCTAACCGTTCCCGGCTCAGCCTTGCTCTCGCACTTCAGAAATTCTCGCCCAAAGTTCCCATTGTCCTCCTTGATTGTGACCAATCGCTTCAATGGCGCGGTGCGTGGCAGTCAGGACATCTTGTCATGGGCAATGCCCCGTACTTAGGCCATGAGGGGCGGGAAGCTGAACTAGCGGTCGACATAAATCGTCAGGCGACCGTAGTCGCACACCGTCACTGGAGAAGGAGACCCGAGAAAATGGGGGCGGCAGGGGGTCGGGCGGCGGCGGCGGGCAGGCACGGGCAAGCGGGCGTGAGAGATCTGAAGCTAGCTGTGCGAGTTGTGGGTCCCACAACAAGGTGGATCGACGCTGAGGTGGATAAGTTGTGGGTGTCGCTCAGCACACATAATCCAAACTTTTAACGACCTCAGCTAGCTCTTCAGGCTTGTGTCGCACGGGGGCTATTTTTTCCGCGAGAAACGTCATTCTGTAGCGATTCTTTCGAACGGTGTTGTGTTCAGTCCATTCCCAGAAAAAACGTCTCACATGAGCTATTTGCCCCTGGTTTTAGGACCTCCGCGCCCGGTGGATGAACAGACACGGCGCGATTACAACGCCATCCGTGCCGGCCAGGACGCCGTGACTTGCTCCACTGAACTCCTTCGAGCAGGACAGCCAGTGGGAGGTTGAGAGGTTACGTGTGGTTGCGGCTGCGATTGGGACTCGAGAGAGGACACAACCGTCATATACAATACATAGGTATACAGGCTTGGTTTTCACGATCCAGCAGCCTAATTAAATTGAATTATTACTTACCTAATGCCAAAATGCTAAACTACCCTTGAGTCTTGGGAGAGGGGGTTGTACCGGATCAAGTCATTAGATGATAAATACAAGACTTTATTTAAGATGGGAACGCTTGCCAAAATGACAAGATTTTTAATAACATTGTGTCTTCTATCATGAAGGTTTCTATCGGGCCACGGCTACTCTACGCATGGACTATTCTATAACGTACGGAGTTTCGTGACTTATTTTCGGAGGGGTGTACACGATTAGAGGACACATTAAGGGATATTTTCTTCTGACATGGATGCCTGCGTGATTTGCGGATCGATCCTCCATAGCTTGAGGCCGTTTATTTTGTTAGTGCATTATGTAATGATGGTCTACTTAATTTGTAGTCTAGTCATATGGATTGATTCGGCTAGGTCCATCCTAATATGCAGAAGCCAGTTGTAAATATTACTTTTAAATAATAAAAGTGGCCATTTAAAAATAAAAATCCCCAAAAAACATAGAGAACACGAATGAAGCGCAATGGGTCAAAAGTCAAAGCAGTAAAAGACACACATCGCTGGGTGTCACTTATATAGCACTCAATTACAATTAGCATGCGATCACTCTTTGGAGATTCCGTATCAGATTACTTTAAGCAAAGGAGGAGCAAAGGATCTTATGATGATGAAAAAGCTTGTGATACGGTTCACATCATATAATGATAAATTAATGTCACTCAAAAGAAGCATATTTCGTTGTAATTTACAGTTTCGGCCAGGAAACCAAAAAAATATAGAGAACACGGATGAAGAGTCGTCCTTGAAGCGCAATGGGTCAAAAGTTAAAACAGTAAAATCGTTGTGTGTCACATATTATATACCACTCAAATCACTACGGGAGAGAGGTTCTTTGCCGTGTGAGTGTTCCCACACGGCAAAGGCGCCTCGGAACACGGCAAAGGTTTTGCCGTGTGTATACACACGGCAAATGCCACACGGTAACGTTCGTCACGGCAAAGGCCTTTTGCCGTGTGTCGTTGCGTTCGGAACACGGCAAAGCCTTTGCCGTGTGTTTTCTGTGTAAACACGGCAAAGTAAAGTAGTTGACGGTTCCATTCGTCTGACGCAGCTAACGGATCTTTGCCGTGTTTGTTCTTTGCCATGTGCAATGTGTCTTTTTCGTGTGTCTCTTCTTTGCCGTGTGTCTTTCCTGTGCTGTGTACAATTCTTTGCCGTGTGCCCTTTTCTTTATCGTGTGTCGTTTCTTTGCCGTGTTCCTGATGCTTGCCGTGTGTCGCTTCTTTGCCGTGTGCCAGTCAGGGGTGACACATGGCAACGTGTCCACCTTTGGCGTGTGTCTGCTGCACATTGCACATGGCAAAGGCCCTGTGACAATGCCCAGCAACACACAAGTGTCTTACACGTGGCTCCTTTGTCGTGTGTATACACACGGAAAAGGAGCTCTCGTTTTTCAATTTTTTTCTGTTTTCATTCATTTCTTGCAATTCAAAACATAGAATATATATATGATCATACAAATCATCAACAACAATAATATAATAATCAACAACAACAATATAATCATCACCAACAATAATAAGATCATCACCAACACCAAAATGCATCACCAACACTACCAAATATCATCACAAGCTCAAGACAAGTATCACATCATCACCACGAAAGCAAGAAAGTTCACAAATATTACAAGTGTCAAATGGTAGTGTTTATTCTTGCCACAAGCTCATGCCACAAGTGTCAAATACTACCAAGTGCATAACCAACAACTTACAAGACCTAAACTACACAAATATTACAAGATCATCACTGTCGAGTGCTCCACACAAGCTCATGCTCCATCGTGAGATCCTACAAGTTCAAGACAAGTATATCAATATGACAAGTAAAATCATTAATATGTACAAGTTTCTAAGCAAGTTGATGGCAATGGCAATTACATGGGATTTTGATGAGTCTCATGGAAAATTACATCAATATGACAAGTAAATCACGAATATCTATAAATCCCATGGCAAGGCTAAAATTTGTATAAGTGACATGGCAAGGCTAAAATTTCTACAAGTGGCATAGCATGGCTAAAATTTTGACAATGGCATAGAATTATCTACAAGTGTCATGGAATTGCTAAATTTTCTATAAGTATCATATCATGGCAAGGCTAAATTTCCTACAAGTGTCATGGAATTGCTAAATTTTCTATAAGTATTATGGCAAGGCTAAAATTTCTACAAGTGTCATAGCATGGCTAAAATTTCTACAAATGCGATGGCATGGCTAAATTTGACAAGTATAAGAAAAAAACCTGGAGGACTCTGATTCAGCCTCCAGAGGACCGACGGATTGTTGACGGTGAAAGACGACGACACCTGGTTGTTCGATACACCCGCGGACCCACCAGGCGGGGCATCGCATTATCCATCTGTAGCATGGGTAATTGTGAGCATTAGAGAATAAGGCAAGATTGAAAATTGCGAGCATTGGACAATAAGACACTTAATCACTTACCCACGAGAAGGCGAAAGGAGGAGTAAGAAGAGTCCCTGGTTGAGAATTGATGAGCATTTACTGTGTCATCCACCGCATCATCTGCCCCTGTTGCTCCAGCATCCCCTGCTGATGGGCCATCTACTGATCCAACGGCTGCTGCCGCTGCTCGGCCGCCTCTTTGCGTGCCCTATCAGCGGCCATCTCCTCCTATGTCATGTCGCCACGATGTGATGAACATTGCAACGCAAAACATGTAGTAAAACATAGATGACCGAGGAAGAACATACCCGTAACTAGTCGAGAGCTACAACCAAAGGCCGTGGGCGGGTCTCTATAGCAGGCTGGTCGCTCGTCCTACCACGTCGGGCATTGCGCATAGATGGAATGGTCCTAGGTCAACGGACCCGTGACCGATCCATAGGCGACCATTCTTCTGGCCTTCTCCCGCCAGCACGGCGACCTCGGGGTTGAAGGGGGCGGTCTCAGGGTTGGAATCTTTGCCATGCACCCCCTTGTACTTCTCAGGGTACTTCTCACCCCGGAGCTTGGCTCCCTCGTTCATCCTGATGACCCACAAGTATAGGGGGTGTATTACAGTACTTTCGATAAATAGGAGTGTCGATCCCAACAAAGAGAAGAAGGTGTTGACTAGTGGTATGGAGCAGGAAATCTCTGTAACTACTTAGCAAACATATTTTTAGTGCTTTTCTGATAAAGCAACAAAACAAAGTGCAAGTAATAAAGACAACGAGCAAACGTAGCAAGTGGCCCAATCCTTTCTTGGCAAAGGACAAGCCGGTAGAAATACTTAAAACGACCAAACGTTCTCGAGGACACATGGGAATTATGTCAAGTGCTTTCGCTTCAAATAGCTGAGTACCATTCTTTGGTGTTGTAAGTGTTGTGTGGGTGAACATGTGCTAACATACCGACCTTACTTGGACTAATACATACTTGTGATTAAACCCCCTGCAAGCATCCGCAACTACAGGAAAGTAATTAAGATATAAACCTAACCACAGCCTTAAACGCAGAGATCCTACACTCCCTTGTGCAAAGGTGTCCTAACGGGGGTTCAGGTTTCTGTCACTCCGGCAACCCCACAATTAGTAGCCAAATACACAATGCATTCCTCTAGGCCCATAAATGGTGAAGTATCATGTAGTCGATATTCACATGACACCACTAGAAGAATAGCACCACAACTTAAATAATAAACCATTGAATAATAACTCAACACAAATCCACTACTAAAAACATGACTTCTCCCATGTCCTCAAGAACTAAACGAACTACTCACAAGACATCGTATGGATCAAGATCAAAGATGATATGGTGATGGATAACAATCTGAACATAAAAAATAATCCAATGGTTCCACTCACAAGCAACAACTACAATAGTAATCAACACCGGGAAAGTCCCCCCTAAGAACTATGCAAGTATTCAACACGATTGTTACAGCGGGATGGAGTAATGATGATGGTGCTGGTGGAGATGATGGTGTGGATGATGATGATGATCCAGATGAAGCCTAGCTTGACGATGGTGTTGATGGCGATGATCTCCCCTCTCTGGGAAGGAATTTCCCTGACAGAAATCTGTCTGCCGGAGAGATCTTTCTCTCTCTGTGTTTTCTGCCCCGCAGAGGCGGCCAAAATCTTTTTGTGGTTGCTCCCCAAGTATTAGGGTTCCGAGAGGAAGTTATAGGCAAGAGGGCGGAGTCGGAGGCCGGCCAGGTGGGCCACACCTGCCCTAGGCGCGACGCAGGGGGGACCCGCGCCTAGGGGGTGTGGGCCCTCTGCGGCCCATCTGCGCCTCCCCTTCTGGCTTCCTTCGTCTTCTGGTAAAATATAATTTCCCAGTATTTTTCTGGCATTTTTATGATCTTTGTGAAATTGCATCAAAACACCTCTTTTTCCATCAGAATCCTGACTCCGGCAGTTCATCCTCCAAGAATCACCCAACATGCAAAAAGAGAGGAAACGACATAAGTAACACCTCACAATAAGACATATATCAATGAATAGAGGCAAATTATGACATAGAATGGTGATGCAAATTGGACATATCAACTCCACCAAGCTTAGACCTTCGCTTGTCCCCAAGCGAAAACTGAGCTCAGTAAACATGTCCACAAGTTTATGGAGTGAAGTGTCGATAAAATAATACGGACAAGAAGCATCACACTTACCATTACACAACTCATAGAAGAAAACAACTCATCATTATATAACTTAGCTTGCAACAAGTACAGGAGTCACAATAGAGATGCATAAAGATAAATCATAATTGGAATTGGCAAACTTTGTTCTTGGTCAGAGAACAGCTGGCAAACAGTTCCACAATTATTTTTTTGTAGAAGTCTTCAAAACAGGAGCACTCTTTGCTCAAAAAGGTTTTTCAAAATGAAGGCTTTCAAAGTAATACTCAATATATAAGAGTTCTATGCAAACAAGGAAGATAAAGAACATGATTGAATAAATCACCATATGAATGCTTGAAACACAACAACTCAAATGCTTGCTGGAGATAGAGAGGAAGTAGGTTTACTGACTCATCTTGGAAATAGAAGAAAGGTCCCTTCATAGAGGTAAGCAGGGATTTCAAGTCATAAAGAGATTCCAAAATATTATGGTACTTACTAGGTTTGAGCCCTCATTGCCCCTATCATAGGCATCTTGAGATGATTAAGGTTAAAGTGAACAAGGATGGAGTATATTGATACATCCAATTTGCATCACCATTATATATCATAATTTGCCTCTATTCATTGATATATGTCTTATTATGAGGTATTACTTATGTCTTTTCACTGTTTATGCATGTTGGATGATTCTTGGGGGATGAACTGCCGGACACTAGATTTTGTTGGAAAAAGAGGTGTTTTGATGCATTTTCGCGAAGATAAAAAAAATACCAGAAAAATATGGGAAAAATATATTTGTACAGAAGATAGAGGAACCTAGAAGGGGAGTCGAAGAAGGGCCACAGGGGGCCCACCCCCCCCCTAGGCGCGGGTCCCCCCTCGGCCGTGCCTAGGGCAGGTGTGGCCCACCTTCTTGGCTCCCGACTCCGCCCTCTCGCATATATCTTCCCTACGAAACCCTAACACCAGGAGAGCAAACACAGATAGATTTCCGCCGCTCTGCGGGGCGAAAAACACCAAGAGAGAAAGATCTCTCTGGCAGACTGATTTCTACCGGGGAAATTCCTTCCCGGAGAGGGGAGATCATCGCCATCAACACCATCATCAAGCTAGGCTTCATCAGGATCATCATCATCATCAACACCATCATCTCCACCAGCACCATCATCATTACTCCATCCCGCTATAATAATTGTGTTGGATATTTCTTTAGTTCTTAGGGGAAACTTTCCTGGTGTGGATTACTATTGTAGTTGATGCTTGTGAGTGGAACCATTGGATTATTGTTCAGATTGTTATCCATTAGCATATCATCTTTGATTTTGATCCATATGATGTCTCATGAGTAGTTCGTTTAGTTCTTGAGGACATGGGAGAAGTCATGTTGTTAGTAGTGGATTTGTGTTGAGTCATTATTCAATGGTTTAGTATTTAAGTTGTGGTGCTATTCTTCTAGTGGTGTCATGTGAATGTCGACTACATGATACTTCACCATTTATGGGCCTAGGGTAATGCATTGTGTATTTGGCTACTAATTGTGGGGTTGCCGGAGTGATAGAAACCTGAACCCCCGTTAGGACACCTTTGCACAAGGGAGCATAGGATCTCAGAGTTTAAGGCTGTGGTTAGATTTATATCTTAATTACTTTCCTGTAGTTGCGGATGCTTGCAGGGGTTTTAATAATAAGTATGTATTAGTCCAAGTAAGGTCAGTATGTTAGCACAGGTTCACCCACACAACACTTACAACACCAAAGAAGAGTGCTCAGCTATTTGAAGCGAAAGCACTTGACATAATTCCCATGTGTCCTCGAGAACGTTTGGTCCTTATAAGTATTTCCACCGGCTTGTCCTTTGATAAGAAAGGATTGGGCCACTTGCTCATTGTCTTTATTACTTGCACTTTGTTTTGTTGCTTTATCAGAAAACCCCTAAAACTCTGTTTGCTAAGTATTTACAGAGAGTTCCTGCTCCATACCACTACCCAACACCTTCTGCTCCTTGTTGGGATTAACACTCCTATTTATCGAAAGTATAGCGATACACCCCCTATACTTGTGGTTCATCATATATGCTTGACGAAATATAAGTTGGCAATCTCGTGTCCCTTGAATATGAGGGCCACACCTCATGCTACTCAACTTCAGTTACCGGTAAGTTCTTGTCATTGTAAGTACATGCGTATCATAGAGAACCGCCAACGGGGTACCCCTTGCACATGGTACATGAGCTATCCCATAACCAAAATGACAAGGCAAGCAGACAGTGAGCATCTCAGCGATCTCTTTATTTACTATTTGCATAGATTTTTATTGAGGATGCTTCACAGATTGCTCACTATGGTGATGCTGCAAGTTTCCACCATGATTAGGCATGGGTTAGGCTAGCGGCCCAGGCGTTTCTCTAACACAAAATACATAATTCCATGGATTTACAAGCTCCCTTTTTATTTCACACCGGTGACATCCACATACAAAAGAGCACGATATCAACTGTGTACAAAGTACAAGTGCAATGTTGAATGCGTTCCCCGTGACAGCACGGTTCTGCTAATCCTAACGTATAGATGCAAGCATATACAAATTCGATGATACAATGGTTCAAGTCCATTAGGGGCAAGAAAATAAGGTGTGCCATCAAGTTCGTGAGAGCTTTACTAACTAGTTTTCACATAACAAAATACTTTTTAATTCAAAAGATAGATGAAGCTTGAGAATTTGCTTGGAATAGCAATAATGCTAATAGTTAGATATGGTGGACACAAATGGCACAGGTTTTGGTTCAAAGGGATTGGAAACATGAGAAGTATGCCTTCTCAAAACAGGTTTTTGGCTAGCAAGGCTGGGTAGCAAGCAAAAGAGTTGAAAGAAACAAGCAAACATACAAGTGATAAAGCAAAACATGCAATCTTCCTTGACGACACAAACGATCTTAAATAAATAATACTAAGCTTATGAGCCAATCAAGAAAGAAAATACATGATACAAAATACCTGTAAGATTTTTCTCTTTTCCTTTCAAACCTCAAAAAGTGTTGCTACCAACTAGAGCTCAGTTTGCCAAAACCAATTTAGATTTACTTGATGCCCCCAAAGTGTTGCCAATACTGATCAACAAGATCAATCATATAATAGAGATTGCAAACTAAAATAAGAAGTGCAAAAATTAAAATATGAGACTTCTCATTAATATTCAATAAAGGCACTCACACCAAGGGATACATAGATAATCAACTAAAGGAAAGATACTTCCACATGCAAACCAACCTATAAGATAACTCCTCTACCAAAGATATGAATCCACTAAAAAGTTAAAAGATAAAAGATGATGATGGTGATACCATGGCACTCCCCCAAGCTTGGAACAAGCCAAGGGGATGCCAAACCTGATGATGAATTACTCCTTCGGTGGTTGTGTTCTCTCGTTTAGGGTAAGAAAACCCTCCAGCATCTTACGAAGCCTGTTGTTCTCCTCTTGAAGTATATCCTCTTTTATCCTCAAAGCACGGTACTTGTCACAAAACTCATCAGTGGTTCGAAGGGCTTCCACTGCCTCAGGGCAGGATCTGAAGTCTGGAACGGTGGCTATAATCTCATGCATGTTACGAGAAAAAGCACGTCCAGTGTTAATTGCTCCTACAAAAGTAGGTTTCCTTGCCCTTGACCCTGCGGCGGTTTGTTCCTCCATCTTCACTTCCTCCTAGACGCTCCACTTCATGTCTTCGTACCTCGCAGCGATCCTTTCTTCTTCCACGGGCTTCTTTCATTTATCGTTGGCAGATACCATGGTGCTCTAAACTTGAGAAGATTTCCTGACAGAAACAGATCGAAATGAAAACACGACGAGAACACGATGCACGAACCTCAGGGGATCCGGGGGTTATATATTACGAATTTTCAATGCATAAGGAAGGTACTGGTATAAACACGAGGCGGAGACAGAGCTCGGGGGGCTCAGACCCCTCTAGGCATGGCCAGCTAGGGCCCGCGCCTGGGGTGGGTGCGGCTACCCCGGCCTTCGTTTCCTCCTCTGTTCCGACTCGTAATCCGTATGTATTAAAAACATCAAAAATATAAAAAGATTGGGGTTTCACGAACCTTCTGTTTTCACCACTTTTACCTATTCAAAGACAGATTCTGCAGATTCTGGTGTTTCTTTGCTGA
The DNA here is from genome assembly GCA_023614405.1 of Avena insularis. Classification (NCBI taxonomy): domain Eukaryota; kingdom Viridiplantae; phylum Streptophyta; class Magnoliopsida; order Poales; family Poaceae; genus Avena; species Avena insularis. The sequence continues at coordinate 410,272,467 of CM042691.1, forward strand.
TAAATTCTTCCGGGGTCACCATTTTGAGAGTAGTTTCCTTGCAAAAAATCTGAGACGAGACCTATACAAAAGAACTTTCTCACCATCATGGAACTCCCTTTTGAGAATTCTCCTATGATGCCATCTTTTTACTTTTTCCTTAAAGAGTTTAGCATTTTCATAAGCTTCACTTCTCCACTCGTCTAAGGTACTCAAGCCAAGCAATCTTTTCTCACCAGCAAGTTTAAAATCTCTATTCAATCCTTTCACTGCCCAATAAGCTTTGTGTTCTAATTCTAAGGGCAAGTGACAAGCTTTACCATAGACCATTTTGTAAGGAGACATCCCCATAAGATTTTATTAGAGGTTCTATAAGCCCATAAAGCGTCATTTTAACCCAATTTTTCCTAGATCTATTAACAGTCTTCTGCAAGATGGATTTAATTTTCCTATTGGAAAGTTCCACTTGCCCACTGGTTTGGGGGTGATAAGCTGAAGCAATTTTATGGTTAACATCATATTTAGCAAGAGTTTTCCTAAAACCACCATGGATAAAATGAGAGCATCCATCAGTCATGAGATATCTAGGCACATCAAACCTAGGAAAAATAACATCTTTAAGCATTTTTAAAGAGGTCTTACCATTAGCACTATTTGTAGGTATGGCTTCTACCCACTTTGTAACATAGTCAACAACAACAAGAATATGAGTATACCCTTTTGAAGGAGGAAAGGGACCCATAAAGTCAAATCCCCAACAATCAAAAGGTTCAATAACAAGAGAATAATTCATATACATCTCATTGCGTCTAGAAATGTTACCAACTCTTTGACATTCATCACAAGATAAGACAAACTTCCTTGCATCATTGAAAAGGTTAGGCCAATAAAATCCAGATTGTAAAACTTTTTGTGCAGTCCTATCCCCAGCATGATGTCCTCCATAAGCACTGTCGTGACATTTTCTCAATATCTCTTGTTGTTCAAATTCTGGAACACATCTTCGCATAATACCATCTACTCCTTTATATAAGTGTGGGTCATCCCAAAAGTAATGCCTTAGATCATAAAAGAATTTTCTTCTTTGCTGGGCTGTAAAGGTTGGAGGCAAATACTTGGAAACAATAAAGTTAGCATAATCAACATACCAAGGACTCTCATGCGGACTTAACGTTATTGCAGCTAACTACTCATTTGGAAAACTATCATTAACAGGCAAAGGGTCAAAAGAATGTTTTCCAAATGAGATAAATTGTCAGGAACAGGATTTTCAACACCCTTCCTATCTACAATATGCAGATCAAACTCTTGTAAAAGTAACACCCATCTAATAAGCCTAGGATTAGCGTCTTACTTTGTCATAAGGTACTTGATAGCAGCATGACCAGTATGAATAGTAACCTTTGAATCAACAATATAAGGTCTAAACTTATCACAAGCAAAGATTACAACTAAGAACACTTTTTCAGTAGTAGCATAATTCTTTTGAGCAGCATCTAGAGTCTTGCTAGCATAATGAATAACATTCAACTTCTTATCAACACGTTGCCCAAGGACAGCACCCATAGCAAAATCACTAGCATCACACATAATTTCAAAAAGGTAAACTCCAATCAGGTGGTTGAACAAAAGGAGCAGTAGTCAAAGCTTTCTTCAAAGTTTCAAAAGCTTCCTTAGAATCATCATAAAAAACAATAGGTACATCTTTTTGAAGAAGATTAGTAAGGGGCTTTGAAATTTTGGAGAAATCTTTAATAAACCTCCTATAGAAACCAGCATGACCAAGGATACTACGAATACCTTTAACATCTCTAAGACAAGGCATCTTCTCAATTACTTCAATTTTGGCTCTGTCAACTTCGATGCCTCTTTCAGAAATTTTGTGTCCAAGAACAATCCCTTCATTAACCATGAAATGGCATTTCTCCCAATTAATAACAAGGTTAGTTTCTTCACATCTCTACAAAAATTCATCAAGGTTGTGCAAACAGTTATAAAAAGAAGTTCCAAAAAAATCGTCCATGAAAACCTCCACAATTTATTTGCAAAAACCATGAAAGATAGCAGACATACAGCTCTGAAAGGTAGCAGGAGCATTACATAAACCAAAAGGCATACGCCTATAAGCATCAGTGCCATAAGGACAAGTGAAAGTGGTTTTCTCTTGGTCTTTCGCTTTCATGGCAATTTGAGAGAACCCAGAATAACCATCAAGAAAACAAAAGTGGGTCTTTTTAGACAATCTCTCAAGCATTTGATCAATAAAGGGCAAAGGATAATGATCTTTCTTAGTAACTTTATTAACCTTTCTAAAATCAATGCACATCCTATACCCAACTACTACTCTTTGGGGTATAAGCTCATTATTTTCATTAGGCACAACGGTAATTTCCCCTTTATTTGGAATACAATGAACAGGGCTAACCCATTGACTATCAGCAATAGGGTAAATAATACCAGCATCAAGGAGTTTTAATACCTCATTTCTTACCACATCCTTCATCTTAAGATTTAAACGGCGTTGGTGCTCAACAACTGGTTTTGCATCAGGTTTTATATTAATAGCATGCTGACATATAGTAGGAGAAATTCCATTTAAATCATCAAGAGTATAGTCCATAGCTCCTTGGTGTTCCTTCAGTATCTCCAATAACCTCTCTTCTTCCTTTCCTGAAAGTTTAGAGCTAATAATAACAGGATAAACTTTCTTATCATCAAGATAAGCATATTTAAGATCATCAGGTAAAGGTTTTAATTCGAAAACAGGGTCCCCTTTAGGTGGTAGCGTGGTACCCAAATCTTCCACAGGTAGATTATGCTTAAGTAGCTCAGGCCGACAAAGAAAAACCTCGTCAATCTCATTTCTTTCCTTCATGAAGACATCGCTTTCATGTTCTTCCATAAACTGCTGCAAGGCATTGTTAGGAGCAAGAGAAATGGTAGAAAGTTGTTCAACCCTGAAATCCTCATTAGGCAGTTCATTTTCATAAGGAGTTTTAGCAAATTTGGAAAAATTAAACTCATAAGACTCTCCATCAAACTTAGTTAAAACGTTTTCCTTCCTGCAATCTATGATAGCCCCACAAGTATTCAAAAAGGGTCTACCAGAGATAATAGGATAGGTTTTACTAGCTTCTTTACCAAATACTAGAAAATCAGTAGGATATTTAATCTTACCACAAAGAACCTGCACATCTCTTACTATGCCAATGGGACAGACTGTCTCTCTATTAGCAAGGTGAATAACCACATCAATGTCCTCAAGCTCACAAGGACCAATTTCATGCATAATTTTCCTGTAAAGCTCATAAGGAATATCACTAGAGCTAGCACCAATATCACACAAACCATAATAGCTATGATCACCAATTCTAACAGAAAGCACAGGGACACTAGCTTTTTTAGGATGAGATACAATATTAGAAGCGTCTTCACAGAAGACAATGTGCTCATCCTCTATATTTTTAGTGACACGATCTTTCATAATAGCTACCACATGTTCAATATTAATTTTCTCATCGGGTTTCACAGTTTTCTTTGTACTTTTGCTAACCAAAATAGCTATGATAGAATGTTCCTTTACCTTAGCAGAAAAAGGGACTTTCTCAACATAAGGTTTAGGCAAAATAGGATCAATAGTACAAACCTCTAAGCTAGCAGGAACATGAGTAACAATGTCTTTAAAAGGAGCATGGTACTTGTCCCACTCCTTTTTAGGAATCTCTATATAGGAGGAAAAGGCATCAAAACATTTCGCAAGAACTTGAGAGTCAAGACCATGCTCATTACTAATATCACGGAAGTTATCAGTTTTCATAAAAGATTTAATGCATTCATGATCATAGTTTATACCTGACTTTTTTCCTTTGTCATTCTCCCAAGCTTCAGTTTTCTCTTAAATACGGTCTAGGAGATCTCATTTAGCTTCTTCCTTCATACGTGTGAATGATCCAACACAGGAAACATATACCAAATCTTTATCATAAAGAGAAAGCCTAGTATAAAAGTTATTGATAAAGATATTGCTAGGGAGCTCATGAATAGGAAATTTAAACATTAGTAACTTCAATCTCCCCCAAGCTTAATATAGTGGTGGACAACTAGTCCCGGGCCATGTTCTTTATTTGTAGTTTGCCGTCATCACTTTCTTTGCCGTGTGCTTCCTGTTGTAGACACGGCAAAGATAGTCTTTGCCGTGTTCCGAGCCTTTTGGCACACGGCAAAGTGCGGGGGCAACGGCGGCGAACATTTTTCCGATAGTGAATACAATCAGCGGTGGAGCTAGCTTAGTGCGATCACTCTTTGCAGATTCATCAGTTTCAGATTACTTTAAGCAAAGGAGGAGCAAAGGATGATGTGATGATGAAAAAGCTTCTGCATGAATATATACCATTCCCATCGTATAATAATAAATTAATGTCATTGGAAAATAAAGAAGCATATCACGTTGTGATATATACAGTTTTGGCCAACTTCATTAGAAGGCACTACAACATCGGCCAATGCAAAACGTACAGCGCCGGCCATGACCACGGTAATGGTGCGGCAACACGTCCTCCTTCTCCTCCTCCTTCTCCTTGTAGCCGCTGAACAAGCTGAGCAGCAGCAGCAGCCACCCATCACGCTTCCGGGGTGTCCGGACAGGTGCGGCGACACGCCGATCCCCTTCCCGTTCGGCACCAAGCCCGGCTGCTTCCTCGACGGCTTCGAGATCACTTGCAACAACACCTACCACCCTCACCGCGCCTTCCTCGCCTTGGCCGGCTCATCCCAGCACATTTCCGAGATATACTACAAGGTAGGGTTGTACAATTCGGTGAAGAAGGTAAACCATGAGAACACGGGCATTGAGCTTATGGACATATCGGTGGCCAACGGGTCGGTGCGTGCGTACGGCCTCGTCTCGTCCCTCTGCAATGTGAACATCAGCGACTACCTGGCCAAGTGCCAGAACATCGCGCTGGGCGAGCGGAGCCCGTTCCTGCTGTCGGTGGCGCGCAACGTGCTGGTGGGCGTTGGGTGGAGGGTGGAGCCCAGGATCATGAGCTACCTGTGGTCAGCACACCATAACACCAGCTACGAGTTCTCGCTCGCCTGCCTCTCCAACCTCATCGGCATGCCCAGCTTCCTGCAGCTGGCCACCAACGGGTCCTGCACCAGCAGGGGATGCTGCCAGGCCGCGCTGCCGGAGAAGGCCCCGCTCACCGACTTCCGCATATGGTTCAACTTCTACGACGACCCCATGTGGCTCACCAACCCGTGCTCCTACGCCATGGTGGTGGAGACCGGCTGGTACAACTTCTCCACGCCTGACATATACGGCGTCCAGGTCTTGCCTAGGAGGTACCCGAGGGGTGTCCCCTTCATCCTAGACTTCTCCATCCGGGACAAGGACGGCGCCGGAGCGTGTCCGGCGGAAGGCCAGCCGCCGCCTCCGGGCTATGCCTGCGTCAGCGGCAATAGCTACTGTGCCAACACCACTGGTGCTGCTGGTGCTAGCCATGGCTATGTCTGCAGGTGCTTGGACAATTACGATGGTAACCCTTACATTGCAAATGGATGCCAAGGTACTACGGACACACTCAAGCTAGCCTTAATTAATTGCTACTACTGGAGTACTACTGATGTTTGTACTTGAGATCGATTTCGTAACATTATCTTCTGTTGATTTATTTTTCAGACATCGACGAGTGCAAGTTCCGCGATAAGTATCCTTGCTCCACTGACGGGATCTGCAAGAACAAGCTAGGAGGTTACGACTGTCCATGTAAACCCGGAATGAAAGGTGACGGCATAAAAGGAACGTGCACCGATAAGTTCCCCCTAGTAGCAAAGGTGATTATCGGTAAGCACAAAGCAAACGCACACCACATTAAATAATTATTACAACATCACCCATTATTGTAGCTAGTGGATGGTTTCAATCTAGCTTTTGTTGGGTTTGTCCCTCTTAATTTTCCACTGCTTTTAGCTCCTACATTATGGTTATAGTACTCCCAATATCCTAAAATATAAGTGACTTCTCACTTTGTCTAGATAACTATGAACCTAGTCACAAAATATGTCTTGATACATACTAATCTAGAAAAATTTATTGACTCACTTATTTTGGGGCGGAAAAAGTAAATAAAGAATTTACTTACACGAGTATTGTTGATCACAATGTCCATTTCCAAATAATAATAATCTAGCAAACGAAAAGGTGGAAGGGGTGGGGCCGCAGTTTATGTTTGGGGGAAGATAGAAGCTAGCAGTATGAGTCACGTGTGTGAACCAGAAGGAACAAACTTCCCATGTTTCACCTGATGATATATAGTCATGTATTGCTACTGACCCATAAAGATCATATGGTTCAAAAAAAACATCTATGCTATGGCATTGAAAAATTCAAATTTAATAGTTTTTTCTTTCCTTTGTATATATTCTAGTCTGCAGATAGAATAAGTTGTTGAAGGTTTTTGTGATATGAAATCGGATATTTTGTTTTCCATCCATGTAGGTGGAATTGCTGGTATTTTTGTCGTGGCAGCTCTATTATTTCTTATTCTTCTCCACAAAGAGAAACAAAAGACAATAGAGTTCTATAAGAAGAACGGCGGGCTTACATTAGAGAAGGCAAAAATCATTAAACTTTTCAAAAAGGAGGATCTCGATCCAATTTTAAAGAGTAGAAATTTCATTGGAAAAGGTGGCTTTGGAAAAGTTTACAAGGGCCTTCTGGGTAATGAAGAAGTCGCGGTGAAGAAGCCAATTAGTGGTAGCATCCTAGAGAATGAGCAGTTTGCAAATGAAGTCATCATTCAATCTCAAGTCATCCACAAGAACATTGTTAGGCTCATCGGTTGTTGCCTAGAAGTTGACATCCCAATGCTCGTCTATGAGTTTCTCTGCAATGGTAGCCTCGAACAGATTCTTCATGGAAACAACAAGGTGCCTCTCACCTTGTGTAGACGTTTAAGTATTGCTGCAGAATCAGCAGATGGTCTAGCATACATTCACTCAAAAACAAATACCAAAATCCTACATGGTGATGTTAAACCAGCAAATATACTCCTGGATAGCAACTTTGTGCCAAAGATATCAGACTTTGGGATATCAAGATTGATTGCGAGAGACAAACAACACACTGGATCTGTCATTGGTGACATGAGTTATGTGGATCCAGTATATTTACAAACGGGTCTACTAACCGAAAAAAGTGATGTCTACAGTTTTGGAGTTGTCATCTTGGAACTTATTAGTAGGAAGAAATCCAAACATTCTGATGGCAGTAGCTTGGTAAACAATTTCCTCGAAGCTCACAAAAATGAAAAGAAAGGAACTGAGTTGTTTGACAATGAAATTGCAGTTGCAGGAGATATGGAGATTCTGGATAGTTTGGTGGTGATCGCCGTGGAATGTCTTAACCTTGATGTGGACAAACGACCATCGATGATAGAGGTAGCAGAACGCCTTCTCATATTGAGTCGATCCCGTAAGTTGTAATTTACTTGTTTGTGTATTCTACTTTGAGCAACATATGTGCATGTCGGTCAAATACGACATATGGCTATGGATATTGAAACATTTTTATTATATTGTTATCGTGTACAAAACATAATCCTTCTATGTAAGTAGGGGAGGAGATGGTTCCGTATGGTTACAAGAGAATTTGTAATATAAATCATCGAGAGATCATGTATTCTATTTTACCAAATGTTGTGCTAGTTAAATAAAGTCTTATGTGATTGATAGTATTTGAATGTGTTGGGTCATGTCACTCCACATGGAGGTGTGTTGGCAGCCCAACATCAACCTGTGAAAGTCCAACACGTTTCAACCGTTGATCGAGGTTCGCATCCAATGGCGGAGGTGCTCCTTAGAAGAGGAGTAGAAAGAAAACCCTAACCACCCTTGATGGTTGTGTGACTCAATCATTGTGTCAGAAGCTCTGTGAGAGTGTGAGCTGAGCAACAGAGAGGGTGAGAGAACACACAAGAACACCACAACCTAGTGAGAAGAGAGGAAGAAGAATGAGAGGTGATTTCTATCGAGATTTCTGAGATCTGACCGGTATGTCTTCAACCTAGTGTTTTGACGCTCAAACGTGCTTGGATTGTCTCCAAACTTGGTGAGATTGTTCCTTTCTTTGAGTAGTTCGATCCGGTTAGCTGGTTTGATATTTGGGTCAATGTAGCATCAGATTTGGAAGCGGTTTATTCAGTTTGGACTGCTGCAGTTTCAGCACATAGCAATTTTGGTAGACAAACAGTTTGGGCAGACAAACGGTGTCCAATTAACATGAAATTTGGTGTGTATGTTGGGTACTCGTATTTCATCTTGTATACCAAATTTGGTGTTGATTGGTCTGCGATTTAAGAGAAGTTTGTTGATTACCGAAGTGGACAAAAACTGGGATACTCTGCTTTTCTGTAATCTTTCTCTCAAGTGGTTGTTGTTGTTGCCGATTGGCAACATGCTGACTGTGTTTTATATCTCTAAATGTTTTAGAGAAGACTCTGTACCCAGGTTTCTCATAGTGAATCTCGTGTGGACCGGTTGGTCCATACCCGTGGTTTTTTCCTCCTCACCTTGAGGAGGTTTTTCCACATAAATCCTTGTCACCTGTGCATGTCCTCATTGTTTTATTTCCGCTGCATATCTGTTGATTGAAGCTATCCGCATAGTTCATTGTAAACAGCGGGGGTTGTGTATCTTTCCCAAAAAAAGTGGTATCAGAGCTGAGGTTCAGTTTGTATTCAGTTTCAGAGCAAATTTCCTAGATTTCACTTGGGCGAAATTCTTTTCTTTCGCAAAAGATACGCAGCATAATGCTTTATCCAAATGGTATTCCTTGTCGAAACCACGACTGCAAAGGTTTGGTTTGGGCTGATTGCATTTTCTTGTAGTGAAGGATGGAAGTGAATACCAACATAATGATTTTTTGAATTGTACAAATTATCAACCTTGGAAGACCAAGATGGACTTTTTTTCGAGAAGGGGATGTACCCAGCCTCTGCATCGATCGATGCACACAGCCTTTTATTAAAAATTCAAACTCCAAAAATATTACAAATCACTGATCGCTTAAGATCGACACCAAAATCAACCAGCAAAAAGAGCGACTAAACATCATAATCCAATCTATCAGAATGCATCCAAGCAGACTGGCTGAAGATGTTCCTAGCGACCATCAGGAGACGGCTGCACCCAGTAGCCATAATATCTCGCTGGTCTGGTGTAGATAGGAATGCCCAAAGTTGCACCCAATATGCCACCATGTGAATAACCTGCATAAGATTAATCTTTTTGGATTTGTTGAATATAATATCATTCCTGCGTCTCCAAATAGACCAACATAAGGCTAAAGCACCAATGCGAATCCTAGCCATAGATGACTTATCAAAACTATGTAACCAATTACCAAATATGTTCGCAATATCAGTCGGAGGGGGTAAATCATAAGAAAAATAGATAATTCGCCATAAAAGGCAAGCAAAAGGGCAAGATATAAATAAGTGTTCTATGGTTTCATGTGACCCAAAAAACAACACTTCGTATATCCTACCCAATTTCTTTTAACCAGATCATTCTTTGTGATCAAAAACTTATTATTAAGAAACCGCATAATTTTTTTGATTTTGAGACGAGTTTTTATTTTCCAAAGGTATTTCCGAAAAAAGACAGTATGATCATTCATAAGGTATCCGCATACATGGATTTAACTGAGAACACCCCGAATGATGTAAAGTTCCATACAAACTTATCATGGTCATCCGACAGCTGAACCATCATGAGCCTTTCGCATAAGTGTAACCAATCATCCCACTTATTACCAACAAGTACTCTTCTGAAACCAATGTTTAGGGGTATTTGAGATAGTACTTGTGCAACCGTCATGTTTTTTCTGCTGCACAATATTATACAATGGTCGATATTTTTGTGCTAAGGGAGTATTTCCCAACCATGTGTCCTCCCAAAACCTAGTACATGAACCATCCCCTACATTGAAATGGCCTCTGACAAAGAACTCATTCTTCACCTTCATAAGTCCCATCCAAAAAGGAGAATCGGTCGGTTTTGCTTGGGCTCCAGACAAGGTTTTTTGACTAAGATATTTGTTATGTAGCAATTCTTGCCACACCCCTTCTTCAGACAAAATTTTAGAAAGCCCTTTTCTTATTAAACATTTATTTTTAAACTCCAAGACCTCAATTCCTAGACCTCTCTGATCTTTTAGTCTACAAATGATAGTCCATTTCCTTAATCTATATTTTATTTTTATTTTCATCACTTTGCCAGAAAAAGCGGGACCTATAAAAATCCAAACGTTTCCTTACCCTCTTAGGAATTTCCAGAAAAGATAGAATAAAAATAGGTAAACTTGTCAAAAAAAGAATTGATTACGACTAAACGATCACCATATGATAATAACTTGCCCTTCCAGCAACCCAATTTACCTTCACATCGAGTTTCCACTGGATACAATCTAAATTTTTAAGTTCTCTATAATGGATAGGTACCCCAAGGTACCGAAAAGGCCAAGCACCAACCTCACAACCAAAAAAAATTATATTGGTGTTCTTCGTCCTTTGCTTTACCAAAACAGAATATCTCGCTTTGCTGGAAGTTAATTTTTAAACCCGATAGCAGTTGAAAGATATATAATATTAGCTTCATGTTCACGACTTTCTATAGGTCGTGTTCCATAAATAATATAGTATCATCCGTGTATTGTAGAATTGAGACCCCTCCATCAAAAAGATGTGGAATGAGGCCTCCGACTTGTCCATCCTCTTTTGCCCGTTCAATTAGAATGGCCAACATATCTACAATTATGTTGAAAAGCATCGGATATAAAGGATCACCCTGTCTTAGAACCTTTCTAGTTTGGAAGAATGTCCAATATCATCATTAACATGTATCCCAACACTCCCTCCTTGAACAAATTTCTCAATTAATTTGCACCACTCTTGTGCAAATCCCTTCATGCGCAATGTTTGTTGAAGGAAAGTCCATTTCACTTTGTCATATGCCTTCTCAAAATCTATTTTGAACAAAACCCCATCCATCTTATTCCGGTGAAGCTCATGGATGGTTTCATGAAGGACAACCACCCCCTCGAGTATGTGTCTTCCGGGCATAAAAGCTGATTGAGTGGGTCTAATTACTTTTGGGGCAATCCCCGTGATGCGATTAGTACCCACCTTATTAAATATTTTAAAACTGATATTCAACAAACAAATAGGTCTATATTGTTGTATTTGTATCGCATTTTATTTTTTAGGGAGTAAAGTGGTAACACCAAAATTCAATTTAAAGAGAGGCAATTACCCTGCATGTAATTGATTAAATAGTGTCAATAGGTCCACCTTAATTACTTCCCAGAAATTTTGATAAAACTCCGCTGGAAAACCATCCGGACCAGGTGCCTTATTGGGTTCCATTTGGAAGATAGCCTCATACACTTCCTTTTCAGTAAAAGGTGTTATAAGAATACTGTTTTCCTTTTGATAAATAGTGTCAAGATGAAGGACTTGTTATATGTGAAGGATTACTGGAAGCGGTGTTCTCCACTAAGATGCCTAGTGATATGCAAGAAGATCAGTGGGAGGTACTTCATCTCCAAGCTTGTAGGTTCATCCGACAATGGGTGGATGATAATGTTTTGAACCATATCATTGATGAGTCACATGCACATACCTTATGGCAGAAATTGGAGGAGTTATATGCCCACAAAGAAGGTATTAACAAGATTTCTTGATCAAGAAATTGATGCGTTTGAGGAAAAAGGAGGGCACTCCAATTGCAGATCATATGAATGAATTTCAGGGCATTACTCCCTCTGTCCTGAAATACCCTACATTCTGGGTTTAGTCAAGGTCAAACTTTATAAAGTTTGACCAAACATATTGAAAAATTTATGTACACCTATAATACAACATAAGTATCATTAGAATTGTCATAAGATATATTTTCATAATATATACATTCGGTGCTATAGATGTTTATAGTTTTTTCTATATATTCTATCAAACTTTATAAAGTTTGACTTTGACTAGACCCAAAATGCAGGGTAACGTATTTCAGGACAGAGGGAGTATAAATCAGCTATATTCAATAGGAATCACATTTGAAGATGAAGTGAGAGCCTTCCTGATCCTTGGCTTACTATTGGACACTTGGGAGACCTTTAAGGTCACCATGTGCAATTCAGCACCTAATGGAGTAGTCACTTGGAACCTTGTGAAGAATAAGGTACTAAATGAAGAGTCTAGAAAAATTACTGACAAGGATGGTTCTTCCTCACATTCTGAAATGTTAGTGACCGAGTCACGGGGGATAATCTTAAGCAAAGGTCCAAGTAATGGAGGACAAAGAAGTAGAAGCAAATCAAGAGGCAAAGACAAGTATGCTGGTATTGTATGCCATCACTGCCATGAGCAGGGACACATCAAGTGGAATTGTGAACAATGGAAGAAATACAAAAAGAAAAAGAAGAAAGTTCAGAAACAAACCGATAGTGATAGTGATAGTGAGGGAGGCCGGATTGCTGCAGTAGAGAAGATCACGTTTCTCATGCGTGAAGAACATGATGGCAGCGGTGTTTCCACCATTGAGGAGAGCATCACTGTAGTTACTAATGATACCATCAGCCTTGTAGATGGTGATGTGATGACTTGGATTTCGGACAGAGGTGCTACCATACATGCTACATCTCGTAGAGATCTCGTCACCAACTACACATAAGGTGATTTTGGTGTTGTGAAGATGGGAAATAATGATAGAGCAAAAATCACTGGAAGAGGATATGTGCACTTGGAGACTGAAAATTGTACGACACTAGTCCTCAAGTCGGTAAGGCATGTTGAGGCCCTTCGGCTCAACATTATCTCAGTTGGATTGCTTGATGGAGATGGGTACTTGAGAAAATTTGGAAATGCATAGTACAAGCTCACCAAAGGGAACCTGATTGTTGCAAAAGATAACATGGTTTCAGTTTTGTATCATGTTCAGGCTAAGCTTTCTGTTGCTTGTGCCAATGCATTGCAGAAAGAGGATGTATGTGCCTTATGGCACAAGAGACTTGGGCACATGAGTGAGAATATGATGGTGGTGCTAGTGGAGAAAAGTCCGTTGAAAGGTATGAAAGGTATTCACATTAAGAAATGTTTAGATTGTCTAGCGGGGAAGCAACACATACTTTCATTCAACAGTCAACCTCCTCACAAGAAGTCCGAGGTGATGGCCTTGATACATTCCGATGTTTGCAAAATGTCGGTGAGGTCATTGGGTGGAGCAAAATACTTTGTCACATTTATTGATGACTTTTTCAGGAAGGTTTGGGTCTATGTTTTGAAGAACAAACATCAAGTACTAAGTGTATTCAAACAATTCCATGTAAAAACTGAGAAGAATATCAAGTGCATTCACACTGATAACGGGGGAGAGTATATTGGCCAGTTTGATGCCTACTGCAAGGAGTAGTGAATTAGGCACCAATTTACTCCTCCGGATACACCACAACTGAATTGTCTTGCTGAGATGATGAACATGACAATTGATGAGAGAGTTAGATGCTTCCTATTGACTGCAAAGCTGCCTAAACATTATTGTGCTGAGGCTTTGTCGACTGCAATTTATCTTATTAATCTCTCACCAAGTTATCCATTGTAGGGAGATGTTCCAAATAGGGTCTTGTATGACAAGGATGTCTCGTATGAGCACCTAAAGGTTTTTGGGTGCAAGGCCTTTGTTCATATCCCTCAATATGAAAGGTCAAAGCTTGATTCAAAGACACAACAGTGTATATTTCTTGGCTATGGAGGTGATCAGTGCGGCTATAAGTTGTAGGGATTTCTATTTTCGTACCCCAAATTCGTTAGTAGTACTCACTTTTCCCCAGCCACTTAAATTTTCCTCATTTTTGCCCTTCTCCTTCTCTAAAACTCATCAAAGAGCTCGAACGGCAGCTGCCGTTAGGTTGACTGTTGGCTGACATGTGGTGCCACACAATGTGAGACCACGTGGGGTTGGTTGGTTGGTCGGGAATGCGTTATGCTGAGGTGTAGGGTCGTGCCATGTGGGACTATGTGGAGCCGGTTGGTTGGGACCACGTTATGGGGGACGTAGTGTGGGACCATTTGGGGCGCGTCTAGTAGTTACGTGTGCTCTGTCTCCTAAATAAGAAGTTTTCTATCTTATTATTTTTATGATTCGATGTAAGTTTATTTGATAATTAATAAAGTTGGCATGGTGGCTTTCCCTCAAAAAATGATTGGCCTTTTTAAGACCGCCTTTCCCCCCTCTCTCTCTCTCGCTAATAATTGTGTTTTTTTCCAAAAAGGTAGCGAATCTAGAGCAGCTTCTCTGTTCATTTGTTGTTCCTTTTGGCCTTTGTTTTTTCCCAATATGGTAGCAAATCTATAGCAACAAATCTAACCAGTACCATAAATACATTCAGTAAAAAAAGAAGATATAGATAAAGCAGCTGATATAGGATATATATAGTATGGTACTTAACGAGGTTCGACAATTAGACTGCTCAGCATGAATAGTGGACAAATTCAACAGAGACAATACAAAAGAAGCTGCTTTACAACAACAACACAAGTATTAGTGGCCCTTCATGGCCTCCGCCTCCTCCCTCTTGCGCTTCCTCCACTACTTGAATTGTTGCCCAGTCAATTGACCTTGGGCGCCTTGGGCTGATCGGGGGCATGCGATCCTCTTTGATGGCCACCTTCTAGAGGTTGCGGAGGTGAAACCGAGCTCCTGGTGCTTGGCTCTGAAGGCGTGGACGTTCACGGTCTACCACAGAAGCCTCTTAGTGCTTGGCTCTGAAGGAGGTCACATCATCGGCATGCTTCACGAGAGAGTTGAAATCGGTGGCGAGGATCCTCTTAGTGCAGAAGGGGCACCTATAGACATCGTCAACGAAGAAGTTGTCGTACTGGCGAGTCTTGGTGTCCTTGGACTCGTCGTCGCTGCAGACGTCGCTGCTATCCACTTATTTGAAAAAATAGTAGCGTGCTACCTTGATTATCGGGATTGATTGTTTCCATAAATTAACCGATTGAGATCTCCTGATTATTCACATAAATTAATTAACCGAGTGGGTTAAATTTCTGAATCCCTAAATCTCAAACAAAATCAAATATTGATCCCAACTACAGATCAGCTTTGGTACTAACTAGGGAATCCCTTAACAACAACTCGGAGGACAAATAAAATAGGATTGCAATACGAACAGGGGTTCATCGAAATACGAGTCCTAACACAAGAGGATTAACTTCTATAAAAAGACCTAGCATCCAACAATTGAAAATACGAACAGATGAAGCCTATTAACACATGATCTAGCAACCAATGATGAGAATGGGAGAAGAACAAGGGAACGGGAGAAAACCCTAGTTATGTTCGACCATGGGTCGACGATGCTGGTGTCGTAGGGGTTCTCCAGCCTGATGTACTCCACCTCCTCATAGGGGTCCCAACCGAGAGGGATCTGCCCGAGATCGGCGGGGGCCTCCTCGCCGGCGGCTACGGCAGAAGTGGGGACGACGGCCTAGACAGGGACAATGGCTGCCTACGATGCCTCGATGGGGGCCTGTATGGGGACGAGGTGATGCGGCTTAGATCACTATAGAGCTTCGTTGGG
This sequence comes from Avena insularis, assembly GCA_023614405.1. Taxonomy (NCBI): domain Eukaryota; kingdom Viridiplantae; phylum Streptophyta; class Magnoliopsida; order Poales; family Poaceae; genus Avena; species Avena insularis. Next base: position 410,288,086 of record CM042691.1, read on the forward strand.
AAACCCCAAGAGGAAGGTATGATGAGCATAGTAGCAAGTTTTCCCTCATAAATAAACCAAGGTTATCGAACCAGTAGGAGGAAGGAAACGACTCAAAGGTGTTGCTAGAAACTTGGAAACCTGCACAACACAAACTCAAGACTTTGCTCCAACAAACAGTGAGGTTGTCAATCTCACCGGTTTGCTGAAAACAAAGGATTAACTGTATGGTGTGGAAGGTAATAATGGTTTGTAGAAAGTAAACGGTAACAATGGAAGATGTATCAACGGTAAAGATTGGTCCGGGGTCCATAGTTCACTAGAGGTGTTCTCCTTAAGACAAACAGCATGACATGCTGGGTAAACAAATTATAGCGGGGCAATTGACAGTACAGAGCAAGGCATAACAATGCAATACTAGACATTCATGATCCTATGAGATTTGATTGGTCAATACAACAAGATACATATACTGCCATCCAACTGAATCTATGACTAGTAATCCACCTTCAGGTTATCATCCGAACCCCCTCCGGTATTAAGTTGCAAGAAACGGATAACTGCTTTGAGCAAAGTGTGTAAGGTATACAATCCACTTGTTCCATGAACAAGAGATCGTTGTTTTCTCCCTAGTAGCAACATCACATCTACAACCTTAGAGATTTATGTCACTTCCCCATATTAAATAGAGGCATGAACCCACTATCTAGCATAAATATTCCCTCTTGGAGTCACTAGCATCTACTTGGACAAGATAGCTACTAGAAATGGAGAGGATGCAAGATCACAAAATACACAGACATGATAGAATCAATAAGATGGATTCATTAACCAATATGACATAGTAATCTCAATATCCGTTGGATCGCCGCAAACACAACATGCATGATTACAAATAGATGATCTTGATCATGAACGGAGCTCACAAGATCTAAACATGGTAGCACAAAGGAGGAGAAACAACCATCTAGCTACTACATGGACCCGTAGTCCAAGGTGGAACTACTCACGCATCATACCGGAGGCTGGCATGGTGATGAAGAAGGCCTTAGGGATGATCTCTCCCCTCTGGCAGGGTGTCGGGAAGAGCTTCAGATCCCCTCGGATCTAGGGACGATGGTGGAGGCGGCTATGGACTGTTTCGTGGAAGATTGATCGAGTCCTTAGGGTTTTGTTATAGGGGGATTCTTATAGGCAAACAGGGAGGCTGAGGGGGTGCCCGAGGCGGTTGCACACCCCCGGTATCAGGGCTAAACAAATCCCAGACCTCCGTCTGACATAAGCTTAACCTTGAGCTCGAGAATATCCAGTAAAGAATCGGTAACACAACAGTGACCCTACGACACAAAATTTATTACAAGCAGAGGTCACTGACCACAAACATCAAACAACAGAAGGAAAATTATGCAATTAAGTATAGCAAACTTAACAAATGGCCTAAGAGGCCTGAAGCATAACGATGACGTCCCCGTCCATAGATTTCAGGCTGCCGGCCGGGAACCTCAAGATACTCGTCGATGTCGATGTAGTACCAAACTGATCTTCAGGGAACACTTACTCTGCCAAAAGTATCAACAAAGCAAGGGTGAGTACAGGGTGTACTCTGCAAGACTTATGGCTGGTGGAGTTGTTTTGCATAAAGCCATCTTTTTTTATAAAACAAGGGGAAGAAGAAGCTCGTCTATTCATAATGTTTTAAAAGGGGATAAGAGAGCGACATCTTCGAAGAATTGATCATCATCTCTTGATATCCACCAAGTCATGATCAAACCCTAACTAGAATCACCCCCTCGTACCCATGAGGAAGCATCCTTAAGCACACGTTGATCTGCCAAGTTTTACGATTAGGTTATAGTTCTCTATGATCTTGAGTCCGGTCACCAAGTCATTCATAACCGTGAACATGGCTTTTCGAAAAGATTATTACCCTGTAGGGGTGTACAACTTTACCCACACGCGCCAACCGATTCTTAATGCCACTATAGATTAGCCCTCTTCCTTGGAAGGCCGGCATAGAGTGGTTGACCACGACCTTTACCTTGCTTTCGCCGAGACCATGAGTCACGCAATAAGTATGATTCCGCTGTAATTGGTCAAATCCCGAAGCCGGTACTTAAAGATGTGAGGTGAGGTTGGTTTACCAGGGGCGCTATCTACCCCAAGCAACCCGGTCCACTCTTCCCTACCTGTTATGAATGCACCTCCTTCACCGCCTTCGAGAAGATCCAGAATACATGTCGAATGGAACGCCCGAACTATGTGACTCATGGAATCTACTAGGCAAGTTAGTTAGTCATGAGGTTGTCTAGGCCCCGTGTGGTTGTACGCTCGTCTCGGTTCTAAAGGCAAGAACTCAGGTCCTAGTGGTGGCGAGCATGGGACTAGAAAAACCACATCACACGGTGGCCTCCCATACAAGCCTTAGCATGTTTAACTTATATCACCTCTAGTATCATCTCATCACGTTCTCCTGTCATACTAGATTATCTGCATCTCATACATCATCTGGATGGACCAGACTCAATAGCTATGCATGGCTAAGAAAGACACGGAATAAGCTCTAGCAGTGCACACAAGCCAAACCTAGTTATGCTAGGAGCAGTGGATCAGGTAATATAATCTCAAAGGGAGTATGCAACAGATAGGATACTCTATCTATCGATAAAAGACCATAGTAGAATTGTATGCAACATGGCAGGAATTGAAATTGCTTTCGAAAACATAGGATTATATCATGGTGGGGCTATGCTTGCCTTTGCCTGTTGATAACGAATAAGTACAGCTTCGGAAGCCTTGTACTTGACTTGATTATAGTTGGTCAAGTATTGTTCGTCGATCTTCTAACTTCGATGGTCTTGATCTCGGTCTTCAATCTCGATCTCGATATCGTATTCTACCGGGAAGAACCAAACACCGGAAAGAGAGGGAAACAATCAACACATGGCATCGATGCAATGCTCAAGCAAGGTAGATGATATTACAAGTTAAATTGTATTGAATTGAAACCCTAAAGCATGCTCGACCATTTAATCGGGGTTCCGAGGGGTGAAAACCTTAACTCGGGGAAACTTCGGAGGCATATGAGAGGGGTTACTATGTTCTTCTAATTATACTTGTCATTTAAGTTTTCGAACAATGCATGATTATAGCTTTAATAGATAGTTCTCATTTTTCTGAACATTTTGATATATTATTTGTATTTTTCTGACTTATAAATAAAAAGATATTGATTTTATAAGTTGTAATCAATTTCTAAAATTATTTAAAAAGGTTTATTGCATCATTATGACATCAGCTTGGGGGGTTATTCTTTTTACACCGCAGCTGGACCTAGCCTCTGTGGCTGACAGGTGGGGCACTGGCCACCTCAACCTCCACGTGGGCAGGGTGGAACCCACCTCGGTTTTGACTGGGCTTGACCGCGTGCGTGCTGGCGTCATGGTGACGCTGGCGTGACGTCACGCTGGCGGTGACGGACAGATCAGTGAGGGGGAGGGCTACTGGGTGCATGCGGGCTAGCGAGGGTAGGCGCGTTCGACACAGGGGGACATGGCAAGCCAGAAAATGGCGGCGGCACTAGTTTAAGGTCACCGGAACAGTAGCTACGGTGAGGCTCTGCGGCGGCGCACGGTGGTGATCGACGCGGGCTTGAATCAGAGAGGAAGGGGCAATGGAATAGCCTAGGGGGACCGCATGCTCACCAGGAAGCTCGCAGAGGGGTCGAGGAGGCGAGGCGAGCACAGAGGCCACCAGAATTGAAGATGAACGCGGCGGCCGGAGCTCGGGTAGACGAGGTAGTCAGCGGCGATAGAGGGCGCCTTGGCCCGATTACTTCGACGGGAAGACGCAGTCGAGCATGGCGAAGCTCCTAGGCATCTCAACTTGGCTCAGGGAGGCCCAGAACGGCGGCGAGAAACGGTTGCCGGCGAGCTAGGGTTTCGGGCAGAGAGGGGATTCTCCGAGAGAGGGCGAGAGAGGATGATACTGGTATGGGGAGAGAGAGCATAGCGTCGGTGTTCTTATCCTCTCAACCATCGGCGGCGGGGCGTGCATCGTGAACGGCGACAGATCGTGAGAGGCTGCTAGGCGAGACTTAGGCGTCAACGAAGACGACGAGGAAAGGAGAGGCGGCTCTTGGGCTGGCTGGGCCAGCGTGGGCAGAAGTCATGTTGTCTTGAGAGAGAATGGGAGGAGAGTGGGCTGGGATGCTGGGTTGTGGCCTGAATAACTACTGCTGCTCCTTTTTATTCTGAAAACCTTTTTCCACAAAAATTCTATTTTTCGGTTTTCATTTTCAAATCCTTTTTAGTTTTGAACAGTTTGAAAATACCAGAGGGTTTTGAAATCATTATAAATATTTAGGGTCCCTTTATACCAATTTGGGCTCCAATAATTTTGTAGTGTTTTAAAATATTCAAAACCATTTGAATGCTTTTCAAATAGAGGAAGAGAGTAGGGTTTAGGGTGTGGCATGATTTTATTTAATGCAAAGTTTAAAGGGAGGATGCTCATGATGCACAAACAACCCTAATATAATATTTACTAAAAAATAGGGTGTTACAGCTCTATCCCCCTTATGAGAATCTCGACCCGAGATTCCAAAGGTAGGAAGAGAGACAGGGAGAGAAAGAAACAGGGTCACACTAAGGGTAAGAGGGAAACACACTAGACAACACACAGAGTATCTCATGGTCAACTCATGGATGGAGTGTTTAGAAACAACTCTGAGATGACGATCATGAAACACGTCAAGGTAAAGGAGGAAGCAAGAGGAGAAGGTTTCAAGTTGTTAGACAGATGGTCTTCATAAGGATTGAGACCATGGAGCTTATAGAAGGGTTTAAGCTTCTGAAAAGGAAGGCTTCAACAGAAAGAACATGACCAAAGGCTTCGATACAGAACCTCTACTAAACAAATTAAGTAGATATTTTTGGTTGCAAAGATATGGATCAACAAAACCAAGTTGTTGAACTACTTTTGAAACAGAAATGTCACTCTTTCATTCAACAGAAGGCCAAGCCAGAAAGGTGGTTTGGTGGAGAGGACTCATAAGAGTCGCAAGGAACATGTAGCAAGAGGAACTTCTGATTACCAAAATCATAGTCACTCCTAAAACATGGCTGATAAAGCGAAGGAAACTCTTTATTCATCCAGGTATATCACAATCTTTGCTAAAGATCACGATATCACCTTACACCTCTAAGATGAATAGTTAAGAAGATTCCTGATGACACGAGGAAAAGAAACTTCATTCTCAGACTTCAATTACTTGGCAGAACAAAATGCTTGCCAACATAAAGGGTCTAGAGGATCAACCGAGAGACATTTAGCAACACTACTTTAAATGTTCTCCTTGATGTTCGAAAAATCAAACATCAAGTGAAAGGTCGGATATAGAGGAAACTGTAAGAACAAATCCTATATCAAATTATAGAAGAAGCCTCATGAAGAGTGGTTGTTATTGCTAGGTGAAGAGAATATGACAAAAGGTCTTTCTGGCTAAGTGTCATCTCCTTCGTGGATATATTATTTCCTTCGGGTATCCTATTAAGACGCATTTTTCCGCTTTGGGTTCAAGCTTCTTGCCATTTATTGGAATTTGGGCTCATCATCGTTTCCTCATATGTCGCATGGTCATCGGTGTTGTCCATCTACATGACACTCATAATGGGATCATACTAATCAAGAGTGGTACGAGTTCTCGTTTACCTGTGAGGTTCCATAGTAAATTCAACCGAAGTTTCATGATCAACATAATTAGCTTCCTCTCTTATTGGTGTAGGCGCCACAGGAACTACTTCCGGTGCTGCGCTAGTCGCAAGTTCGAGAGAAGGTTCAACAACCTCGTCGAGTTCTACTTTCCTTCCAGTCACTTCTTTCAAGAAAAACTCCTTCTCTAGAAAGGATCCATTCTTGGCAACGAAAATTTTGCCCTCGGATCTATGATAGAAGGTATACGCAATAGTTTCCTTCGGGTATCCTATGAAGACGCATTTTCTGCTTTGGGTTCAAGCTTGTCAGGCTGAAACTTCTTTACATAAGCTTCGCAACCCCAAACTTTAAGGAACGACAATTTAGGTTTCTTACCAAACCATAATTCATACAGTGTTGTTTCAACGGATTTAGATGGTGCCCTATTTAAAGTGAATGCGTTTGTTTCTAATGCATAACCCCAAAATGATAGCGGCAAATCTGTAATTGACATCATAGAATGAACCATATCTAAGAGAGTTCGATTACGACGTTCGGACACACCATTACGTTGTGGTGTTCCCGGCGGTGTCAATTGTGAAAGTATTCCGCATTTCTTCAAATGCTCGCCAAACTCGTAACTTAGATATTCACCTCCATGATCAGATCATAGAAACTTAATCTTCTTGTTATGTTGATTCTCTACTTCACTTTGAAATTCCTTAAACTTCTCGAAAGTTTCGGACTTATGTTTCATGAAATAGATATACCCATATCTACTCAAGTCATCCGTGAAGGTAAGAACATAATGATAGCCACCGCGCGATGCTACACTCATTGGACCACACACATCGGTATGTATGATTTCCAATAAGTCCATAGCTCGCTCCATCATACCAGAAAATGGAGTCTTAGTCATTTTACCCATCAGACATGCTTCGCATCTTTCAAGTGATTCAAAATCAACTGATTCAAGAAGTCCATCGGAATGGAGTTTCTTCAGACGCTTCACTCCAATGTGACCAAGACGACAGTGCCACATATAGGTTGAATTATCGCTCAATTTCAAACATTTAGCTTCAATGTTATTAATATGTGTATTACTGCAATCGAGATTCAATAAGAATAGACCATCTATCAAAGGTGCATGTGCATAAAACATATTACTCATATAAATCGAACAACCATTATTCTCGGACTTAAACAAGTAACCGTCTCGCAATAAACATGATCCTGGTATAATGTTCATGCTCAACGCAAGCACCAAATAACAATTATTTAAGTATAAAACTAATCCCGATGGTAGATGAAGAGGTAGCGTGCCGACCGCGATCACATCAACCTTTGATCCATTTCCAACGCACATCGTCACCTTGTTCTTCGCTAGTTTCCGTCTATTCTGCAGCACCTGTTTCGAGTTACAAATGTGAGCAACTGAACCAGTATCAAATACCCAGGCACTACTACGAGTACTAGTGAGATACACATCAATAACATGTATATCGGATATACCTTTCTTCTTGATGTTGTCGTTCTTCAAATCCGCCAAACACTTAGGGCAATTCCGCTTCCAGTGACCTTCTCCCTTGTAGTAAAAGCACTAGGTATCAGCCTTAGGCCCAGCCTTGGTCTTCTTCGCCGGTGCGGTAACTCTCTTACCGCCCTACTTGAAGTTTCCCTTTTTCTTAGACTTGCCTTGCTTCTTGAATTTGGTGGTCTTATTTACCAACAACACTTGGTTCTCTTTCTTGATCTCCACTTCCGCAGACATTAACATGGAGAAGAGTTCGGGCAACGACTTGTCCATGTTTTGCATATTGTAGTTCATCACAAAGTTCTTGTAACTTGGTGGTAGTGATTGGAGGACACGGTGAATCCCCCAAGCATTAGGAATCACTATACCCAAGCTTTGAAGCTTGCTTGCGTGCGTGCCCAAACATCTTAAGAACATGCTCACTGACGGAGCGGCCCTCTTCCATCTTGTAGTTAAAGAACTTCTCAGAAGCCTCATAACTCTCAACTGCCGCGTGAGCCTCAAATATCATTTTGAGTTCACGGACAATATCATGTGGGTCATGGTTCTCAAACCTTTTCTGAAGCTCCGATTCCAAACCATACAAGATAGCACACTGAACTGTGGAGTACTGATTCTTCCGAGCGAGGAAAACATTCTTTACCTCATCAGTAGCATCAGCTGCAGGTGGGTCACCCAGCGGTGCATCCAGCACATCGGACAAATTACCAGCATTGAGGACAATCCTCAAATTGCGGAACCAATCCGCAAAGTTGCTTCCATTGTTTTTCAACTTTTCTTTCTCTAGGAACACATTAAAATTGATGGTAGGCGCCGCCATTGATCTACAACATATTTGCAATAGTTTAGACTAAGTTTATGACAAATTGAGTTCTAATTAATAGTTAAATTAATCTAGGTGAACTCCCACTCAAAACAATATCCCTCACATTGTTTTAGTGGTCACACGAACCAAATCCACCACATCAAAACCGATCATCACGTGAGTTGATGTAGCTTCAATGGCGAACAATCAACATGTTCATCATATCTACTATATGACTCATGCTTTATCTTTCGGTGATCCGTGTTCCGAGACCATGTCTGTACATGCTAGGCACGTCAATATCAAACCATAGCTTTTGCATGATCAAATTTGGCTTGCTCCCGTTGTATACACTCGCAGAATCTAACACACCCGATCATCACGTGGTGCTTCAAAACAACGAGCTTTAGCAACGGTGCCTACTAAGGATGAACACTTTATAACTTGAAATTTTGTGAGAGGGATCATCTTATAATGCTACCATTGCGAACTAAGCAATACAAGATGCATAAAAGGATTAACATCACATGCAATTCATAATATGTGATATGATATGGTCTTTCTTCTTCTGCTTCCGATCTCCATCTTCAAGCACGAACATGATCTCCTTCATCACCGGCATTGCGAAAAGGTCAATGGCGCCGCTCCATGGTTGTCTTCCACCAGCATCAACTATTACAACTACTTTGAATAATAGACACGCAGGTCTTAACGTAATTCAAACGACAACCATATGGCTCCTGCTGGTTGCCGACTTACAATAAGGAACATTGCATACATCATATATAATCACAATCATGGCCATATTACATCATAGCACACCCTTGCAAAACAAAGTTAGACGCCTCTAATTTTCTTTGCATGTTTTACGTGGTTTGGGGCTTTCAATAAGTGTCGTTCTAACTTACGAACAAGAACCACAACGTTGATACTAGTGTTGTTAGTCACCCGTTGTAAATTGAATCTTAACTATGTTGGGAGAAACAGTCACCCGCAAAGCCACTTATGCAATACAAGGTGCATGTCAAGCGTGGAGCAAGTCTCATGAACGATGTCATGTAAGGTTAGCCCGGGCCGCTTCATCCCACCATCCCGCAAGATGCAAAGTACACAAGAAGCAATTGACAACAAAAGCATCAACGCCCACAATGACCATTGTGTTCTACTCATGCAACAGATCTACATATAGATACGGCTCTGATACCACTAAAGGAGTTCGTAGCATAGAAAACAAAAAAATTCTACCGCATGCACACAAACAAGCCAAGATCTATCTACTAGATTGTAGCAACGAGCTGATTAGAGTACTCACCCTCGAAGATTCCAAAGCGGTTAACGAGAGTAGATTCTCATGGGTGATGTAGTCGTACACTTGCCGATCTCAAGATCGCATAGACGATTCTTCGCGAAGGTGCTTAGCGCTTTACATCGGTCACACGTTCGGTACTCGATGAAGACCTTCCTCTCCCTTGTTCCAGCAGGCAACGGAGGTTGTAGTTCTCCCTCGCGATTCCGGCAGCACGACGGCGTGGTGTCAGAAGTAGAGGGAGGATCCCGCAGGGCTTCGCCTAAGACGATGCAAGTTATGGTGGATCTAGGGTTTCCGATTATCTAGGTTTAGAAGGCCGGAGAGGAGGAGGAGGTGTCGGCGACAGCTAGGGCGACGGCGATAGGCCGGCGGCGGCTAGCGGTGGCAGCGTGGGCGGCGGCGGTGCACGGGTGGGGAGGGCTGGTGTTGTTGTGGTCTTTGGGGCAGCCCTCCCCCTCTATTTATGAGAGAGGGGCAGCCTTGGGAGAGGGGAGTTTGAATCCATACCCAAACCCAAGTTGGATAGAAGGAAGGACTCTTTCCTTCTTCCACTAGGAAACTATTGTTCCAGTTTGACTTTTCAAACCTCCCTTTTGACTTTCAATTTAGAGCTTTAATTCTCTCTCGCAAATGCCCAACCAAGTGACCTAGGACATGATCCAATCATTCCACTTACCCATGACACATTCATGGACCATTCCCCTTCCGGTCTGATGAACCTTCTAGACCCTTCTAGAACCTCTCCGATGAAAACATTGAAATCAATCCCGAACTCCGGAATCGGACTTTCCTTATATGAATCTTATTCTTCGGACCATTCCGGATCTCCTCATGATATCCAGGATCCCATCCGATACTCTGAACAACATTCGGTATCCCTACTTACATTCCATATCTACTAAACAACATCGAATCCTTAAGTGTGTCTACCTACGGTTTGTGAATTATGCAGCCATGACCGAGACACTTCTCCGATCAATAACCAATAGAGGAATCTGGAAATTCATATGGCTCCCACATATTTCAACGATTACTTTGCGATCGAATGAACCACTTACATACGATACCAATTTCCCTTTGTCTCGTGATATTTTACTTATCCGAGGTTTGATCGTCGGTATCTCTGCATACCTAGTTCAACCTCGTTACCGATAAGTACTCTTTTCTTGTTCCCGTGATATGTGAACCCCTGTGAGCCAGTCACATGCTTGCAAGCTAATTGGATGACATCCACCGAGAGGGCCCAGAGTATATCTATCCATCATATGGATGGACAAATCCCACTCTTGATCCATGTTCCTCAACACATACTATCCGAACACTCAATGTCACCTTTATAGCCACCCAGTTACGGTGTGGTATTTGATGTCATAAAAGCATCCTTCCCGTGATGGTGATTAGCATGATCTCATGGTCGAAGGAATTAGGTTACTATGTATCAGAAAGCTTATATAAACTATTGAAATGACTTGATCTTAATGCTACACTTATTTATAGGAGTATGTCCAGCATACCATTCTTCTAATGATATGATCTAGTTGTTAATAACATCTGAATGTTCATGATCGGGAAACCATGATCATCTATCAACCAACAAGCTAGTATTACAAAGAGGATTTACTAGGGACTCTAATTTAGTTTACAAATCACACAAGTATTAATGTTTCCGGTTAATACTATTATAGCATGAATGTAAACATTTATCATAAACACAAACATATAATAATAACCACTTTTATTATTGCCTCTAGGGTATATCTCCAACAAAAGTATATTCTTGTTTAATCTATCTTCCAAATTAAACTTGTTATGTGAAAATTAGTGATTAAAGATCTCACAAACTTGACACACTTTATTTTTCTTGTCCCTAATAAACTTGAACCATTGTGTCATCTATGTTGTATATTCTTGCACGTATAAGTTGGAAATTAGCTGAACCATGTTGTCATGGGGAATGCTTTCAACACATGTACATATTACCTAGTTGATATCATGATCTTTTGTTTATGGATGTCGGCGGTGTGAAATAAAAGGGGAGCCTGTAAGTTCATGGAGTTATGTATGTGTGTTAGAGAAACGCCTGGGCCGCTAGCCTAAGACATGCCTAATCATGGTGGAAACTTGCAGCATCACCATAGTGAGCAATCCATGAAGCATCCTCAGAAAAAATAGAAAAAAAAAGAAAAAGAAAAAACTTATGCACCATGCTCATGGTAAATAAAAGGATTGCTGAGATGCTCACTGTCTGTTGCCTTGTCATTTTGATATGGGATAGCTCCTGTGTCATGGGGCAAGGGGTACCCCGTTGGCGGTTCTCTATGATACACATATACTTACAATGACAAGAACTTACCGGTGACTAAAGTTGAATAGCATGTGGAACGGCCCTCGTACTCAAGGGACATGAGATTGCCAACTTATGATTTGTCAAGCATATACTCCATATTTTGGTCACTTTAACCTTAATCACTTCAAGATGCTTATGATAGGGGCAATGAGAGCTGAAAGCTAACAAGTACCATAATTTTTGGAAGCTCTTTATGAAACTTGAAATCCCTGCTTCCCTATGAAGGGCCTTATTCATACTTTTATATTGAGTCTCCACCTTCTATCTTTATGCACCAACTAGGAGAGCATAGTTGTCATTCTTAGTTCTATGTGCATTGTCCCAAAACTTATTGATTGATTCATAATGTTGATATTGCTTGTTCTTGAACTATTTGTATCTAGTCACCCTTATGAACTTTGAAGGTGTCCTATGCATTTATGTTTTGCTACTCCATGAGGGACAAGCTGAATACCACTATGCTATGTTTTATATATGTGAAACAAACAAACGTCTTTCAATGCATTGTTCTTCATGATCTTGGTTTGTATCATTTCATGTTACAACATAGTTGCTATGTATTATTGTTAGAACTACATCTTTCATGCTCATGTTTAGAGTACTTTGATCCCAGCTATCAATGCTTTACAAATATTTTGATCAAGATTGTGATGGTGCATGTCACCTCAAAAATTATTCTTTTTATCACTTACCTATTCGAGGACGAGTAGGAGTTAAGCTTGGGGTTGATACGTTGTAAACATATCTATAATTTTTGATGCTCCATGCTTGTTTTGTATCGACTTTCTTAGGTTTTGTCTACACTTTGAGGTATTTTTATATATTTTTTGGGACTAACCCATTAACAAGATGTCGCAGGCCAGTTGCATGTTCTGTTGTTTTTGGTTTTAGAAAAGCTAGAAAATAAATATTCTCGGAATTTGACGGAACAAAAACCAAAGTTGATATTTTACCCAACACGACACGGAGCCCGAAGGAAAGACGGAGGAGGGCACCAGGGCGGCCACACCATACGGTGGTGCGGGCCCCTGTCCGCGTGGCCACATGGTGTGGGCCCCCTAGCCGCGTGGCCACATGGTGTGGGCCCCCTGGCCCTCCAACGACCTTGCCCTTTCGCCTACTTATACGTCTCCCGGAGACGTAAACCATATCGGGGGCAGAAATCCATGAAAAGGTCCGCAACATCGCCAACACCAAAGGAGAGATTCGGGGGATAGAAGTCTCTGTTCCAGCACCCTGTCGGGATGGGAATTGCCCCCGGATTTATCTTCATCAATCTCCAACACCATCTCCATCACCGTTGCTGACTCCCATGATGAGGAGGGAGTAGTTCCCCCTTGAGGCTAAGGGTTCTACCGGTAGCTATGTGTTCATCTCTCTCTCTCTCTCTCTCTCTCTCTCTCTCTCTCTCTATGCGTGATCTTATTGTGGTCATGATCTTTGTAATCAAGTAGATCTACTCTGCTACTCAAGTGCTTTAATTGTAATCTCTGGCTATCCCCACATGTGTGAAGGTGATAGTGTTCACACCGTGTGTCACTTAGGCTAAAGATTACATAAATACTTATCATGAGTTATATTTGGAGTTGGATGTCTCTATGAAATTGTGGTGTTTGTAGGAACCATCTAGCGCTCAAGGTGACAGTGTGGGGTTATCTAGATGGGGAATGCGAACTTTGAGGTGTGTTGTTATAGGCCTAGCGTGGATTAGAGTTGTACAACTGAAGAGTAGTTCAGAGTAGTATAATGAAGAGAAGATATTTATATGAGAGTGTCCACTAGTGAAAGTATGATCCCTTGGCCTTGTTTTTAAACATTGAAACACCGCTTACAACTAGTCTTGCTACATGTTTGCATGATTCCATCTTTATTTCAGATTGCCTTTAGTCTTTTCCTCCCCGTCAAGCTCTTTTCTGGCACTGTTGTCTTATAATCATCCATACTACTTGTATTTTACTATCTCTTCACTGAACTAGTGCACCTATACACCTGACAAGTGTATTGGGTATGTTGGGGACACAAGAGACTTTTTGTATCTTGGTTGCAGGGTTGCTTGAGAGGGATACCTTTGACCACTTCCTTCCTGAGTTCGATAAACCTTGGGTGATCCACTTAAGGAAAACTTGCTGATGTTCTACAAACCTCTACACTTGGAGTCGCAACACTGTCTACAAGAATAGAAGCGTGCGTAGACATCACTGAACTGCCGCATGACCCTCTGTTGAGACATCTCCTCAACTAGGCAATCGAAGATGTTCTTCGATTTAGTCAACCAGTACTCTTGACATTTGAACATCACAACATTAGTGACCTTCTAGTTGGTGTTGTACCTAGGGCATCCAGCTTCCATGCAAACCAATGTCAAATATTGTTGGGATGACAACTTCGTTTTGAAGACCCGTTGCATGGACATTGCCCACTCAACAATTGCTTCCTACGGATGTCTCTTGCTAGGATGTTGTTCGTGTGATAATGCCACGCCGAATTATGCCCATCATTCACATTCATTGATGCTGTGTTGTCATTATTCCATGATGCCGGAATAGGTTGGGCTATTTCTTCTTGATCAGACTCATCAGAATCATCATCCCTATCACTGTTGCCTTCTGAGTCTTCCGCTTCCATCTGATATTGCAACAAACCTTCATATATCTCGTCCTCATCAGCTTCACCACTGAAAATGTCTTCCCCTAAACCTTGACCACCGTTGGCTGATTCATAACCATCACCTCTTGTGTGTGCATAGCTACTGTAACCTGATTCATAACTGCCGCCACCCTTTTGACCCTGACTACTCTGGCCTTAATAGTAGCTACTTCCTGGGCTTCAATGCTCTGGCCATGATCATAACCACCTCCAGCATGACCGGTCTGACTACTCTAGCCATGATCATACGCAGCCTCTTTCGCCACAGGTTGCACTAAGACACTAGGGTTAACTACTCTTTCTGGCAAGCTTACACATATTTGACCCATTTATCTTGCGCTTCTATCGGCCTTAAATAAAAATTAGGGGTTTACCTTGACTTAGTCCATAAAACATGCACACCGATAGTATGGGTCAGAGGGAGTCCTAAACGACCAGATAACCAATCCTTCAAGTGAGTAATGGGCACTGTTTCAGGATTCTTAAGCACTTCATCCATAAAATGAAACTCGCTCAAATCAACTCTGTGCTGGTTTTTTCTGACGACACCGACACCATAGTAAAACCTAAACACTACATTATTTGACATGACATTCGACCTAATAAAAACCGAAAATAGTCAAATACACGTACATTGGCACATAATACTCTACAAATAAACTTCTAATCCTATGACTGAAATATCTTGCATCTAACAGACCCATCAAAGGCTACCTATGAACATACACAGATGACTACAATTAATAAGAAATTAGGGTTTATCCTTTAAGCATGCGAAGTCCTGCCGTGCTCCACCATGCAGCTGCCTCAAGCCCCAGCACCAGCCTCCACCATGGCCATTGCTCCCAAAGAACACCACCAAATCCCTCCACCAAAACGACTCAAATCACTACACCAGGCTATCCCATTATTAGATCGAGACTCTACTAGCTTGCTAATATGTTTCAGCACCGAGTTTGGATAGAAATCTAGGCTGAAAATCGGTGCAACACCTAGTGGAAATGAGAGCAAGAACAACTAGCAAGAGGGAAGGAGGAAGAAGAAACAAGGGAGGAGGACGACGGGCCGACGCTGACTGCTATAAAGGGGCGCGTCGTCGATTCGAATAACGACCGTGCCGGTCGTCTTTTGGAAAGCCGATAGCGCGGCCAGGCGGGGCCCGCTATCAATTCGGACGGCTTTTGAATTAAAGGGAAGGCCGGTCGGTTTTTGAATTAAAGACGAGGTCTGGTTGGTTTTTGAAATGAAGACGGCGCGCTAGATTTGAAAAATATCCATTTCATGTATTATTTGTGAAATTGATTAAAAAATATATTATTTAAAAAATTAGCTCACGATCATGCTTAGAGAGAAAATAATAAAATTAATAGAGAACGAGCATTTGTCTTGGATAGCACTATCAAACTTCTAAGATATAAATAGTCAATATATCATACTCCATCCGTCTTAAAATAGATGTCTCAGATTTGTTAAAATTTGAATGAATCTAGCCTATTTAGTATATAAATTTATCCAAATTTTGAAAAACCTAAGACATTAATTTTAAGACGGAGGAGGTGCAAAAGAAACATGCTGAGTAGTGTTAGTAAAAGTTGGCAGAAAAAAGAATCAGGAGTCAGTAGTATTATTACGGAACCTGTTAAGATAAGCAATTTCTTTAAGCCTAAATACTTCCTACCCTTCGGCGGAGTTATTGCAAAGATTAATCGGCAGTCCAGCACAAAGAAAAATACTTTCTACCTACCATGTTTTGCGGCGCGTGAGTAGCAGAGGCGCCTGCAGGCTGCTGCAGGCATGGCGATTCGCGTCCAGCTTGAGTCGGTTTTGGTCTGCAATCAGAGGAGGACGTCGGTCCACACCTACCAGCTGGTCCCTTCCCTTCTAATAGGCAATGCCAAATTTTGGTATTGCAAGAGATGGTGACATTGATTTGAGTTTTCGTCAATTTTCTGTTAATTAGTGAACCATTCAAAACACATCTAAATTTGCACCGAATTTGTCAAATCTATCAGCGCATGAAGGTTGAGGCTTAGATATTTGTAAAACTAGGTTTTGTGTCCATTCGGATTGTATTGGTTACTTGCTGGCCCAGGCCAGATGTAGCTAAGGTCTAATAAAATTCCACACTTTTCCCTTAAGCAAATACACACTATACATAGTTTTAGCAGAAAATAAATTAAAAAGTGACAAAATAGACAAAAGGGTTGAGAGATCTTCCATTAGTTATTTCGAAAGAAAAAAAGATCCTCCATTATTAGTGTTTTTTTATAAAGATGATGATAGCCAAAGAGAGGAAATAGAAACAGCGCGTTCTTACATGCTTAGTCAAGATCACGGACATAAAATTCAACCCACGCATCCTAAAGTCTAAGACGGGGAGAAACCTGCATGCATATGGATGTCAGCCTCAAAGCTAAACTCAAACAACAATGGAGGTAATGAGAGAGAGAGAGAGAGAGAGAGAGAGAGAGAGAGAGAGAGAGAGAGAGAGAGAGAGAGAGTATTCGGTGCTGAGTAAAAATGTACAGCTTTTCTGGTTTATCTTGTTCCTTTTATTCAGTCGTTACAAGCCTAACTGAAAGCAAAAAACGAGGACACGAACGAGGTGCTTGACGCTGCCATCCCAACGTCCCTCACTCACCTCCTGATCCGACGCCATGATCGTTGCTTCGTGCCATCCCACGAAAGACCCGGGCGCCGCTCTAATCTATCTAAGACAATTCAAACGCTGACACGCAGCTCAGACTTTTATCTCTGAAACTTAAACTAACTGTCGAAACTAAGTTTGCAGAGGCAGCTGTTTAACTGACATTCTCCCCCTTAATTCAGCTGCCGATGTTGACAATGCCCAGCTTCGCACGCAGCTCCTAGAACTTGGCTCGAGGCAAAGCCTTGGTCATGATGTCTGCCAGTTGGCCGCCGGTGTGGACATATTCCACGGCGATCCTGTCATCTTGCACACACTCGCGGATGAAGTGGTAGCGAGTCTCGATGTGCTTGCTCCTGTCGTGGAAGACAGGGTTCTTGCAGAGCCGGATCGCAGATTTGTTGTCGACGAAGAGCGTAGCCGTGTCACCGGGGCTCCCAAGCAGATCACCGATCATCCTCCGGAGCCAGACGCCCTGCCATGCCGCCGTCGTGGCAGCGATGTACTCAGCCTCGCATGATGAGAGGGTGATCACTTTCGGCCTCTGGGACTGCCAGCAGATGGTGCTCCCCCCGAATGCGAAGATCATGCCGGAAGTACTCTTCCTGTCGTCGACGTTGCCGGCGAAGTCTGCGTCGCTGTAGCCAACCAGCTGCGCTTCCTTGTGCCGCTCGTACCTGCACCCGAAGTGCAGAGTGCCTGCAATATACCTGAGCAGATGCTTGACAGCAGCCCAGTGCTCTGTCGTTGGTGCCTCCATGAATCGACTGACGAAACCGACGGCGAAGGTGATGTCTGGCCGCGTGTGCACCAGATAACGCAGGCTGCCGACGACACTTCCGTACAGTGTGGCGTCCACCGGCGCGTTTGAGCTCTCCTTGCTCAACTTCAGTCGTGGTTCCATTGGTATGTGCATCGGGTTGCAGCCGGACAGACCAGTCTTCTCCACGAGCTTCGCCGCGTACGCTGCCTGCTTGAGTGTGGTACCGTCCGCGCCCTGCTGTACTTCGATGCCGAGGTAGTAGGAGAGCAGACCAAGGTCGCTCATGGAGAACGTGGCCATCATCTATTTCTTGAACTGATCAATTGCCGCCGCGCTCGAGCCCGTGACGACGAGGTCATCCACGTATACTCCTAGCAGAAGCCGCTCGTTCCCGTCGACGCGCATGTACACCGCATGCTCCGATGGACTGCGCTCGAAGCCGAGCCAGAGCAGCGTCTCGTCGAGCTTTGCGTTCCACGCGCGAGGAGCTTGTCGAAGTCTGTACAGCGCCTTGGAGAGCCGGTACACCTTTTCTGCCTCGCCGTCCCGCTCGAAGCCAGGCGGCTGCGTGACGTAGACCTCTTCTTCGAGCTCCCCATTCAGGAACGCCGACTTGACGTCGATATGATGCACGTCCCAGCCTTCGTGCGCGGCGATGGCGAGCAGAAGGCGCACAGAGTCGAGTCGCGCCACGGGCGCAAACACTTCGTCGAAGTCAATGCCCGCCCTCTGCACGTACCCCTTGGCGACGAGCCTTGCCTTGTGTTTGATCACCTCGCTGGCGGAGTTCTTCTTCAGCTTTAAGACCCACTTGAGGCCAATGGGGCGCTTGCCAGTGGGGAACGTCGTGAGCGTCCATGTCTTGTTCTCCTCAATGGACGCGAGTTCATCCAGCATCGCAGCGTGCCATACCGCGTGTGGCTCAGCTTCAGCAAAGGTGTTCGGCTCCTCACTTGCAGCGAGGAGCAGAGCATCCTCACCATCTGCAGATGCGAGATTTTCCAGTGTTCGATACCGCCGCGGTGCTTCCTCCCCCACAAGATCACTATCTGGTGTGGCTCCGGGCGGCGGCGAGACGAAGACAGCGCCATCACCGCGCGCTCTGTCCGTTGGAGTGGCGTATGGTGCGTGCGCGTCGTGCTCCGCCACTGGGGTAGCTGGTGAAGCAGAGGCTGATGAGGGCGATGCTAGCGTTGTCGCTGCTGGGCTTGAGTTCGGCTGAGGCGCTGGTGCATGCGCCATGCCCACCGGTGCTGGGAGGTCGAGGACGAACGCGCCGGGCTCTTGCACCGGCCCGTCCCAGTTCCACTTTGTCTGCTCGTCGAAGACCGCGTCCCTCGAGATGTGGACGCGTTTGCCGATCGGACCGTAGACGCGCCAGGCCTTAGAGCGCCCATGCTCATAACCGATGAACACAGTTCGGAGGCTGCGATCATCCAATTTCTTCAGGCCTGGGCGAGTCACCTTGATGTGCGCGATGAAGCCGAACGTGCGGAAGTGGCTGACTGCAGGCTTCTCACCGTGCCAGGCTTCGTGCGGCGTCATGCCACGGACGGACTTCGTCGGCGCACAGTTTAGGAGATGGACGGCGGTGGTGACAGCCTCCCCCCAGAACTCGTTCGGCATGCCCTTCGTCTTGAGGAGGCACCTTGTCTTGCCCACGACGGACTGATTCCTTCGCTCAACAAAGCCGTTTTGCTGTGGTGAATACGGGGCAGTGAGGTGCCGTCGGACGCCGCGATCGGCGCAGTATTCGCCAAACTCCGTGGACGTGAACTCGCCGCCTCAGTCGGTTCGGAGCACGCGAAGCTTCACCCGTGTCTCGACCTCGACACCGGCCTGCCAGCGTTTGATTGCCGCCGGCTCCTCGTCCTTGCTGCTCAAGAGTTCCAGCCACTTGTAGCGAGTTTTATCGTCAACCAGCAGCAAGAAATACCTTCTACCTCCATCCGTCGGCGCTGAGATCGGTCCGCACAGGTCGCCGTGCACCAGGTCCAAGCGCTCAGTGGCTCAGTAGTGTGCCTCCGCCTGGAACGATGCGCGACGCTGCTTGCCGATGAGGCAGTTGTCGCACACTTGGTCGACATGCTCGATGATGGGCAGACCACGCACCATGTCTCCCTTGGCCAGCTTGCGCAGCGCGTCGAAGTTCAGATGCACATAGCCCCCGTGCCACTTCCACGCATCCTCGCCGGCCGTCGCGGCAAGGCACACAGGTCGTGAGATCTTCATCTCGATGGTGTACAGGCGGTTGCCGCTCCGGGCCACCTTGGCGATGAGTGTGTCGCGCGCGTCGCGCACCACCATGAAGCCGCCCTTCACCAGCGTGGAGCACCCGACCTCATCGAGCTGCCCGACGGACACGATTGACGTGCACGGGCGCGGGATGTAATAGACGCGCGTCAACACGCGATGGTGTCCACCGTGCCCGACGAAGACCACCGTGTCGTGACCCTCGATCTCCACCACCGAGCCGTCGCCGAAACGCACTATGCCCGTGACGTTGCGGTCGAGCTCGGAGAAAACTATGTCGCTGCCGGTCATGTGGTTCGACGCCCCGGTGTCCAGATGCCACCTGGGCTCCTTGTTCCCGCTCAACGCACCGACGGAGCCCTTTGAGCGCTCCTCATGGAGGTGTACGGCCATGTCGTTGTCCTCAGTCGTGTCGTTGTCTACTGGAATCACCAGTGCCATGAGGAGTGCGGGGTCGACGTCCTCAGCTTTGGCCACATGGGCCTCGTCGGCGCCGCCCTCGTCACGCTCCTTCTTCCGACACTCACGGGCCCAATGGCCTGCTTTGCCGCAGTAGCGACAGTTGCCGTCACGGCGCGATGCGCCCTTACCCTTGCCACGATCAGCATTGCCCTTGCCGCGTGGCTTCTGGCCGCTACGTGAGCCGTCGCCAGGCGAGCCACGTCCAGCGCGAGCCCGCCACTCCTCCTCAGTAAGGAGCAGCCTGGTGCCTCCCTCTTCCTCGGCGTCCTGCTCGTAGCGCTCCTCCTCCGCCTTAAAGCGGCCGACGATCTCCTCGATCGACGTGGTCTCCAGATCGACCAGGTTGTCGATGGAGACAGCGAGCTGTGAAAAGCGCTTGGGATGCGGAGCCACTTATGCATCACCATCTTGTCGGAGACTGGATCTCCGAGTTTGCCGAGCCTCGCCGTCAGTCCTGTAAGGCGCATGGCCAAATCATCAACGGACTCACCAGGTTTATGGCGGAGTTGATCATACTCCGAGCGCAAGGTCTGGGCCTTGGCCTCCCGCGCCTTGTCCGATCCAGCGCGCAACTTCCAGATCGCCTCCCAGGTAGTCTGGGCAGTCTTGTGCTTCCTCAACACCGGCAGCAGCTCTGGCGGAACTGATTTGTAAATCAGCTCCACGGCGCTCCGATCGTTGCGGTAGCCGTACTCGTCGTCGAGATCCTCTGCGCCCTCGATGGCGCCCCACAGGTCGCGTGCCTGCAGGCTCACCTCCATCAGGAGGCTCCATGTTGAGTAGTTGGTGCTCGTCAATGGTGGGATGTTGGAGGTGCTCGACGCCAACGGCGCAAGTTGCCGTGCCACCGCCAGCGCGCGCCCTTGGCCGGCTACGGTTGGATCCCCGATCCTGGCACGCGGCGAACTGCTACAGCTATCGATGTCGTCACCCTTCTTCTTCTCCCCTGACCTGCCGCCGGGCGCCATTGACACCAAAGCCCTAGGCTTTGATTCCACTTGTCAGCCTCAAAGCTAAACTCAAACAACAATGGAGGTAATCAGAGAGAGAGAGACGAGAGTATTTGGTGCTGTGTAAAAATGTACAGCTTTTCTGGTTTATCTTGTTCCTTTTATTCAGTCGTTACAAGCCTAACTGAACAACGAGGACACGAACGAGGTGCTTGACGCTGCCATCCCAACGTCCCCCACTCGCCTCCTGATCCGATGCCATGATCGTTGGTTCGTGCCATCCCACGAAAGACCCGGGCGCCGCTCTAATCTATCTAAGACAAATTCAAACGCTGACACGAAGCTCAAACTTTTATCTCTGAAACTTAAACTAACTGTCGAAACTGAGTTTGCAGAGTCAGCTGTTTAACTGACAATGGATGCAAGAGGCAAGTTACAAGCCCTCGGTGACCTTGACGGAGCCGCCGGGGAGCAGCTGCGCGAGGTGGCGAGTGAGCAGATTGTGGGCGGCGGCGCGCGCCTCCTCCTTGGCGCTTCCCTCCGGCATCGCCGCGACGGCCTTGAAGACGGGCCGCAGCCTCACCATCTCGCCGTTCACCGTGGCGATCGCCCGCTTCAGCGCCCGGGGGTCGGTGGCTGCCGGGTTGTAGCCGGAGAACACCTTGACGGCCTCCTTCATGGCCGCCTGCCGCTTCTCCAGGTTGTCGCCTCCGCCGGTGTCGTCGTCGTGCCAGGAGGTGGCCGAGGCGGTGGCTGCTCGGCCGCCGTGCTGGCCGGTACAGGCGGCAGCGAGGAGCACGAGGCCAAGGAGGACCAGGAGATACTTGGCCATGGCGTCGTCTTTGTCCACACGGCGCCTCCCCATGGCAGACTTGGGCACCTTGGCCATGGCGATCGAGGTGGATAATAGGTCGATCGATCGGTCCGTGTACCGATCAAGAAAGTGAGAGTATATATGGTGGTGTGAGTGCGTGACAGACACACCGATCGCGTTGCCCAACTACCGTGGCTTGAGTGGGCAGTAGAAACAGTGTGAGCGACTGGTGCCTCAAACCAACTCTCACATGCTTTTTGGACCGGCCGTTAATTCCAGCCTGCTGGAGGCCCGTGGAGAGGTCTGCTTTAGTCAATGCTCCAGCCCACATCCATGATCATCTAATATCCTGTCTCAGCTTTAATACACTTGACCATTACGATTATTACACAGCTCCTGATAAGAAGCTCATTGTTCACATGATGACAATGATAAAAGTTAAAAATAATCAACTTGGATGCCCACACCGAATCGAACTAAATATTTCCAACAGAACAAACGGTGGAATTTTTGTTGAAAATTCATTAAAATATTCAGTTATGTGGTTTTCGATTTACGGGTGAATGCGATCATGGTGCCAACCGAGTTATGACTATGTAGGCATTGAAGTAGCATCCTCGGCCGCAGTACAAAATGATGTTAAGTATGTCAACTGAGGACAGAGCCTAGATCGATTTGCAAGTGCGTGCTTGAATCTAGGCCAGTGTGCTCATATTCATGTGTGGAAATAGTCCCCTATCGATCTTACAAAATTAAAAATAGCTTTTGCATCTTTTATTGTAATAATAATAGGTGTGCCTCCTTCTTCGTTCTTGCCTCTTACATATTGTATGACTAGAAATATATCTGGAAGTTGGATATACTTTTAAACGAAGTATGACTAAGAGCAATACTCCCTCCTTCGTAGAATAGAATGCATATACTTTTTTTAAAGTTGAACTTTTAAACGTTTGGCCAACTACATCAAAAATATTATCAACATTTGTAAACTCAAAACAATATTGTTACGACCATCATGAAATATATTTTCATACTATGTACGTTTAGCTGGTATGGTACATATTAATATTGTTTTCAATGTAGTTGAACAAATTTTAGGAAGTTTGACTTTGACAAAAAGATATGCACCTATTTTGAAAAGGAGGGAGTATATTGGATCAAATGCATGTGAGCATGCATGTGGGGTGTAACATTGACTGAGACCAGGTCACACTCTCACTGCTGAGACGAGCTGCTACGTACTACTAGTAGTGTACTAATCACATCCCTGTGAGACAAAATATTATAAACTCAAATCAATATTGTTACAACCATTATAAAATATATTTTCATATTGTGTACGTTTGCATAGTATGGTACATATTAATATTGTTTTCAATATAGCTGAACAAATTTTACGAAGTTTGACTTTGACAAAAAAGATATGCACCTAGTTTGAAAAGATATTGCTTTGTGTACGTTTGCATGTGAGCATGTGGGGTGTAACATTGAGTGAGACCAGGTCACTCTCACTGACACGAGCATATGGCCTTGACTAGTAATACTAGTCACATCCTTGTGAGCCAAAAGCTGTGCATGTCTTCTTGTAGGCACGACATGGCCGCCGCCAGAGCACGGCCAGTCACATGCTTGTTCTGCCCACTACACAAACCAGTACATCCTCACGCGATTCCGTTTCCACCAACTAACCGGCGATCAAGCTAGCGGTGGGTGCGAAACGCTATATCAGTGGGCATGCAAACCACCACACCATATAAATTCGCCTTCCTTGCCCAAGAGAGTCCACACCACACCACACCGGCCCATTTGCTCGATCTCGACTCGCCATGGCAAAGCTCATCCTCTTCCTCCTCCTCCTCACGCTCGCTCTCGTCGCCGCCAAGACCAGCGGAGCAGCCGCTACCGCCGACGAGGATGCCGACGACCTGGCGCAGCGCAAGGAGACCATGGCGGAGGCCGTCCGGGTGTTCTCCAACCCCAAGCTGGCGGCAGCCGCCGACACGGAGACGGTCCTCCGGATGGCGTCCTTCATGAAGCGCGAGATGGGGCCGCTGGGCCCCGTCTTCGACGCCATTCGCAAGATGCCGGCGAGCAGCGCCAAGGACGAGGCGTTCGACGCGGCCCTGGACCTGCTGATTCGCCACTTCGTCAAGCTCATGCCTCGCCGCTCCGGCAGCTGCGCCAGGACCGGCGAGCTCTAGCATGCTCGCGTCCGTGCTGGTCCTTTTCTTGGCTTAGCTATTTCGTTTCCTTGGTGTCTTGGCTAGCTAGCTAGGGTCCATCCATGATGGTTTCGTCTTTAGTCCTAGCTAGATTGTTGGCTGGCTCTAGGCCTCCAATTTATTTCCAGAATCTCCACAACTGTAGTTCGTCGTCGTCGTCGCCGGATCATGCAAGCGCCTAACGCTACTATCCGTGCATCTGTTGTTTCGTGTACGTCCTCTGTTTCTTCGCACATGTACGGCTACCTTGAATCGATTCGTCCATTTGTGCTGCTCCCTTTTATTCTAAGTACTGTCAATCTGTGAAAGAACTATACCTTGTATGATTAATCGCCACTTTTCTGTTACGTCCCTTCTTGAATATGTTCTGTGAAAGAACTATCAGCACAATACATTTTACGGGCAATCTCCAAGATTTACTTAGCAAACCGTATGTATGCATGGTGCCTAAAAATTATATTTATATGCTTATAAGATTTGCCAAAAAGAAGGCAATGCAGTGTTTTGCCAAGTCTATACTACTAAATGGAAACAAATTAAGGAAATTCCGTGCCAAGGTTGCCATCTAACTGAAATTAAGCAATGTCAAGTTTTTCTTAGAGCAACGAACATGTGCAGCATGGTCCCTAAAATTTTATTGTAGGTAATGCAGAAAAAGAAGAGTGAACTAGTGTTTTGACTAGTCCACTAATTGCAACAAATCAACAAAATCACGAGCCGAAGTTGCCATCTTGCTTGCTAAACCAAATTAATTGTGGTATATATTAGCTCTCTTGCATGTACAAGAATAAAACACAAGTGCTCATCAAAGTTTTGTTATTGCTTGAGTTGGTTGATGAAAAGCGATGATGATTGATGAGCTAAGCTTTACGAGAGCTGATATATCCAAATTGTATTTACTTTTCATTTAGGGCTTTTATCGGATTGTTGCCAGATCTTAATATTAAAACCGCGAGAATTGACTCTCTTTTTAGCAGAGTATGTCTGTTTTCGTCTTTATTGCAGGTAGTAGTAGATTTAAATAAATAAAGGAATAATATTCGGAAGCATTTAGTACTCCCTTCGGCATATATTAATTCCCTCAAAAAGATGAACATGGCATGAAAAAGCCACCGAGCAGTCACATACTCTACCCTCTGCCCCTCATGCCGTTTACACTGCAGCAACTAACCAGTAAGCAGGCGGCATGCAGTTGCAGAACGCGATGCCACCCTACTCCACACCACCATATATTATATTATATGCCCAACAACGTACGCTAGCTCGACCCATTCCACTGATCCCCACTCCTTCCGCCATGGCCAAGTTCATCTTTTCCCTCTTCGTGCTCGCTCTGCTCGCCTGTGCGTGTGGAGCCGCCGCCACGGCCGACCACGGCGACCTGCCGCAGCGTCAGGAGTCCATGGCAGAGCTCATCCGGATGTCCTCCGACCCCGCATCGGCGGACCCGGAGACGATGCACCGTGCGGGGTCCTTCATGAGGCGCGAGCTCGGCCCGTTCGGGGTCGTCTTCAACGCCATCGCCAAGCTGCCGGAGAGCAGCGCCGCCGACGTCCGCCGTATCAAGGCGGACGCGCAAGAAGCCGCGGAGGAGCTGCTGGTCCGCAACCAGCTGCGGCTGCTGCTCGGCAGCGACAAGACCATGGACGCGTGCAGGCAGGCAGGCCGCTGCCGCTCCTCCTCCTAGACTTGGCCGCCGCTCCGCCATAGCTTGTTGGCTGGCTGGCTCGGTCACAGTTGATCGTTCGTTCCTAGCTTCGTGGTCGTATGAGCCTCTTGTGTTTCTGTTTTGTTCTTGTCCTCTGTTGTACCAGCTGCCTCTAGCAGGCCTCTCCTTTTTATTTGTTCATTTCTGGTCGTGTGAGCATGTGTAATGCTTTCTTGTAGTCCCCTACTCGGTTGGCTCTAATGGATAATTTGTGCTAGGTTGTGTTATATGATTATTATTAGACATCACTTTTATATTATGTCCCTTTATACTACTCCCTCCGACCCATATTACTTGACTTGGATTTATCAAAATTTAAATAAACATATATACTAAATAGTGTTTAGATTCATCCAAATCTAGACAAATTTGAGTCAACTAATATGGGTCGGAGGGACTAATATATTTTTTAGACAAGAAACGTTCTCTATGCTATACATTTTTTTAAGTACTATAATCGAGATTCTTTTCCCACAGTACAATCTTACTATTTAAATCAAATCAACTTTCGTGCCCACGTATATTCGGACCAATTCAAAGGGAAGATTGACTGTATACCCTATGAAAAATGCCAACTATATATGTGACAACATAATACCAGATCGATCATGCATCTGAGCAAGAATATTGACTGAAACACACAATCCCTATCCTATATATGTACTGCACTATATATATATTGTACTAGCTAGTACCATTTGTGAAGCAAATAATGGAGATGGGGAACCAGTAAACCGAGCTGGTGACTTTGTCACATATGCATTCCTTGTAAAGCAAAAGTTGGAGGTATAAATGAGGTTTGACTGGAACGGTAAAAAAAAAAAAAAGCAGCTCTTGTGCCCAGCCCTCGTGCCGCTCAGAGCATGTCTAACAGACCACTTAAAAGGGCCAAACCCGTATAATAACCGCCGGAATACGGGTTTGAGCTCCACCCGACCGTCTAGCAGGCCCCGTAAAAACGGCCCCCGCTCCGATTTTTGCTGTTTTCGATTACGGGGCGGGCCTTCGCCCCCTACTTGTGCGGGGTGGGAGCGGGAATAGAGGGCCAAACCAGTATCCTCCCCTCCACTGCGCCTTAACGGTTTCAGCGAAACCCAACCGCCGCCGCTCGATCTCCTCCGCCCCGCCCTTCCCGGCAACGTCGCGGCCGGATCCCGCTGCCATGGATCCTCCGCAAGGGCCGCCTACCGCCGGCGGTGCATTTCCAACGGCCGCGGTAGTTGATGTCCCGTCGGAGGTCCGCCCAACGCCGGTGAAGTGTCGGCCATGATCTCCGCCACCATCCCGCCGAAGAGGAAGAGGATTCTGAAGCAATTCTTCGAAGCCCCTTCGGTGGCCGCAGCTCCGCCGGCCGCAGCCCCGCCGGCTGCCAAGAGAGTGGGCAGGATGAAGACGAAGGCGGCCGGGGCGAGGGGTGCTCCGCAGCCCAAGGTGAAGACAAAGCAGGTCAGCCGCATCGGCCTCGCGCCTCCACCGTCTTCCAAGGACACGGCCCCTCCTCCCTCCGTTCCGTCTGATGCGATGCCCGCGCCGCCGCCACCCACCATGGACGTAGACAAGGTGTTCGATATTGAGTCCACAACATCCTACATGGACATGCTCAATGAATCCGCGGTGGATTTGGACGCCGGCATCGATGCGTTCGATGGGGAGTGCAACGTCGAAGAGATTGATGACGAGGAGGAGGATGAGGGTGACGAGGAGGAGGTGGTTGAGGTTGATCCGGCTGCCGCTGGCGATGGACTCGTTGATGGTTGATCACATTTGGGAACTTCCGTGGCTTGAACATTGCCTATGATCGCGTTGTGATGTTAAAAACTATAAATTATGCATCACATATTTTGGATGTGCTATGTTTGATCTGAAATGGTTGTGCAAATTGTTGTTTAAAACCCTGTTTTGAGGGGTCGAAAACTCGGACAAGCTAGCAGAACCCTGTTTTGGGGACGAGTTCTGCTAGCTTGTCCGAGTTTTCGGCCGACGAAAAGTGAATACAGGGCCCTCTACTCGCGTTTTAAGAGGCGAAAATATACGGGACCTGTTAGACATGCTCTTACAATACACCCGCGGAGAAAAGGTGAATAACACTCTGGCCTCGCACATTAGTTGGGGCCGGGTACCAAAATCTAAATTCTAAATAGCCTGCAGCTGTTTTGATATTTCGTGATGCATGCCAAATCAGTTTGTTTAGCGGGTCAAATCTGCATTGGCAAAAAAGTACTGAAAAAGTAGCTCGCATCCCATGACCATGAATGAACGGGACCAACGTCCTCCTCGTCCGTCCATCCGATCGTTCAAAACCGAATCGTCGTTCAAAAATAAAAGCTAAGTCAAATTGTGACACAATGCCGATTTTGTGTGCGTCAGATTCGATTGCTAGGTGTCTCCTGTCGTCCCAACCCGTCCTAAACCATCGTCCCAAGCTCAGTGGCGAAGGACGAGAAAAAATTAAGGCCGGGCAAACTCTAAAGTATCAAAAAAAATGATGCAAAAAATCAAAATTGTATCGATACAATGGTAATAGCATAATCAATAGACCATAAATTCAAACTTGCTTCAATAGTTCAATTGACCACAAAATCATAAATTATACATGTTCCCTTTGAAGCTGCATGTTTCTTCCCCTTCTTATCTATCTCTACCACAAATTTGCGGAGTCTAGAGGCCACTAATAGGAAGGAGCATAACACTATATTTTGAAGCAGGGTCAGAAATTATAACTGAGATGAGAAGGAGCCTTAGCCGGGTGAACCGTGTCACCGTGAGAATTGAAAATTCAAAGAAAATGAGAAGGTTGGAGGAGGATTATGGGGAGGGCGTCCTGGTCTGCACGCAGTTTTTCCGATAGGGAGTAGATTAGTAGAAGATGGCGGCGCTCCTCCTGCTCGTCGCTCGAGTCGTGTACTCCTATGCTTCGATCGCTACGGGGCAAAGACAGGAAGGGGCTCCGGCCACATACGCACACACGATCAGGGGGCCTACTGCTCCCTAGTGCGCGGCCCAGCAAACGACCAGTACGGCCGTATCCCCTCCAACGTGGCCCATTTTCTATTTCCAGTAGTAGTTTTTCTTCGGAACTCACGTACTTTGCAGAGGACTGTACGTATGTCGAATAGAAGCTTATATATATACATATATATATATATATATGCAATTTCTTGTAAAAATTCAAGGTAGGGCAGCTGCCATACCTTGCTCAAAGGGGTCCTTCGCCCCTGCCCAAGCTACTGTTTGGATTATTGCTGCAGGTTAATTAAGTACGTTGGAGGAGAGTACAATTTTAAATGAGATATATACGTCGAGGATTTTAAATCGACGGACCCGGAGGACGGGGTGTGGTGGTCGGCTAGATGTTGCGGCGGAGGCATCTGGCGCCCGGTGCAGGTAGGATCTGGGTCCCCCGGGATCGTTCCGTGCTTGCTCATCTAATTCGAAGAATGAAAGCAACAGTCCTAAGAGTCCTTCCGCGGGAAGACGAAGATCCGTTGGCTGCTTGTCCTCGTTGATCTGGCATGTAGCGGTGTGTTCCGAAAGGCTTCGTCGACAAACTCCCATGGATGCATCATGTCCGGAGTTCTCTGGATCGGAAGGAATTCGGTCGTGTGCACCCGTGTTTTTTTCCTAATTGTTTGGTTTCAGAGGAATCATTGCAAAGCTCTGCTATCTGTTTACCATCAAACATGGTGAAGCCAGATGTGAAGATTGTCATGGAAGCAGAGAAATAAAGGCTAGCGATAAGGAACTGACGTGGTGATTTGTGACTCGCAGCAGCGACTGTTAGTGGGGTGACAACACATGAGAAGTTCATAGTCTTACCTTGCAGGGTAAAAATCGAAGATCCGTGTGCCTGAAACCGCCTCGTTGATCTGGCATGTAGCGGCGTGTTCCGGAACGCTCCGTTGGCGAATTTTTATGGGCACATCATGTCTGGAGTTATCTGGATCGGAAGGAATTCGGTCAGGTGCACCCGTGTTTTTTTTTCCAAACTGTTTGGTTTCAGGAGAAGCGTTGCGAAGCTCTCCTATATATCTTGTACGAGCGGCGCGATGTGGTGGCGTGAGTCTTGGGGATTCGACTGCGTTGGCGTTGGTCTCCCTATGTGGTGAGGGCCATGGGAGACGCATGCCGCGGGTGGCTACCTCTGCAGTAGTAGCTGGTGGAGGTGGCTCGGCCCTCCTCTTCCTCTCCTGTATGCACTTTTAGCAGCGGGCTGGTGGCGATAGTGAGCATTTACGGTGACATTTCTGTAAAATCTTAACCTGCTACTTTATTTTCAATCTCTTCTATTGATTTTGTTACAAATTGGATATTTACATGGATTGATAAACATAAAGCGCTTGCTAGCCCGGTTGAAAATGGAAGTTTGAGCAGCATCCACGCTAGCCACCCTATGGAAAGACCACCTTTCTTTTAGACATTTTGAGATGCATAAAGCCAATGCAATATACTGGATCGTGCATGTGAGTACTCACTATTCGTATTACTCCCTCCGCCCCAAAATAGATGTCTTAGATTTGTCAAAAACTGAATGAATCTACATACTAAATAGTGTCTAGATTCATCTAAATTTGGATAAATCTGAGACATCTATTGTGGGACGGAGGGAGTAGTACAATTTGTGAATCAAATGATGGAGATGGGAACCAGTCAACCGAATCGTCATCCAAAGGTAAAATCGGGTCACGTACGGTATAGTCACATGCATTCCATGTGAAACAAACGCTGACCAACGTCAAAACTGAATCGTTGTTCAAAAGTAAAACCGGGTCAATCGCTGACGCAATGCCGATTTGGGGTGCGTCAGGTTGGATTGCTAGATGACTCCCTATCGTTCCGAGCCACTGCTCAAATTGTTGCTGCAGGGTATTAACGACAGAGAACAAACTGAACAGCATAAGGACAAATAGTAGTGGTTGGATTAGTCATATAAAAATGGTTTCCTTGACAGCCAGTTTATGCATCCCATATGAAAGACATGATCTGTCTCACTACAGGAAAAACCATTATATGTTGATGGTGTTTTATGTGCCGACGGCTTTCTAACAGGGTTGTCGGCAAAACAACAAGGCCGCCGGATGGTTCTGTATGCCGACGGTTCCCTAAGATTGGTCGTCGACAACAATGCCCTCGGCGACTCGGCGTACAGCGACACATCGCATCAGTTGGGAACGCGCAGGGAACACTCTATGACTACAGCTTGGCCGTTGGCATAGCTATGAACAAAGTGAAAATGATGATAAGTTACTTATTTTTAGAGAGGGCCAGGGTTTACTGACAGAAAACCCTCTGTAGTCATGTATGCCGATGACCTCCTATTTTGCCGACGACCAAGCGCTTGTTCCATTCAAAGATTTTACCGAAGGCTTAACGTCGGGGACAACCGTTGGCGCAGTTGTTGCCAACGGCTTTATGTCCTTTGCCGACAGTTTTGGGCCATTGTCATTGCACACATTTTGTGTAGTATATGGTGGTGGATGGCCGAGGTTGAGCACTTAAGGTGGGTTTTCTATTAGTGTCTAAAGCCTCAACTGACTTGTTTGTTTTCCGTCCCTCTGTTTATTTTGTAAGAAATTGGATATTTTCGTCGATTGATATAAACATAAAGGGCTAGCTGGCCTAGTTGAAAAGGGAACATTGAGCTGGATGCACTCCTGTCTAGAGAAGAATACATATTGAGTCACATAAGCCAAGGCAGTATACTGATTGTGCATGTCGGCTGGAATATTGACTGAAACAAGCCAAATCCTATCCTATCCTATCCTATCCTATCTGCTACACTATAATGATCATAGTACCATTCGGGAAGCAAATAATGGGGTAGGTGTCGTCACCACGGGAAACCCTCGGCATTCATGTGTATGGCAACAACCACTTATGTGCAAATGATGAAGCGCTTTGTTCCCATCAAAGATGTTGCCGAAGGCTTAACGCGGAGGACAACCGTCGGCACAACTATTGCCAACGGCTTTATGTCCTTTGCCGACAGTTTTGGCGCATGGTCATTGCACACATTTCATGTAGTGTCTCGTGGTGGATGGCCGAGGTTGAGCACTTGCGGTGGCTTTTCTATTAGTGTGTCAAGTCTTAACTGCCTAGCATGTTTTGTATCTCTCTATTTATTTGTAACAAATTGGATATTTCCATCGAGTAATAAATAGAAAAGGGCTAGCTGGCCCCGGTTGAAAAGGGAAAATTGAGATGCATACACGCCTGCCGCCCTATGAAAAGGCACATGTCTAGATCGAGCAGAAAACATATTGAGACGCAATAGCCATATCCTATCCTATCAGCTACACTATAATGATCATAGTACCATTGGGGGGAAGCAAATAATGGAGATGGGAATTAAACCGGTCAACCGGGTGGGTTTCGTTTTCACGTAGTACTACTCACATGCATTCATTGTGAAGCAGCTGCAATGCTCGGATCAGTCACGTTGTACAAATTTTGACATCTGCCGAAGCCACCAAACCCGGTACGGATTGAATTGGATTGGTAGTATACTATGGGAGATCTTATTACTGTTAATAAAGTAGTACTCCCTCTGTTCGGGATTATAGGTCCTACGCGCATACCTAGGTTGTTAATTTGACCAACAAAATATAACTTATATATCACAAAAATTATACCATTAGAAAATATAATCTCTAAGGTATCTAATGGTATAATTTTTATACTATAATATGTATATTTTGTTGTTCAAATTGACAACCTAGTTATCCGCGCGGGACTTATAATCCCAAACGGAGGTAGTAGTATTGTAGATTTTGGATGTGATATCTGTTTCTTTTCCTAGCATCCTCAATTGTAATCAGTCAAGTTGCCCCGTATATAGTTTGGTCGTCAAGGAGTAGGATTACCATTGTAGATCTTATATGCAATTTCTTGCACAAGGAGATGGAGTTGAGGTGAATAAACACCCGAGAATCATCGTATCTGTGGGTTCGGTGAAAAAATCGTGTGATCCGCACGAGATTACGGCAAAGCGCGGTGCCTTGACTGCTAAGCTAATAAACCCTAGTTAGAGGCATAGAGGTGTCTCACGAGTACTCTAAACCATTTTGATGTCACATGTGCTTTGCTTCATAAATTGAGTTAGTTCATCAAACTAAGCATCTAAGCCTGCCTCTTATAACCAGAGGTAGAGAGAGTTGGAGGTGAATACAACATTTTTTTTCTTTCAACACTAATATAATGGCTCTATTTACATGATCTGGTTTCCAATCCATTGGTCATAATAGCTTCCCACTAAAATGTACTAAATGAAGCCACAAACCTAAAAAATGGTTTTAGCTTGTTCTTAACAAGTTTCTTGCATAAAAACTAAATCCAATAAGAGTTAACTCATGCCGGCCGAATATGTGACAATAAAACAATACCTTTTCTATAGGTATTTTGTTTGTAAGAATTTTTCATCCCTATCAAATATTTGGTTACTCATCTTCATCATGACAAACAAGAGGGGAGGAAATCTCGACTTGGTAGAAGAAATAAAAAATAGAATTGTACACGCCAAGCCAACAATTTATGGGTCACATGGGAATTTAGCTAGTTCGTAATAATTTAGAAACAAAGCAACATAAGTTCTTTGTAAAACACTTCTATTTACATAAAAGACACTAAATAAAAATGTTTTATTTAAGACATGCTCTATAGTGAGCATTTTTACAGCGACATTTCCAGTGAAAGTCTTAACCCGCTACCTTGTTTTCAGTCTCTTTTGTTGATTTTGTTACAAACTGGATATTTCCGTGGATTGGTAAACATAAAGGACCTGCAGCAGGGCCGGTTTGAAAATGGAAGACTAAGTAGCGTGCACGCCTGCCACCCTATTGAAAGATCACCCATTTTAGAGCGAGGAGAGTACATTTTGAGATGCAATATACTGGGTGGTGCTGCCACTATTCGTACTAGTACCATTTGTGAAGCAAATAATGGAGATTGGGAACCAGTCAACCCAATCGTCGTCTAAAGGTAAAGCTTAGTACTACTGGTTACGTTGTATACTTACTAGTCACATGCATTCCTTGTGAAGCAAACGCTGACCAACGTCCGATCCGGTCATCGGATCAAAACCGAATCGTCCTTCAAAAGTAAAAGGCAGTCAGAGGATTGGATCGCTAGCTGACTCCTATATATCGTCCCAATCTTCTGTTTGGTTTGTTGCTGCAGGTTAATTAATGTCAGAGGAGAATACAATTATAGTTGTATATATACAGGGAAAAACCATATATGCTCCTCTAGAGCGATAAGAACGAATTGTAGTGGTTGGATTAGTCATACAAAAATTGTTCCCTTGACAGCCAGTTTATGCATCCCATATCAAAGACATGATCTGTCTCACTACAGGAAAACCCATTATATGTCGACCATGTTTTATATGCCGACGGATTTTATATCAGGGTTGTTGGCTAAACAAGGCCGTGTATTCCGATGGTTCCCTCATCATGGTTGTCGGCGACAATGCCCTTACCGTACAGCGACATGTCGTATCAGCTGGGAACATGCAGGGACCCTCCATGTCGAGAGCTTGGTTGTTGGTTGTTGGCATAGCAAGGAATGTCGTCAGATAGAAGGTAAGTTACTTTTTGTACATAGGGTTGCGATTAAGCGATAGCCACGGAAAACCCTCGGCATTCATGTGTATGCCGACGGCCTCCTATAATTTGCTGACGGCCAAGTGCTAGTTCTGGGCGAAGATGTGGCTGAAGGCTTAACACCTAGGGCAACCATCGACATAGCTATTGTCGACAGCTTTATGTCCTTTGCCGACAGTTTTGGGGTGTTGTCATTGCACACTTTTCGTGTAGTGCCTCGTGGTGAATGACCGAGGTTGAGCAATTGCGGTGGCTTTTCTATTAGTGTGTCAAGTCTCAACTGACTAGCATGTTTCGTGTCTCTCTATTTATTTGTAACAAATTGGATATTTCCGTTGAGTAATAAATAGAAAGGGCTAGCTGGCCCGGTTGAAAAGGAAAAATTGAGATGCATACACGCCTGCCACCCTATGAAAAGACACATGTCTAGATCGAGCAGAAAACATATTGAGACGCAATAGCCATATCCTATCCTATCAGCTACACACTATCAGAGCCGGCTCTATGTTTTGGAGGGCCATAGGGCGAGGTCGACAACATGGGCCCTTATAGGACTATATATATGCACATGTATATATTAATATGTAAAGAAGTATGAATGACTATTTTTTTTGCAAAGTATTAAGAGTTAACATCTGACAACACATTCTTAATTC
Source organism: Avena insularis (assembly GCA_023614405.1). Lineage (NCBI taxonomy): Eukaryota > Viridiplantae > Streptophyta > Magnoliopsida > Poales > Poaceae > Avena > Avena insularis. The sequence continues at coordinate 410,323,469 of CM042691.1, forward strand.
AAGACATTATTGTTAAGCCTTAAACCATGTCATATAATGACAAATAAAATAAAAGAGTAGTTAAATAACCTATTGCTGCAAAATCAACTTCTCCCAAATCAGATTCTTGCAATTGATTATCGGCGTTGATATCAAAATTGACCGAAAAATACTTATTTTAAAACACCTCTTTGTGATTCAATAAACCGACTCTTGGTTTTTAATTTATTTTCTCAAAGCAGGACTTGTGTTCTTCGGACAACATTTGAACACCTATAATTGTGAAGGAATTAGATAGTACTTAAAACTAAAGCTTCAAGTCCCTAATCTCACATTGCAATTGGATTCTGTGGCGATTGAACGTACCAGGGGCTAGGACAGCAGAGAAAAGGCCATGAGGAGCGGGAAAGAACGCAGATGGATTCACAAGTTCAAATGATCAATTTTGGTTCCTAATAGGCAATGACGAATTGGTGATCTCCAATCTAGAGAAGGGCGGTTAGGACAGTCCGCAGTTAAATAGATAATAGTAGGAAATTGGGGATACAAACAAAATAGATAATAGTAGGAAATTGGGGATACAAACAGGCGAACACGAACTAGACTACATAGGAGATCGATTCTTGATTTGAGTTTGTCCATTCTTTCTCCATGCTAGGCCTTTTAACTGAATTTTTCTAACCCAAAACCAAACAGCTGACTAATAAAAAAACATGCAAATCATGGGCCCCTGAAAGGCATGGGCCCTAGAGCGCCGCCCATGTTGGCCATGGGTCAGAGCCGGCCCTGCACACTATAATGATCATAGTACCATTGGGGAAGCAAATAATGGAGATGGGAATTAAACCGGTCAACCACCGGGTTGGGTTTCGTTTTCACGTAGTACTACTCACATGCATTCCTTGTGAAGCAGCTGCAATGCTTCGATCAGTCGCGTTGTTGTACAAATTTTGACATCGCTTAAACCAGTCAATCCTGACGAAGCCAAGTATAGGAGTACACCAAACCGGATATGGATTGAATCGGATAGGTAGTATAGTATGGGAGATCTTATTACTGCTAATAAAGTAGTAGTATTGTAGATTTTGGATGTGATATCCGTTTCTTTTCCTATGCATCCTCAATTGTAATCAGTAAAGTTGCCCGGTATATAGTTTGGTCGTCAAGGAGTAGGATTACCATTGTAGATCTTATATGCAATTTCTTGCACAAGGAGATGGAGTCGAGGTGAATAAACACCCGAGAATCATCGTATCTGTGGGTTCGGTGAAAAAATCGTGTGATCCGCGCGAGATTACGGCAAAGCGCGGTGCCTTGACTGCTAATCTAATCAACAACGGTTTTGTTAGTTTTCAGGCGCCTGAGAACTTGTTAAGTCTCAGTCGCCTCTTTTACCGTTCGATTTACCACGTGATTTGTGCAAAGTGGAAGTTATAAATGAGTTGCAACTAGGGTGTAGCTGAGAATTTAATGAGTTGCAACTGAGAATTAGTACAAATCTTATGAGTTAAAACTATAGATTGCAACTGAGAATTAAAAGAAATATTAGAATGACATCAGCGACTTAGACTAATAAGTTCTTGGACGCTTGAGATCTAGGCACTCTCCCAATAAACAAAGAATTAACTAAAACGCGAATCAGCAAAGTGTCCATCTAACAAATCCAAATTTAGAATTGGAGAAGTCCACAAAGACAAGGAGGCACACGATGCAAGTGCTGGGCAATGAGTACTGAAAAGTAGTAACTGCATCTCAGAGACGAGGCTCGTGATGGACCAGCGTCCTCTACGTCCTCCTCTACGTTCGGCTCGGCTGGTCAGCAGATCAAAACTATCCTATCCTATCCTGTCAGCAACAACACCATAATGATCATACTACCATTCGGGAAGCAAATAATGGAGATGGGCGTACTAGTAGTACTAGTACTCACATATATGCATATCCTTGTGAAACAAAAGTTGGAGGTTGAAACGGTAAAAATAAAAGGAGCTCCGTCGATCAGTCACGATCTTCTCCTGCCCAGCTCTCTCACGCTGCTCGCATTGCACCGGAGCATACAGCCGGCAGTTGCGCAAGGCGAGGTGTGCCTGCCAGTGCCACCACTCCACCATATATACTCACCCACCTCCCTTCCCTAGCTAGGAGCGAGATACTACAGCCTATTCTCAACCTCACTCGCCATGGCCAAGAAGCTCGCCATCCTCCTCCTCGCGCTTGCGTTCCTGGCCGCCACCGCCGGCGCCGCCTGGGACGACGGCGACCTGCCACAGCGGCAGGAGGCCATGCTGGACGCCGTCCACGTGATGGCCAACTACGACCCGGCGAGCGCCGACCCGCAGGATATCAAGCGGGCGGTGGCCACGGTGAACGGCGAGCTCGCGCTGCTGCGGCCCATCTTCAAGGCCATCAGCAAGATGCCGGAGACGACGGCCGCCGAGGTCCGCGCCAAGGAGGAGGCCCGCGCCGCCGCCAACGTGCTGCTCACCCGCCACCTCGCCGAGCTGCTCCCAGGCGGTGGCGCCAAGATCGTCGACCACGATCTGTAGTAGCCTGCATACATCGATCTGTAGTCTGCATCCATGCGCGTGATTGTTGGCTCCCCCTTTTTATTTCCCTAATTAGTTGTCTGTTCGTGGTCGTCGATCGGAGCAAGCATATGTAAGCGCCTCACGCTATCACCCTACTTGCATTTCTTTCCGACTTGTCCTCTCTTCTCTGCTATCTCATCTTTAGTAAGTTAATGCATTTGTTCGTGTCCTTGCGTCCTCTGTTCGAACAATGTTTAATCAATGGATTCTTCCATTCGCCCTGCTCCGTTTGCTCTATGATGAAATCGACACTTTTCTACTACTCTGTCCCTTTTGAATATATCCTGTACTAAATCAATGTGTCTACTACTGTGGTACAAATTAAATCAGTCAAGCTGCCCAAGCCCAAGTACAGGAGTACACCAAACTCGATATGCATTATTCGACGGATAGGTAGTAGTATTGTAGATCCGATATTCATTCTGATAAAGTAGCACTGTAGTATTGTAGATTTTGGAAGTGATATCCATTGTAATCAGTCAAGTTGCCCAAGTATATTTGGTTGTCAAGGAGTAGGATTAGCATTGTGTAGATCTCATATACGTAATTTCGTGCAAAAATAAGCATAGGAGATGGAGACTTGCGTACGTGTTGATCAATTTATAATCGTCATTTCGGTGGGTTTGCTGACAAAATCGTGTGATCCACACGTGATTACGGCAAATCGCGATGTTGTCGCTGCTGCACTAATAAACAGAGAATTAACTAAGACACAAATCAGCAAATGGTCCATTTCACCAATCCAAATTTTGAATTGGAAAAGTCCACGAGGAGGTACACAATGCAAGTGTTGGGCAACAAGTACTGGAAAGTAGTTACTGCATCTGAGGTAGGCTCGTGATGGACCAGCCGGTACCTACGTCCTCCTCTAATCGATTGCGTTGCCGTTTAGGCTGGTCAGCAGATCAAAACCGAATCAAACACAGTACAATCCTATCTTCGTTCAGAAGAGAGAGAAAAAAAATGAATCAAACACTGACGCGCTGCCGTTTTGGAGTACTTCCTCCGTTTAAAAATATAAGATGTTTTAGGTTTGTGAAAAAGATATATCTAGACACGTTTCAGTGTATAGGTTTAAATAAATCTAGACACTAAAATGTGTCTAGATACATCTCCATCATAAACTTAAAACATCTTATATTTTCAAACGGAGGGAGTACGTTGGATTGGGTTGGATTTCTGCCTCACCTCATGTTCACCTTGCGTGGAACAAATTAGATATTTTCATCGATTGATAAGCATAAAATTAAAGGCTAGCTAACCCAGTTGAAAATGGAAGATTGAGCATCATGCACGCTTGTCACCCTATGAAAGGACTACCCATTTTAGAGCAGAGTGAATTTTTAGATGCATAAAGCCAAGGCAATATTCTACAGAAAAATCATAATGTATTGTTCTTTCCTATTAATGGCTCGATTATGCCGAGTAGTTGAATTCTTGACACCCTATTTTTTTTTTTCTTAAAAGGCAATCTTGCATCGTGTGTAAACTCTAATAATGTATCCAAAATGAAGTTACGCAAACATTTTCTTGAAACTAGAAAGGGAACTTACATTGTAGTTGTAATATTGAGGGAGAACCATGTGCTCCGCTATAGATTGATAAGGACAAACAGTAGTGGTTGTTTAGTCATACAGAATTGGTTTTCTTGACAACCAGTTTATGAAAGACCTGATGATCTGTCTCACTACAGGAAAAATCATTATATGTAATATGTCGATGGATTTTTATCAGGGTCGTCGGTAAAACAAGGCCATCGTCAAATAGTTCCGTATGCCAACGGTTCACTCATCATTTTTATTAGGGAACGCACAGGAACCCTCTATGACGACATCTTGGCCATTGGCGCAGCTAGAACATTGTCGTCAAACAGAAGATAAGTTGCTTTTTTCAGAGAGGGTCATCATGCTTTACTGACAGCCATGTAAAACCGTCGGCATTCATGTGTATGCCAACGACCAAGCACTTGTTCCCATCAAAGATGTCGTCGAAGGCTTAACGCCGAGGGCAACTGTCGGCACAGCTCTTGTCGATGGCTTTATGTCCTTTGCCGAAAATTTTGGGGTGTCGTCATTGCACGCGTTTCCTGTAGTGTCTCGTGGTGGATGGCCGAGGTTGAGCAGTTGCGGTGGCTTTTCTATTAGTGTCTCGAGTCTAGTAGCTTGTTTTGTGTCTCTCTATTTATTTGTAATAAATTGGATATTTCCGTCGAGTAATAAATAGGAAGGGCTAGCTGGCCCGGTTGAAAAGGGAAAATCGTGTCTCTCTATTTATTTCAATATGAATCTAATGAAACTAATTTTATATAATATAATCAAATTTTAGTTGCTCTATTTATTCAGTCAAACTTTGCTTTAGAATACACGTGTGCCTTATTTTTTGAAATAGAGAGAGTAGTACCTACTACTCACATGCATTATTGTGATGCAAAAGTCGGAGGTTGGAACGGTAAAAAAGGCAGCTCCATCGATCAGTCACGCTCTTCTGCTCAGCTGTCCTCATGGTGTTCACATTGCATCGGAGTAGAGGTGGCTGTTGCGCAAGGCGATGGAGATGTGCCACCACCACTCGACCATATGGCAGACGGGGCCGGCGACCGGCAAGGCTGCGGCGTGGCAGAGGATGCCGGCGATCGGCAATGTTGCGGCGCGGCAAGAGGGGGTCGATGACCGGCCATTTCGCGGCGCGGCTGGGCAGCCGGCGAACGGCCATTTCGCGGCGCAGCTGAGCTACTGGGTTCGTGGTGTTATAGGGTTAAGCTCGTCCTGATTGTATTTTTTGCCTGATTTTCCATAATAAACTAGGCAAATATATAGATTTTGGGTCCGGTTTTTCTTATTAATTGGACCAACCTTCTATCTGTTCAATAAATTTAGCAGCTTTCCTGCTAACATTTAAAATAAAATATAAACTCACCCATCCCGTTCAAAAGAAAAATATACTCACACACCTCCCTTCCCTAGAGATACTACAACCCATTCGCAACCTTTCACTTACCATGGCCAAAATTTAGTCTCGTCGAATATAGAACTTTTTTTTTGACTTGACAAAAGAATAGATATTGTCGAATATAGAAATTGTCTTTTGACTTGGCAAAATTTAGATGTTTACTATTGCCTCCTTTCAAATCATTCTTGTAGGTTTTCATATTGCAAGTAGATTCACAAAGATAGTACTTGTAGGTTTTCGTAGAACTCAAAATTTGCTCCACATAGCTCATGATATTGCTAACCTGTACAAAATTGTTTCTTGCTCCATATAACGGCTATTTTTTAAAAATAATAGAATTTTTTAATAAATTTCATGAATAATACATAAAATTAATCATTTTGAAATGTAGGGCGGCCTCAAAGGCCAGTGCTCTGACGAGCACTAATCGGGTGCTGAAACCCCGACCGCTCCTTGTCAATGGTTGGTTCTCAGACCAGTATAGCTCGGGGGCCTCGCTGGTTGGACTGCCAGCCGATAAGAACATGTCGGGGGCTGAGACCCCGACAAGCCTTTCGAAGCTTGATCATCCGACTGCAGCAGCGCATGCAGCTAGCTAGAGGCTGTCGGCGGCAGCAGCAGCGCAGCGAGGCGCGCTAGCTCGGCAATGGCAGCGGCAGCAGCAGCGCATGTGCATGCAACGCATGCAGCTAGCTTGCAGCAGCAGCGCAGCGCATGCAGCTCGGCCGCGGCACGCGATGCGCGCTAGCTAGTCCCGTCAGAGCCTCAAGCCCTAATTTCTCGTTGGAGGCTCAAACCCTGATTAGTCCTGTTGGTATACGGGCCTCCGACTGCAGGCTTGTCGCGGTTGGTCGCACAACCGACATGTCTGTTGGTGTATCGGTCTCCCATAGGTTTCAGTCGGAGCGCGAGCTTCCGAAGTTGCGCTAGATTCTGACATTTCTTATTTCATGTATTATTGGTGAAACTGATTTGAAAAAACGTATTTTTTTTTAAAAAAAATAGCCCATATAACTCATTATTTTCCTTTCATACTTGTAGGATCGCATGAAGGACACCTTCGCGTTGTGCACTACCTATGTTTGATTGATTTGGGATTTCCATGTCTCGTGGACTTGTTTGATGATGGACTTTTTTGATGAATTAATTAGTACATGTTTGGAACACTTTGCAACTTGGTGGACTATGCATGCACATGTACTTTTCAACTTGATGGACTATGCATGCACATGTGTTTTCCAACTTGACGGATTTGTGCTAGATTGATATGCAAGTGACACATGTGTGCTGTATATATGTTTATACTGCTGTTAGAATAGCATAATGTATCAATTATATTGAATTGTAGGGAATTAAAACTAAAAAGGAAAAAGGAAAAAAGGCAGAGCCTTTGTCAGCAAAGGGGACACGCGACAGCCACCTGTGCAACCTGGGCTGCGCATTTGCCATGTGTTGAAAAAACACCCGGCAAAGGGCACTCTATGTATTAAAATAGAACACTCGGCAAAGAAAAAAGAATTAAAAAAACACCATGCAAAGAATTTAAAAAGGAATTTTACAAAACATTTTTTGGCAAAAAAAAAGCAATACCGTGTATTAAATAAGTATGCATGGCAAAGAATTAGAAACACTTGGGAAAGGATTTAAATTTTTGCCCCTAGAAAGGGTTAAACTCTTGGCAAAATAATAAAAGATTTGCTCGTGTATTCAAAATGCACTCGGCAAAGTGTGGTTTTCATTTGGCCTTACTGCCCAAGTTATTTTACTTTGCCATGTACGAGAAAAATATGCCAGGCGAAATGTTTACCGAGTTCCCAAGGGAGGAGGGGTGAGGGGCACCTACCAAAGCTTCTTTACCGACCAGATCATTGTTGTGTAAGGTTTGTCTGGTGTAACACTTGGCAAAGGGTGTTCGGTATATTACCATGTAATCTAGATTAGATGACTCTAGTGCAAGTGGGAGACTGTTGGAGATATGCCCTAGAGGCAATAATAAATGTAGTTATTATTATATCTTTGTGTTTATGATAAATGTTTACATTCATGCTATAATAGTATTAACAAGGAAACATTAATACTTGTGTGATTTGTAAACTTAATTTGAAGTCCCTAGTATAGCCTCTATACTTCACTAGCTTGTTGGTTGATTGATGATTGTGGTTTCCCTATCATGAACATTGAGATGTTATCAACAACAAGATCATATCGTTAGGAGAATGATATGGTGGACATACTCCTATAGACAAGCGTAGCATAAAGATCAAGTCATTTAAATAGTTCAATTGCTATATGCTTTCTGATACATAGTAACCTAAATTCCTTCGACCATGAGATCATGCATATCACCTTTACTGGATGGATGCTTTGATGTCATCAAACACCACACCGTAACAGGGTGGCTATAAAGGTGGTATTGAGTGTTCGGAAAGTATTGGTTGAAACACATGGATCAAGAGTGGGATTTGTCCATCCACATGACGGATAGATATACTCTGGGCCCTCTCGGTGGAATGTCATCCAATTAGCTTGCAAGCATGTGACTTGGTCACAAGGGATCACATATCACGGGAACGAGAAAAGAGTACTTATCAGTAACGAGGTTGAACTAGGTATGCAGAGATACCGACGATCATAACCTCGGATAAGTAACATATCGTGAGACAAAGGGAAATTGGTATCATATGTAAGTGGTTCATTCGATCGCAAAGTAATCGTAGAAATATGTGGGAGCCATATGAATTTCCAGATTCCTCTATTGGTTATTGTTCGGAGAAGTGTCTCGATCATGTCCGCATAATTCACGAACCATAGGGAGACACACTTAAGGATTCGACGTTGTTTGAGTAGTTATGGTATTATGAGAAAGAGACCGAATGTTGTCCGGAGTCTCGGATGGGATCCGGGATATCACGAGGTGATCCGGAATGGTCCGGAGAATAAGATTCATATAAGGAAAGTCCCGTTTCGGAGTTGGGGAATGGTTCCGGTGTTTTCATCGGGAACATTCTAGAAGGTTCCGGAATGTCCGGCACTCCGGGGGGAGGAAGGGTACATGAATGTGTCATTGTAAGTTGGAATGATTGCATCATGTACTAAGTGTTCTTGCTGTCCAAAATAAAGGGTTTATTTAAATCCTAAATTGAAAAGTCAAACGGCTAGTTTGAAAGTCAAACGGCAATTTTGGGAAGTGGGAAAAGAGGAGGATTGGTGGAGGCCGAGTTGGAGGAGGGTTCCTCCCCTTGGCCGGCGCACCTCCCAAGGCCGACTTGGGAGGAACTCCTCCCTTGGCCGGCCAGCCTCCCACCTATATAAGGAGGGCAGGGCTCCCTCCTTACACACACAAGTTCCACCTCTAATCTCGGTTTAGAGCCGTTTTGGTTTAGAGCTTCTAATTGCTTTAGCCAGGTTTAGAGCCTTCTAATTGGTTTAGAGCCTTCTAATTGGTGTGTCTAATTACTAGACCACTAATAGCCTCTCTCATAAGCTCCACCATACTGCACCGCTTAAGGCGAAGCCTCATGATTTCCCTCTACTTCCTGCATCACTGTCAGCTCCGGAATCACGAGGAGAGTGCTACAACCTCCGCCTGCTGGAACAAGGAGAGGAAGGTCTTCGTCGAGTACCGAACGTGTGACCGATCAAGGGAGCGCTATGAACGCGCGCCGAAGGATCGCTCACGCGATCTTGAGATCGGAAAGAGTACGACTACATCACCCACGAATCTGCTCGTTAAACACTTTGGAATCTTCGAGGTGAGTTATTCCATCGACTTCGTTGCTGCAATCTAGTAGATAGATCTTGGCTTGTTTGTTTGTATGCGATAGAAATTTTTGTTTTCCATGCTACGAACCCCTCAAAGGGTATCGGAGCCGTGTCTATATGTAGATCTGTTGACGAGTAGAACACAATGGTCATTGTGGGTGTTGATGCTTTTATTGTAGATTGCTTTTGTGTACTTTGCATCTTACGGTATGTTGGGATGAAGCCGGGCTAACCTTACATGACATCGTTCATGAGACTTGCTCCACGCTTGACATGCAACTTGTATTGCATAAGTGGCTTTATGTGCGTGTGTCTCCTAGCATAGTATAGATCCAATTTCCATCAGGTGATCTACAATGCTAGTATCAATGTTGTTGTTATTGTTCTTAAGTTAGAACGACACTTATTGAAAGCCCCAAACCACGTAAAATATGCAAAGAAAGTAGAAGCGTCTAACTTTGTTTTGCAGGGGTGTGCAGTGATGTGATATGGCCATGATTGTGATTATATTTGATGTATGCAATGTTCCTTATTGTAAGTTGGCAACCTGCAGGAGCCATATGGTTGTCTTTAATTTCTGTTAAGACCTGCGTGTCTATTCAAAATAGTTGTAATAGTTGAAGCTGGTGGACGACAACCATGAAGAAGCATCATTGACCTTGATGCTATGCCGGTGATGATGGAGATCATGTTCGTGATTGAAGATTGAGATCGTAAGCATAAAGAATAAAGGCCATATCATATCACATATTATGAATTGCATGTGATGTTAATCCTTTATGCATCTTGTATTGCTTAGTAGACTACGGTAGCATTATAAGATGATCACTCATGCACATAAATTTCAAGTTCTAAAGTGTTCACCCTTAGTATGCACCGTTGCCAAAGCTTGCTGCTTCGAAGCACCACGTGATGATCGGGTGTCTTTGATTCCGCGGGTGAATACAACGTAAGCAAGCCAGATTTGCTTATGCGGTAGCTAAGGTTTGATCTTGACGAGCCTAGCATGTACAGACATGGCCTCAGGAACACGGATCGCCGAAAGGTAAAGCATGAATCATATAGTAGATATGATGAACATGATGATTGTTCGCCATTGAAACTATATCAACTCTCGTGATGATCGGTGTTGATGTAGTGGATTTGGTTCTTGTGATCACTAAAACAATGTGAGGGATGTTGTTTTGAGTGGAGTTCACCTAGTTTAATTTTATTAATTTATTTTATCTCTATTTGTCATAAACTTAGTCTAAACTATTGCAAATATGTTGTAGATCAATGGCAGCCCTACCATCAATTTTAATGCTCCTAGAGAAAGAAAAGTTGAAAAACAATGGAAGCAACTTCATGGATTGGTTCCGCAATTTGAGGATTGTCCTCACAATGGTAATTTGACCTATGTGCTGGATGCACCGCTAGGTGACCCACTGCACTGATGCTACCGATGAAGTAAAGAATGTTTACCTCGCTCGAAGAATCGGTACTCCATAGTTCAAGTGCTATCTTGTATGGTTTAGAATCGGAGCTTGAAAAGGTTTGAAGAGTCGATCCATATGATATTGTCGAGGATCTCAAATTAATCTTTGAGACTCATGCGGCAATTGAAAGTTATGAAGCTTCAAAAGTTCTTTAACCGCAAGATGGAAGAGGGTAGCTCTGCGGTGAGCATGTGCTTAAGATGTCTGGGCACGCAAATAAACTTCAAAGTTTGGGTATAGTGATTCCTAATACTTTGGGGGTTTACCGCATCCTCCAATCACTACCACCAAGTTACAAGAACTTTGTGATGAACTACAACATGCAGAACATGAACAAAGAGTTGCCAGAACTATTTGCTATGTTAAAATCTGCAGAAGTGGAGATCAAGAAAGAGCACCAAGTGTTGATGGTCAATAAGACCACCAAATTCAAGAAAGGCAAGTCTAAGCAGAAGGGACACTTCAAGAAGGGTGGTAAGAAAGTTACCATACCGACGAAGAAGACCAAGGCTGGACCCAAGCCTGATACTGAGTGCTTTTACTGCAAGGGAGAAGGTCACTGGAAGCGGAATTGCCCAAAGTACTTGGCGGATTTGAAGAACGGCAACATCAAGAAGAAAGGAGCTGCAAAATAAACGGAAGCTAGTGAAGAACGAGGTGACGATGCGCGTAGGAAACGGATCAAAGGTTGATGTGATCGCGGTCGGCACGCTACCTCTTCATCTACCATCGGGATTAGTTTTATACTTAAATAATTGTTATTTGGTGCTCGTTGAGCATGAACATTATATCGGGATCTTGTTTATTGCAGACGGTTACTTGTTTAAATCCGAGAATAATGGTTGTTCGATTTATATGAGTAATATGTTTTATGCACATGCACCTTTGATAGATGGTCTATTCATATTGAATCTCGATAGTGGAAATACACATATCAACAACATTGAGGCTAAACGTTTGAAATCAAGCGATAATTCGACCTATATGTGGTAATCGCTGCCTTGGTCACATTGAGTGAAGCGTATGAAGAAACTCCATTCCGATGGACTTCTTGAATCACTTGATTTTGAATCACTTGAAAGATGCGAAGCATGTCTGATGGGTAAAATGACTAAGACTCCATTTTCTGGTATGATGGAGCGAGCTACAGACTTATTGGAAATCATACATACCGATGTGTGTGGTCCAATGAGTGTAGCATCGCCAGTTGGTTATCGTTATGTTCTTACCTTCACGGATGACTTGAGTAGATATGGGTATATCTATTTCATGAAACATAAGTCCGAAACTTTCGAGAAGTTTAACGAGTTTCAAAGTGAGGTAGAGAATCAACGTAACAAGAAGATTAGATTTCTACGTTCTGATCGTGGAGGTGAATATCTAAAGTTACGAGTTTGGCGAGCATTTGAAGAAATGTGGAATACTTTCAGCTGACACCGGGAACACCACAACAGAATGGTGTGTCTGAACGTCAGAATCGAACTCTCTTAGATATGGTTCGCTCTATGATGTCACTTACAGATTTACCGCTATCATTTTGGGGTTATGCATTAGAAACAGATTCACTTTAAATAGGGCACCCTAAATCCGTTGAAACGACACCATATGAATTATGGTTTGGGAAGAAACCTAAATTGTCGTTCCTTAAAGTTTGGGGATGCGGCCTATGTAAAGAAGTTACAGCCGACAAGCTTGAACCCAAAGCGAAAAATGCGTCTTCATAGGATACCCGAAGGAAACTATTGGGTATACCTTCTATCATAGATCCGAAGGCAAAATCTTCGTTGCTAAGAATGGATCCTTTCTATAGAAGGAATTTCTCTCGAAAGAAGTGACTGGAAGGAAAGTAGAACTCGACGAGGTTGTCGAACCTTCTCTCGAAATTGCGAGTAGCGCAGCACCGAAGAAATTCCTGTGGTGCCTGCACCAATAAGAGAGGAAGCTAATGATGGTGATCATGAAACTTCGTTGAAGTTGCTACAGAGCCCTGAGGTCAACGAGAAATCGTACCACCAGATTGGTATGATTCCGTTATGAATGTCATGTTGGTGGACAACACCGATGACCCCAGACATATGAGGAAGCGATGATGCGCCCAGATTCCAATAAATGGCAAGAGGCCATGAAATCCGAGATTGGATCCGTGTACGAAAACCAAGTATGGACTTTGGTGGACTTACCAGATGGCCGGAAGGTCCGAGAACAAATGGATTTTCAAGAAGAAAACAGATGCTGATGGTAATGTTATCGTCTATAAAGCTCGACTTGTCGCAAAAGGGTTTCGACAAATTCAAGGAGTTGACTACGATGAGACTTTCTCACCGTAGCGGCTAAAGTCTATGAGGATTATGTTAGCAATCGCTGCATATTATGATTATGAGATATGGCAGATGGATGTCAAAACAGCATTCCTCAATGGAGACATTGATGAAGAGTTGTATATGATGCAACCCAAAGGTTTTGTCGATCCTAAAGATGCTAACAAGGTATGCAAACTTCAACGGTCCATCTATGGATTGAAGCAAGCATCCCGAAGTTGGAATCAACGTGTTGATAAGGGAATCAACAGTGGTGGTTTTATACAAACTTATGGAGAAGCTTGTATTTACAAGAAAGTGAGTGGGAGCTCAGAGCATTCTTAATCGTATGTGGATGACATATTGTTGATTGGGAATGATGTAGACCTTCTTAATAGTGTCAAAGAGTATTTGAATAATAGTTTTTCAATGAAGGATCTTGGCGAAGCAGCTTACATATTAGGCATAAAGATTTATAGAGATAGATCGAACGCCAAATATCATTGTCACAAAGTACATATTTGGACAAAGTTCTAAAGAGGTTTGGAATGGAAGATAGCATGAAAGGGTTCTTGCCCATGTTGCTCAATACGACCTTGAGTAAAACTCAAAGTCCGACATCGGCAGAAGATAGAGAAAGGATGAGTAAGACTCCCTATGCCTCAGCCATAGGATCTCTAATGTATGCCATGCTATGTACTAGACCCGACATCGCATATGCTGTTAGTCTAACTAGCAGATATCAAAGTGATCCAGGAGTGGATCATTGGACAGCGGTCAAAAACATCCTTAAGTACTTGAGAAGAACTAAGGATATGGTTCTTTCTTATGGAGGTGATGAACCTGTTGTTAATGGTTACACCGATGCTAGTTGGAACACCGATCCGGATGATTCTAAATCACAACTGGATAATGATTTATTTTGAATGGTGCAGCGCTAATGGAGGAGTGCAAAGCAAAGCGTTGTGGCGAGATCTTCAACTGAATCGAATACATGGTCGCTTCGAGGCTTCACAAGAAGCGATATGGATGAAAGAGTTCATTACAGCTGGGTGTGGTTCCTAGCGCTGGACCCAATGTCTATTCATCTGTGATAACATGGGCGCCATAGCCAATGCGCAAGAACCAAGGTCACACAAGAAGCTGAAGCATATCAAGCTGCGTTTCCACGCTATTCGAGAACATATCCAGGATGGGGATATAAAGATTTGCAAAGTACACACAGATCTGAATGTAGCGGATCCGTTGACTAAACCTCTCCCGAGGGCAAAACATGACCAACACCAAACTGCCATGGGTGTTCGGTATATTACCATGTAATCTAGATTAGATGACTCTAGTGCAAGTGGGAGACTGGAGATATGCCCTAGAGGCAATAATAAATGTAGTTATTATTATATCTTTGTGTTTATGATAAATGTTTACATTCATGCTATAATAGTATTAACAAGGAAACATTAATACTTGTGTGATTTGTAAACTTAATTTGAAGTCCCTAGTATAGCCTCTATACTTCACTAGCTTGTTGGTTGATTGATGATTGTGGTTTCCCTATCATGAACATTGAGATGTTATCAACAACAAGATCATATCGTTAGGAGAATGATATGGTGGACATACTCCTATAGACAAGCGTAGCATAAAGATCAAGTCATTTAAATAGTTCAATTGCTATATGCTTTCTGATACATAGTAACCTAAATTCCTTCGACCATGAGATCATGCATATCACCTTTACTGGATGGATGCTTTGATGTCATCAAACACCACACCGTAATGTGGGTGGCTATAAAGGTGGTATTGAGTGTTCGGAAAGTATTGGTTGAAACACATGGATCAAGAGTGGGATTTGTCCATCCACATGACGGATAGATATACTCTGGGCCCTCTCGGTGGACTGTCATCCAATTAGCTTGCAAGCATGTGACTTGGTCACAAGGGATCACATATCACGGGAACGAGAAAAGAGTACTTATCAGTAACGAGGTTGAACTAGGTATGCAGAGATACCGACGATCATAACCTCGGATAAGTAACATATCGTGAGACAAAGGGAAATTGGTATCATATGTAAGTGGTTCATTCGATCGCAAAGTAATCGTAGAAATATGTGGGAGCCATATGAATTTCCAGATTCCTCTATTGGTTATTGTTCGGAGAAGTGTCTCGATCATGTCCGCATAATTCACGAACCGTAGGGAGACACACTTAAGGATTCGACGTTGTTTGAGTAGTTATGGTATTATGAGAAAGAGACCGAATGTTGTTCGGAGTCTCGGATGGGATCCGGGATATCACGAGGTGATCCGGAATGGTCCGGAGAATAAGATTCATATAAGGAAAGTCCCGTTTCGGAGTTGGGGAATGGTTCCGGTGTTTTCATCGGGAACATTCTAGAAGGTTCCGGAATGTCCGGCACTCCGGGGGGGGAAGGGTACATGAATGTGTCATTGTAAGTTGGAATGATTGCATCATGTACTAAGTGTTCTTGCTGTCCAAAATAAAGGGTTTATTTAAATCCTAAATTGAAAAGTCAAACGGCTAGTTTGAAAGTCAAACGGCAATTTTGGGAAGTGGGAAAAGAGGAGGATTGGTGGAGGCCGAGTTGGAGGAGGGTTCCTCCCCTTGGCCGGCGCACCTCCCAAGGCCGACTTGGGGAGGAACTCCTCCCCTTGGCCGGCCAGCCCTCCCACCTATATAAGGAGGGGCAGGGCTCCCCTCCTTACACACACAAGTTCCACCTCTAATCTCCGGTTTAGAGCCGTTTTGGTTTAGAGCTTCTAATTGCTTTAGCCAGCGGTTTAGAGCCTTCTAATTGGTTTAGAGCCTTCTAATTGGTGTGTCTAATTACTAGACCACTAATAGCCTCTCTCATAAGCTCCACCATACTCGCACCGGCTTAAGGCGAAGCCCTGCGGGATTTCCCCTCTACTTCCGGTACCACGCCGTTGTGCTGCCGGAATCACGAGGAGAGTGCTACAACCTCCGCTGCCTGCTGGAACAAGGGAGAGGAAGGTCTTCGTCGAGTACCGAACGTGACCGATCATGGGAGCGCTATGGAACGCGCGCCGGAAGGATCGTCTACGCGATCTTGAGATCGGAAAGAGTACGACTACATCACCCACGAGAATCTGCTCTCGTTAAACACTTTGGAATCTTCGAGGGTGAGTTATTCCATCGACTCGTTGCTGCAATCTAGTAGATAGATCTTGGCTTGTTTGTTTGTATGCGATAGAAATTTTTTGTTTTCCATGCTACGAACCCCTACACATGGGACTAAAGGCATGTCCTTGATGGCAACAAACTACAAAGCTTCACATCGCTCCCTTTAAAACCAAACGGCCAGATAAAAACATGGTTGCGTGCGACCGAAATCCATCGAATCCGGCAAACTCTGGCATGTCGTTCGTTGGAGTTTACCAGCGGAGCCTTCCGAAACTCGACACTCCAGCCAGGGAAGGAAGACAAACATCTAGTAGATCCTCATCTTGGCGTGAGAGGGATCCTAGGACTGTACCACCTTTATTCGAACCCAGACCGGTAGCCCCCACGCCACCCGCCAGCGACCTGCGAGATCTACCTCACCGAGTCCAACCGACGAGACCATGACCAGAGGCGCGCAAGGAGAAGGCAACACAAGATTGATCCACCACTTGAACCGACCGTGACATTGCGAGGAGGAGATGGAGAGACATCATAGGGATCTACCTAGATCAAGATCAAGGGTTTGTCCCGAGCCGACCTGCAGCCTAGCCCTCACCGCTAGTCACGCGCCTCCAAGGGGACCAGCGTGACCACCCCATCCAGGGGCGCCGCCCTGGCCGCTGCTCGTCGACAAGCCAACTGTCTTCGTCCCAGCAGCCCCGGCGGCTATCTCCGGCAAACCACCACGCCCAGGCCTCCTTCTTCGTACGGGCCCGCCGCCGCCACGGCGAGGGCTGGCGGCGGCGAGAGGCGCATGAGATGGATGCGCCTGGGCGGCACGATGGGATCTCCCTTGATGGCGCCCTAGGAAGGGCACGCGAGGATGTATATTTGTACTAGCGGCAGGCGGGCGAATATGCGATCCAAGTACAAGGATCGAGAGGTTGTGGCTTTGTAGTGCTCTGAAGTCTGATATAGCCTCGACTTCTAAGGTATGATTTCTATCGCCTAAATTCTTGAGTTTAGGTTTGATAGGTTGCTGCTAATTAGATTGGTATTTTATCATCAGGGACTAGCTACAATGGAGAGATTTTATCCAAAAAAACCCAGCAAGACTTCAGAATCACAAAAAAAAGATGCAGCTCGTTCATATTTATGATATTTGTTCTGCATATATGCAAATTGATGTCTTAGGTGGACTGTTAGGAGCCTGTTGAGGCTACTTTAGTTTAGCCTCACACCAAGTTATAAGTGAGAGGTTCATTCCTCTCAACTGTCTATAATTTTGGGATGAATTGGGCACTCTGCTGAATATTGGACCGCGAGCACATAAACTACCAGAACATGAGCCGAGTACTGGGCTACCCTAAGTGGACGCTAGCATGTAGGGTTCATAAAACATGGTGATGATGTGTCAACTATGAAAATTCTCTCTCTATATCATGATGGTATTTCTAGAAAGAATGCATTATTTTGTTTTTTATAAGGTGTCGAGTGGGATCCCACCAAAGTCCCACCTCTAGCTTATTTTGAAATTTTTAAATGAACTAGAAATGGGATCTAAGTGATATCCCACGTGAAACCTTATTCGTCAACTACCCAATTAGATATTTATTTTTTCTACCAAACCGATGTAACTTTTTTACCATGGTGAATTTTGATTGCAATCAAGTAGAAATTTTTGCGTCCAATTAGTTAGCACCTCCCTTTCTCTGTTGTCGGCTCCGCCAAAGGACAAAACTTGGGGCACAGTTAGATGAAGTGGCGAGGCTGGACATAGGTACTCCATGCGCTCAAATCGGACAAAATAAGAAAAAAAAAAGCATTATTTATAGATTCCGTTGGAGACGTTCTTAGTCCTTATAATTTATCTTCTATCTATCTATCTTATATCTTATATCTTATAATTTATCTATCTATCTATCTATCTATCTATCTTATATCTTATCTTATATCTTATAATTTATCTTAGCGTGGTTTTCGTCACTTTGTCCGTACGGTGGTTTCGTCCGTCGCTCCTATCCTATACTCTTCTGAGTCCAAAACGTATGTTCGCTCCTACCGTCGTGTCAGAATCCAACACGTTTACGAGCACATGTACTTATCCAGTCCGGTCTCCTATGCGAGTGCGCCTCGTAGGGTTGCTACGCCCGACAGCACAATCTTCCCCGACGAGTCGCGGACCGATCCACTCAGTTTCTTTGTTGAGGATCTGATTGAGACGTATTTAGGGTGGCGTATCTGCGAGCTAGCGCTTCATTGAGGTGCAAGTTCCTTGATCTCCATTACCGATGGCTAGAGAGCAGAGCCCGTCGGTACGTGGTTTCGCCGGACGACATTGACACGGGGGTTTCGCCGCGAGCAGCCGGTGCTTCTCCAATCAAACCACCACGGTGCCACCTCGGCCGTCACTGCCATTGCTTTTCTGCAGGTTGCGACAACTCTGTATCGCGCCGTCTTAGTGGGCGACACAGCCGTGTGCCGCCCCGTCGTCTAATCCGGCCGGTCAGAGACCATGCCCCATGCCGCCCGACAGCTATGAGCCTCGCTGCTTACAGACCGAGACGAGCTTTTGCAGACGTGTGGAAGATGATTCGGTTGAGGAACTAGCAGAGAAGATCCAAGCAAAGCAGAGAAGATCTAGAGATGGCTAGGTGCACCGAATCCCCGGTTCATCCCCAATTTGGTTGGTTTTCTTTTCTTGGCCACAGCTTATGCTAAACGGAGGTCCTGACAGGCGGAAAGAAAACAAGTGGCTCAAGACGGGATTGTGTTCTCAGCATATAAGGATCCTTTTTGTTCTCTCCCTTGTTGGTTCAGATTTCTCCATCATATCCTTTCTAATTATTTCTCAATAGAGTATATTTGTTTGTGCACATCAAGTACTTGATATACTCTTCCCTGTGATTGGTTCAGAATTTCAGTGTCTACATGAACAATTTAGGGACTGTTTCACATCTAATTCTGCTACTGTCTTTTAATTGACCCGTGGTCCGATTCTTCTTCCTCTAGGTTGTGTTCCGAGGTTTAGTTGATTATTACAAGGTTATTTAGATGGGCAGGTCTCTTCATAATCATTGATTGGATTCGTTCAATCTTTTTTTTGTTCCATAGAAATTTTTGACAGATATCTTGGTCTATTTCATCTTCATCGGCACACTGTTGTTTGATTGCTATGCAGATCACACACTTTACTTCAGATTACATCCAACGTCTACTATATATATTGTTAATCAATCAGCAAAAACAATTAGGACCTAGGACAAGGCTGATGTCTCCATATCCCAGCTTCTCCTCGATTTTGGTTCATGTTGCTCAAGAAATTCTTACCGGCAAGTTGAACCCACAGATGGCACATATAAGGTATATAAAGTGAGAACTAGAACAAAAGTATCACAAACTTTCCTTTCCTGGTTAAGAGCTTTTGTTCGAAAATTATGATGGGCCGTGTTTGATTTCTGATTGCTATGCAGTGGTAAGATAAAGATCAAGGGGAGCATCAACGTTGCACGGAAGTTCATGTCGGACACCTTCCCCAAACTCTCCAAGTTGTAGAAGCTTGATACAACGATGAGTTAATAAGTTCAGTTCATTGTGTCGATTATGGTGTGAGCGATCCTTATTGGTGAAATTTCTTCAGAGTTTGTTGTGTACCCAATCTACCACATGAATAAGTTTTAGTGTTTTAGATAACTAGCAAAGTGGCCCTCGAAAATGCGAGGGCAACATTCTTAATGTGTGAAATGTGCTTAAGAACTATATCTTTGGTATCATTGGTACTCATGTAATCATGGTATTGTAAGGTTCTGTAGACACTAAAAATGTACTATGTGGCACCTGATTCTTATCTCACATCTAAAATCACTATATTGATGAATATATATGTATAGTTTGTACAAGAAATTAGATTGCACCATTTCCTCTATATGTTATGTGATGCCAAGTCAACGTATATGCAAGGTAAACTTTGGATGTTTTGTCTCTCGTATTTATGTAAAGTTGCAAACATATAAATTGCGTGGCTCATATGCTACATAGCTCCAAACAATAAAACAATAATATCATGTTTGTATATTTTTATAGGGTATTATTTATTCTAGCCTACTAAAAATATGGGACAAAAGATCAATATAATTGTCAAGATCAACCGGTTATGTGTAGTTACTTTCATTATATTTTCTTGTCTGATATGCCAAATAAATTTTCCTTTTCTTGGTACATAATATGTGCTTCTAAATTATACTCCCTCCATTTTAAAATATAAGATGTTTTAGGTTTTGTGAAACAAATATATCTAGAGATCTTTTGGTGTGTAGGTTCGGAGTGGACCACACATAAAAATACGTCTAGATACATTCGTTTCACAAAAGCTAAAACATCTTATATTATGGGACGGATGGAGTAATAAAGAGAACACCATGGTAAAAACTTGGGTACATATTTTTTTAGGTAGTGAAATGTATTAAAAATAATTATTGTGTTCTAAAGGACATGCCATCATAGCATAAATAAATTCACTTATGTTTTTATTATTTTCCCTCTTCATATTAAATACATGATGTTCTGGACATGGACATGCATGTTTTCCAAAGATACAACTTTGACCATTGGTGCACAGACACATAAAATCGAGTTTGATTACTTCGTAGGAAGAATAGAGGATCTCCTGAGCTATATAATAATTTTCAAAAGGTTAGATTCAAATAAATATTTCCTTTAAAAACAGAGTAATTCGAGAAATCGCATTCATAAAACCCTGCATTAGTCTTCCAATTTTTCTCAGAGTAAGAACAACACGTGTTATAAAACCTCACCGGTGAGTTCTTCTAAAACCAACCTGTTTATTTTATGAAAGTATTGATATTTGGTTTCACAATTTATTGGTTGATTGAGCGTAAACATTTAATCATATTAGTATGTTGCGTGAACATTTTGATCGTGTGTTCGATGCTTGATCATCTAATATAGTCGAAATTTTGGTTGGATCATGAGCCATTCTATCGATCGATATGTGGTATTTTAAGGGTCCACCAAATCTATGAGTGTTTGCAGCAAAATTTCTACACCATACCATGATAGTTTCTAAATTCACAATGTTGGGCAACATTAGGTACCAAAAATATGCAACTACGCCATTTTCATATCTCTAAACACCTAAAGTAAAATTTGCAACTACCCATATAATTATTTGATAAACAATCAATGTTAGAAAACTGCAATTTGGAAATAAATTATGGTCAACTAAAAATAGACCCCCAATTACAGTAGATATTTCTAGGCATACATATAGGAGACAGATAAGTAGGATAGTTCTTGTATGGAAGTGCTTTAACGTTCTATACATAGACTGTGTTTTATAAGCTACATAACTACCACAAATTGTGTGGTAAATAGAACATGACATACATGGGTAAGATGTTTAATCATCTTTAACTTAAGGGTGAATATTTTTATTCCATTTATTTAAACATTTATATGTCTTGTTTCTATGCATGATATTATATCAGTAAATATAACAAAATTTTGAGATGGTAGATCAGTAAAGTTAATGTTGGCATTATACCTATAGTTACAAAAGTCTTCCTGCTGTGGTTCAAATAACAATAAGCGTAGGCCAATTAAGCAATGAATATTTAATATGTGTTACCTTGTACATTTTTTCCTCCCTTTTACTTGCCCCGTATTGAATATTTGAGATGGTAACGATCTCTAAACTTTCTATCACTTTTGACTCTATAAAGCACCTTCCAAAAGATTATAAATCACCTTACAAAATAACTAAAAGCACCTTACAAATGATCTACAACCTAGAAAGATAACCTAGTACTTTGTCCATATTGCACTGTGTTAGTTTTTTATGCAATGAGCATGTACGACAATTCACATGCATCATACATATGTGCTCTGGTGTCGACAACTTGTGATTCAAAAGAGGTACAATCATTGAGAACTTAGATCTGGTTTGTCTTACGTAAAATTTTCCGGATATGTATTCAAAACTTCATATTCCATGATTAATCATTTCGTGGAACATGGAGACTTGTCATTGGTGAATATTTCTGTGCCTCGTGATGTATCTTTTTTCTTCTACAATCTTTTTCTTCTATGTATAATGTTGATCGAGACGAAGCCAAGGTTTCGTTAGCTGTGGTCGCTGGCCGCACTCATTCCATTGAGAGCAATGTCAGTGCGCGCGTGAGAGTTTGGTCATAGAAATCTCATAGCACATCGGAAGCAACATACCGACGACTCATATAGATTCACTGGGATTACGGCATGGGAACAAATATGAGGCATGGCATGGCTTCACGTGTGGTAGCTTAGCACATTGTAAACGTAGACGAACACAAAAATGAGGACATCGTGTAGTGCGCAAAAGGTTTATGATCAACAATAGGATGTTGGTAACTTGCTATCACTGTGACGGACGAAGTAGATGACGACAGTAATGTTTGAATAGGGAAAACTGGATTTCATGCCAATGAATACTGCATGATTAAAATCTTGTTTGATTATGTACAGAAAACCATGTGATTTTTTCTAAAAGGTTGGAGTAGGTTTTTTACCTAGAGAAGGTTGGAATGGATTCAAATCTCCATGTGAAATCAGATCAAACAACTTATGTGCGGAACTTCCCTAAGAATTGGAATCCTTGTTTTATTTCAAATTATAGTACTACGTATATATGCATGATACATGTAGGTCCTCTTTGTTTTCAAACAAAACGACCGAGATGGGCGCCTCCTAGAATTGATCACAATTTCTGTTTGTGGGTCCTATTTAATCACGTCCAGGGAAGTTATGGATCGATGCAATATACCCAAGCCTGCGTGTGTTTCCTACGTGGACACGCATAGCAAGGACTTCTATGTACTGGAGCCTTTCCTTCTCTATTTTTTTTTTGAGGCGATCGGCCGTAGAGTCCTAACAATTTATGTGTTGAGATGCATCGTGTCAAACGAACTACCCAGTTACGTTACTGCCAACCTCTTATAAAATCCTAACCGTAAACTTTAGATCCAACGATCAAAAAATTATTTTGATGATGTGGATTCACCTGGTGTCTCCCTTTAGACATTCGTATATTGCTTTTAGTATATAATAGATAGATGAATCTAGTTTTACGATGCGTATTCTGACGTCGATTCACAGTCGTTTTTAGCCGAGTTCAGATGCATGCGCATACCTAAAATATTGTGTTGGGTACTTTTCAACTTCCCTTTTTTTGTCAATATATTCAAAAAAAAGTGGAAAATGTACCAAGGTGCTTAGTTACTTCCTCACGCTTGCGAGGAAGAGAAAAATAGTCAGATTTCAAGTGTGGACTAAGCATGTACTCCCTCCATTTTACAATATAAGATGTTTTAGGTTTGTGAAGAAAGTGAATCTAGACTTCTTTTAATGTGTAGATTCATCCCAAAGTTGAGTCAACCTACGTACTAAAATAAGTCTAGATATATTTGATTCACAAACCTAAAACATCTTATATTTTGAAACGGAGGAAGTAGCAAACATGATATAGTATCAAATACTACATTACTTTTTAGAACGTAGGAGAGTGTCTTAAACTTTTAATAGCTTTTTTACCAAGCAAATTGTGTGTTTGGCTGTCAGTTATTATCTGACATGTTCATGACGTTTAAAGCCTATAAAAATTGCATGGCTGTTAGTTGCAGCCGTTAATGTCTGTACATCCGACACCATTGCCGTGAGAGTGGCACCTTGGTGTTTAGCTTATAATGGTTGTGTTAAATTGTTGATATTATTTGCATGCATAAATGTAAGCATACGTAGGTTTCTTTTTTCACGTACAACTACCTTCATTATTTAAGTGGTGTTTCCGTGTTCTCTTTTATTCTGAACAGAAAACCCTATTTAGTTTTTCATTACGTTGTCAAAAATCATTATTTTTCCACAGTAAAAATAAGAGAGTTTACTTTTCTTAAGTAAATGCCGGTGAATCATTTGAACAAGCTAAAGTTTTCCGGTATGTTATGTTTGTATAAGCACCGGGTAAATCAGTTTAAAAGCTGAAGTTTGCACAGGTACGATATGTTTGAATAAGTAGTAAAAAGTTTGCCCAATAGTTTTGGTTTTGATACTAGGAATCGACCGACCAGAGGTCAAATCCAATTAACTTTTGTGTTTGTAGGTCGACGTACGATGGTGGGGTTTGACCTAGACGTGCGTGCGATTGGCCGGCGACCGCGAGAGTTGACGCATGCGTGGCACACATTTGGGTTGACTTACAGGACTTCAACCTGAATCTTTCTATCGCTCGGAAGTCTGATCAGATAGCCTCAACTTCTAAGGTATGATTTCTATCGCCTAAATTCTTGAGTGTTTGGTAGGTTGCTGCTAATTAGATTGGTATTTTATCATCAGGGACTAGCTACGATGGAGAGATTTTATCCAAAAAAAAAAACCCTAGCAAGACTTCAGAATCACAAAAAAAGAGAGGATGTATTGAACTCAACATGGAGGATATTGTGGCTAAGAGAGCACGTTTGTCTATGGGTCCTTGTCAACCACGTGGGCACGCTTTTCCAAGGAAATGGCAAGGGGATCAAATGAGGGGGTTTATGAAAACATGGTTTGATTGTTTTTACGGGTTAGAATATAGTGTGCAAAAAGATGCAGCTCGTTCTTATTTATGATATTTGTTCTACATATATGCAAAATGATGTCTTAGGTGGACTGTTAGGAGCCTGTTGAGGCTACTTTGTTTTAGCTTCACCTCGCCTATGAAAGGAGACCACATCCATCTTATAAGGGAGAGATGCATTCCTCTCAACAGTCTATACTTTTGGGATAAATTGGGCTCTCTGCTAAATATTGGACCGCCGAGCGCATAAACTACCAGAAAACATGGAGCGAGTGCTGGGCTACCCTAAGTGGATGCTAACATGGACAGTTCATAAAACATGGTGATGATGTGTCAACTATGAAGATTCTCAGTATAATCATGATGGTATTTCTAGAAAGGATGCATTATATTGTTTTTTGTTAATCAATAGGGTGTCAAGTGGGATCCCACCAAAGTCACACCTCTAGCTTATTTTAAAATTTCTAGTGTAAAATTTTGACAAAATTTTGCACTACAAAATTCAAAATGAACTAAAGGTAGGATCTAGGTGATATCCCACTTGACACCTTATTCACCAACTACTCAATTAGATGGAGTATTTATTTTTTTACCATGATGAATTTTGATTGCAGTCGAGTAGAAATTTTTGCATCTAATTGGTTAGCACCTCCCTTTCTCTGTTTTCGGCTCGGCCACTGAAAGAACAAAACTTAGGCAACAGTTAGATGAAGTGGCGAGGCTGGACATAGGCCATGCGCTCAAATCGGACAAAATAGGGAGAAAAAAGCATTATTTATAGATGCCGTTGGAGACGCTCTTATAGTCCTTTTGCCCAATAGTTTTTGGTTTTGATACTAGGAACCGCAGTGGACGGCATTTCGACCGACCAATTAACTGGTGTGCGTGTGGGTCGACGTACAATGGTGGGGTTTGACCTTGACGTGCGTGCGATCGGCCGGCGACTGTGCGAGAGTTGACGCATGCGTGGCACACATTGGGTTGACTTACACGACCTCAACCTGAATCATTCCGGCCGGAGATGAGCGAGGTAGCTAACAGTTGGCAACCTGCCGAGATAGCAGCGTAACTTGTACTCCTATTATAGTACTTCCTCTGTTCGGGATTATAGGTTCTACGCGCATACTTAGGTTGTTACTTTGACCAACAAAATATAACTTATATATCATAAAAGTTATACCATTAGAAAATATAACCTCTAAAGTTTCTAATGATATAATTTTTATGCTATAATATTTATATTTTATTGTTCAAATTAGCAACCTAGTTATCCGTGCGGTCCCTCCGTTTGGGGTTACAAGTCCCGCGCGGATAACTAGGTTGTCAATTTGAACAATAAAATATAAATAATATAGCATAAAAATTATATCATTAGAAATTTTAGAGGTTATATTTTCTAATAATATAACTTTTATGATATATAAGTTATAATTTATTGGTCAAATTAACAACCTATGTATTCGCGTAGGACCTATAATCCCGAACAAAGGGAGTACTACAGTAGTAGCTAGCTAGGTTCGCAGCAGCATGCGTGTATGTGTGGATTGATTAATTAGTGATACCAATGCAGCAACTTTGTGTACAAGTAGTAGCTAGGTCAACTCCCTGCCGGCCGGAGTCAGAGCTCCAGGACGCGTACAACGGAATTCGCGCAAAGATAAGAATGGTTTTCCATCAAATTATAATCTTTTAATTGACGTGCTTGTTTTTTTTTTGAGTGAATTTCACATTTTACGTTGTACTTTCTCCGTTTTATAATATAAAATGTTTTAGATTTGTGAAATGAATAAATCTAGACCTCTTTTAGTGTGTAGATTCGGAGTGAATATACACACTAAAATATTCTAAGTACAAGTACACTCCTTTCAGAAAGTTAGAACATCTTATAAGTATTACAAAACAGAGGGAGTAGTTGTGTATTTGTGACACATATTAACCTGTTTCGTGGAACTTCTACAAACACATCTAGGAGGCTTTGATCATATGAAATCTATAATATAGACGCATTTTCACTGAACGGGTGATTACCATTGCAAATGCATAACTTAGCGGTAAAATGTGGATTTTTCTCTCAACTTTTTTGTTGTTGAGAAAACCAATGTAGCTAGCTAGCTATGGACTCTCTCTACCACCTTTGTCTTCCCCTACGCCACTTCGTCCCCACACAAGTAATCCACTTCGCTTCAGGCTCAGTCCATCCGACCGATCCCCGAAGCCCAAACCCCATATGAGGGATTCTCCCATAAGAGTCCCTATCGGCGCCCCACACGATCCTGCCCACGCCGATCAGCACCACAAGTACACTTACCCAGCTAACTGCCTCGTCCTCATCGGCCGGGGAAGAAATTAACGGTGGTCATGGCGGTGGCGAAACGTCAGTTACTAGGCTGGTGCTTACTGGCGGTGGTGGCGGTGGCGTCGGCGCAGCAGGGCAGGTTCACCACGGTGACCTTCCCCAAGTTCGAGAAGCGGAGGTACCAGATCACCTGCACCGATGATAAAAAGGGCCCGGGCTGCTACGTCGGCTGCCCCAACAAGTGCCCCAACAAGTGCCTCGCCGCCTGCAAATACTGCCTCACAATCTGCAGTACGTGTACCATCCATCTCATCTCTAATCACCAACGATTATGATCTTGATCCATAGTTTCATACACGATTTATTAGCTATGTACACATCTTGAACTTCTCGTTTCTAGTTTCTCTTTCCCGCAATTCACCGCCTAGTAAATTTTTATCTTGAATCTTACACCTCGGTTGATCTCTTTTAACTTTGTGCAATCGAAATAGTGTGCGACCTATTCCCTGGAACGTCGTGCGGGGACCCGCGCTTCACAGGAGGCGACGGCAACACCTTCTACTTCCATGGCAAGAAGGAGCGGGACTTCTGCATAGTCTCCGACACCGACCTCCACATCAACGCGCACTTCATCGGCAACCACAACCCGGACGTGAAGCGTTGACTTCACATGGGTGCAGGCCCTCGGCATCACCTTCGGCGACAACCACCGCCTCTACATTGGTGCTCGGAAGACTGTCGAGTGGGACGAGGAGGACCACATCCAGATCGCCCTGGATGGGGAGCCTATGGAGGTGGAAGCTGCCAAGAATGCGCGGTGGGTCTCGAAGGCCTTGCCGAGACTATCTATCACACGTATTGACACAGTCAACACCGTTGTCGTGGAGCTCGACGGCGTGTTCAGCATATCGGCCAACGCCGTGCCCATCACCGACGAAGACTCTCGGGTCCATGGCTATGGCAAGACCGAGAAGGATAGCCTCGTGCACCTCGACTTTGGGTTCAAGTTCCACGCCCTCACAAAAGGCGTCGATGGCGTGCTCGGCCAGACCTACCGCCCTGACTATGTTAGCAAGGTCAATGTGACGGCCAAAATGCCAATCATGGGTGGCGCACCCAAGTACCTCTCGACGGGCCTCTTCTCCACCGATTGTGTCGTCTCCCGCTTTAATCTTAGCGATGCCGTCGAGGCATTCGTATCGTAAATTACATTGGAAATTTGTTTTGATCTATATGAGAAATAAACTAATATCACCCTCGAGGGAGTGAAATTGCCTCCAGCATGTCGTAAAGGGTGAAGGGTTGGCACAAGAAATTGCATACTTTTTTAGCAAGAAAGCAATTGTATACGACTATGTTTCAAGGGATAATGTTTTTTTGGGAAAATCAATATTCAAAGTCTTTTGTAAAAGGCTAACAAATATTCTTGCATTTGACGCCTGTTGCATTTTTTTAGGGTAACATGTTCCATTTAATTATTATAGTCTAGATCCACAAATGGATCTTGTCATCTTCATCGTAGTTGGGCTTGGCCCTGATTGTGGCAGTAAGAGGCTCTGGTCGGGTCCGTTATTTACAAAGCGTTGATTTCTCATCACACTCTTAGGCCCCGCTTGTTTCGCTGTTTCGCTTATTAAGAGATCCAAGAATTACCGAGATACGAAGGATTTAGACGGACGTCAATTGATCCATAAAATTTACGTTCCAAAATCCAGCTAACCAAGCGAAGCCTTAGAGTTGCTCTTAGCTAAATAGTCTGGGCAGTCGTCTTCAACAAAAGTAACCCCTTCAGCCACATCGAAAGTCAATAAACACAATTCACGTCGAAGTATTAAGTATATACTGTCAAATATAAAATTTCTAAGAGGGATGACGCGTCGGTGATCTCCAGGACCACCTCGTCGGCAGTGATGCCGTCTTCTCCGGTACCGGCGGATGACATGTCTCCCTGTGGTGGTTGGTTATGGGCCGTTTGTTTCGAGTACCGAGGTAGCAGACACCGTATTCGCCAAACCATAAAAAGGCGTTTAAGGGTCATGTTTTTGCTCGTTTTATTTGGGTTTGCTCGTGGCCAGAACAGAAACCACAAATCCGAACCATAAAAACTTGAATTTTGAACATTCACGGGAGATTTGATGTTCATACGTACAAGGTACAAAAGGCACAAATTAGACTAGATTAAAAGGGGATGGGGATATGCTGTCGACGCTGCTAAACCCTAACCCACACGCAAAATTGGGCTCACCGGAGCCTCATGGAGCGGCGGCAACACTTCCGTCGGCAGATTCAGAGCTCGTCGTCGAAGAGGCCGAGGTCGGCGAGGCCGGAGGTGGTGTTAGAGCTGAGGTCGACGTACTTGCCGTTCTGCGCCGTCCGCAGGAGGTCGCCCTGGAGCTTCTTCGCGCGGTCTTCAAGGTCGCGGGCGAGCCCCTGCTCGAGCAAGATGTCGTCGATGTCCTCGTCGCGACGAGCTCGAGCGGCGTCGACCTCGGCCTCGGCGATGCTCCACTGCTGGATGACCTCCATCAAATGCTCGAAGGAGGCCTCGTCGGTGGCTTAGTCGGCTCTGGTGACGACGCGGCCCTCCGGGAGCTCCTCCTCCTCTTCCTCCTTCATCGGCGGAAGAGGAGTTCGTGGTGCACGCGAGGAGATCCCCTCACCCACATGCGACGTTCGAACTCCTCCGTCTCACGGCGGAGAAGCGCGACCGGCACTGACGCACGGTGCTTCTTGTAGTGGAGGGCGACGCGCTTGTGTGCCCCATCCGCGCGGACGCACCGACGACGCTCCTCCTCCTGGGTGGGGGTGAGGCCATGGTAGCGCGAGGAGGCAGCCGTCGTATGGCCGCGGCGGAGTCCAAAACGGTCCTTCCTCGACTACCGGTGGCGGATCTAGTGTGGGGGCCGAGGAATTTCTCGCCGGAGCTTGGCGATTTGAGAGGCGATGTGAGCAAATGCATGGTGGAGGCATGGAGGGGCCGATGGCGGAAAGAGGGGTCAAGATCCACAAAACACCCTCGGAACTAGAATTATATAGCTCGAGTGGGTGGATTTGTCGGCCCCGTAAAAAATTTCTGGGACGGGCTCCGTTTGTGGTGTCTTCTCGGGCCAAAAAAACACGGCTCAACACGTAAATCCACGGGAATTATATGGGTCCAGTGGTTTTCTGGTTTCTGCTAGAGATGCTCTAAGAATTTTGTAGGTGAAAGAGCATGTGGGCCCCCATGTGTGATTTTGGTAATTAATGACAATATTTATGGACTAATATGTGTATTAAGTTGCAATTGTAGGATTTGTCCATTGGCATTGCTTGAAGCATGTGTTGGCTTCAAGGTTGATGAAATGAAGAAGAAGATGTGATTTGAATGCTCAAAATGCGCCAACTATAGAAGATCTCACGTTTGTTGCTTGCCATCCTCGGTGATAATGGATCAATGAACAGCAATCAAGAAAGGCGTCCCAT
This sequence comes from Avena insularis, assembly GCA_023614405.1. Classification (NCBI taxonomy): domain Eukaryota; kingdom Viridiplantae; phylum Streptophyta; class Magnoliopsida; order Poales; family Poaceae; genus Avena; species Avena insularis. The sequence continues at coordinate 410,354,029 of CM042691.1, forward strand.
CTTGAGAAGGTCGAGATCGTCTACATCGCGCTCAAGTGGAATGCTCAAGGTAAAGGTATTCTTGATAGGTTTTCCCTTTTGCCGGTCTCATACTGTTAGTTGGGAGACCGAGTTTAGGATAGATAGCCGTACTATCAAGAGGGGATCTCGAGTGAGTATCTCGATCATATCCTTCGGAGAGATCTCAAACCTTTGCATAATTTCATCATCGTATTTGGGTGTTATTTGGTCTTATCCATGTGAGGATATGGAGCTTGTTGTAATCTTCATAACAAGCTCTTGTTCATCAAAATCATATCTCCCTTTTATATCTTGTTGCGATTTTGTTTTTGGAGGTTTTCTGGATTCTCACCATGTGAGGTACCTCACATTATAATACTTGAATACATTCTCACTTGGTGATATCCAATATTTTCAACGCAATTGGATTCAGGTCAGTCGGAGTTACCAAACAAAAGTTATCGCCGTTTGTATTTTTCCTATTTGATTTAAAATGAAAAAGAAAAAGAGCTTTTTGTGTTTTTGGGCCGTCCGGTACTACCGGTTGGGCTACCGGGTGAGTCTCTACGCAGCCTTCTTGCTGTCCATCCCTTTGCCTGGTCGGGATGCACAGGCCGGTAGAATCGGCCCAAGCAGTAGTACAGCCTGGCCCAACCGGCAATACCGGGTCGCCTCCGAGCTCCCTAGCCCGGCCGCCTTTCTCCTAGCTACCGCTGCCTCCCTCTTGGGACTGCTCTCGCCAAGGCCTTCGCTGGCCTGGCCTCGCTGCCGCCGCTCGGTCTCACGCGCACTACCTCCTCCCGATCCCATTCACTAGCTTTCCCCGCGTGTTGTTTCGTTCGATGTGCGCCCACGTTGACCGATGTGCTGGCCGCCCGCCTCGCTTCTCCCTGGCGCTATGGGTTGGGTCTGGTAGTACCGGCCCAATCCGGTACTACCGGCTGGCCCAGGTCGAATTGGCCCAATGGGCAGATTTCCTCTCTTCTCTATTTAAGCCTTTTGGCCATTTCCATTTGGCTTAGTTCTTCCTCTATTTTGCTCAAGCCTTGCGCTATTCCTTCACACCTCTTTGAGCTTGTTTAATCCTTCCCCTCCAATGATTCTTGCCCATATTTGAGTAGAAGATAGAGGAGATGTAGATCCACATGTTGACCGAACCAAATCATCTCTTTGATTCTTCCTCTCTTATTCCCCCAAGTGCTTTAGTAGCTTTGTTGGAATTTGAGAGTGAAGGATTGGAACATCTTTATGGTGTTCTTGCCATTTGCCTTCGGTGCACTGGTTTGAGTTCTCCTCGGAGGATTTGGTTGGTGATATTCATTGAAGCTTGTCCCTCTTGGGTTCTTGGAACCCTAGACAGTTGTGTGGACTTGGTGGTGTGTTCTTGAGGCCTCCAATTAAGTTGTGAATCCATCCTCAAGTTTATAGTCTTGGTGGCGTTTATTGGGAGCCTCCAATTAAGTTGTGGAGATTTCCCCAATCTTGTACGGGTTTGGTGACTGCCCTAAAGTGTCCCATAGTGGATCAGGTGCTTGTCGTGTGGCGGGTGCTCGGGAGAATAGGGTGAGGCCTCTTGTGGCATTGGTAGTCTTAGTACCACCCACCCCTTCAATGAGACGTACTTCCATGTTGGAAGGAACTCGGTAAAATATCGTCGTCCCCGCGTGTCTCGATTATCTCTATAACCGAGCTCTTTATTTATGCACTTTACATTGTAATAGCCTTCGCGCTTGAAGTAATCTATATCTTGCTATCACATTATTGCTTGTCTTGTTTAGCATAAGTTGTTGGTGCACATAAGTGATCCTTAATATTTATAGGCTTTGTGTTTTAAAAAATAAAACGATAGTTTTATTCCGCTTTTGTTAAGCCCATCTTGTAAAAGTTTTAAACCGCCTATTCACCCCTCCCTTGTAGGCGGTATCCATGATCTTTTAGTTGGTACAATACACTACATTTCAATGTTGCGTGTCTTTCTGTTTGCAATTCAAATTATGTTGTTTAATTGATGTGACGCCAACTTGTTGTGTTGACTGGAAGTGTGGATTATTAGTTGACTAGAATGGAGATGGGAATTTTGTAAAAGAAGTAGTACCATTTTGTTTTTTAATGGTTATCTCTCCACTAGTAGAAAAAGGTCTTCGGTTCGATCTAGAGTCTAACATTAATCCCGATTTGTTCCGGGCCGGGACAAGTATAAGCACTAGTCCCGGTTCGTACCGTTTTTGGTGGCTAGGAGCCCGAGGAAACTCTAATTCCGGGTCGTTTTGGACCTTTAGTCCCGGGTCGTGATACAGCCCGGAACTAAAGGGGTTCGGGCACGGGCAACACCCTTTAGTCTCGGGTCGTGATACGGCCCGGGACTAAAGGGGTGCGGGCCCCGGCAGGAAAACTTAAATTGGCTATAACTTTTGCGTACGATATCAAAAAAAAATGTACAACCTATCAAAATGTGTGGAAAAAATTGTGAGTTCGATTTCAACAGACTTAGGCCGTTTTAGATTATTTTAGATTTTTATAATTCGAAAAGAAAAAAAGTTATTTAAAAAATTATTTTTTTTGCAATTTTATTTATTCCATATTTGGATTCTTCACATTTTTCTGATAATTATGGATATATTATTTGTCGAATTTCGATTTACAGATTTAAAGATATTATTTATGCCATATTAAATGAATAAATGTCAAAAAAAGAATAAAATATTTTTTTATTTGGTTTTTTACTTTCATTGGATTAAAATCATTTTTCAAAAAATAGGCCGAATCAACGACTAATAGGCCGATTAATAGCTACTAGGGACCTGACCGTGTCGATTATCACTAATCGTCTGTGTTAATCGTTTAGCCCGATTAATAGGTCTGACACTTCGATTTCTAGCTATGTTCCCCATTAACCACTACACTTGGTCTAAAAAATTGCAAAATTATTAACACATATAGCTCATCCATCCGCTAGCCCGCCCCAATGAAGTAGGTTCTGCAAAGCTCCCACTCGATCTCTGCCTCCAAAATCTCTATTTCCGCCATCACCAACCAGTTCCTTGTCATTGTTGACTAGTTCCTCGTAGTTGTCGACCAGACCTCAGATACAAGTGCTCGAGCGCTTTAGGATCTTACCCGGAAGCTTAAGGTTGTCTTTAATAGGGTAGATGGTTGAGGTGCAAGAGGATTCATACGTGTTTTAGGTGCTAATTTTTATATGTTTCACCGATTAATAGCCAACCGATTAAATCAGTTAATCGTCCGAATTCCGATTAGTCGCTACTCCCAAGCCAACCGAGCAGTTAACGATTACCGATTTCCTTACCATTGATTAAAATATTTTTATTACTTATTTATTGTTGTTTACTAAAATAGTTGTTTATAATTTCAAAAAATAAAGATGTATGACATATTGATATGGGATAATAGGATAGATATTGTAGTGTTGACAATAAGGTACAAATGGGCTTCGCGCGAGGACATCCTGATGGAACAGAGAAGTTAAGCGTGCTGAGGATGGAGTAGTGCTAGGATGGGTGACCGACTGGGAAGTTTATCGTAAGTGTAATTTAACCTAAGATTAGATATAGTTAGTACTAAAAATGTTCTACGTGAGAGGATTACGAGCCAAACAATTCAAAAGTTAAAAAAAAAATAAAAATATATATAAAAATATTTGAAAAAAGATCTTTAGTCCAGGGCCGTATTACGACCCGGGACTAAAGGTCCTTCGTCCCCCTGTTATAAAAACGACCATGAGGTGGCCCATGCGGTGACCTCTAATCCCGGGTTGTAACAAACTGGGACTAGAGATAGGTGCCTTTAGTCCCGATTTCGCAGTTCTGGGTGCAAAATCGGGACTAAAGGCCTTTACAAACCGGGACTATAGGCCATTTTTCTACTAGTGCTCTGGCATGAGATGGGAGCTTCCATGTAATTACTGCTGTGCAAATACCATATGCAGGTATAGGTTGGATAGGTCACTACAGGAGAAGCCGAATACGCCGACGGCCGGGTCCCGTCGGCGTTGTTCCTAAATCCCGTCGGCGTAGGCTGGTCCGACGGCTGCCGTCGGCGTACAGCCCAGTAGACGTAGCCCCTCTTCCCGTCGGCGTAGAAAAGCCGTCGGCGTAGACCGTATGGGTAGTCCCACCTAGGTGACTAACAGCCGTTTGGCTACGCCGACGGCTTAGCCGTCGGCCTCGATTTTTTCAAAAAAAAAATTAATTTTTTTCAAACTTTTTTTGTTTTTTAATTTCTTTAACATTTTTAAATTTTTTAACTTGTTAATCTCACATGGACAAGTACACTTAGTCTCAAGTCAAATTGCACAATTAGTCAAACTTCACAATCAGTCACCCATCCTAATACTACTTTAGCCCCAGCACACTTAACTTCTTTATACATTCCACATGAGCTTCCGACAAAGAAACTAAAGCTTGTTCTGAATATTATCATATCAATCCTATTAACCATTAGACTATAATGTTAGACATCTTTATTTTTTACATTCCATACAATTATTTGAGTAAACAACAATGAATAAGTAATGATAATCTTGAATTCAAATAAAAATAAAATAAATTTTATTTATTTTGCTTTTTTTCATTTAAATTTGAATAATTCATATCTTCAAATCCGTAAATCATAATTCGACAAATAATCTATTCAAATTGATCAGAAAAATGAGAGGAATCTAAGGGTGTGTTTGGGAGAGCTCCACTCCACTTCACTCCACTCCATATCTAAACTCCACTCCACCAACTAGCTCTAGAGCAGTCCAAAGGCGTTTGGCTCATTTGATAGCTCCAGATTCAGATAAGATAGAACCTACTGTGAATTGACCAGGCTGCCCTCGCGTATATTGTTTTCTCTGCTATCTTTCTCCTGCCGATCGGTAGTACAACACCGTGTCACATATGAGAATTGAACCGATCTTTTCTTCTGGCTTTGCATTAGAAGATCATCACGTGTGATGATGATGTAAAATCTTTTCTTTGGCTTTGCATGATAACGTGCAATGTTTCCTACACCTAAAGTTTGTACGAGTGAATGATGATAGCTATTTTCAACACATGCCTAGTCATCCAATAAACATACAGTTGCTAATATATTTGACGGAAATAAACAACATTCTCGACACAAAATTTGACATAGATGAGTTCACCAAAAAGCAATAGGCATTCTCCTAAACTGAACCAGAAAAATCAGTCGCAAGCTTGTTGCGGAAGACATCCGTAATCGCCTTGTTCTCTTTTGACGCTGATCCATCGCCACAATCATTGTTTGCTTCTCCATTGAATAGCTAGGCATCTTTAGCAAGATCCGCCACTCCAAAAACATATATACAGCAGATGTCATAGAAAAACAGTACCCATATATTGATCAATGCATATACATCCACCAATAGTACTACTTGTTCATGTTCAGATCATACACGTCAACAGAAACCTTACCATCTTGCTCAATACACATACGTAATCAAGTAACGAGGAGAATATATTATGTTTATCACTGCATATATGTACAAACAGTACCAAGAACAGATCATGTATTACCATCTGTTTACCACGTACTGATCAATATGCATATACAGCAGAAATACCAAAGTAGAAATAGCATATGAACAGAGAGTGAAAATCAAATAAGAATAAAGTGAGGCAGCTAACTGGTACAAGCAGGCACATTCGGTGGAGATCCCCTGTCAAGATTGGTTGTCGCGTTGGAGAAGAATTGATGCTGAAGGTCAGCGGTTTGCTCCTTGAACAGGCAAGCGGTCAAATTAGACAGGCCACAAGCAGGTCGTGCATGTAGGACACAAGCAGGGGCGGAGATTTATCGGGAACAATACAACGGCGACCTCCTATTGGATAACTTCCAGTGAGCTAAACTGCCAAAGGAAGCTTTCCTTCCAGCGGCGTGGTTGAAAATCCTTGAGTCGCCATGGTTCTGGACACGGACGAGAGGGGCATAGGGGAGAAGGGCGGGAGGGCAAGGAGGGAGGGGATCTAGGCGCACGTCGTGGGGAACAAGGAGGGTCGCTAGAGCTACTCCATATGGGAGCTATCGTGCCGGAGATGGTGGCGGCGGCGTGCCCTAGTGGCCTCCTTCCCATCGGGAGAGGAATCGAACCGGAGAAAAACTTTTCGCGATGGACTGAGGCTTGGGGGTAGTTCAGTGGCATTGGTGGGTAAATACAAGTTGACTCTAGGACCAAATAGATATTAGAGGGTCGTGGGAGGTGAAGTGAAGCAGGCGGAGTACCTCTTCCGCTGCTTCACCAAAATGAACTAGCAACTTGGTTGGCTTCACTCCGGTTGTTCGGTGGATTTAGGGCGTTTGGGGCAGCTTCGGCAGCTCCACCTCTCGTTCGGTGGAGTGGAGCTGTCCCAAACACACCCTAAATATCACATCCCTATCATCTATTTAATTAAATATCATAACTTTTAAATATTAGACCAACCGAAACTATGTCAGGATTCATAAAACACCCCGTTTTTGGCACTCGAAAAATAGAAAATGCCTTTTTTGGTGCAAAAAAAAGGAAACCTTGCATTAGATCTCTGATGAAATAGCATATTTTGAATCTAAAACTGATTTTTGCAAAAAATCATGAGCATCATATCATGTACCTGTAGTTCAAATCTAACTCATTTCCTGCCGATTCGGCAGGAATTTGTCTTTTTCACGAGGGGTGTACAGAAAGGTTTGAGATACCCCAGTTGAGAATTGTCCATTCAATTTGGTCTAATATTTTTGAAAAATATGGTATAATCATTTTGAAACTTTTATTCGGTGGTTGTTTCACAAAACACCCCGTTTTTTGCACTCGGAAAATAAAAAATGGTTTTTTGGTGCGACAAAAAGGAAACTTCCTCCTGCAACATTGTTCGCCATCCCATGATACACATGCGTGCACAATATGGACACATTGTCGCAAACTATACCGCGATTCTAGCAATAACATTGCTCATTTGACCTGAAATCCAGAAAACATCGATTGAGATAGCTCATTTTGTGAAGGTTTGTTTGAGACACAATCAATATACAAATTTTGGTATTTTTGCATGCAACTATGTCACATAATATGACACCACGCGAAAGTTTTGCATTGTTTGATCGATTTTGAATTTTTATGCTCGTTTCAAACTATCGCCAAACTTTCTAAATCGAGGGGCATGAAGATTCTTAGCTCGGGGCTGAGCCTCATTAAACTTGCATTAGATCTCTAATGAAATAGCATATTGTGAACGTAAAAATGATTTTTGCAAAAAATCATGAGCATCATATCTTATACCTGTAGTTCAAATTTAACTCATTTCTGCCGATTCGGCGGGATATCTCAAATGAAAAATATGTTATAGGAAAGTATTTGTATATATATATATGTTTGAAAACAAATATGTAATATTTGAGTTTATATAGATATATCTTATTTTTCTGCAAATTTTGATATATTATATGTATTTTTCTGAATTTAAATGATTTAGTTATGATTTTTCTATGATTAGGGCAAAAAAGAAAAATGGCTACGCTGACGTAGGTCTGAAACCTACGCCGTAGACTTGACGCAGTCGCTCTGCCGTTAGCCTAGTATGCTACGCCGACGTTCCGTTTATGCCGACGGCTGCCGTCGGCCTATTTATCCTAGACGGTAAAACTGGGCCGACGGCCCGTCAAGCTACGCCGACGTCCCCGACATTTTGCCGTCGGCGTATAAAAAGGCCGTCGGCCTATCTTGTTATTCCCGTAGTGGGTTTGTTTTTGTGCACTATCGACGTTTTCGTGTAACCAGATTGCTGTGCTTTCGCCTCTGCACTAAAAATTGTTTCCTGACCATTTGAAGTGAAAAACAATTATGCGAGGAAATTTTATATTGGCTTTTTGCAAGCATGCAAGCCTCTGAACAATTAGTCCCTAATTCAGCAGATAGCCAGCTCTTCCTTCTTAGCAAGGTACACCTCTCTTCGACCTATTTAGATGAATATTATCTGCTCAAGCATTTGCAGATAGCCAGCTCTTCCTTCTTAGTTTGCAAGGTACACCTCTCTTCGACCTATAACATTTTGTTTTAACTTTTTTCTGCAGGTTAAGGTATATATGCCTTCTACCTTTGGGGTTTGCGGCAGGTATACCTTCTTTGTTTGGAGTACTTCTGTTATGAAGTTGTCATTTTCTTTTCTATTTTTCTCTATGTTACACGTCCTCCAACTTCTATTTCATAGTTTCATGCATTATGCCCTGACTCTTCTCAAGGACAAAAAGAAACTGGGTTGAATTTGGAAACAATGTTGTATGCATGATACTTAATCTTCTCAAGGACAGTTTGCAACCTCTATTGTCCTTGAGACGCACGACCGGCCCTAAGTGTGTAGCAGTACTAGCCAGCTAGAGTAGAGTCATGCATGCCCATTGAGCGGCCATACCGCAAGTGTGGTGGTAGACCGTCAACCTCCAATGGATGATCTGGTAGCCCGCCGGTGGGGACAAGGAAGGCGGCGTGAATGTCTATCTCGCAACATAGAAACTGGCCCTCGCACTTCTTCTCCCATCAACCTGCAGGTGATCGAGCATGACAGGGTGTGGAGAGGTCGGGCACGGTCGGGGTGGGGTGCAGCTGGGGGTAGGGACGAGCTAGGACGCGGACATGGCGGGGTGAGCTGGGATGCAATGAGGCATAACCGGGGCAAGAAGAGCTACGACGAGGCTAGCTCAGAGATGGAAGGGTGGGGCGCGAAGAGAGGATGTATAAGAGATAAGAAATGATAATGATGCAAAATAAAAACTATCAGGCTAAAATGGGTTGGGTCGTTGGGGCACACCTCCCTGTCCAGCCAAAAACTTGTCCACGAGCCGACCCCAATGGACCGGTTCGGACTCATTTCCTGTCTGAAATGGATCGACTGGCAGAGATGCTCTAATCGAACAAGTCTAGCTATACATCATTTCAAATTTTTCATATTGACAAAACTAGAGCACACTTGAACGCCACCGATGGAGGACGTAGAAGAAGATCTCTCGACATATATCGGAGCAATGCAGGTTGAAGATGATGGCTGCAAGTGCACAGATCGTTTGTAGCTAGTTGTGAAGTTCAGATATCGATCCCACAGGGAGCCCAAAGGTAAGTGTTTATTGGTGAAGTCTCTGTAACACCCGAAGTTGTCACGGATCTTCGAGTGAATTGACTGCAAGTGTTGAGAATGAGAATAGAATTTGGATTTAAATGGAAGTATTTAAATAAAACTAAAATGTAAACTTCAGAAGTAAAAAGCATAAAAGTAAAGAACGATTTATTTGTTGTTTTCTGCAGATGACAAAGTAGGCGCAGAGAGTTTCAGTTCATGGTGATAGTGAATGTGCCGGGTGAATGAGTGGTAAATGTAATAATTATAATCTTATAAGTATTAGTGTAGGCGAGCAACCCATAATTAGCTGGAACTCTTCTTGGTAGATTTCATCCCAACTTCAATAATCCTACTAGCATGTTTACCACAACCATGGTCAGTCACTAGACGATTAAGATCCTTTAGGTTTCTTAGAAATTAAGCTCCTTAGATCGGACTAATGCAATAAGCTCGGTGGTTCCTCATTATCCTCAAGTCAAACTAGTTTCCCGTTGATATCCATGTGCCACTCGAGGGTCGCCAGTCTGCTAGCAAACAAGATTCTATCTATGTAGAACAAAGAATTATGTTGTTTGGACCCTTAATTGGACAACAAGCATTAAGCATCCCATAGATAGTCAAGGACACGTAATATAGTAATTAAAATTAACCACAAACTTGATGGAAAATATATAGGCACATCACATCTCACCAATTCCCTACATGTGCCACGCCCAAGGGAACTTACTCACACATGAGAGAAGAAAGCATCATCGATATAATAAAATAAAGGGAGTTCTTGATATTACCGTGGAGATCCACAATAAGAAATAGAAATAAATCCAACACAATTCAAGATGGGAAGAACAATCTCAAACCCTAATCTTGCAAGGTGGAGATCTCTCTCTCTCTCTCTCAAGTACAAGTGATTGATATGGAGGTGTGGTGGCTAGGAGATCGAAGATCGTGGAGCGAGATGAAGAACGTCATCCCCTTCTTCTTCGGATCCTTCCTTTCTCCCTTCTGGATGGTATGGCGGCTCGTGTGTTCTGTTTTCGACCTTGGACTCTTCATGAAAGTTGTCCCTTTTAATAAGACGAAGGAGATGGCAACTATACGACGGGAACTATATGGCGGTGGCCTATAGTTGGTCTTTAAGCTTGCAGTAAATTCCCATCGATTGCTTCCAAAAAGGGACTTGCTTGTTTTCGCCTGAATATTGTGTTTTTGCTGTTAAATCCCTTCGGTGATGTTCAGATCCTGAAACATACATTAAAACCCATGTTTTCTTTGCTACCGAAGTATTAGCGTTAGGTAAAGCTAGAAAACCATTAAATCCAAACGAAAACCATCGATAGAAACCATAAAAAATGTATAGAATCTCATAGCTATCAACTCTCCCAAGCTTAGATGTTGCTCGTCCTCGAGTGACAAGGAAATAAGAAAGGATCACTAACGACAAACCTCGAGGACACGGAGGAAAACATGTTAATGTTTCTAATGGAGCAAAATTTTTGTGACCACATACTGTTTCCGTACAATTTCAAGTGAGGGTCTTACTCTGTTGTACACATTCAATTTTGATTACTCGATGTTAAGTGTAACTTATGAGTTACTGATATATATATAAATGTTTGCAGCTTCCAGTGGATTCTGCTAGACATTCAAGTTGATAAGGGAACAGTTGAAGTCATGGACCCATCAAAGAGAAACCTGGAAGATTTTTGCAGCATGCAGGACATGCTCCAGAAGTAAGTTTCGCGCTATATCGGTCTCTTTCATTGATTTCCTGAGATATCAGGTAATGAATAACTCATTCATTCATTTTTTTCATTGGGCAGGGTTTGGATCCGGTTCAAGCATGAGGTTACCGGTTATGGGTTGATTTAGTCAGAACCCGACGTTTACGGCAGTCTTGGTAAGTAGCACGTGATATGCCCGCGCATCTCTTTACTTCTAGTTTTTAATGATGCTAGATTATTATTTTGATTGAATTATATTCTCGTAAAGTGTGCGAGGCAGCCATAGGGGTCAAATCTATGTGAATTCTACGTTTGCGAGTTCATTCGCACGTTTACCACCGAGCACAAAGATTATAGAGTCGACGTATGCAATACATTCATACCATCATTTTATTACCGTCACTTTTTGTTATCATGATTGATATTCATATTGATCTCTTTTTCTTATATAGTTCTAGAGAACGCGGGATGAACTCCTACCTGAGCGACGCGTACTAGGAATTGCGTAGGAGCTGGCAGGACTTATTTTAAAGAGATGATAGACGATGCCAGAGAATTTAGTGTGAATAGGCGTTACTGATCTCCATGTAATCAAACAGATGGGCTCTAGTCCCGGTAATTATGATCTCCATGTAACTATCAAAATTTTATATATTTGTATGCTCGATATCGTAATAAAAGTTATCTTATATATGCACGAACATGTACGATATGTGGTGGCGTAGAGATATTCAAAAACTATTTTGAAATAAAAAAAGTACAAAATGAATTCTCTATCACGACAGAGGAAGTGCACAAAATGCTGTCGCGGCGGAAAACCACTAGTCCCGGTCCATAAAAGCAACCAGGACTAATGGGGGTGTACCACGCGCGTGCCGCGGGGGACACATGGAGGCCCATTTGTCTCGGCTGGTGACCGAGCCGAGACTATTTCCTGGGCCTCTAGTCCCGCTTGGTTAGTTTCGGTTTTGAAACTAGGACTAGAGGCCTTTATGGGCCGGGACTAGAGGCCCCTTCTCCACTATTGTATGTAGCTGTCCGGAGTCGTGCAGACCGGAAATGTCACTAGCTACCATATCAATCAAGTCTCGAAAATTAACTGTAAGTACAAGATCTGCCTAGCTTGTTGGAAAATAATGGAACATGCATGTGAGCACCCATATTGGAAGTAAAGTCGTGCAAGCATGTCCCTATTTTTTGGATTATCAATGCAAGGTGCAATTTAGTAAGAATTAATCATACCATACAAGAATTAAGTTAAACTAGATATTAGATGGAGCTTCTTCCCTTTCCTATATATATATCTACACTTCCTATCGCATCAAGAATCATCCAATCTATGCAGCAAAAGCATTTTGGCTCTCCTCACGAGTCAAACTAACACCACACATTACTGGTACCTAGACTAGAAAGCAATATTTCCATAGCTGTGATGGCCTCCATGGCTCGCAACACCCTGGTGCTCCTTGTTCTGGTTGGCATCATCATGCAAATGAGCTCCGTGATTCCCACTACTGCTGCAGAAAGAGTGTTGGATGAGCAACCAGGTGCTGGTTGTGGAGGCGATGTAAAGGCCGCCGGCACCGGTGGCGCCGATTAAAGTAGTTCTAACCCAGATGGTTCTATTGGTGTCTTCAAAGGCACGAATAATGTCGGGGGAAACATCGGTAACATGCACGTCACTATTCCCTGACTATGTGCAACTTCGCCGCGTGGTTGTGCTTGATGGAGGATGTTACCGATTTGATGGACGTCGAGGTGTTCTTCGTGATTGTTTCTTGATTGTATTGCCTTGGTAGGTGTGTTGTCTTTGACTGCTTATTTTCTTTATATGCTCTGACGTGCATGAGAGTGCATGGTTACTACGTCGACTTTGGTATCTTGATTTACCAGATGTATCCAGATTTTGTAACTTGTTGTACCATGTTCGGAATTTATATCATCATTTTTGTTGTGTAGATTGTCATTTCTTTAGGGTTTATTTTTCGAAAAAGGATAGTAAGACCCTAGCCTCTGCATCAACAGGATGTAGCTTTTAGAAATTTCAAAGTTTAAAATTAAAGGATCACATAGGGCAACTTTAAAGAACAGCCGGACTAGTATAAAATATATAGTGTGTCTAACCATATATCATCTAGTGTATTAATATGCGGCCAACCATCCTTTTTGATAAAATTATGTGCACAAGGGCATCATCAAAATGGAGTCCCAAACGACAAACTGTCCAATCGGAAAAAAATGGAGAAATAGTCAACCTAGCGGGGCATCTTAAACGACCAAAGTGTCCACCCTTGACGCTTTATTGACTCAAAATTTGTCTAGGAATGGGTTGGCCCGAACAACTCGCGGACAATTCGCATGACCGGCCAGTCCGGATGTGTTCACAGGCTGGGCATATGGCATACACAGTATTTTTTCATCTCTTCTCTCCCTATTTTTTTCTTGTATGGACACCACTTCATGAATCTCCCACCACCGGGCTCCTGTTCTCCTTGTTGTGGAGCTACCCACCCTCCATCATCACCTCGATACCCAACCTCTCGGTCGCGCCGTAAGAACAACCTCTCTACTGCCCCTCACCGCGGTGAAGGCCAGAAAACCGGCCCCTTCCTACCTCGATGGCCACCCTCCATCATTCCACTTATCCTCTCACTACCCCTCACCTCAGCCCCGACCTTCATATACGAGCACCCCACGGAAGAGGATGCACACCGGCCGATGACCATACCGCACGCGTGGTGGTAGACCATACCATCGACCTGCAAGGGATGATCTGGTGGCTCGCTAGTGGGGACAAGCAAGGCGGTGTGAACGTCTCTCTCGCGACACAGAAATTGGCCCTCGCACTATTTCTCCCATCAACCTGCAGTTGCTCGAGCATGGCAGGGCGTGGAGAAGTCAGGCATGGTCGGGGTGAGGTGCAGCTGGGGGTAGGGACGAGCTAGGACGCGGAGTTGGCGGGGTGAGCTGGGATGCGACGAGGCACAACCGCGACAGGAAGGGCTACGACAAGGCGAGCTCAGAGACGGAAGGGCGGGGAGTGAAGAGAGGATGTAGAAGATATAATGAAAATAATGCAAAATAAAAACTATCAGGATAAAATGGGTTGGGCCATTGGGGCACACCTCCCTATCCAGCCAAAAACATGTCCGCGAGCCGACCCCAATGAACCGATTTGGAACCATTTCTTGGCCGAAATGGATCGACAGGCAGAGATGCTTTAATTGAACAAGTCTAGCTATACATCATTTCAAATTTTCCATATTGACAAAACTAGAGCACACTTGAACGCCACCGATGGAGGATGTAGAAGAAGATCTCTTGACATATATCGGAGCAATGCAGGTTGAAGCCAACATGCCAACGAACAGGTCTGACTAGGCCGTGCAAGGTTGTAATATTGAACCATTTATTATGTAGATTAGGGATGATTATTTGGGCACCTCGACTCATTTGGATGCGCCAATTGCTCGAACACGTGAAGCGCTTACATGGAAAGGTAAGGAGATTAATGTTGGAGCGTCTGCACACCGCCAGGGTTCGTCATACCACAAATAGTATGCTCAGGGACAATAGCCTATTCCTCTATCTATCCATCTGAACCTGATCAAGTACATGCAACTAGCAACGTCGAGCAACGAAAGCCAGGACACCGACAGATCTGGACCACGTCCTATTGATATGATACCTGCAATGTTCAATTTTTCAAAATCGACGCTATATCTAAGCGATGAGGACACACATATGGTGTTAGATGATTCGGTCTTGGGAAAACATATCGGAGAGGAGGAAGAATTACAAGGAAAGCAACTCGAGCTATCTCTGCACTGAAGCTATAAAATGTAGAAGGGTAGCCGCTGGAAGAAAAGGGAAGAAAGGTGATAATGGATAGGTGGAGATAGAACGCATGGCAGGAGGGAGAGGCAACAATGGGTGTGGGAAAGGAAGGGCAACAACTGAACTGGGGCTTCCATGCAACTTGCGAGATCACATGTGTGGTCTCGTCAGGAGCAATGTGTTCCTCATGTTGGAACTATCGAGGTGTTGGAGGGGCATCGACAGTTCGCGAGTTATTGTACCTCTCCTAGTCTTTGTGTGGTAAGTTATTCTTTCTTTGTGAAAGTAGACAAAATAGTAATAAATTGCGTCATAATCGACATAGGTTAGATCTTAATGGTTTTGCGAATTTTAGTGGTATTGGTCAATGTGGTGGTCTTGTGTTGTTTTTGCATGAGAGCATGGATGTCGACATTAAGGATATTATAGCCAGTACTATAGCCAGCAAGAGTAGAGTCGAGTACATATTTATATGCATGCACGATGATATATGTAGCTGTCCGGAGTCGTGCAGACCGGAAATGTGACTAGCTACCATATCAATCAAGTCCGGAAAATTAACTATATGTACAAGATCTGCCCAGCTTGTTGGAAAATAATGGAACATGCATGTGAGCAGCCATCTTGGAAAATAAGTCGTGCAAGCACGTCCCTATTTTTTAGATTATCAATGCAAGGTGCAATTTAGTAAGAACTAATGATACCATACAGAATTACGTCAAACTAGATATTAGATGGAGCTTCTTCCCTTTCCTATATATATCTACACTTTCTATCGTATCAAGAATCATCCAATCTACACAGAAAAAGCATTTTAGCTCTCCTCACGAGTCAAACTAACACCACACATTACTGGTGCCTAGACTAGAAAGCAATATTTCCATAGCTGTGATGGCCTCCATGGCTCGCAATACCCTGGTGGTCCTTGTTCTAGTCGGCATCATTGTGCAGATGTGCTCCGTGATTCCCACCGCTGCTGCCGCAAGAGTGTTGGACGAGCAACCAGGTGCTGGTTGTGGAGGCGATGTAAAGGCTGACGGCACTGGTGGCGCCGGTTGTAGTAGTTCTAACCCCGATGGCTCTATTGGTGTATTCAAAGGCACGAATAATGTCGGGGGAAACATCGGTAACACGCACGTCAGTTTTCCCTGACTATGTGCAACTTCGCCGTGTGGTTGTGCTTGATGGAGGATGTTACCGATTTGATGGACGTCGAGGTGTTCTTCGTGATTTTTTCTTGATTGTATTGCCTTGGTACGTGTGTTGTCTTTGATTGCTTATTTTCTTTATATGCTCCGACTTGTATGAGAGTGCATGGTTACTACATCGACTTTGGTTTCTTGCTTTACCAGATGTATCCAGATTTTGTAACTTGTTGTACCATGTTCGAAATTTATATCATCATTTTTTTGTGTAGATTGTCATTTCTTTAGGGTTTTATTTTTCAAAAGAAGTGAGTAAGACCCTAGCCTCTGCATCAACAGGATGTAGCTTTTAGAAATTTCAAAGTTTAAAATTAAATGATCACATAGGGCAACTTTAAAGAACAGCCGGACTAGTATAAAATATATAGTGTGCCAAGCCATACCTCATCTTGTGTATTAATATGCGGCCAACCATCCTTTTTGATAAAATCACGTGCATAAGGGCATCTTCAAAAAGGAGTCCCAAACGACAAACTGTCCAATCGGAAAAAAAATGGAGAAATAGTCAACCCAGCGGCGCATCTTAAAAGACCAAAGTGTCCACCCTTGACGCATTATTGACTCAAAATTGGTCTAGGAATGGGTTGGCCCGAACAACTCGCGGACAATTCGCATGACCGGCCAGTCCGACTGTGTTCACAGGCTGGCCATATGGCATACACAGTATTTTTTTCATCTCTTCTCTCCCTATTTTTTTCTTGTATGGACACCACTTCATGCTTCTCCCACCACCGGGCTCCTGTTCTCCTTGTTGTGGAGCTACCCACCCTCCATCATCACGTCGATACCCAACCTCTCGGTCGCGCCGTAGGAACAACGTCTCTACTGCCCCTCACCGCGGGGAAGGCCAGAAAACCGGCCCCTTCCTACCTCGATGGCCACCCTCCATCATTCCACTTATCCTCTCACTACCCCTCACCTCAGCCCCGACCTTCATATACGAGCACCCCATGGAAGATGATGCACATGACCGCTAACCATACCACACGCGTGGTGGTAGACCATACCATCGACCTCCAAGGGATGATCTGGTGGCTCGCTAGTGGGGACAAGCAAGGCGGTGTGGACGTCTCTCTCGCGACACAGAAATTGGCCCTCACACTTTTTCTCCCATCAACCTGAAGTTTCTCGAGCATGGCAGGGCGTGGCGATGTCAGGCATGGTCGGGATGGGGTGCAGCTGGGGGTAGGGACGATCTAGGACGCGGACATGGCACGGTGAGCTGGGATGCGACGAGGCAGAACTGGGGCAGGAAGAGCTACGACGAGGCGATCTTAGAGATGGAAGGGAAGGGCGTGAAGAGAGGATGTAGAAGAGATAAGAAATGAAAATAATACAAAATAAAAACTATAAGGCTAAAATGGGTTGGGACGTTGGTGCACACCTCCTTGTCCAGCCGAAAACATGCCCGCGAGCCGACACCAATGGACCGATTTGGACCCATTTCTTGGCCGAAATGGATCGACCGCCAGAGATTCTTTAATCGAACAAGTCGAGCTATACATCATTTCAAATTTTCCATATTGACAAAACTAGAGCACACTTGAACGCCACCGATGGAGGATGTAGAAGAAGATCTCTTGACATATATCGGAGCCATGCAGGTTGAAGCCAACATGCCAACGAACGGGGCTGACTAGGCCGTGCAAGGTTGTAATCTTGAACCATTTATTCTGTAGATTAGGGATGCTTATTTGGACACATCGACTCATTTGGATGCATCAATTGCTGGAACACATGAAGCGCTTACATAGAAAGGTAAGTAGATTAATGTTGGAGCGTCTGCACACCGCCAGGGTTCGTCATACCACGAACAATATGCTTAGGGACAATAGCCTATTCCTCTAGCTATCCATCTGAACCTGATCAAGTACATGCAACGAGCGACGTCCAGCAATGAAAGCCAGGACACCGCTAGATCTGGACCACATCCTATTGATATGATACCTCCAATGTTGAATTTTTCAAAATCGACGCTATATCTAAGAGATGAGGACACCCATATGGTGTTAGATGATTCGGTCTTGGGAAAACATATCGGAGAAGAGGAAGAGTTACAAAGAAAGCAACTCGAGCTATCTCTGGGCCGATGCTATAAAATGTAGAAGGGTAGCCGCTGGAAGAAAAGGGAAGAAAGGTGACGATGGATAGGTGGAGATAGAGCGCATGGCAGGTGGGAGAGGCAACAATGGGAGGGGGAAAGGAAGGGCAACAAATGGACTGGGGCTTCCATGCAGCTTGCGAGATCAGATGTGTGGTCTCGTCAGGAGCAATGTGTTCCTCATGTTGGAACTATCGAGGTGTTGGAGGGGCCTCGACAGTTCGCGAGTTATTGTACCTCTCCTAGTCTTTGTGTGGTAAGTTATTCTTTCTTTGTGAAAGTGGACAAAATAGTAATAAAGTGCGTCATAATCGACATAGGTTAGATCTTAATGGTTTTGCGAATTTTAGTGGTATTGGTCAATGTGGTGGTCTTGTGTTGTTTTGGCATGAGAGCATGGATGTCGACATTAAGGATATTAATGAAATATATATATTGATATGTATATTCGTGTTTCCCCTACCTTTACACAATGGCGATTAACTTGTATATTTGAAAATCCATGTGCTAAAAATCGCCAGATTATGTGGACGACCCTGCATAATTTAAAGGAGAATGTTGATTTTACCTCGGGTAATTATAGAAGATTTTAATGATTCCATGTGCCCTAGAAGAATATTTGTCACTTACACCTATTCCCGAGAGGCGAATGGAAGCTGTTCGTGGTGTTATGGCCTATTGTGATCTAACTCACTCTAGATTTCTAGTTGCACTTTACACATATGATCACAAACCTAGTAGCCAAGCCAATAAAAAAGTTAGGCTAGATAGACTGATATACGAGGATATGAAGTGTCAGGCAGACGGGAGTCCCATCACGCCCTTAGCAGATAGCACCGATGTACGATCCATCTGTCGTTAAAATAGAACTCATGACTATGTAGCAAAACTTGGAGACTTCACGCCGTCATGCCGATGCACTGCCTAGACCCTAGAGTCCAGAGACGCATGACTGGCCGTACGTGTCTAGCAGTACTATAGCCAGCAAGAGTAGAGTCGAGTACATATTTATATGCATGCACGATGATATATGTAGCTGTCCGGAGTTGTGCAGACCGGAAATGTGACTAGCTACCGTATCAATCAAGTCCGGAAAATTAACTATATGTACAAGATCTGCCCAGCTTGGAAAATAATGGAACATGCATGTGAGCACCCAGCTTGGAAAATAAGTCGTGCAAACACGTCCCTATTTTTTAGATTATCAATGCAAGGTGCAATTTAGTAAGAACTAATGATACCATACAGAATTACGTCAAACTAGATATTAGATGGACCTTCTTCCCTTTCCTATATATATCTACACTTTCTATCGTATCAAGAATCATCCAATCTACACAGAAAAAGCATTTTAGCTCTCCTCACGAGTCAAACTAACACCACACATTACTGGTGCCTAGACTAGAAAGCAATATTTCCATAGCTGTGATGGCCTCCATGGCTCGCAATACCCTGGTGATCCTTGTTCTAGTCGGCATCATTGTGCAGATGAGCTCCGTGATTCCCACCGCTGCTGCCGCAAGAGTGTTGGACGAGCAACCAGGTGCTGGTTGTGGAGGCGGTGTAAAGGCTGACGGCACTGGTGGCGCCGGTTGTAGTAGTTCTAACCCCGATGGCTCTATTGGTGTATTCAAAGGCACGAATAATGTCGGGGGAAACATCGGTAACACGCACGTCAGTTTTCCCTGACTATGTGCAACTTCGCCGTGTGGTTGTGCTTGATGGAGGATGTTACCGATTTGATGGACGTCGAGGTGTTCTTCGTTATTGTTTCTTGATTGTATTGCCTTGGTACGTGTGTTGTATTTGATTGATTATTTTCTTTATATGCTCCGACTTGTATGAGAGTGCATGGTTACTACATCGACTTTGGTTTCTTGCTTTACCAGATGTATCCAGATTTTGTAACTTGTTGTACCATGTTCGAAATTTATATCATCATTTTTTTGTGTAGATTGTCATTTCTTTAGGGTTTTATTTTTCAAAAGAAGTGAGTAAGACCCTAACCTCTGCATCAACAGGATGTAGCTTTTAGAAATTTCAAAGTTTAAAATTAATGGATCACATAGGGCAACTTTAAAGAACAGCCGGACTAGTATAAAATATATAGTGTGCCAAGCCATACCTCATCTTGTGTATTAATATGCGGCCAACCATCCTTTTTGATAAAATCACGTGCATAAGGGCATCTTCAAAAAGGAGTCCCAAATGACAAACTGTCCAATCAGAAAAAATGGAGAAATAGTCAACCTAGCGGGGCATCTTAAACGACCAAAGTGTCCACCCTTGACGCATTATTGACTCAAAATTGGTCTAGGAATGGGTTGGCCCGAACAACTCGCGGACAATTCGCATGACCGGCAAGTCCGGATGTGTTCACAGGCTGGCCATATGGCATACACAGTATTTTTCATCTCTTCTCTCCCTATTTTTTTCTTGTATGGACACCACTTCATGCATCTCCCACCACCGGGCTCCTGTTCCACTAGTGGAAACGAGGTCTTTTGTTGATCCCGAAAAAGGGCTTTAACACCGGTTCTTCTACGAACCGGTGTTAAAGGGGGGGGGGCGTACCAGCGTGGCCCCTGCGGCAAAAAAGGAGCCCCCCTTTAACACTGGTTCATGCCACGAACCGGTGTTAAAGGTCCCTGCAGCAGTGGCCCGCGCACCCTCCCCTTTAACACCGGTTCGTGGCATGAACCGGTGTTAAAGGGGGGGGGGCTATATAAGACACCACCCCAGCACACACACACCCCACTCTTCCATTCTTTCACATTTTGGAGCCTAGCAAGAGGGTGTGAAGAGTGCTAGTTTGTGTTTTTTTCATATGCACTAGAGGTGTTCGGTGAAATGCCCGAGAGCTCCAAATAAGCTTTCTTGTTGCTCTTTCCTTCTCGGTCGAGGTCGGCAACTATAGTTTCATGTGTCATTGATGTACTATATATATAAATGGTCATCTCCCTATTATTTTTTTGATATATACTACATATTAATGCAGATGAATCGGCAATGGATGTACGGTGACCGCTGCACTTCCGAGTACATTACGGGCCTCCAAAATTTCATCGTTGTGGCTAATGCAAACCGTGGTCACAATGGTTTTATGTGCTGTCCGTGTGTTCCGTCGAACAAGAAAGACTACTCAAATACCAGAACCATTCACGCCCACCTACTTCGATCCGGTTTCATGCCCAGCTATAATTGTTGGACCAAGCACGGAGAAAAAGGGGTTGTGATGGAAGACAACGAAGAAGAAGAGGATGATGACAACTATCATAATATGTATCCTGAATATGATGATAATGCAACGGAGGTAGATAATGAAGATCAAGAGGGAGCAGATGGGCCCGCTGATGACGATCTTGGTCGGCCATTCTTGATGCAAAGGAAGAATGTGAAACTTAAAGGAGAAGGAGAAGCTGGAGCAGATGTTAAAGGATCACAAAACATTGTTTTATCCAACTTGCGAAGATGGCCACAAAAGCTAGGTGCCACCTGGATTTGCTGCAATGGAAGGCGAGAATGGTGTGACCGACAAGCATTTTCAAAGTTGTTGGTAAAATGAAGAATCTTATTCCAAGAAATAATGAGTTTCCGACAGTACATACCAAGCAAAGAAGGTTGTCGCCCTCTAGGATTAGGCGTCGGAAGATACATGCCTGCATTAATGACTGCATCCTCTACCGCGGTGAAATACGAGAATTTGGATGCATGCCCGGTATGCACCTTTGCTGCTGCGGTATAAGATCGACGAGACGATCTGGCGATGTTGAGGTGAGGCCCCTAGGAAGAAGGTTCCGCCAAGGTTATGTGGTATGCTCCTATAATACCACGGTTAAAACGTCTCTTCGAAATAAAGAGCATGCCAAGTTGTTGCGATGGCACATGGAAGACCGTAAGAAAGACGCGATGTTGAGACACCCGCTGATGGGTCACAGTGGAGAAAAGACGGCGAGAGTACCCGGACTTCGCACGTGGCGCAAGGAACTTAAGGTTTGGTCTAAGTCTGAGACGGCATGAATCCTTTTGGTGAGCGAGCTGCAGTCACAACACGGCCTGTGACCCTATGTATCTATAACCTTCCTCCTTGGTTGTATATGAAGAGGAAGTTCATTATGATGCCGATGCTCATCCAAGGCCCGAGGCAACCCGGCGACATTGATGTGTACCTAAGGCCATTAGTTGAAGAACTTTTACAGCTGTGGGCCAAACCAGGTGTTATGTGGGATGAGCACAAAGGGGAGCCATTTGACCTCTGAGCATTGCTTTTCGTAACCATCAATGATTGGCCTGCTCTTAGTAACATTTCAGGGCAGACAAACAAGGGATACAATGCATGCACACCTTTAGATGATACTGAAAGTGTATATTTGGATAAATGTAAGAAGGTTGTGTACCTAGGGTATCGCCGATTTCTTCCGAACTCATCCGAGAAGAAAGAAAGGCAAGCATTTCAAACGTCTGGCGAGAACCCGGAGGAGCCTGTCCTCCGCATCGTGAGGAGGTATTTGGTATGGTCAAGGACCTAGAAGTAATCTTTGGAAAAGGTCCTGGCGTCTATCATTCGAATGACGATGCGGACATGCGCCCATGTGGAAGAAGCAATCTATATTTTAGGACCTACCCTATTGGAAAGTCTTAGAGGTCCGCTCTTCAATCGACGTGATGCACGTGACGAAAAATGTTTGCGTGAACCTGCTAGGCTTTCTAGGAGTGTATGGGAAGACAAAAGATACACCGGAAGCATGGCATGACCAGCAACGTCTGAAGGCCCCTGAAGAGCCTATGCATCCTGAGAACGAGAAGGGTAAACGATGCCACTTAACTCCTGCCAGCTACGCTCTTACCAAAGCAGAGAAGGACATCTTTTTTGAATGTCTGAGCAGATCAAGGTCCCGTCGGCTTCTCGTCGAATATAAAGGGATTAATAAATATGGCGGAGAAAAATTCCAAAACCTGAAGTCTCATGACTGCGTGATTATGACACAATTGCTTCCGATTGCATTGAGGGGCTTCTACCGAAAATGTTCGAGTACCCATTGTGAAGCTATGTGCATTCCTCAATGCAATATCTCAAAAGGTAATCGATCCGTAAAGCCTACCAGGTTACAAGCAGATGTGGCCCAATGTCTTGTCGACTTTGAGTTGGTGTTCCCACCATCCTTCTTCAATATTATGACGCATCTCTGGTTCACCTAGTAGAAGAGATTGCCATTCTCGGTCCTGTATTTCTACACTATGTTCCCCTTTGAGAAGTACATGGGAGTCTTAAAGAAATATGTTCATTACCGTGCTAGGCCAGAAGGAAGCATCTCCAAGGGCTATGTAACAGAGGAGGTCATTGAGTTACGTGTTGATTTTATTCTGACCTTAAAGGCGATTGGTGTTCCGAATCACGACATGAGGAAGATCGTGGAAAAAGGCACCCTAGGATGTAAAGCAATGATATGTAGGGACGGCATTCTCTCAATCAAGCACACTACGGTTTTACAAAGATCTATCTTGGTTGCCCGTATATCAATGAACACAAGAATTTAATCGCCTCAAACACCGGGCTCGATGAATGGATTATAAGTGAACACATGGCGAGTTTTGGCTTGCTGCAAAGACTTCTCACGAATAACACCAGTTGGGGATCAGCTGTACTTGTTGGCGGACACCTTCTTGACGTATGTACTTTCCAAGTGCGAGATAAATGGGAATACATTTTACACGATAGGCCAAGATAAAAAGAGCACCAACCAAAACAGTGGTGTCCGCTTCGATGCAGCAGAAGACAATGGGCAAAAGACCACGTATTATGGGTTCATAGAGGAGATATGGGAACTTGACTATGAACCTAATTTTAAGGTCCCCTTGTTTCGATGCAAATGGGTCAAGCTAACAGGAGGAGGGGTTGAGGTAGACAATAAGTACGGAATGACAACGGTGGGATCTGAAACCTTTCCGTCCACCTCTGGTGAAAAAGACAAATTCCTACCGAATCGGCAGGAAGTGGGTCAGATATGAACTACAAGTACATGATACGATGCTCATGATTTTTTACAAAAATCATTTTTAGGTTCACAATATGCTATTTTATCAAAAAACAATGCAAGTTGAGCGAGGCTTGGTGAGATTCAAGTGTATACAAAAGATGCGACATTTAAATATCCAATCAATTCAAAAATGTTAATACAAAAGATGCGGCATTAAAATATGATTTGATCTAATAAAAATCATTTTTTAGATGCTTAATATTTCTTATGTTCAAAGTTTTAGGATTTAACAATTTATTTTTGTTTGAATTGAATAATCAAAATTTATATGTAAGTGTTTTAATTATTTTGAAAATTTTCATGTAAAGTAAATATAAAATGATTTACATGAATGGATAGATATTATTTTTATGAAAATTATGATATATTATTCATATTTTTCTGAGTTGAAATGAAAAAGATATGAATTTTCTAAATTCATATCATATTTTTTGAATTAAAAATGCCCCTTTAATGCATGAAATAAATGCCCCCCCTTTAACACCGGTTCCAGACAGGAACCGGTGTTAAAGGAGGGCATTATTCGTTCCATACCACCCCTTTAACACCGGTTCCTGGATGGAACCGGTGTTAAAGGGGGGTATTTATTTCACATTCCCCTTCCTTTCTTCCGCCCAGCTGAGCTAGATCGATCGAACACACCGCCGGCCGCGCGCAGAGAGACGAAGCGTCGCCACCGCCGCCCGCGAGCGTCTCGCCGCCGCTTCGGAGCTCGAGGTCCGCCGCCCCCGACCCTCTCTTCTTCCCCGCATCCTTCCCCCTCCCTCCCGCCGTCGGCGGACATGGCGTTCCGTCTGCGGCGCGGCGGTCGGGTCTCTACCGGCGCACGAGGGCTTCAGCCCGGGAGAAAGCTCTGGCGGCGGTGAACCTCGGTTGGCGTCGAGTCCAGCGGCGGCGCTTCCCTTTGGCGGCGGGGCAGAGCTGGTACGGGGCGGAGCGGGCCATACAGGCCTAGGCGGGCCGGCCCCTGCCGTGCTCAGCGATGTTCTTGCAGGATGGAGGGCGGGACTGCGTGTGGACTAGGGATGGCTATGGCGGCGCACCTGCTGCAGCGCAACGGCGGCGGCTTTGCGAGCCTGCTCTAGGCCTGCTCTAGCCTCGTAGCGTTGGCACAGTGAGATGACGATGATGACGGTGAGACCATGGTGGCACGTGCTGGTGGATGGCAAGTTGGGTGGAGTGCTACGGATCAAGTGGGGTCGTGGTTGTTTGGGGTCGGGAGAAATCCCTGTCGGCTCATCCGACATCGACGCGGTGACACCCCTTTTCCACTCCCCTTCGTGTATCGGGGGAAACCCTAGGACTGTTGGAGATATGCCCAAGAGGCAATAATAAAGTGGTTATTATCATATCTTCATACTTATGATAAATTTTTACATACCATGCTATAATTGTATTAACCGGAAACATTAATACTTGTGTGATTTGTAAACATAAAAGAGTCCCTAGTAAAGCCTCTTGTTAAACTAGCTTGTTGGTTAATATATGATCATGGTTTCCTGATCATGAACATAGAGATGTTATTAACAACAGGGTCATATCATTAGGAGAATGATGTGATGGACATACTCCTATAGTTAAGCGTAGCATAAAGATCAAGTCATTTAATATAGTTCATTTGCTATAAGCTTTCTGATACATAGTAACCTAATTCCTTCGACCATGAGATCATGCATATCACCTTTACCGGAAGGATGCTTTGATGACATCAAACACCACACCGTAACAGGGTGGCTATAAAGGTGGCATTGAGTGTTCGGAAAGTATTGGTTGAGACACATGGATCAAGAGTGGGATTTGTCCATCCATATGACGGATATATATACTCTGGGCCCTCTCGGTGGAATGTCATCCAATTAGCTTGCAAGCATGTGACTGGCTCACAAGGGATCACATACCACGGGAACGAGAAAAGAGTACTTATCAGTAACGAGGTTGAACTAGGTATGCAGAGATACCGACGATCATAACCTCGGATAAGTAAAATATCGTGAGAAAAAGGGAAATTGGTATCATATGTAAGTGGTTCATTCGATCGCAAAGTAATCGTAGAAATATGTGGGAGCCATATGAATTTCTAGATTCCTCTATTGGTTATTGTTCGGAGAAGTGTCTCGATCATGTCTGCATAATTCACGAACCGTAGGGAGACACACTTAAGGATTCGACGTTGTTTTGAGTAGTTATGGAATGATGAGAAAGAGACCGAATGTTGTTCCGAGTCCCGGATGGGATCCGGGATATCACGAGGAGATCCGGAATGGTCCAGAGAATAGATTCATATAAGGAAAATCCCGTTTCGGAGTTGGGGAATGGTTCCGGTGTTTTCATCGGGAATGTTCTAGAAGATTCCGGAATGTCCGGCACTCCGGAGGGGAAGGGTACATGAATGTGTTGTATCAAGTTGGTATAATTGCATCATGTACTAAGTGTCATTGCTGAACCAAATAAAGGATTAATTCAAATCCTAGTTTGAAAAGTCAAACAGCTAGTTTGAAAAGTCAAACGGCTAAATTTGGAAAGAGGAAAAGAGGAGGAGTGGGAAACCGAGTTGGGGAGGAGTTCCCTCCTCCAACCGCCGGCCCACCTCCAAGCCGAGTTGGGGAGGGACTCCCCTCCCCTAGGCCGCGCCTCCCACCTATAAAGGGAGGGGCAGGGCTGCCCCTCCTAGTACACAAGTTCCTTGCCCCGAAAACCCTAACCCTAGCCGCCGCCGCCCTCCAAGCCGCCGCCGCCTAGGGATCTCCTTCCCGCCGACTTGGGCATCTCCATGCCCTAGCCGCCGGCCCTAGCACCTCTTCCTCGGCGTGTCTAAACCCTAGAACACCGAGGGACTCTCTCATACTCCACCATACTCGCTCCGGCTTAAGGCGAAGCCCTGCGAGATCTCCCCTCTACTTCCGGTACCACGCCGTTGTGCTGCCGGAATCGCGAGGAGAGTGCTACAACCTCCGCTGCCTGCTGGAACAAGGGAGAGGAAGGTCTTCGTCGAGTACCGAACGTGTGACCGATCAGGAAGCGCCGAACGCAGCGCCGGAAGGATCGTCTACGCGATCTTGAGATCGGGAAGAGTACGACTACATCACCCACGAGAATCCGCTCTCGTTAAACACTTTGGAATCTTCGAGGGTGAGTTATTCCATCGACTCGTTGCTACAATCTAGTAGATAGATCTTGGCTTGTTTGTTTGCATGCGGTAGAATTTTTTTGTTTTCCATGCTACGAACCTCAACAATGGTATCAGAGCCGTGTCTATATGTAGATCTGTTGCACGAGTAGAACACAATGGTCATTGTGGGCGTTGATGCTTTTGTTGTCGATTGCTCCTTGTGTACTTTGCATCTTGCGGGATGGTGGGATGAAGCGGCCCAGGCTAACCTTACATGACATCGTTCATGAGACTTGCTCCACGCTTGACATGCAACTTGTATTGCATAAGTGGCTTTGCGGGTGTCTATTTCTCCCAACATAGTTAAGATTCAATTTACAACGGGTGATTGACAATACTAGTATCAATGTTGTGGTTCTTGTTCGTAAGTTAGAACGACACTTATTGAAAGCCCCAAACCACGTAAAACATGCAAAGAAAATTAGAGGCGTCTAACTTTGTTTTGCAGGGGTGTGTTGTGATGTGATATGGCCATGATTGTGATTATATATGATGTATGCAATGTTCCTTATTGTAAGTTGGCAACCAGCAGGAGCCATATGGTTGTCTTTAAATTCTGTTAAGACCCGCTTGTCTGTTAAAAGTAGTTGTAATAGTTGAAGCTGGTGGACGACAACCATGGAGCGGCGTCATTGACCTTGATGCAATGCCGGTGATGATGGAGATCATGTTCGTGCTTGAAGATGGAGATCGGAAGCACAAGAAGAAAGGCCATATCATATCACATATTATGAATTGCATGTGATGTTAATCCTTTTATGCATCTTGTATTGCTTAGTTAACGACGGTAGCATTATAAGATGATCCCTCAAGCACACAATTTCAAGTTTTAAAGTGTTCATCCTTAGTAAGCACCGTTGCTAAAGCTCGTTGTTTCGAAGCACCACGTGATGATCGGGTGTGTTAGATTCAGCGAGTGTATACAACGTGAGCAAGCCAGATTTGCTCATGCGGAAGCTAAGGTTGATCTTGACGAGCCTAGGATGTACATACATGGTCTCGGAACACGGATCACCGAAAGGTAAAGCATGAGTCATATAGTAGATATGATGAACATGTTGATTGTTCGCCATTGAAGCTACATCAACTCTCGTGATGATCGGTTTTGATGTGGTGGATTTGGTTCGTGTGATCACTAAAACAATGTGAGGGATATTGTTTTGAGTGGGAGTTCAACGGCAATATGATTAAAAGTTGAACATTATTTATCATAAATTAAATCAAAGTGAATTTGCATAGTTGTTGTAGTCATTGGCATCCGTTTACCACCTTGCGCTTAGTTTTAATTGAGATGATAGAACTATAGAATTCTGGTTAGTTACTTTACGAACTGGTATCGTATTGTTTTGAAGTGTTAATCTAAAGTTTAAAAGTCCTATTGCAAACTTTCAGTAAAGTTCCGGTTACTCCATGAAGTTTAATAATTGGTATTAAAAACAAGAGTGACAATTCCAAGTGTTAGTGTATGAGTATCATGTTTGTCTCCATGATTCTTGATATTCAAAGGATTGTCTTAATATAAAGGTTATCTAGGATCTGAAAGAGTTGTTTCAGAAACCATGATGTGTGGAAGATATTGTGATATCTGAAACAAAGTTTTGGTTGCAACATGATAGACTATAATATGGCAAAAGTCATGTTCTCGTATTTGATGAGAATTTGCAAAAGGTTGAAGACACTAGTTGTCCTAATCCTCCAAAATGTTTTGGAGAGCAACATTATACTCGCAGTTCACCGTTATAAGCTAAAAGTAGCTTGATCATGGATAATTCCATGATAAGGGTGAATATTTGATGTAGGTAAAGTGTTTACTACACCAATAGATTACTAAAGAAAGGAATTTGAAAGAACACCAAACATTTGATGATGGTGATCTACTTCAAAGTGCAAGTCCAAAGACATTGGTATTTAATTATACACGCTTTGGACTATGTGTCATATATGACTCCTTGTTGATGTTGATAGATTCTTTCAAAGCAGAAAATAAATCTTGAAGAGAATCTCATAAATATATGGCAGAAAAGAAAAGACTAGAATTGTTCAGTTTAAGTATATAGATGATATACATGTTATGGCTATATTCTTTGCTTATTAAACAATGTGGTTCTTAAGTATTTGATACTGAATTTGTTGGTGTGAATCGTCATACGAAACAACACAATTCATGAACTACAATGGCCTAAGTAACTAGCAAAAGAATATGTGATGATGTTCATCGATAACAAATAAAGGGTTATTGTGTTGCTCGTTAAACATCAAAGCTTGCCTTCAAGATTTGTTTTATCAGGTATTATGAGAACAAAAGGGTTGTTCAAATAATTCCCGTAATCCATAAAAGATGGATGATTCAGAAATCTCGTTGGAGAAATCACATCCATAAAACTAGTGCTAAAAATGTCGCAAGACAAATTGATTGAAAGATCACTTAGGAAGTGACATCGCCGTTTAAATTATATTGGAAAGAAAACATGAAGAAACTCCATGTGGATGGAATTTTGGAGTCTTTTGATTTTTGATCACATGACGCTTGTGAAACTTTCCTAGAGATAATTAAAACTTCGTTCATAGGCCAAAAGGGAACGAATGACTAGCTTATTGGAACTTGTACATATTGTTGTATGAAATCCATTATATGTAGTCAAGAGCGATGGATTTCAACTTCATATGCTTTCTCCGAAAATTTGAGTGAATATATGAATATTTACTTAATAAGGATGAAGTATGAAACATTTGAAAAAGTTCAAAGTCTTTCAAGATGAAGTGCAAAATCATTGTAATAAGAATATAAATAGTTTATGATAAAGATCATAAAGGAAGATATTTGAGTTACAAGTTTAGCATAATACCTAAGATTTAAGGAATCGTTCTGTGGATTTGCATTTCCCAAAACACCGCCGCCCTCCAAGCCACCGCCGCCTAGGGATCTCCTTGCTGCCGACTTGGGCATCTCCAAGCCCTAGCCGCCGGCCCTAGCACCTCTTCCTCGGCGTGTCTAAACCCTAGAACACCAAGGGACTCTCTCATACTCCACCATACTTGCTCCGGCTTAAGGCGAAGCCCTGCGAGATCTCCCCTCTACTTCCGGTACCACGCCGTTGTGCTGCCGGAATTGCGAGGAGAGTGCTACAACCTCCGCTGCCTGCTGGAACAAGGGAGAGGAAGGTCTTCGTCGAGTACCGAACGTGTGACCGATCATGAAGCGCTTCGAACACAGTCTTGGGAAGGATCGTCTACGCGATCTTGAGATCGGGAAGAGTACGACTACATCACCCACGAGAATCCGCTCTCGTTAAACACTTTGGAATCTTCGAGGGTGAGTTATTCCATCGACTCGTTGCTACAATCTAATAGATAGATCTTGGCTTGTTTGTTTGCATGCGGTAGAAATTTTTTGTTTTCCATGCTACGAACCCCAACAAGGACAAGTCCGGGCAACAGCGTCGTCGATGTCACATTCCTTCTTGAAGGTGTTGCTTGAAACACGGTGCTTCGAAGTGCTAGGAGTGAGGTAGGACAACTCCGGAGGGCGCAGCGGTCACGGGTCGTTTTCGTTCGTCGATCTGCTCGATGTCGGCATTTGTTTCTTTTATTTTCTCTTTATTTTCTTTTGGGTTAGATTGTGCTGTTGCTTTTCTGTTGCTCCAACATTGTCGTTGTATCTTGTGATTGCTATATTAATATAGCGGGGCCCAAGCCTATTTTGAGGAGCCCTGACCACCTCGCTCTCTTCCCCGTGCGAGGCGTCTACCCGCCTTCGAGCTCGTGAGCCACGCCTCAACGCCGCCGCCTTGCCCGCCCGACGAGCCACGCTAGCACGGCGCCAGCAGAGACCCGCCGCATCCGTCCGGTGTGAGCGCCACGTGTCTGCCACGTGTGTGATTGCTGACTCATCCTGATTATAACTTGTTTGCTCGATAAATTGTACTACATGCATAGATTAAAACTTGTATACAAATTGGACCTCTGACTCATTTGTGTATTTATTTGTGTATTTTTGTATGAATAATATGTATATTTGTGTATGAATCCAAGTCCACTTGAATGTTTACACTCTTACTCTAGATAATATTATTGTTTTAGAAACTATGGATCCACTTAGTAGAAACCTTGAAGAAGAAGAAATAATGGAGAACATTATTGATGAGGACACCTCACAATATCTGAACTTGGAGGGACATGATGACGACAGCTCAAGTACTAGTCATGTAGAAGATGAAGACTCCGGTGAATGCAATTTAATGGTTACAAAGTCCAGCGAGGTATATGCATTGATTAAGCCTCTGCTGACTTCCACCAACAATCTTCTTCTACATGTATTAATTAACGCTTCTTTCTTCTTTTAGCCCTCTGGATCGACCAGCCAGCAACCATCTTCTTATACGAAAAAGAGCAAGCGGTAGCGAGCGGCAGTTGAAAGATCGTGTCAAGTTCACGATCGAAGCGATCCGTGTTGATGGCAGGCCAATGGAGCCCAAAAAGGCCGGAACAAATTTGTACGTCGGTGGAGTTCTTGTTAGGGACCAAATCCCAATCATAATTGAAAATTGGAATAAGCCAAAGAAGGGCGACGGTACCTTTGTCGATGACAGATCCAAAGAAACGCTTTGGAATTCGTTGTTGGTAAATTTCACCCTTCCGCCAGAGGAGGATGAAAACAACCCGGTTATAAAGGAAAAGGTCAAAGAGTGGACTCTAAAGAAGATGGGTGACGCTTTCCGCAACTGGAAGACAAAATTGAACAAATTTGTCAAATCTGGCAAGACTCCAAATTTCGAAGACGCATATTATGCGAACATAAGACCTCACTGGCCCGAATTTGAGACATATAAAAAGTGCTATAGCTAAAAAGAGGTTGAAACCAATACGCTTAATGCCCGAAGAAGGAATATCACCGGAGGGACGGGTCGGTGGCTACATATCTCGAGGCCTAAGTGGGAGGAAGCTGAGAAGGCCTGCTGAGAGGGATCACACCCAGACGGATGGGTGGGACCTACGTGCAAAGACTTGGTTCTCTGGAATCGGGGCAAGGTTGGACCCGTAAAGCGATTGTGTATCTTCCCAACACTCCTTGCCAAACCCGTCCGAACTCATCACGGCATACGAGGAAACAGCCGCCAGGACCTTCCATCCCGGCAGAGAGAATGACCAGCTCACACGCCATCGGTAAAGAAGAACACGCTGGACATGCACGAGGCACGTGGGTATGGCGTGGAAGGATGGGTTTGCCGGAGCGACTCTTACAGATGGCGCGGCGAAAAGAAAAGAGCGTCTGAGCGGATGACACAGATAGAACATGCACTTGCGGCGCTGCGGCAAGTGAATGCAACAGAAACCATCAAGCTACCGGCCCATCTCAGTGGCACGAAGAGCCTGCATTGGAAAGCTGCCGTCGGACTCTGGCGGAAAAGCAGCGTGGCTTCAGCGAGAGAACGCAGCCACGCTTGAAATGGCGGGTCCTCGATACCCGTGGATGAGATCACGGAGAGCGAACACGCTGAGCTGCATGTGAGATTAATGGGCTTATCCATTAAGGTGGTATCGGCTATGCCTTACCTCCTGTAGCTGGTGGAACTTACCACCGCCGACCGATTCCGGATGGCTATGCTATTGTCGGGTGGATGAGGTTGTGAAGGAATATGAGGAAGCACAGCTTGACCATGCTACGGTGAAGGGAAACTCAACTCAAATTTGCAGTGAAAACAACCATTCTTTGGAAGAAGGAACACATTGTGCTTCCAAATTGACACATCTCGGCGCTTGACCATCTCTGCTGGCAGCCATCTCCGACCCGTCGGCCATCTCCGGTGCTTCAGCCATCTCCTCAACAGAAGCGGAAGAGCACTGCCACGAGGAGCATCGTGACTGCCACAAAGAAATCCGCGAAACCATACGCCAAAGAGTTCAAAAACTACGTCCGCAGCCTTCCGCCAAGCCATTGCCAGTTTCTGGTGGAATTGCAGCGGCGAGGAGACCAATAGGATCTCGGAAGAACAGGTCAAGAAATTCTTTGCACCTAGACGGGCCGAGCCAAAGGAGAAAATAGATCCGTGGTGGTGGAGAAGTTTTACAAAATCTTTGAAACCTGAAACCCCACTTGTGCCGGACTCTGGCGCCAGATTTTGAAGGCGGATGCAAGGCGCCGTAGGGAGACTGAAAGTAGCAGTCGTGAGGCACCCCAAAAAACAGTTCCCATGCTCGGAGAGCAGGAAAACCAATCATGTGCCCCGCTCCAAATGTTCGACACACGGGACGCTCCTCCCGTAAATGATTACGAGGCAGAGCTACAAAGAAAGGCCAATGAGATGGGGATGACTTACATTGCATACTTGAACGTCATGGGAGACAACTTGCCCAAATGCGATGCCAACCCCATACAGCCATGGAATTATGGGAAGAATATCGTCAGAAAGAGGAGCTCAAGAATCTACCAACAAAGATGCGAAAATTGCACAAGTGGTACCTTCATTTCTGCAAGACGAGAAAGGTAGAATGGATCACGCGCATATAAGAGATGATATTTTTTCATGGAGATGACACGATCGACTTCAACATTCAAGACTTGCATTTTCTATTCAATCAGAAGGAACTCGACAAAGCTGCCATCAGCCTTTATTGTGTGTAAGTACTATTTCTATAATTTATATCTCATCTCATTGACTTTATTAATTGCATGTATATATATATATGCTCACCATATATGTATATACTATTATGCAGGAAAAAGGTTATGGAATGCAGGAAAGGAGGCCCTTTTGACATTGGGTTCGTTGACCCAAATAGAGTTCATGAAGGAGTGGTAGAAACCAAACCCGCAAATGTAAGATTACTTGCTAACGTCTTTCTTGAGACAACAAACCAAAAGGGAAATACTATTGCCTTACAACTTCTCGTGATCTTGTTACCCTCTCTCTTGTACACATTCTATTTCAGCTTGCTCGATGTTAAGTGTAACTGATGATGAGTTATGCGTGCGTAGGTTCCACTTTATTCTGCTAGTCATTCAACCCAACTCAGGAAAAGTCCTTGTCATGGACTCGTTACGAAAAGAAAAAGAGATATGGGCAAACTTTAGAGAGATGCTCCAAAGGTAATTTCAATCATATTATCGCACTAGATCGGCAACTTTCGTGACAATAAGTAATTAATTACTCCTTTATCCATTTTCTTTGCCGGACAGGGTTTGGAAAAGGTTCACGGGCAGGGCCGTGGGTGAATGGTCAGAAGAACTAAAATTTGTAGACCAAAATGTAAGTAATACTAGCTAGCTTCCAATTCCATTATATCATGCTTTATTGATTATTATTTTGATTGAACTCTCTATTCTCGTAAAGTGCGCGCATCAGGGACACGGCAATAACTTATGTGGGTACTATGTTTGCGAGTTCATTCGCAACACGATATGTGCGACGGGCCAAGCCGCACTAGAACAACTTAGAGTAAGTAAACAAAGTCCACAACATTATTTTATTACCATCAATTGTGTTGAGTTTTATTCTTATATATATATTGACGGCCCATTCTTCATATATATATTCATATCGAACGGATGCGGGACCAACTCCTACCATTTGAACGCATACGAGCCATTCAAGAGGAATTGGCGGGGTTCATACTTGATGAGGTCGTCACGCCTGGCGGAGAACTCTTTAGATATCCACCAAAATGAACGATGACGATGTATGTGTCGATGACGATGTTTCTGTATAATAATTGTTGCTTAATTATTCATGTACTCGTATGTACCGATGATGATTTATGTGTATACCGCTCCTGATCGATTCCCCCTCGCTCCCCCCTCCCGCAGAAATACGCCGAGCAGGCGTGGCGAAATGCCGGCGAGACAAGCGTTTTCTGCCGCGCGGCAGCAAAACGGCCTAAAACTCTGCCGCGGCAGAAGAACCTTTAACACCGGTTCCAGATACGAACCGGTCTTAAAGGGGGGGGGCCTGAGGCCTGCGGCAGCCCCACGTGCGCCACCCTTTAACACCGGTTCGTATAAGAACCAGAGTTAAAGGGCCCCCCCCCTCTAACACCGAACCCTCAACAGCGGTTGGGGAACCGCTATTAGAGGGCCCTCCCAACCGGAGTTAAAGGGGGGGCCCTGCACTAGTGTTCTCCTTGTTGTGGAGCTACCCACCCTCCATCATCACCTCGATACCCAACCTCTCGGTCGCGCCGTAGGAACAACCTCTCTACTGCCCCTCAACGCGGGGAAGGCCAGAAAACCGGCCCCTTCCTACCTCGATGGCCACCCTCCATCATTCCACTTATCCTCTCACTACCCCTCACCTCAGCCCCGACCTTCATATACGAGCACCCCACGAAAGAGGATGCACATGACCGCTAACCATACCACACGCGTGGTGGTAGACCATACCATCGACCTCCAAGGGATGATCTGGTGGCTCGCTAGTGGGGACAAGCAAGGCGGTGTGGACGTCTCTCTCGCGACACAGAAATTGGCCCTCACACTTTTTCTCCCATCAACCTGAAGTTTCTCGAGCATGGCAGGGCGTGGCGAGGTCAGGCATGGTCGGGGTGGGGTGCAGCTGGGGGTAGGGATGATCTAGGACGCGGACTTGGCCCGGTGAGCTGGGATGCGACGAGGCAGAACTAGGGCAGGAAGAGCTACGACGAGGCGATCTCAGAGACGGAAGGGAGGGGCGTGAAGAGAGGATGTAGAAGAGATAAGAAATGAAAATAATTCAAAATAAAAACTATCAGGCTAAAATGGGTTGGGACATTGGTGCACACCTCCTTGTCCAGCCGAAAACATGCCCGCGAGCCGACCCCAATGGACAGATTTGGACCCATTTCTTGGCCGAAATGGATCGACCGCCAGAGATTCTTTAATCGAACAAGTCTAGCTATACATCATTTCAAATTTTCCATATTGACAAAACTAGAGCACACTTGAACGCCACCGATGGAGGATGTAGAAGAAGATCTCTTGACATATATCGGAGCCATGCAGGTTGAAGCCAACATGCCAACGAACGGGGTTGACTAGGCCGTGCAAGGTTGTAATCTTGAACCATTTATTCTGTAGATTAGGGATGATTATTTGGACACATCGACTCATTTGGATGCACCAATTGCTGGAACACATGAAGCTCTTACATGGAAAGGTAAGTAGATTAATGTTGGAGCGTCTGCACACCGCCAGGGTTCGTCATACCATGAACAATATGCTCAGGGACAATAGCCTATTCCTCTAGCTATCCATCTGAACCTGATCCAGTACATGCAACGAGCGACGTCCAGCAATGAAAGCCAGGACACCGATAGATCTAGACCACATCCTATTGATATGATACCTCCAATGTTGAATTTTTCAAAATCGACGCTATATCTAAGAGATGAGGACACCCATATGGTGTTAGATGATTCGGTCTTGGGAAAACATATCGGAGAGGAGGAAGAATTACAAGGAAAGCAACTCGAGCTTGAAGGGTTTCGCGGCATAGTAAATCAAAATTTTCTACGGATGCAAACAGAGGGAAGCCAAGATCTAATCTAGGAGATGCAAACAACGAGAGAGATTGGATTAGATCTTCATACCCTTGAAGATTCAAGACAGTGAGCGTTAAATCGGAACGTGGGTGATGTAGTCGTACTCGCTTCTCCTCCTCGCGATCCGATCCGATCTAGCACCACAAGTGGCGATGCCTCCGTGAGATGCACATGTGCAGCACCTCGACGTCTCCTCCTTCCTTGGTCCAGCAAGTATGGTGGAGAGATGGGTTGGATCTACAACGCGACGGCGCGGTGCAATTGGTGGAGAGTTTCTGCAGCAGGGCTTCGCCTACACGCAGTCGGGAGGGAGGGAGAGAGGAGGGCAGCAGGGCGGCTAGTGTTGAGGAGGAGGTGTGGGGGGGTGGTGCGCCCCAGCCCTCTATATATAGAGGGGTGGGCGCCTTCCCTAACCCCTCCCCCAAGCCCTAGGCCGGCGGCCAAGGAGGGAGGAGTGGGGGGCAAGGAAACCCCCCCTTTCTAGAAGCTCCAACTAGGGTTTTACCCTTGCTGGCCGGTTAGGCCCTATGGGGCCTTGTGCACCTGGCCCAATGCAGCCAGGGCACTCCCTCATAGGCCCATGCCCCCTCCCGACAGGTGGGACCACGTTGGTCCCCCTCCGGAAGGTTCTAGAAGCTTCCGGTACAATACCGATTAACCCGGAACAATTCCGAACTCCAAAAACTGCATTGCCTTATATGAATCTTATTCTCCGGACCATTCCGGAACCTCTCATGATGTCCCGGATCCCATCCGAGACTCTGAACAAAAACTCATAAACCAATCATCCAATCTATCCTAGCGTCGAGACACGTTAAGTGTGTGACCCTTCGGGTTCGAGAATATGCGGACATGATCTTCTATCAATAATCAACAGCGGGGTCTGGAAACCCATATTGACTCCCACACATTCATCGATGATCATATCGGATGAACCACGATGTCAGGATTCAATCAATCCCATATATATATTCCCTTCGTCTCGCGATATTTTACTTGCCCGAGATTCGATCGTCGGTACCGTCATACCTAGTTCAATCTCGTTCACAGCAAGTACTTTACTCGTTTCGTAATCCGATATCACTTTGGGATTAACTCCTTAACCACATGCTTGCAAGCGGTGTTGATATCGATTACCCAGTGGGCCCGAAGTATATCTCTCCGACTTGGGAGGGACAAATCCCATCTCGATACATACAACCCAACAGGTACTTTCCGATCACCTGAGAGACACCTTTATGTTCACCCTCTCATAGGATGACGTTTGATGACCTCAAAGCTTTCTTCCGATACCAGGGAGATGTATTATCTCATGGTCTAAGGAATACAATATTTGACATAAGGAAAGCTTCGCAAAGATGAACACGATGACACGATCTAATTGCTTCGCTTAGTTTGGGTCTGTCCACCATATCATTCTCCCAATGATATGATCTCATTATTAATTGTCAACTCATGTCTATGGTTAGGAAACCTTAACCATCATTAATCAATGAGCTAGTCCATAGAGGCATACTAGGGACACAGTGTTGTTCACAAACCACACAAGTATTAAATTTCCGCTTAATACAATTCTAGCATGGAATATAAACATTATCATGAACAAGAATTATAATAATAACATCTTTATTATTGCCTCTAGGGCATAATTCCAACAGTCTCCCACTTGCACTAGAGTCAATAATCTAGTTTACATTTGGCAACAATCTCACACCCATGGCACTGAGGTGATGATCATGTTTTACACGTGGAAGAGGTTTAGTCAATGGATCTGCGACATTCAGATCTGTATGTACTTTGCTAATCTTCAGATCTCCATCTGCTATATAATCTCGGATTATATGAAACTTGCGGTTGATATGCTTGGTCTTTGGATGATATCTTGGTTCTTAGCAAGTGCTATGGAGCCAGTGTTGTCACACAATATCTCCAGTGGGTCCAATGCACTTGGCACCACACCAAGATCAGTGATGAAGTTTCTGATCCAAACTCCTTCACTTGACGCTTCTGCAGCAGCCATGTATTCCGCTTCTACTGTAGATCCCGCGATCACGCTTTGCTTGCAGCTTCTCCAGCTCACAGCTCCTCCATTCAAAGTATAAACGTATCCTGTCTGAGATTTAGAATCATCCTTGTCGGTGTCGAAACTAGCGTCGACGTAACCTTTTATGACGAGCTGTTCATCACCCCCATAGACTAAGAACATTTCTTTAGTCCTATTTAGGTACTTTAGGATGTTCTTCACGGCTGTCCAGTGTTCCACTCCTGGATCACTTTGATATCTGCTCGTCAAACTAAGAGCATTGGACACATCCGGTCTTGTACACAGCATGGCATACATGATAGAACCTATGGCTGAGGCATAAGGCACTTTGCTCATAGCTTCCTTATCATTTACCGTAGCTGGACACTGAGCCTTGCTCAATATCTTACCTGACAACATAGGCACTGAACCTTTCTTTGCCTTATCCATTCTGAACCTTTTCAGAACTTTGTCTAGGTATGTACTCTGGCTTAAAGCTATCAGGCGTCTTTGTCTATCTCTATAGATTTTGATGCCCAATATATAAGCAGCTTCACCTAGGTCTTTCATTGAAAAATACTTGTTCAAATAACTCTTCACATCGTTAAGCATGTTAATGTCATTTCCAATAATCAATATGTCATCCACATATAGTACCAGAAATGTCACCGAGCTCCCACTCACTTTCTTGTAGATACAAGCTTCGTAGCTATTTGGAACAAATCCAAAGCTCTTGATCACTTGATCAAAACGAAGGTTCCAACTCCGAGATGCTTGCTTTAGTCCATAAATGGAACGCTCAAGCTTGCATACTTTATCAGCATCCTTAGGATCGACAAAACCTTCGGGTTGCATCATATACAACTCTTCATCAATGTTGCCATTGCGGAATGCAGTCTTGACATCCATCTGCCAAATTTCATAATCATGAAACGCAGCAATTGCTAATAAAATCCGAATAGACTTAAACATCGCTACGGGAGAGAAAGTCTCATCGTAGTCAACACCTTGAACTTGTCGAAAACCTTTCGCGACAAGCCGTGCTTTATAGACGGTAACATTACCATCCGCGTCCGTTTTCTTCTTGAAAATCCATTTGCACTCAACGGCCTTTCGGTCGCTAGGAGGGTCCACCAAAGTCCATACTTGGTTTTCGCTCATGGATCCCAATTCGGATTTCATGGCCTCTAGCCATTTCTTAGAGTCCGGCTCATCGCTTCCTCATAGTTCGCAGGCTCACTGTCATCTACTAACAAGACAGTTAAGACAGGGTTGCCGTACCACTCAGGAGGGGCACGCGACCTTGTCGACCTGCGACGCTCAGTAGCAGCATCGTCCGAAGCTTCACGATCCTTATCATTAGCTTCCTCTATTATTGGTGCTGGCGGCACTGGAACAATTTCAGGTGCTGCGCTACTCTCCAATTCAAGAGAAGGTTCAACAACCTCGTCTAGCTCTACTTTCCTCCCACTCACTTCTTTCGAGAGAAACTCCTTCTCAAGAAAGGAACCGTTCTTTGCGACAAACACTTTGCCTTCGGTTCTGTGATAGAAGGTATACCCAATAGTTTCCTTAGGGTATCCTATGAAGACGCATTTCTCCGCTTTGGGTTCGAGCTTGTCTGGCATCAACTTCTTGACATAAGCTTCGCATCCCCAAACTTTAAGAAACGACAACTTAGGTTTAGCACCAAACCACAGTTCATACGGTGTCGTCTCAACGGATTTAGATGGTGCCCTATTTAAAGTGAATACAGCGGTTTCTAATGCATAACCCCAAAATGATAACGGCAAATCAGTAAGAGACATCATCGATCAGACCATATCTGATAGAGTTCGATTCCGGCGTTCAGACACACCATTGCGCTGTGGTGTTCCGGGTGGCGTGAGTTGCGAAACAATTCCGCTTGCTTTAAGATGCGTGAGAAAATTATAACTCAAATATTCGCCCCCACGATCGGATCGTAGAAACTTAATCTTTCTGTTACGATGGTTCTCCACTTCATTCTGAAATTCCTTGAACTTTTCAAATGTTTCAGATTTATGTTTCATTAAATAGATATACCCATATCTACTTAAGTCATCGGTAAAAGTGAGAAAATAGCGATATCCACCGCGCGTCGAAACACTCATCGGTCCGCATACATCGGTATGTATGATTTCTAGCAAGTCCGTTGCTCGCTCCATCATTCCGGAGAACGGGGTTTTGATCATCTTGCCCATGAGGCATGGTTCGCATGTGTCAAATGATTCAAAATCAAGAGACTCCAAAAGTCCATCAGAATGGAGTTTCTTCATGCGCTTTACACCAATATGACCTAGACGACAGTGCCACAAATAAGTAGTATTATCACTATCTACTTTGCATCTCTTAGCCTCAATGTTATGGATGTGTGTTTCATCCCTTTCGAGATTTAGAAGAAATAAACCATTCACAATAGGTGCATGACCATAAAATATGTTACTCATATAAATAGAACAACCATTATTCTCCGATTTAAATGAATAACCGTCTTGCAATAAACACGATCCAGAAATAATGTTCATGCT
Organism: Avena insularis; assembly: GCA_023614405.1. NCBI lineage: Eukaryota > Viridiplantae > Streptophyta > Magnoliopsida > Poales > Poaceae > Avena > Avena insularis. The sequence goes on from CM042691.1 coordinate 410,395,295, forward strand.
CAACGCAGGCACATAATAACATTTATTAAGGTTTAAAACTAATCCCGAAGGTAAAACTAAGGAGAGGCGTGCGACGGCCATCACATCAACTCTTGATCCGTTGCCAACGCAAGATCGTCACCTCATCCCTCATAAGCCGTCTATTCCATAGCTCCTGTTTCGAGTTACAAATATTAGCAACTAAACCAGTATCAAATACCCAGGCACTACAACGAGGGCTAGTAAGGAAAACATCAATAACATGTATATCAAATATACCTTTGATGGTGCCAGCCTTCTTGTCCGCTAAGTACTTCGGACAGTTGCGCTTCCAGTGACCCTTGTCCTTGCAATAGAAGCACTCAGAGTCCGGCTTAGGACCAGACTTGAGCTTCTTCTCAGCAGGGGCAACGCGCTTGCCGCCGCCTTTCTTGAAGGGCTTATTTGCACCCTTACCTTTCTTAAAGGAGGGCTTGTTGACCATCAACACATGATTATCCTTTTTGATGTCCACCTCCGCAGCCTTCAGCTTTGCGAAGAGCTCGGTGATCGTATCAGTGGAACCAATCTGATTGTGAGTCACTACAAAACTTTTGTAGCTGGGAGGGAGTGATTGCAGAACCCTGTCAATCTTGAGCTCTTCTGGAATATTGCAGTCCAGTTGCTCAAGGCGTTTAGTGTAGCCTGACATCTTTATGGCGTGCTCACTAACGGAACTCCCTTCCTCCATCTTGCAGTTAAAGAATCTCTCCGAGATCTCATATCTCTCAGAACGGGCCTGAGTCTGAAACATGGTTTTCAGCTCCTCGAGAATCTCAAAGGGCCCGGGATAGTATTCAAAACGATTTTGAAGGTCCGATTCCATAGCAAACAACATGGTGCTCTTAATCACACCATAATCATCTTTGCACGATTGATAGACAGCTTTCTCATCAGCCGGCGCAGTTGCAGCAGGGGCATCACCTAACGCTTTCTCAAGGACATAGTCCTTTTGACCGCCAGAGAGAATGATTCTCAGATTGCGGAACCAGTTGGTGAAGTTAGACCCATTGTTCTTAAGCTTTTCTTTCTCAGCAAAAACGTTGAAGTTGAAGTTGGACTTAGCCATTTGATCTACAGTATTTGCAAGTACAAATTAGACTATGTTCATGATAACTAGTTCAACTTTTAATCAAATTACTAGATGAACTCCCACTAAATTCAACATCCCTCAAGTTGTTTAGTGAACATGATCCAAATTCACCACACTTAATCCGATCATCACGAGAAGAGATGTGGTTTCAATGGTGGACAACGAAGTGTCGATCATATCATTCATATGACTCATGCTTAACCTTTCGGTTCATGTGTTCCAAGGCCATGTCTGTACATGCTAGGCTCGTCAAGTCAAACCCAAGTATTTCCGCGTGTGCAAAACCCGTTGTATGTGAGCATAGAGTCTATAGCACCCGATCATCACGTGATGCTTGGACACGACGAACTTTCACAACGGTGCATACATGGGGAGAACACAGTTTTATCTTGATCTTTAAGTGAGGAATCATCTTATAATGCTACCGTCGCGATCTAAGCATAATAAGATACATAAAAGGATAAACATCACATGCATATAACTTTATGTGACATGGTATAGCCAATCTTCGCGCAATGATCTCCATCTTGTGTGTGCCGGCATGATCTCCATCACTCCACCATGATTGCCTCCACCACGAATAGCAACTACAACTATTGCTAACTACTTAGCGATAAAGTAAAGCTATTACATGGCGTATAAGAAGTTGACTCGCAGGTCATACACAATTATAAAGACAACCATATGGCTCATGCCCGTTGTGTACTCATCGACATGCAAGTCGTGAAACATTACAAAACATGATCATCGTATACAATACACACATCACATCTTGGGCCATACCATATCACAGAAAACACTCCCTGCAAAAACAAGTTAGACGCCTCTACTTTGTTATTGCATGTTTTACGTGGCTTATGGGAGTAGCAAGCTAAGAATGATTCTTACCTACGGAAGGCCACAACGGTGATATTATGGTTGCCAAACTCCGGTGTAAATCCCATGAAAACTATAGTGAGAGAAATAGGCATCCACCAGCCGCATGTGTGGAACAAGCCACACGTCAAGTGCGGAGCCGGTCTCGCGAACGACGTCGCGTAAGGTTGGCCTGGACCGCTTCAATCTCACTATCCCGCGTCATAAGAAGAACACAAACAAGAGGCTTGCAACAGAAAACATCAACGCCCGCAACAACGATGTTGCGTTCTACTCGTGAATCACATCTACGCATAGATCTAGCTCTGATACCACTGAAGGGTTTCGCGGCATAGTAAATCAAAATTTTCTACGGATGCGAACAGAGGGAAGCCAAGATCTAATCTAGGAGATGCAAACAACGAGATAGATTGGATTAGATCTTCATACCCTTAAAGATTCGCACAGCGGAACGTTCGTCGGAACGTGGGTGATGTAGTCGTACTCGCTTCTCCTCCTCGCGATCCGATCCGATCTAGCACCACAAGTGGCGATGCCTCTGTGAGATGCACACGTGCAGCACCTCGACGTCTCCTCCTTCCTTGGTCCAGCAAGTATGGTGGAGAGATGGGTTGGATCTACAACACGACGGCGCGGTGCAATTGGTGGAGAGTTTCTGCAGCAGGGCTTCGCCTACACGCAGTCGGGAGGGAGGGAGAGAGGAGGGCAGCAGGGCGGCTAGGGTTGAGGAGGAGGTGTGGGGGGTGGTGCGACCCAGCCCTCTATATATAGAGGGATGGGCGCCTGCCCTAACCCCTCCCCCAAGCCCTAGGCCGGCGGCCAAGGAGGGAGGAGTGGGGGGCAAGGAAACCCCCCCTTTCTAGAAGCTCCAACTAGGGTTTTACCCTTGCTGGCCGGTTGGGCCCTATGGGGCCTTGTGCCCCTGGCCCAATGCGGCCAGGGCACTCCCTCATAGGCCCATGCCCCCTCCCGACAGGTGGAACCACGTTGGTACCCCTCCGGAAGGTTCTAGAAACTTCCGGTACAATACCGATTAACCCGGAACAATTCCGAACTCCAAAAACTGCACTGCCTTATATGAATCTTATTCTCCGGACCATTCGGGAACCTCTCGTGATGTCCCGGATCCCATCGGAGACTCCAAACAAAAAGTCATAAACCAATCATCCAATCTATCCTAGCGTCGAGACACGTTAAGTGTGTGACCCTTCAGGTTCGAGAATATGCGGACATGATCTTCTATCAATAATCAATAGCGGGGTCTAGAAACCCATATTGACTCCCACACATTCATCGATGATCATATCGGATGAACCACGATGTCAGGATTCAATCAATCCCATATATATATTCCCTTCGTCTCGCGATATTTTACTTGCCCGAGATTCGATCGTCAATACCGTCATACCTAGTTCAATCTCGTTCACAGCAAGTACTTTACTCGTTCCGTAATCCGATATCACTTTGTGATTAACTCCTTAACCACATGCTTGCAAGCGGTGTTGATATCGATTACCGAGTGGGCCCGAAGTATATCTCTCCAACTTGGGAGGGACAAATCCCATCTCGATACATACAACCCAACAGGTACTTTCCGATCACCTGAGAGACACCTTTATGATCACCCTCTCATAGGATGACGTTTGATGACCTCAAAGCTTTCTTCCGATACCAGGAAGTTGTATTATCTCATGGTCTAAGGAATACAATATTTGACATAAGGAAAGCTTCGCAAAGATGAACACAATGACACGATCTAATTGCTTCGCTTAGTTTGGGTCTGTCCACCATATCATTCTCCCAATGATATGATCACATTATTAATTGACAACTCATGTCTATGGTTAGGAAACCTTAACCATCATTAATCAATGAGCTGGTCCATAGAGGCATACTAGGGACACGGTGTTGTTCACAAACCACACAAGTATTAAAGTTTCCACTTAATACAATTCTAGCATGGAATATAAACATTATCATGAACAAGAATTATAATAATAACATCTTTATTATTGCTTCTAGGGCATAATTCGAACAGCGCTATCTCTGGGCCGATGCTATAAAATGTAGAAGGGTAGCCGCTAGAAGAAAAGGGAAGAAAGGTGACGATGGATAGGTGGAGATAGAGCACATGGCAGGTGGGAGAGGCAACAATGGGAGGGGGAAAGGAAGGGCAACAACTGGACTGGGGCTTCCATGCAACTTGCGAGATCACATGTGTGGTCTCGTCAGGAGCAATGTGTTCCTCATGTTGGAACTATCGAGGTGTTGGAGGGGCCTCGACAGTTCGCGAGTTATTGTACCTCTCCTAGTCTTTGTGTGGTAAGTTATTCTTTCTTCGTGAAAGTAGACAAAATAGTAATAAAGTGCGTCATAATCGACATAGGTTAGATCTTAATGGTTTTGCGAATTTTAGTGGTATTGGTCAATGTGGTGGTCTTGTGTTGTTTTGGCATGAGAGCATGGATGTCGACATTAAGGATATTAATGAAATATATATATTGATATGTATATTCGTGTTTCCCCTACCTTTACACAATGGCGATTAACTTTCACATTTGAAAATCCATGTGCTAAAAATCGCCAGATTATGTGGACGACCCTGCATAATTTAAAGGAGAATGTTGATTTTACCTCGGGTAATTATAGAAGATTTTAATGATTTCATGTGGCTAGAAGAATATTTGTCACTTACACCTATTCCCGAGAGGCAAATGGAAGCTGTTCGTGGTGTTATGGCCTATTGTGATCTAACTCACTCTAGATTTCTAGGTGCACTTTACACATATGATCACAAACCTAGTAGCCAAGCCAATAAAAAAGTTAGGCTAGATAGACTGATATACGAGGATACAAAGTGTCAGGCGGACGGGAGTCCCATCACGCCCTTAGCAGATAGCACCGATATACGATCCATCTGTCGTTAAAATAGAACTCATGACTATGTAGCAAAACTTGGAGACTTCACGCCGTCATGCCGATGCACCGCCTAGAGTCCAGAGACGCATGACTGGCCGTACGTGTCTAGCAGTACTATAGCCAGCAAGAGTAGAGTCGAGTACATATTTATATGCATGCACGATGATATATGTAGCTGTCCGGAGTCGTGCAGACCGGAAATGTGACTAGCTACCATATCAATCAAGTCCGGAAAATTAACTATATGTACAAGATCTGCCCAGCTTGTTGGAAATAATGGAACATGCATGTGAGCACCCATCTTGGAAAATAAGTCGTGCAAGCATGTCCCTATTTTTTAGATTATCAATGCAAGGTGCAATTTAGTAAGAACTAATCATACCATACAGAATTACGTCAAACTAGATATTAGATGGAGCTTCTTCCCTTTCCTATATATATCTACACTTCCTATCGTATCAAGAATCATCCAATCTACACAGAAAAAGCATTTTAGCTCTCCTCACGAGTCAAACTAACACCACACATTACTGGTGCCTAGACTAGAAAGCAATATTTCCATAGCTATGATGGCCTCCATGGCTCGCAATACCCTGGTGGTCCTTTTTCTAGTCGGCATCATTGTGCAGATGAGCTCCGTGATTCCCACCGCTGCTGCCGCAAGAGTGTTGGACGAGCAACCAGGTGCTGGTCGTGGAGGCGGTGTAAAGGCTGACGGCACTGGTGGCGCCGGTTGTAGTAGTTCTAACCCCGATGGCTCTATTGGTGTATTCAAAGGCACGAATAATGTCGGGGGAAACATCGGTAACACGCACGTCAGTTTTCCCTGACTATGTGCAACTTCGCCGTGTGGTTGTGCTTGATGGAGGATGTTACCGATTTGATGGACGTCGAGGTGTTCTTCGTGATTGTTTCTTGATTGTATTGCCTTGGTACGTGTGTTGTCTTTGATTGCTTATTTTCTTTATATGCTCCGACTTGTATGAGAGTGCATGGTTACTACAATGACTTTGGTTTCTTGCTTTACCAGATGTATCCAGATTTTGTAACTTTTTGTACCATGTTCGAAATTTATATCATCATTTTTTTGTGTAGATTGTCATTTCTTTAGGGTTTTATTTTTCAAAAGAAGTGAGTAAGACCCTAGCCTCTGCATCAACAGGATGTAGCTTTTAGAAATTTCAAAGTTTAAAATTAAAGGATCACATAGGGCAACTTTAAAGAACAGCCGGACTAGTATAAAATATATAGTGTGCCAAGCCATACATCATCTAGTGTATTAATATGCGGCCAACCATCCTTTTTGATAAAATCACGTGCATAAGGGCATCTTCAAAAAGGAATCCCAAACGACAAACTGTCCAATCGGAAAAAATGGAGAAATAGTCAACCCAGCGGGGCATCTTAAACGACCAAAGTGTCCACCCTTGACGCATTATTGACTCAAAATTGGTCTAGGAATGGGTGGACCCGAACAACTCGCGGACAATTCGCATGACCGGCCAGTCCGGATGTGTTCACAGGCTGGCCATATGGCATACATAGTATTTTTCCATCTCTTCTCTCCCTATTTTTTTCTTGTATGGACACCACTTCATGCATCTCCCACCACCGGGCTCATGTTCTCCTTGTTGTGGAGCTACCCACCCTCCATCATCACCTCGATACCCAACCTCTCTACTGCCCCTCACCGCGGGGAAGGCCAGAAAACCGGCCCCTTCCTACCTCGATGGCCACCCTCCATCATTCCACTTATCCTCTCACTACCCCTCACCTCAGCCCCGACCTTCATATACGAGCACCCCACGGAAGAGGATGCACACTGGCCGCTGACCATACCGCACGCGTGGTGGTATACCATACCATCGACCTCCAAGGGATGATCTGGTGGCTCGCTAGGGGGGACAAGCAAGGTGGTGTGAACCTCTCTCTCGCAACACAGAAATTGGCCCTCACACTTTTTCTCCCATCAACCTGCAGTTGCTCGAGCATGGCAGGGCATGGAGAAGTCAGGCACGGTCGGGGTGTGGTGCAGCTGGGGGTAGGGACAAGCTAGGCCGCAGAGTTGGCGGGGTGAGCTGGGATGCGACGAGGCACAACCGGGGCAGGAAGGGCTACGACAAGGCGAGCTCAAAGACGGAAGGGCACTGTTGGAGATATGCCCTAGAGGCAATAATAAATGTAGTTATTATTATATCTTTGTGTTTATGATAAATGTTTGCATTTATGCTATAATAGTATTAACAAGGAAACATTGATACTTGTGTGAATTGTAATCTAAAATAGAGTCCCTAGTAAAGCCTCTTTATAATACTAGCTTGTTGGTTAATAAATGATTGTGGTTTCCCTATCATGAACATTGAGATGTTATTAACAACAAGATCATATCGTTAGGAGAATGATATGGTGGACATACTCCTATAGATAAGCGTAGCATAAAGATCAAGTCATTTTAATAGTTCAATTGCTATATGCTTTCTGATTCACAGTAACCTAATTCCTTTGACCATGAGATCATGCATATCACCTTCACCGGAAGGATGCTTTGATGACATCAAACACCACACCGTAACTGGGTGTTATAAAGGTGGCATTGAGTGTTCGGAAAGTATTGGTTGAGACACATGGATCAAGAGTGGGATTTGTCCATCCATATGACGGATAGATAAACTCTGGGCCCTCTCGGTGGAATGTCATCCAATTAGCTTGCAAGCATATGACTGGCTCACAAGGGATCACATATCACGGGAACGAGAAAAGAGTACTTATCAGTAACGAGGTTGAACTAGGTATGCAGAGATACCGATGATCATAACCTCGGATAAGTAAACTATCGTGAGACAAAGGGAAATTGGTATCGTATGTAAGTGGTTCATTCGATCCCAAAGTAATCGTAGAAATATGTGGGAGCCATATGAATTTCCAGATTCCTCTATTGGTTATTGATCGGAGAAGTGTCGCGATCATGTCCGCATAATTCACGAACCGTAGGGAGACACACTTAAGGATTCGACGTTGTTTGAGTAGTTATGGAATGATGAGTAAGAGACCGAATGTTGTTCGGAGTCTCGGATGGGATCCGGGATATAACGAGGAGATCCGGAATGGTCCGGAGAATAAGATTCATATAAGGAAAGTCCTGTTCTAGAAGGTTCCGGAATGTCCGGCACTCCGGAGGGGAAGGGTACATGAATGTGTTATATCAAGTTGGTATGATTGCATCATGAACTAGGTGTCATCTCTGAACAAAATAAAGGGTTTAATCAAATCCTAGTTTAAAAAGTCAAACGCCAATTTGAAAAGTCAAACGACTATTTTGGGAAGTGGAGAGGAAGGTGGAAACCGAGTTGGGGAGGAGTTCCTCCCCTCCACCGCCGGCCCACCATGGGTCCGAGTTGGGGAGGGACTCCCCTCCCCTTGGTCGCGCCTCCCACGTATAAAGGGAGGGGCAGGGCTGCCCCTCCTAGCACACAAGTTCCCTACCCCAAAACCCTAGCCCGGCGACGCCACCTCCTGCTGTCGCCGCCGCCGTCCTAGGGCAACTCGCCGCCGCCTAGCTAAACCCTAGCCGCTGGCCTTGCCCCCTCCTCGGCGTGTCTAAACCCTAGATCGTCGAGGGTCTCTCTCACCATACTCGCTCCGGCTTAAGGCGAAGCCCTGCGAGATCTCCCCTCTACTTCCGGTACCACGCCGTTGTGCTGCCGGAATCGCGAGGAGAGTGCTACAACCTCCGCTGCCCTCTTGGAACAAGGAGAGGAAGGTCTTCGTCGAAAATTTAACGCGTGTGACCGATCAAGGGAGCGCTGCCGGAACGCAGCGCCGGAAGGATCGTCTACGCGATCTTGAGATCGGAAAGAGTACGACTACATCACCAACGAGAATCCGCTCTCGTTAAACACTTTGGAATCTTCGAGGGTGAGTTATTCCATCGACTCCTTGCTACAATCTAGTAGATAGATCTTGGCTTGTTTGTTTGTATGCGATAGAAAATTTTTGTTTTCCATGCTACGAAACCCTACAGGCGGGGAGTGAAGAGAGGATGTAGAATAGAAAAGAAATGAAAATAATTCAAAATAAAAACTATCAGGATAAAATGGGTTGGGCCGTTCGGGCACACCTCCCTGTCCAGCCAAAAACATGTCCGCGAGCCGACCCCAATGGACCGATTTGGAACCATTTCTTGGCTGAAATGGATCGACCGGCAGAGATGCTTTAATTGAACAAGTCTAGCTATACATCATTTCAAATTTTCCATATTGACAAAACTAGAGCACACTTGAACGCCACCGATGGAGGATGTAGAAGAAGATCTCTTGACATATATCGGAGCAATGCAGGCTGAAGCCAATATGCCAACGAACAGGTCTGACTAGGCCGTGCAAGGTTGTAATATTGAACCATTTATTATGTAGATTAGGGATGATTATTTGGGCACCTCGACTCATTTGGATGCGCCAATTGCTCGAACACGTGAAGCTCTTACATGGAAAGGTAAGGAGATTAATGTTGGAGCGTCTGCACACCGCCAGGGTACCTCATACCACAAATAGTATGCTCAGGGACAATAGCCTATTCCTCTAGCTATCCATCTGAACCTGATCAAGTACATGCAACTAGCAATGTCGAGCAACGAAACCCTACAGTGGTATCAGAGCCGTGTCTATATGTAGATCTGTTGCACGAGTAGAACACAATGGTCATTGTGGGCGTTGATGCTTTATTGTCGATTGCTTCTTGTGTACTTTGCATCTTGCGGGATGTTGGGATGAAGCGGCCCGGGCTAACCTTACATGACATCGTTCATGAGACTTGCTCCACGCTTGACATGCAACTTGTATTGCATAAGTGGCTTTGCGGGTGCCTGTTTCTCCTAGCATAGTTAAGATTCAATCTACAACTGGTGATTGTCAATACTAGTATCAATGTTGTGGTTCTTGTTCGTAAGTTAGAACGACACTTATTGAAAACCCAAACCACGTAAAACATGCAAAGAAAGTAGAGGCGTATAACTTTGTTTTGCAGGGGTGTGCTGTGATGTGATATGGCCATGATTGTGATTATATTTGATGTATGCAATGTTCCTTATTGTAAGTTGGCAACCGGCAGGAGCCATATGGTTGTCTTTAAATTTTGTTAAGACCCGCGTGTCTATTCAAAGTAGTTGTAATAGTTGAAGCCGGTGGACGACAACCATGGAGCAGCGCCATGGACCTTGATGCAATGTCGGTGATGATGGAGATCATGTTCGTGCTTGAAGATGGAGATCGGAAGCACAAAGAAGAAAGGCCATATCATATCACATATTATGATTTGCATGTGATGTTAATCCTTTATGCATCTTGTATTGCTTAGTTAACAACGGTAGCATTATAAGATGATCCCTCATCCACATAAATTTCAAGTCATAAAGTGTTCACCCTTAGTTAGCACCGTTGCTAAAGCTTGTTGTTTCGAAGCACCACGTGATGATCGGGTGTGTTAGATTCCGCAAGTGTATACAACGTGAGCAAGCCAGATTTGCTCATGCGGAAGCTAAGGTTTGATCTTGACGAGCCTAGCATGTACAGACATGGTCTCGGAACACGGATCACCGAAAGGTAAAGCATGAGTCATATAGTAGATATGATGAACATGTCGATTGTTCACCATTGAAGCTACATCAACTCTCGTGATGATCGGTCTTGATGTGGTGGATTTGGTTCGTGTGATCACTAAAACAATGTGAGGGATGTTGTTTTGAGTGGGAGTTCACCTAGATTAATTTTACTATTAATTTGAACTCAATTTGTCCTAAACTTAGTCTAAACTATTGCAAATATGTTGTAGATCAATGGCAGCCCCTACCATCAATTTTAATGCGTTCCTAGAGAAAGAAAAGTTGAAAAACAATGGAAGCAACTTGCGGATTGGTTCCGCAATTTGAGGATTGTCCTCACAGCTGGTAATTTGACCTATGTGCTGGATGCACCGCTGGGTGACCCACCTGCAGCTACTGCTACCGATGAAGTAAAGAATGTTTACCTCACTCGAAAGACTCAGTACTCCACAGTTCAGTGTGCTATCTTGTATGGTTTAGAATCGGAGCTTCAAAAAAGGTTTGAGAATTCAGACCCACATGATATTATTCGTGATCTCAAATTGATCTTTGTGATTCATGCGACAATTGAGAGCTATGAGGCTTCTGAAAAGTTCTTTAACTGCAAGATGGAAGAGGACAGCTCCGTCAGTGAGCATGTGGTTAAGATGTCTGGGCACGCAAACAAACTTCAAAGCTTGGGTATAGTGATTCCTAATGCTTTGGGGATTTACCCTGTCCTCCAATCACTACCACCAAGTTACAAGAACTTTGTGATGAACTACAACATGCAAAACATGAACAAGACGTTACCAGAACTCTTCGCCATGTTAAAATCTGCAGAAGTGGAGATCAGGAAAGAGCACCAAGTGTTGTTGGTCAATAAGACCACCAAATTCAAGAAAGGCAAGTCTAAGCAAAAGGGACACTTCAAGAAGGGTGGTAAGAAAGTTACCGTGCCAACGAAGAAGACCAAGGCTGGACCTAAGCCTGATACTGAGTGCTTTTACTGCAAGGGAGAAGGTCACTGGAAGCGGAATTGCCCAAAGTACTTGGCGGATTTGAAGAACGGCAACATCAAGAAGAAAGGTATATCCGATATACATGTTATTGATGTGTATCTCACTAGTACTCGTAGTAGTGCCTGGCTATTTTATACTGGTTCGGTTGCTCATATTTGTAACTTGAAACAGGTGCTGCAGAATAAACAGAAGCTAGCGAAGAACGAGGTGACGATGCGTGTGGGAAACGGATCAAAGGTTGATGTGATCGCGGTCGGCACGCTACCCCTTCATCTACCATCGGGATTAGTTTTATACTTAAATAATTGTTATTTGGTGCTTGCGTTAAGCATGAACATTATATCGGGATCTTGTTTATTGCGAGACGGTTACTTGTTTAAGTCCGAGAATAATGGTTGTTCGATTTATATGAGTAATATGTTTTATGCACATGCACCTTTGATAGATGGTCTATTCTTATTGAATCTCGATAGTGGAAATACACATATTAATAACATTGAGGCTAAATGTTTGAAATCAAGCGATAACTCGACCTATATGTGGCAATGTCGTCTTGGTCACATTGGAGTGAAGCGTATGAAGAAACTCCATTCCGATGGACTTCTTGAATCACTTGATTTCAAATCACTTGAAAGATGCGAAGCATGTCTGATGGGAAAAATGACTAAGACTCCATTTTCTGGTATGATGGAGCGAGCTACGGACTTGTTGAAAATCATACATACCGATGTGTGTGGTCCAATGAGTGTAGCATCGCGCGGTGGTTATCGTTATGTTCTTACCTTCACGGATGACTTGAGTAGATATGGGTATATCTATTTCATGAAACATAAGTCCGAAACTTTCGAGAAGTTTAAGGAGTTTCAAAGTGAGGTAGAGAATCAACGTAACAAGAAGATTAAATTTCTACGTTCTGATCGTAGAGGTGAATATCTAAGTTACGAGTTTGGCGAGCATTTGAAGAAATGCGGAATACTTTCACAATTGACACCGCCGGGAACACCACAGCGTAATGGTGTGTCCGAACGTAGTAATCGAACTCTCTTAGATATGGTTCGTTCTATGATGTCACTTACAAATTTACCGCTACCATTTTGGGGTTATGCATTAGAAACAGCCGCATTCACTTTAAATAGGGCACCATCTAAATCCGTTGAAACGACACTGTATGAATTATGGTTTGGGAAGAAACCTAAATTGTCGTTCCTTAAAGTTTGGGGTTGCGAAGCCTATGTAAAAAAGTTACAGCCGGACAAGCTTGAACCCAAAGCGGAAAAATGTGTCTTCATAGGATACCCGAAGGAAACTATTGGGTATACCTTCTATCATAGATCCGAAGGCAAAATCTTTGTTGCCAAGAATGGATCCTTTCTAGAGAAGGAATTTCTCTCGAAAGAAGTGACTGGAAGGAAAGTAGAACTCGATGAGGTTGTCGAACCTTCTCTCGAAATTGCGAGTAGCGCAGCACGGGAAGAAGTTCCTGTGGTGCCTGCACCAATAAGAGAGGAAGCTAATGATGATGATCATGAAACTTAGGTTGTAGTTGCTACAGAGCCTCGCAGGTCAACGAGAACTCGTACCACTCCTGATTGGTATGATCCCGTTATGAGTGTCATGTTGGTGGATAACACCGATGACCCTGAGACATATGAGGAAGCGATGATGAGCCCTGATTCCAATAAATGGCAAGAAGCCATGAAATCCGAGATTGGATCCATGTACGAAAACCAAGTATGGACTTTGGTGGACTTACCGGATGGCCGAAAGGCCGTCGAGAACAAATGGATTTTCAAGAAGAAAACAGATGCTGATGGTAATGTTACTGTCTATAAAGCTCGACTTGTCGCAAAAGGGTTTCGACAAATTCAAGAAGTTGACTACGATGAGACTTTCTCACCGGTAGCAAAGCTGAAGTCTGTCAGGATTATGTTAGCAATCGCTGCATATTACGATTATGAAATATGGCAGATGGATGTCAAAACAGTGTTCGTCAATGGAGACATTCATGAAGAGTTGTATATGATGCAACCCAAAGGTTTTGTCGATCCTAAAGATGCTAACAAGGTATGCAAACTTCAACGGTCCATCTATGGATTGAAGCAAGCATCCCGAAGTTGGAATCAATGTTTTGATAAGGTAATCAAAAGTTTTGGTTTTATACAAACTTATGGAGAAGCTTGTATTTACAAGAAAGTGAGTGGGAGCTGTGTAGCATTCTTAATACTATATGTAGATGACATATTGTTGATTAGGAATGATGTAGACCTTCTTAATAGTGTCAAGGAATATTTGAATAATAGTTTTTCAATGAAGGATCTTGGCGAAGCAGCTTACATATTAGGCATAAAGATTTATAGAGATAGATCGAGACGCCTAATATCATTGTCACAAAGTACATATTTGGACAAAGTTCTAAAGAGGTTTGGAATGGAAGATAGCAAGAAAGGGTTCTTTCCCATGTTGCCCAATACGACTTTGAGTAAAACTCAAAGTCCGACAACGGCAGAAGATAGAGAAAGGATGAGTAAGACTCCCTATGCCTCAGCCATAGGATCTCTGATGTATGCCATGCTATGTACTAGACCCGACATTGCATATGCTGTTAGTTTAACTAGCAGATATCAAAGTGATCCAGGAGTGGATCATTGGACAGCGGTCAAAAACATCCTTAAGTACTTGAGAAGAACTAAGGATATGGTTCTTTCTTATGGAGGTGATGAACAGCTCGTTTTTAATGCTTACACCGATGCTAGTTGGAACACCGATCCGGATGATTCTAAATCACAATCTGGATACGTATTTATTTTGAATGGTGCAGCAGTTAGCTGGAGGAGTGCAAAGCAAAGCGTTGTGGCGAGATCTTCAACTGAATCGGAATACATGGCTGCTTCAGAGGCTTCAGAAGAGGCGATATGGATGAAAGAGTTCATTACAGAGCTGGGTGTGGTTCCTAGTGCGCTGGACCCAATGTCTATCTACTGTGATAACATGGGCACCATAGCCAATGCGCAAGAACCAAGGTCACACAAGAAGCTGAAGCACATCAAGCTACGTTTTCACGCTATTCGAAAACATGTCCAAGATGGGGACATAAAGATTTGCAAAGTACACACAGATCTGAATGTGGCGGATCCGTTGACTAAACCTCTCCCGAGGGCAAAACATGACCAGCACCAAACTGCCATGGGTGTTCGGTATATTACCATGTAATCTAGATTAGATGACTCTAGTGCAAGTGGGAGACTGTTGGAGATATGCCCTAGAGGCAATAATAAATGTAGTTATTATTATATCTTTGTGTTTATGATAAATGTTTGCATTTATGCTATAATAGTATTAACAAGGAAACATTGATACTTGTGTGAATTGTAAACTAAAATAGAGTCCCTAGTAAAGCCTCTTTATAATACTAGCTTGTTGGTTAATAAATGATTGTGGTTTCCCTATCATGAATATTGAGATGTTATTAAAAACAAGATCATATCGTTAGGAGAATGATATGGTGGACATACTCCTATAGATAAGCGTAGCATAAAGATCAAGTCATTTTAATAGTTCAATTGCTATATGCTTTCTGATTCATAGTAACCTAATTCCTTCGACCATGAGATCATGCATATCACCTTCACCGGAAGGATGCTTTGATGACATCAAACACCACACCGTAACTGGGTGGCTATAAAGGTGGCATTGAGTGTTCGGAAAGTATTGGTTGAGACACATGGATCAAGAGTGGGATTTGTCCATCCATATGACGGATAGATAAACTCTGGGCCCTCTCGGTGGAATGTCATCCAATTAGCTTGCAAGCATGTGACTGGCTCACAAGGGATCACATATCACGGGAACGAGAAAAGAGTACTTATCAGTAACGAGGTTGAACTAGGTATGCAGAGATACCGATGATCATAACCTCGGATAAGTAAACTATCGTGAGACAAAGGGAAATTGGTATCGTATGTAAGTGGTTCATTCGATCCCAAAGTAATCGTAGAAATATGTGGGAGCCATATGAATTTCCAGATTCCTCTATTGGTTATTGATCGGAGAAGTGTCGCGATCATGTCCGCATAATTCACGAACCGTAGGGAGACACACTTAAGGATTCGACGTTGTTTGAGTAGTTATGGAATGATGAGTAAGAGACCGAATGCTGTTCGGAGTCTCGGATGGGATCCGGGATATCACGAAGAGATCCGGAATGGTCCGGAGAATAAGATTCATACAAGGAAAGTCCTGTTTCGGGGTTGGAGAATGGTTCCAGTGTTTTATCGGGAATGTTCTAGAAGGTTCCAAAATGTCCGGCACTCCAGAGGGGAAGGGTACATGAATGTGTTATATCAAGTTGGTATGATTACATCATGTACTAGGTGTCATCGCTGAAAAAAATAAAGGGTTTAATCAAATCCTAGTTTGAAAACTCAAACGCCAATTTGAAAAGTCAAACGGCTATTTTGGGAAGTGGAGAGGGAGGTGGAAACCGAGTTGGGGAGGAGTTCCTCCCCTCCACCGCCGGCCCATCTTGTGTCCGAGTTGGGGAGGGACTCCCCTCCCCTTGGCCGCGCCTCCCACCTATAAAGGGAGGGGCAGGGCTGCCCCTCCTAGCACACAAGTTCCCTACCCCAAAACCCTAGCCCGGCGCCGCCACCTCCTGCTGTCGTCGCCGCCGTCCTAGGGCAACTCGCCGCCGCCTAGCTAAACCCTAGCCGCCGGCCTTGACCCCTCCTCGGCGTGTCTAAACCCTAGATCGTCGAGGGTATCTCTCACCATACTCGCTCCGGCTTAAGGCGAAGCCCTGCGAGATCTCCCCTCTACTTCCGGTACCACGCCGTTGTGCTGCCGGAATCGCGAGGAGAGTGCTACAACCTCCGCTACCTGCTGGAACAAGGGAGAGGAAGGTCTTCGTCGAGTACCGAACGTGTGACCGACTGCGGAAGCGCTGCCGGAACGCAGCGCCGGAAGGATCGTCTACGCGATCTTGAGATCGGGAAGAGTACGACTACATCACCCACGAGAATCCGCTCTCGTTAAACACTTTGGAATCTTCGAGGGTGAGTTATTCCATCGACTCGTTGCTACAATCTAGTAGATAGATCTTGGCTTGTTTGTTTGTATGCGATAGAAAATTTTTGTTTTCCATGCTACGAAACCCTACAGGCGGGGAGTGAAGAGAGGATGTAGAAGAGATAAGAAATGAAAATAATGCAAAATAAAAACTATCAGGCTAAAATGGGTTGGGACGTTGGTGCACACCTCCTTGTCCAGCTGAAAACATGCCCGCGAGACGACCCCAATGGACCGATTTGGACCCATTTCTTGGCCGAACTGGATCGACCGCCAGAGATTCTTTAATCGAACAAGTCTAGCTATACATCATTTCAAAATTTCCATATTGACAAAACTAGAGCACACTTGAACGCCACCGATGGAGGATGTAGAAGAAGATCTCTTGACATATATCAGAGCCATGCAGGTTGAAGCCAACATGCCAACGAACGGGGCTGACTAGGCCGTGCAAGGTTGTAATCTTGAACCATTTATTCTGTAGATTAGGGATGATTATTTGGACACATCGACTCATTTGGATGCACCAATTGCTGGAACACATGAAGCGCTTACATGGAAAGGTAAGTAGATTAATGTTGGAGCTTCTGCACACCGCCAGGGTTCATCATACCACGAACAATATGCTCAGGGACAATAGCCTATTCCTCTAGCTATCCATCTGAACCTGATCAAGTACATGCAACGAGCGACGTCCAGCAATGAAAGCCAGGACACCGATAGATCTGGACCACATCCTATTGATATGATACCTCCAATGTTGAATTTTTCAAAATCGACGCTATATCTAAGAGATGAGGACACCCATATGGTGTTATATGATTCGGTCTTGGGAAAACATATCGGAGAGGAGGAAGAATTACAAGGAAAGCAACTCGAGCTATCTCTGGGCCGATGCTATAAAATGTAGAAGGGTAGCCGCTGGAAGAAAAGGGAAGAAAGGTGACGATGGATAGGTGGAGATAGAGCGCATGGCAGGTGGGAGAGGCAACAATGGGAGGGGGAAAGGAAGGGCAACAACTGGACTAGGGCTTCCATGCAACTTGCGAGATCACATGTGTGGTCTCGTCAGGAGCAATGTGTTCCTCATGTTGGAACTATCGAGGTGTTGGACGGGCCTCGACAGTTCGCGAGTTATTGTACCTCTCCTAGTCTTTGTGTGGTAAGTTATTCTTTCTTTGTGAAAGTAGACAAAATAGTAATAAAGTGCGTCATAATCGACATAGGTTAGATCTTAATGGTTTTGCGAATTTTAGTGGTATTGGTCAATGTGGTGGTCTTGTGTTGTTTTGGCATGAGAGCATGGATGTCGACATTAAGGATATTAATGAAATATATATATTGATATGTATATTCGTGTTTCCCCTACCTTTACACAATGGCGATTAACTTGTATATTTGAAAATCCATGTGCTAAAAATCGCCAGATTATGTGGACGACCCTGCATAATTTAAAGGAGAATGTCGATTTTACCTCAGGTAATTATAGAAGATTTTAATGATTCCATGTGGCTAGAAGAATATTTGTCACTTACACCTATATCCGAGAGGCAAATGGAAGCCGTTCGTGGTGCTATGGCCTATTGTGATCTAACTCACTCTAGATTTCTAGGTGCACTTTACACATATGATCACAAACCTAGTAGCCAAGCCAATAAAAAAGTTAGGCTAGATAGACTGATATACGAGGATACGAAGTGTCAGGCAGACGGGAGTCCCATCACGCCCTTAGCAGATAGCACCAATGTACGATCCATCTGTCATTAAAATAGAACTCATGACTATGTAGAAAAACTTGGAGACTTCACGCCGTCATGCCGATGCACTGCCTAGAGTCCAGAGACGCATGACTGGCCGGACGTGTCTAGCAGTACTATAGCCAGCAAGAGTAGAGTCGAGTACATATTTATATGCATGCACGATGATATATGTAGCTGTCCGGAGTCGTGCAGACCGGAAATGTGACTAGCTACCATATCAATCAAGTCCGGAAAATTAACTATATGTACAAGATCTGCCCAGCTTGTTGGAAAATAATGGAACATGCATGTGAGCAGCCATCTTGGAAAATAAGTCGTGCAAGCACGTCCCTATTTTTTAGATTATCAATGCAAGGTGCAATTTAGTAAGAACTAATCATACCATACATAATTACGTCAAACTAGATATTAGATGGAGCTTCTTCCCTTTCCTATATATATCTACACTTCCTATCGTATCAAGAATCATCCAATCTACACAGAAAAAGCATTTTAGCTCTCCTCACGGGTCAAACTAACACCACACATTACTGGTGCCTAGACTAGAAAGCAATATTTCCATAGCTGTGATGGCCTCCATGGCTCGCAATAGCCTGGTGGTCCTTGTTCTAGTCGGCATCATTGTGCAGATGAGCTCCGTGATTCCCACCGCTGATGCCGCAAGAGTGTTGGACGAGCAACCAGGTGCTGGTTGTGGAGGCGGTGTAAAGGCTGACGGCACTGGTGGCGCCTGTTGTAGTAGTTCTAACCCCGATGGCTCTATTGGTGTATTCAAAGGCACGAATAATGTCGGGGGAAACATCGGTAACACGCACGTCAGTTTTCCCTGACTATGTGCAACTTCGCCGTGTGGTTGTGCTTGATGGAGGATGTTACCGATTTGATGGACGTCGAGGTGTTCTTCGTGATTGTTTCTTGATTGTATTGCCTTGGTACGTGTGTTGTCTTTGATTGCTTATTTTCTTTATATGCTCCGACTTGTATGAGAGTGCATGGTTACTACATCGACTTTGGTTTCTTGCTTTACCAGATGTACCCAGATTTTGTAACTTGTTGTACCATGTTCGAAAGTTATATCATCATTTTTTTTGTGTAGATTGTCATTTCTTTAGGGTTTTATTTTTCAAAAGAAGTGAGTAAGACCCTAGCCTCTGCATCAACAGGATGTAGCTTTTAGAAATTTCAAAGTTTAAAATTAAAGGATCACATAGGGCAACTTTAAAGAACAGCCGGACTAGTATAAAATATATAGTGTGCCAAGCCATACCTCATCTAGTTTATTAATATGCGGCCAACCATCCTTTTTGATAAAATCACGTGCATAAGGGCATCTTCAAAAAGGAGTCCCAAACGACAAACTGTCCAATCGGAAAAAAATGAAGAAATAGTCAACCCAGCGGCGCATCTTAAACGACCAAAGTGTCCACCCTTGACGCATTATTGACTCAAAATTGGTCTAGGAATGGGTTGGCCCGAACAACTCGCGGACAATTCGCATGACCGGCCAGTCCGGATGTGTTCACAGGCTGGCCATATGGCATACACAGTATTTTTTTCATCTCTTCTCTCCCTATTTTTTTCTTGTATGGACACCACTTCATGCATCTCCCACCACCGGGCTCCTGTTCTCCTTGTTGTGGAGCTACCCACCCTCCATCATCACCTCGATACCCAACCTCTCGGTCGCGCCATAGGAACAACCTCTCTACTGCCCCTCACCGCGGGGAAGGCCAGAAAACCGGCCCCTTCCTACCTCGATGGCCACCTTCCATCATTCCACTTATCCTCTCACTACCCCTCACCTCAGCCCCGACCTTCATATACGAGCACCCCACGGAAGAGGATGCACACCGGCCGCTGACCATACCGCACGCGTGGTGGTAGACCATACCATTGACCTCCAAGGGATGATCTGGTGGCTCGCTAGTGGGGACAAGCAAGGCGGTGTGAACGTCTCTCTCGCGACACAGAAATTGGCCCTCACACTTTTCTCCCATCAACCTTCAGTTTCTCGAGCATGGCAGGGCGTGGCGAGGTCAGGCACGGTCGGGGTGTGGTGCAGCTGGGGGTAGGGACGAGCTAGGACGCGGAGTTGGCGGGGTGAGCTGGGATGCGACGAGGCACAACCGGGGCAGGAAGGGCTACGACAAGGCGAGCTCAGAGACGGAAGGTCGGGGAGTGAAGAGAGGATGTAGAAGACATAAGAAATGAAAATAATGCAAAATAAAAACTATCAGGATAAAATGGGTTGGGCCGTTGGGGCACACCTACCTGTCCAGCCAAAAATATGTCCACGAGCCGACCCCAATGGACCGATTTGGAACCAGTTCTTGGCTGAAATGGATCGACCGGCAGAGATGCTTTAATTGAACGAGCTCAACTCAATAGAACGGGACTCAGGAAATAGGTGCTACTACTACTCTACGCCCACACCGGATATGGACCGAACTGTCTCACGACGAACCCAGCTCACGCACCGCATTAATGATTGTTTCTCAATCAGGAGCCTCTAAGCTTTCAATTTGCCTCTGACCATCAAATTAAATGTGAATAACCCGTCCTCCTCTCTTTTAAACAAGGGGCGCTTCCGGTTCTGTGCGTGCTTCAAACAATTTTGTTTTCTCCATATTACCATATCAAGTCTAGCTATACATCATTACAAATTTTCCATATTGACAAAACTAGAGCACACTTGAACGCCACCGATGGAGGATGTAGAAGAAGATCTCTTGACATATATCGGAGCAATGCAGGCTGAAGCCAACATGCCAACGAACAGGTCTGACTAGGCCGTGCAAGGTTGTAATATTGAACCATTTATTATGTAGATTAGGGATGATTATTTGGGCACCTCGACTCATTTGGATGCGCCAATTGCTCGAACACGTGAAGCGCTTACATGGAAAGGTAAGGAGATTAATGTTGGAGCGTCTGCACACCGCCAGGGTTCGTCATACCACAAATAGTATGCTCAGGGACAATAGCCTATTCCTCTAGCTATCCATCTGAACCTGATCAAGTACATGCAACTAGCAACGTCGAGCAACGAAAGACAGGACACCGACAGATCTGGACCACGTCCTATTGATATGATACCTGCAATGTTCAATTTTTCAAAATCGACGCTATATCTAAGCGATGAGGACATGCATATGGTGTTAGATGATTCGGTCTGGGGAAAACATATCGGAGAGGAGGAAGAATTACAAGGAAAGCAACTCGAGCTATCTCTGGGCCGATGCTATAAAATGTAGAAGGGTAGCCGCTGGAAGAAAAGGGAAGAAAGGTGAGGATGGATAGGTGGAGATAAAGCGCATGGCAGGTGGGAGAGGCAACAATGGGAGGGGGAAAGGAAGGGCAACAACTGGACTGGGGCTTCCATGCAACTTGCGAGATCACATGTGTGGTCTCGTCAGGAGCAATGTGTTCCTCATGTTGGAACTATCGAGGTGTTGGAGGGGCCTCGACAGTTCGCGAGTTATTGTACCTCTCCTAGTCTTTGTGTGGTAAGTTATTCTTTCTTTGTGAAAGTAGACAAAATAGTAATAAAGTGCGTCATAATCGACATAGGTTAGATCTTAATGGTTTTGCGAATTTTAGTGGTATTGGTCAATGTGGTGGTCTTGTGTTGTTTTGGCATGAGAGCATGGATGTCGACATTAAGGATATTAATGAAATATATATATTGATATGTATATTCGTGTTTCCCCTACCTTTACACAATGGCGATTAACTTGTATATTTGAAAATCCATGTGCTAAAAATCGCCAGATTATGTGGACAACCCTGCATAATTTAAAGGAGAATGTCGATTTTACCTCGGGTAATTATAGAAGATTTTAATGATTCCAGGTGGCTAGAAGAATATTTGTCACTTACACCTATATCCGAGAGCCAAATGGAAGCTGTTCGTGGTGTTATGGCCTATTGTGATCTAACTAACTCTAGATTTCTAGGTGCACTTTACACATATGATCACAAACCTAGTAGCCAAGCCAATAAAAAAGTTAGGCTAGATAGACTGATATACGAGGATACGAAGTGTCAGGCAGACGGGAGTCCCATCACGCCCTTAGCGGATAGCACCGATGTACGATCCATCTGTCATTAAAATAGAACTCATGACTATGTAGCAAAACTTGGAGACTTCACGCCGTCATGCCGATGCACTGCCTAGAGTCCAGAGACGCATGACTGGCCGTACGTGTCTAGCAGTACTATAGCCAGCAAGAGTAGAGTCGAGTACATATTTATATGTATGCACGATGATATATGTAGCTGTCCGGAGTCGTGCAGACCGGAAATGTGACTAGCTACCATATCAATCAAGTCCGGAAAATTAACTATATGTACAAGATCTGCCCAGCTTGTTGGAAATAATGGAACATGCATGTGAGCACCCATCTTGGAAAATAAGTCGTGCAAGCATGTCCCTATTTTTTAGATTATCAATGCAAGGTGCAATTTAGTAAGAACTAATCATACCATACAGAATTACGTCAAACTAGATATTAGATGGAGCTTCTTCCCTTTCCTATATATATCTACACTTCCTATCGTATCAAGAATCATCCAATCTACACAGAAAAAGCATTTTAGCTCTCCTCACGGGTCAAACTAACACCACACATTACTGGTGCCTAGACTAGAGAGCAATATTTCCATAGCTGTGATGGCTTCCATGGCTCGCAATACCCTGGTGGTCCTTGTTCTAGTCGGCATCATTGTGCAGATGAGCTCCGTGATTCCCACCGCTGCTGCCGCAAGAGTGTTGGACGAGCAACCAGGTGCTGGTTGTGGAGGCGGTGTAAAGGCTGACGGCACTGGTGGCGCCGGTTGTAGTAGTTCTAACCCCGATGGCTCTATTGGTGTATTCAAAGGCACGAATAATGTCGGGGGAAACATCGGTAACACGCACGTCAGTTTTCCCTGACTATGTGCAACTTCGCCGTGTGGTTGTGCTTGATGGAGGATGTTACCGATTTGATGGACGTCGAGGTGTTCTTCGTGATTGTTTCTTGATTGTATTGCCTTGGTACGTGTGTTGTCTTTGATTGCTTATTTTCTTTATATGCTCCGACTTGTATGAGAGTGCATGGTTACTACATCGACTTTGGTTTCTTGCTTTACCAGATGTATCCAGATTTTGTAACTTGTTGTACCATGTTCGAAAGTTATATCATCATTTTTTTTTGTAGATTGTCATTTCTTTAGGGTTTTATTTTTCAAAAGAAGTGAGTAAGACCCTAGCCTCTGCATCAACAGGATGTAGCTTTTAGAAATTTCAAAGTTTAAAATTAAAGGATCACATAGGGCAACTTTAAAGAACAGCCGGACTAGTATAAAATATATAGTGTGCCAAGCCATACCTCATCTAGTGTATTAATATGCGGCCAACCATCCTTTTTGATAAAATCACGTGCATAAGGGCATCTTCAAAAAGGAGTACCAAACGACAAACTGTCCAATCGGAAAAAAATGGAGAAATAGTCAACCCAGCGGGGCAAGTGTCCACCCTTGACGCATTATTAACTCAAAATTGGTCTAGGAATGGGTTGGCCCGAACAACTCGCGGACAATTCGCATGACCGGCCAGTCCGGATGTGTTCACAGGCTGGCCATATGGCATACACAGAATTTTTTCATCTCTTCTCTCCCTATTTTTTTCTTGTATGGACACCACTTCATGCATCTCCCACCACCGGGCTCCTGTTCTCCTTGTTGTGGACCTACCCACCCTCCATCATCACCTCGATACCCAACCTCTCGGTCGTGCCATAGGAACAACCTCTCTACTGCCCCTCACCGCGGGGAAGGACAGAAAACCGGCCCCTTCCTACCTCGATGGCCACCCTCCATCATTCCACTTATCCTCTCACTACCCCTCACCTCAGCCCCGACCTTCATATACGAGCACCCCACGGAAGAGGATGCACACCGGCCGCTGACCATACCACACGCGTGGTGGTAGACCATACCATTGACCTCCAAGGGATGATCTGGTGGCTCGCTAGTGGGGACAAGCAAGGCGGTGTGAACGTCTCTCTCGCAACACAAAAATTGGCCCTCACACTTTTTCTCCCATCAACCTGCAGTTTCTCGAGCATGGCAGGGCGTGGCGAGGTCAGGCACGGTCGGGGTGTGGTGCAGCTGGGGGTAGGGACGAGCTAGGACGCGGAGTTGGCGGGGTGAGCTGGGATGCGACGAGGCACAACCGGGGCAGGAAGGGCTACGACAAGGCGAGCTCAGAGACGGGAGGTCGAGGAGTGAAGAGAGGATGTAGAAGACATAAGAAATGAAAATAATGCAAAATAAAAACTATCAGGATAAAATGGGTTGGGCCGTTGGGGCACACCTCCCTGTCCAGCCAAAAACATGTCCGCGAGCCGACCCCAATGGACCGATTTGGAACCATTTCTTGGCCGAAATGGATCGACCGGCAGAGATGCTTTAATTAAACAAGTCTAGCTATACATCATTTCAAATTTTCCATATTAACAAAACTAGAGCACACTTGAACGCCACCGATGGAGGATGTAGAAGAAGATCTCTTGACATATATCGGAGCAATGCAGGCTGAAGCCAACATGCCAACGAACAGGTCTGACTAGGCCGTGCAAGGTTGTAATATTGAACCATTTATTATGTAGATTAGGGATGATTATTTGGGCACCTCAACTCATTTGGATGCGCCAATTGTTCGAACACGTGAAGCGCTTACATGGAAAGGTAAGGAGATTAATGTTGGAGCGTCTGCACACCGCCAGGGTTCGTCATACCACAAATAGTATGCTCAGGGACAATAGCCTATTCCTCTAGCTATCCATCTGAACCTGATCAAGTACATGCAACTAGCAACGTCGAGCAACGAAAGCCAGGACACCGACAGATCTGGACCACGTCCTATTGATATGATACCTGCAATGTTCAATTTTTCAAAATCGACGCTATATCTAAGCGATGAGGACATGCATATGGTGTTAGATGATTCGGTCTGGGGAAATATATCGGAGAGGAGGAAGAATTACAAGGAAAGCAACTCGAGCTATCTCTGGGCCGATGCTATAAAATGTAGAAGGGTAGCCGCTGGAAGAAAAGGGAAGAAAGGTGAGGATGGATAGGTGGAGATAAAGCGCATGGCAGGTGGGAGAGGCAACAATGGGAGGGGGAAAGGAAGGGCAACAACTGGACTGGGGCTTCCATGCAACTTGCGAGATCACATGTGTGGTCTCGTCAGGAGCAATGTGTTCCTCATGTTGGAACTATCGAGGTGTTGGAGGGGCCTCGACAGTTCGCGAGTTATTGTACCTCTCCTAGTCTTTGTGTGGTAAGTTATTCTTTCTTTGTGAAAGTAGACAAAATAGTAATAAAGTGCATCATAATCGACATAGGTTAGATCTTAATGGTTTTGCGAATTTTAGTGGTATTGGTCAATGTGGTGGTCTTGTGTTGTTTTGGCATGAGAGCATGGATGTCGACATTAAGGATACTAGATGATACCCTGCGCGTTGCGGCAGGATTGACGGTAAAAAGATAAATATATTATACTAATGGATAATAAATAATTTGATTATCCATTGGTAAGGTACCATAACCTGTGTCACCAAAATGTAAGCTATTTCATGAGATTGATCAATGTGAAATTGGAAGGAAATATAAGGCGTGTGCATTGGAGTAGAAATTTGAACATATCAACGGTTGTGGCCGGTGTACACACTGGATCATTGCATGGTGAAGTGTTTCTAGTATAATATTAATGACATATTGTACATAAATGGTTGAGCAAAGTCTTTTCACCTCGCTAAATATAACCCAGGAAGTATAATGTTGGATATACAGTGTCGGTCAATCACATGGAAAACAAAAAATAAAAGATTAATCCTAAAATCATCAACACCTATTTGTAGACTAACCCAGCTGATCACAACAAACTATACATGAAATACTATAAACGTATACTTCATCAATCGGTAAAAAAGATACAAATTTAGTTTGTGCCATATTTCACCACCGCTATACAAATCCATGACATTTGAGTTAACTGAAAATATACAAATCAGTGACAAAATAAGTTTCCACGGTTAAATAAATTAGTGATACAAATTGACTGAGTAAAATATGAATAAAGTATGGCTAACCAATAGAGAGTAGACAAAATATTTTAATAATTTGCATGATTCTATTGCAGGTAACACGGTATGATGTTTTAGAGTTGGGAAAGTCAGGTTAGACACAATACCATAGGCAATCATTTATATTTTTTCTTAGAACTACTCTATGACAATGAATGCTGATAAATGAAGAGGATCTTAACAACTATGCAAAGTGAATATAATAAGATTAAAGATCCAGGACGGAAGCACTTCTAGATCAACCAAATATGAAAAACTATAACAGTTACCTGAGGTACACTTCCATACTCGGATGCATCTATCATTTGGTTTTTTTATATTTGAGATGACAGGTATGGCAGAGAATAGACAAAAACATCCCATTCCACTGTCCGATTGTTTGCAGTGGGGTAATATAGCAATATGACCACATGATGTGCAGTTGTGCGCCTCTTCTTCTAACTCTTCATGTCTGCTCGCAAATGCAACATGAACATCCATTAGCCAGCATACTTAAAAAATTAAACTTACAGAGGCAGAAGCACAATTCGGCCATGTCTGGGGAGATGTAGGAAGCATGAATGAGAATATGTCCAGGGTTGGAATAAATGTGCTACCTCCGCTTCTTCAAAAATTGAATCCTGAAGTCGACAGCCTGGATCACGGACTCGTTGGCATGGGACGCTTGCGGCACGGTGGTGCTGGCCTTTCAGTGGGGCCTGGAGAGCGACTGGGAAGGCAAGTGCACAACAACACGGAGGTCTGGCCATGGTCTGTTTGTGGGTGTTGATCGTGGCCTGGAATGGGAGGAGGCCAGCTGAAGGGGAGGGAAAAACTCCTTGGCTTGGTGGAGTAGGACATTTAGGATACGGAGAAGAATATAAGACGATGCCTGCTCGCCTGACTTGTATGTAACTGACTCGGGTTGTGGAATTGATAAGCGCTCTGAACCTTTAGGATACGAAGAAAAACAGTTGATCCGATAGTTCAAATGCAGTTTCTTAGACCTGCACGGAAATAGCGTATTGACCAAATGTAATGACGTGGAATATGGTGAGAGCAGAGAAATAAGGTAGTGGGAGGCTCCTATCTAGATATAGATTCGTGAAATTGATAAATGAGTATAACAATGATCCAATTATTGACTCCTCATTTTAGACAAAAAAAAGGTTCGTCTGACCAATTACAGGAGAAGCTGAAGCAAAAGTGGCTGCTGGTAGTAAGAATAGAGTGCATTCTTAAAATTGATTAATTAGAATAGCAATGATCCAATTAATGAATCTTCATTTTAGCTGCATCAACATGAGTAAGCGAAAAAAAAATGTTAGCAGCTAAGCATACATTTGGAATGGTATTATTCTGCAGTATATCGTGGGAATAAATCTCAACAAAAGAAGAGAACAGAAAATGTTATTTTCTTGACTCCTAGTAGCTCCAAGACCCTGATCACAAGATGTACGCAGAAGTGCGGGACTGAAAGGTAGTCATCAGCTGGAGCACATGAAGAAACAAAAGCTAGGTCTTCCACCCACCAAAAAATCATATCATCTCGCTCATATACCACTTTTGACTTTATCACCTGAGAAATTCCCATGATACGGAGATACGCTACAACAGAGAGATGATCGACATGAGAGCATCCAAAGAGAAATTTAGAACCAGAAGAAAATAGAAGAGGAAAGGGGTTGCAGCTTACCTGAGTGCAGTGCAGGATGGTATTCATGGTCTTAAGATCATGGCTGCGGCGCCCTAATCCAAGAGCGGAAGGATCATGAAAGAGGAACAGGTAAATAGAGCGCATGAGAGAAGGCGATGAAAGAGGAACATGTTGTCCCCGTCAGTTTTCAGAAGAAAAAATGAGATAAATGAGAAAGGAAGCAAAAGAGCTTCACACGAGGCTTGTTGAAAAATGACAACCGGGAGAGTACCATCAGTTCGATCGTGCGCCCATTAATTTATGGGAGTAATAGTAGAGAAGAAGAAGAGATTGGGGCGAATTAAACGTGGAGAAGACAGAGAGATGGTGGAGCTGAATTGCTGCGGGCAAACAAAATTATTGTGGAGAAGATGACAGGGCATAACCAAATTGGATGATTTATTCCGACAAAAATAGAAGGATGAGATGGCATTTTTTGCTGAGGTGGCAACTCACTTAGGTGGATAGCTTGCATGTTGAGAGAATTAGACTTAGTGGGGATCACCTATTTAGTTATTATAGATTAATGAAATATATATATTGATATGTATATTCGTGTTTCCCCTACCTTTACACAATGGCGATTAACTTGTATATTTGAAAATCCATGTGCTAAAAATCGCCAGATTATGTGGACGACCCTGCATAATTTAAAGGAGAATGTCGATTTTACCTCGGGTAATTATAGAAGATTTTAATGATTCCATGTGGCTAGAAGAATATTTGTCACTTACACCTATATCCGAGAGCCAAATGGAAGTTGTTCGTGGTGTTATGGCCTATTGTGATCTAACTAACTCTAGATTTCTAGGTGCACTTTACACATATGATCACAAACCTAGTAGCCAAGCCAATAAAAAAGTTAGGCTAGATAGACTGATATACGAGGATACGAAGTGTCAGGCAGACGGGAGTCCCATCACGCCCTTAGCGGATAGCACCGATGTACGATCCATCTGTCATTAAAATAGAACTCATGACTATGTAGCAAAACTTGGAGACTTCACGCCGTCATGCCGATGCACTGCCTAGAGTCCAGAGACGCATGACTGGCCGTACGTGTCTAGCAGTACTATAGCCAGCAAGAGTAGAGTCGAGTACATATTTATATGTATGCACGATGATATATGTAGCTGTCCGGAGTCGTGCAGACCGGAAATGTGACTAGCTACCATATCAATCAAGTCCGGAAAATTAACTATATGTACAAGATCTGCCCAGCTTGTTGGAAATAATGGAACATGCATGTGAGCACCCATCTTGGAAAATAAGTCGTGCAAGCATGTCCCTATTTTTTAGATTATCAATGCAAGGTGCAATTTAGTAAGAACTAATCATACCATACAGAATTACGTCAAACTAGATATTAGATGGAGCTTCTTCCCTTTCCTATATATATCTACACTTCCTATCGTATCAAGAATCATCCAATCTACACAGAAAAAGCATTTTAGCTCTCCTCACGGGTCAAACTAACACCACACATTACTGGTGCCTAGACTAGAGAGCAATATTTCCATAGCTGTGATGGCCTCCATGGCTCGCAATACCCTGGTGGTCCTTGTTCTAGTCGGCATCATTGTGCAGATGAGCTCCGTGATTCCCACCGCTGCTGCCGCAAGAGTGTTGGACGAGCAACCAGGTGCTGGTTGTGGAGGCGGTGTAAAGGCTGACGGCACTGGTGGCGCCGGTTGTAGTAGTTCTAACCCCGATGGCTCTATTGGTGTATTCAAAGGCACGAATAATGTCGGGGGAAACATCGGTAACACGCACGTCAGTTTTCCCTGACTATGTGCAACTTCGCCGTGTGGTTGTGCTTGATGGAGGATGTTACCGATTTGATGGACGTCGAGGTGTTCTTCGTGATTGTTTCTTGATTGTATTGCCTTGGTACGTGTGTTGTCTTTGATTTCTTATTTTCTTTATATGCTCCGACTTGTATGAGAGTGCATGGTTACTACATCGACTTTGGTTTCTTGCTTTACCAGATGTATCCAGATTTTGTAACTTGTTGTACCATGTTCGAAATTTATATCATCATTTTTTTGTGTAGATTGTCATTTCTTTAGGGTTTTATTTTTCAAAAGAAGTGAGTAAGACCCTAGCCTCTGCATCACCAGGATGTAGCTTTTAGAAATTTCAAAGTTTAAAATTAAAGGATCACATAGGGCAACTTTAAAGAACAGCCGGACTAGTATAAAATATATAGTGTGCCAAGCCATACCTCATCTAGTGTATTAATATGCGGCCAACCATCCTTTTTGATAAAATCACGTGCATAAGGGCATCTTCAAAAAGGAGTCCCAAACGACAAACTGTCCAATCGGAAAAAAATGGAGAAATAGTCAACCCAGCGGGGCATCTTAAACGACCAAAGTGTCCACCCTTGACGCATTATTAACTCAAAATTGGTCTAGGAATGGGTTGGCCCGAACAACTCGCGGACAATTCGCATGACCGGCCAGTCCGGATGTGTTCACAGGCTGGCCATATGGCATACACAGAATTTTTTCATCTCTTCTCTCCCTATTTTTTTCTTGTATGGACACCACTTCATGCATCTCCCACCACCGGGCTCCTGTTCTCCTTGTTGTGGAGCTACCCACCCTCCATCATCACCTCGATACCCAACCTCTCGGTCGCGCCGTAGGAACAACCTCTCTACTGCCCCTCACCGCGGGGAAGGCCAGAAAACTGGCCCCTTCCTACCTCGATGGCCACCTTCCATCATTCCACTTATCCTCTCACTACCCCTCACCTCAGCCCCGACCTTCATATACGAGCACCCCACGGAAGAGGATGCACACCGGCCGCTGACCATACCGCACGCGTGGTGGTAGACCATACCATTGACCTCCAAGGGATGATCTGGTGGCTCGCTAGTGGGGACAAGCAAGGCGGTGTGAACGTCTCTCTCGCGACACAGAAATTGGCCCTCACACTTTTTCTCCCATCAACCTGCAGTTTCTCGAGCATGGCAGGGCGTGGCGAGGTCAGGCACGGTCGGGGTGTGGTGCAGCTGGGGGTAGGGACGAGCTAGGACGCGGAGTTGGCGGGGTGAGCTGGGATGCGACGAGGCACAACCGGGGCTGGAAGGGCTACGACAAGGCGAGCTCAGAGACGGAAGGGCGGGGAGTGAAGAGAGGATGTAGAAGAGATAAGAAATGAAAATAATGCAACATAAAAACTATCAGGATAAAATGGGTTGGGCCGTTGGGGCATACCTCCCTGTCCAGCCAAAAACATGTCCGCGAGCCGACCCCAATGGACCGATTTGGAACCATTTCTTGGCCGAAATGGATCGACCGGCAGAGATGCTTTAATTGAACAAGTCGAGCTATACATCATTTCAAATTTTCCATATTGACAAAACTAGAGCACACTTGAACGCCACCGATGAAGGATGTAGAAGAAGATCTCTTGACATATATCGGAGCAATGCAGGCTGAAGCCAACATGCCAACGAACAGGTCTGACTAGGCCGTGCAAGGCTGTAATATTGAACCATTTATTATGTAGATTAGGGATGATTATTTGGGCACCTCGACTCATTTGGATGCGCCAATTGCTCGAACACGTGAAGCGCTTACATGGAAAGGTAAGGAGATTAATGTTGGAGCGTCTGCACACCGCCAGGGTTCGTCATACCACAAATAGTATGCTCAGGGACAATAGCCTATTCCTCTAGCTATCCATCTTAACCTGATCAAGTACATGCAACTAGCAACGTCGAGCAACGAAAGCCAGGACACCGATAGATCTGGACCACGTCCTATTAATATGATACCTGCAATGTTCAATTTTTCAAAATCGACGCTATATCTAAGCGATGAGGACACGCATATGGTGTTAGATGATTCGGTCTTGGGAAAACATATCGGAGAGGAGGAAGAATTACAAGGAAAGCAACTCGAGCTATCTCTGGGCCGATGCTATAAAATGTAGAAGGGTAGCCGCTGGAAGAAAAGGGAAGAAAGGTGACGATGGATAGGTGGAGATAGAGCGCATGGCAGGTGGGAGAGGCAACAATGGGAGGGGGAAAGGAAGGGCAACAACTGGACTAGGGCTTCCATGCAACTTGCGAGATCACATGTGTGGTCTCATCAGGAGCAATGTGTTCCTCATGTTGGAACTATCGAGGTGTTGGAGGGGCCTCGACAGTTCACGAGTTATTGTACCTCTCCTAGTCTTTGTGTCATAAGTTATTCTTTCTTTGTGAAAGTAGACAAAATAGTAATAAAGTGCGTCATAATCAACATAGGTTAGATCTTAATGGTTTTGCGAATTTTAGTGGTATTGGTCAATGTGGTGGTCTTGTGTTGTTTTGGCATGAGAGCATGGATATCGATATTAAGGATATTAATGAAATATATATATATTGATATGTATATTCGTGTTTCCCCTACCTTTACACAATGGCGATTAACTTGTATATTTGAAAATCCATGTGCTAAAAATCGCCAGATTATGTGGACGACCCTGCATAATTTAAAGGAGAATGTTGATTTTACCTCGGGTAATTATAGAAGATTTTAATGATTCCATGTGGCTAGAAGAATATTTGTCACTTACACCTATTCCCGAGAGGCAAATGGAAGCTGTTCGTGGTGTTATGGCCTATTGTGATCTAACTCACTCTAGATTTCTAGGTGCACTTTACACATATGATCACAAACCTAGTAGCCAAGCCAATAAAAAAGTTAGGCTAGATAGAATGATACACGAGGATACGAAGTGTCAGGCAGACGGGACTCCCATCACGCCCTTAGCAGATAGCACCGATGTACGATCCATCTGTCGTTAAAATAGAACTCATGACTATGTAGCAAAACTTGGAGACTTCACGCCGTCATGCCGATGCACTGCCTAAAGTCCAGAGACGCATGACTGGCCGTACGTGTCTAGCAGTACTATAGCCAGCAAAGGTAGAGTAAAACTAACACCACACATTACTGGTGCCTAGACTAGAAAGCAATATTTCCATAGCTGTGATGGCCTCCATGGCTCGCAATACCCTGGTGGTCCTTGTTCTAGTCGGCATCATTGTGCAGATGAGCTCCGTGATTCCCACCGCTGCTACCGCAAGAGTGTTGGACGAGCAACCAGGTGCTGGTTGTGGAGGCGGTGTAAAGGCTGACGGCACTGGTGGCGCCCGTTGTAGTAGTTCTAACCCCGATGGCTCTATTGGTGTATTCAAAGGCACGAATAATGTCGGGGGAAACATCGGTAACACGCACGTCAGTTTTCCCTGACTATGTGCAACTTCGCCGTGTGGTTGTGCTTGATGGAGGATGTTACCGATTTGATGGGCGTCGAGGTGTTCTTCGTGATTGTTTCTTGATTGTATTGCGTTGGTACGTGTGTTGTCTTTGATTGCTTATTTTCTTTGTATTGCCTTGGTACGTGTGTGGCGAGGTCAGGCATGGTCGCGGTGGGGTGCAGCTGGGGGTAGGGACGAGCTAGGACGCGGAGTTGGCGGGCTGAGCTGGGATGCGACGAGGCACAACCGGGGCAGGAAGGGCTACGAAAAGGCGAGCTCAGAGACGGAAGGGCGGGGAGTGAAGAGAGGATGTAGAAGAGATAAGAAATGAAAATAATGCAAAATAAAAACTATCAGGATAAAATGGGTTGGGCCGTTGGGGCACACCTCCCTGTCCAGCCAAAAACATGTCCGAGAGCCGACCCCAATGGACCGATTTGGAACCATTTCTTGGCCGAAATGTATCGACCGGCAGAGATGCTTTAATTGAACAAGTCTAGCTATACATCATTTCAAATTTTCCATATTGACAAAACTAGAGCACACTTGAACGCCACCGATGGAGGATGTAGAAGAAGATCTCTTCACATATATCGGAGCAATGCAGGTTGAAGCCAACATGCCAACAAACAGGTCTGACTAGTCCGTGCAAGGTTGTAATATTGAACCATTTATTATGTAGATTAGGGATGATTATTTGGGCACCTCGACTCATTTGGATGCGCCAATTGCTCGAACACGTGAAGCGCTTACATGGAAAGGTAAGGAGATTAATGTTGGAGCGTCTGCACACCGCCAGGGTTCGTCATACCACAAATAGTATGCTTAGGGACAATAGCCTATTCCTCTAGCTATGCATCTGAACCTGATCAAGTACATGCAACTAGCAACGTCGAGCAACGAAAGCCAGGACACCGATAGATCTGGACCACGTCCTATTGATATGATACCTGCAATGTTCAATTTTTCAAAATCGACGCTACATCTAAGCGATGAGGACACGCATATGGTGTTAGATGATTCGGTCTTGGGAAAACATATCGGAGAGGAGGAAGAATTACAAGGAAAGCAACTCGAGCTATCTCTGGGCTGAAGCTATAAAATGTAGAAGGGTAGCCGCTGGAAGAAAAGGGAAGAAAGGTGATAATGGATAGGTGGAGATAGAACGCATGGCAGGAGGGAGAGGCAACAATGGGTGTGGGAAAGGAAGGGCAACAAATGGACTGGGGCTTCCATGCAACTTGCGAGATCACATGTGTGGTCTTGTCAGGAGCAATGTGTTGCTTATGTTGGAATTATCGAGGTGTTGGAGGGGCCTCGACAGTTCGCGAGTTATTGTATCTCTCCTAGTCTTTGTGTCGTAAGTTATTCTTTCTTTGTGAAAGTAGACAAAATAGTAATAAAGTGCGTCATAATCGACATAGGTTAGACTTAATGGTTTTGCGAATTTTAGTGGCATTGCTCAATGTGGTGGTCTTGTGTTGTTTTGGCAAGAGCGCATGGATGTCGAAATTAAGGATATTAATGAAATATATATATTGATATGTATATTCGTGTTTCCCCTACCTTTACACAATGGCGATTAACTTGTACATTTGAAAAGCCACGTGCTAAAAATCGACAGATTATGTGGGCAACCCTGCATAATTTAGAGGAGAATGTCGATTTTACCTCGGGTAATTATAGAAGATTTTAATGATTCCAGGTGGCTAGAAGAATATTTGTCTCATACAACTATTCCCGAGAGGCAAATGGAAGATGTCCCTGGTGTTATGGCCTATTGTGATCTATCTGACTTTAGATTTCTAGGTACACTTTACACATATGATGAGAAACCTAGTAGCCAAACCAATGAAAAAGTTAGGCTAGATAAACTGATATGCGAGGATACGAGTGTCAGGCAGATGGGAGTCCCGTCACGCCCTTAGCAGATAACACCGATGTACGATCCATCTGTCGTTAAAATATAACTCATGACTATGTAGCAAAACTTGGAGACTTCACGCTGTCGTGTTGATGCACTGCCTCTAGAGTTCAGAGACGCATGACTGGCCGTACGTGTCTAGCAGTACTATAGCAAGAGTAGAGTCGAGTGCATATTTATATGCATACACGATAATATATGTATCTGTCCGGAGTCGTGCAGACCGGAAAGCTACCATATCGATCAAGTCTGGAAAATTAACTATATGTACAAGATCTGCCCAGCTTGTTGGAAAATAATTGAACATGCATGTGAGCACCCATCTTGGAAAATAAGTCGTGCAAGCACGTCCCTATTTTTTAGATTATCAATGCAAGGTGCAATTTAGTAAGAACTAATCATACCATACAGAATTACGTCAAACTAGATATTAGATGGAGCTTCTTCTCTTTCCTATATATATCTACACTTTCTATCGTATCAAGAATCATCCAATCTACACAGAAAAAGCATTTTAGCTCTCCTCACGAGTCAAACTAACACCACACATTACCGGTGCCTAGACTAGAAAGCAATATTTCCATAGCTGTGATGGCCTCCATGGCTCGCAATACCCTGGTGGTCCTTGTTCTAGTCGGCATCATTGTGCAGATGAGCTCCGTGATTCCCACAGCTGCTGCCGCAAGAGTGTTGGACGAGCAACCAGGTGCTGGTTGTGGAGGCGATGTAAAGGCTGACGGCACTGGTGGCGCCGGTTGTAGTAGTTCTAACCCCGATGGCTCTATTGGTGTATTCAAAGGCACGAATAATGTCGGGGGAAACATCGGTAACACGCACGTCAGTTTTCCCTGACTATGTGCAACTTCGCCGTGTGGTTGTGCTTGATGGAGGATGTTACCGATTTGATGGGCGTCGAGGTGTTCTTCGTGATTGTTTCTTGATTGTATTGCCTTGGTACGTGTGTTGTCTTTGATTGCTTATTTTCTTTATATGCTCCGACTTGTATGAGAGTGCATGGTTACTACATCGACTTTGGTTTCTTGCTTTACCAGATGTATCCAGATTTTGTAACTTGTTGTACCATGTTCGAAATTTATATCATCATTTTTTTGTGTAGATTGTCATTTCTTTAGGGTTTTATTTTTCAAAAGAAGTGAGTAAGACCCTAGCCTCTGCATCAACAGGATGTAGCTTTTAGAAATTTCAAAGTTTAAAATTAAAGGATCACATAGGGCAACTTTAAAGAACAGCCGGACTAGTATAAAATATATAGTGTGCCAAGCCATACCTCATCTAGTGTATTAATATGCGGCCAACCATCCTTTTTGATAAAATCACGTGCATAAAGGGCATCTTCAAAAAGGAGTCCCAAACGACAAACTGTCCAATCGGAAAAAAAAATGGAGAAATAGTCAACCCAGCGGGGCATCTTAAACGACCAAAGTGTCCACCCTTGACGCATTATTGACTCAAAATTGGTCTAGGAATGGGTTGGCCCGAACAACTCGCGGACAATTCGCATGACCGGCCAGTCCGGATGTGTTCACAGGCTGGCCATATGGCATACACAGTATTTTTTCATCTCTTCTCTTCCTATTTTTTTCTTATATGGACACCACTTCATGCTTCTCCCACCACCGGGCTCCTGTTCTCCTTGTTGTGGAGCTACCCACCCTCCATCATCACCTCGATACCCAACCTCTCGGTCGCGCCGTAGGAACAACCTCTCTACTGCCCCTCAACGCGGGGAAGGCCAGAAAACCGGCCCCTTCCTACCTCGATGGCCACCCTCCATCATTCCACTTATCCTCTCACTACCACTCACCTCAGCCCCGACCTTCATATACGAGCACCCCACGGAAGAGGATGCACATGACCGCTAACCATACCACACGCGTGCTGGTAGACCATACCATCGACCTCCAAGGGATGATCTGGTGGCTCACTAGTGGGGACAAGCAAGGCGGTGTGGACGTCTCTCTCGCGACACAGAAATTGGCCCTCACACTTTTTCTCCCATCAACCTGCAGTTTCTCGAGCATGGCAGGGCGTGGCGAGGTCAGGCATGGTCGGGATGGGGTGCAGCTAGGGGTAGGGACGATCTAGGACGCGGACTTGGCATGGTGAGCTGGGATGCGACGAGGCAGAACTGGGGCAGGAAGAGCTAGGACGAGGCGATCTCAGAGACGGGGGGGAGGGGCGTGAAGAGAGGATGTAGAAGAGATAAGAAATGAAAATAATGCAAAATAAAAACTATCAGGCTAAAATGGGTTGGGACGTTGGTGCACACCTCCTTGTCCAGCCGAAAACATGCCCGCGAGCCGACACCAATGGACCGATTTGGACCCATTTCCTGGCCGAAATGGATCGACCGCCAGAGATTCTTTAATCGAACAAGTCGAGCTATACATCATTTCAAATTTTCCATATTGACAAAATTAGAGCACACTTGAACGCCACCGATGGAGCATGTAGAAGAAGATCTCTTGACATATATCGGAGCCATGCAGGTTGAAGCCAACATGCCAACGAACGGGGCTGACTAGAACGTGCAAGGTTGTAATCTTGAACCATTTATTCTTTAGATTAGGGATGATTATTTGGACACATCGACTCATTTGGATGCACCAATTGCTGGAACACATGAAGCTCTTACATGGAAAGGTAAGTAGATTAATGTTGGAGCGTCTGCACACCGCCAGGGTTCGTCATTACACGAACAATATGCTCAGGGACAATAGCCTATTCCTCTAGCTATCCATCTGAACCTGATCAAGTACATGCAACGAGCGACGTCCAGCAATGAAAGCCAGGACACGCTAGATCTGGACCACATCCTATTGATATGATACCTCCAATGTTGAATTTTTCAAAATCGACGCTATATCTAAGAGATGAGGACACCCATATGGTGTTAGATGATTCGGCCTTGGGAAAACATATCGGAGAGGAGGAAGAATTACAGGGAAAGCAACTCGAGCTATCTCTGGGCCGATGCTATAAAATGTAGAAGGGTAGCCGCTAGAAGAAAAGGGAAGAAAGGTGACGATGGATAGGTGGAGATAGAGCGCATGGAAGGTGGGAGAGGCAACAATGGGAGGGGGAAAGGAAGGGCAACAACTGGACTGGGGCTTCCATGCAACTTGCGAGATCACATGTGTGGTCTCGTCAGGAGCAATGTGTTCCTCATGTTGGAACTATCGAGGTGTTGGAGGGGCCTCGACAGTTCGCGAGTTATTGTACCTCTCCTAGTCTTTGTGTGGTAAGTTATTCTTTCTTTGTGAAAGTAGACAAAATAGTAATAAAGTGCGTCATAATCGACATAGGTTAGATCTTAATGGTTTTGCGAATTTTAGTGGTATTGGTCAATGTGGTGGTCTTGTGTTGTTTTGGCATGAGAGCATGGATGTCGACATTAAGGATATTAATGAAATATATATATTGATATGTATATTCGTGTTTCTCCTACCTTTACACAATGGCGATTAACTTGTATATTTGAAAATCCATGTGCTAAAAATCGCCAGATTATGCGGACGATCCTGCATAATTTAAAGGAGAATGTTGATTTTACCTCGGGTAATTATAGAAGATTTTAATGATTCCATGTGGCTAGAAGAATATTTGTCACTTACACCTATTCCCGAGAGGCAAATGGAAGCTATTCGTGGTGTTATGGCCTATTGTGATCTAACTCACTCTAGATTTCTAGGTGCACTTTACACATATGATCACAAACCTAGTAGCCAAGCCAATAAAAAAGTTAGGCTAGATAGACTGATATACGAGGATACGAAGTGTCAGGCAGACGGGAGTCCCATCACGCCCTTAGCGGATAGCACCGATGTACGATCCATCTGTCATTAAAATAGAACTCATGACTATGTAGCAAAACTTGGAGACTTCACGCCGTCATGCCGATGCACTGCCTAGAGTCCAAGGGATGATCTGGTGGCTCACTAGTGGGGACAAGCAAGGCGGTGTGGACGTCTCTCTCGCGACACAGAAATTGGCCCTCACACTTTTTCTCCCATCAACCTGCAGTTTCTCGAGCATGGCAGGGCGTGGCGAGGTCAGGCACGGTCGGGGTGTGGTGCAGCTGGGGGTAGGGACGAGCTAGGACGCGGAGTTGGCGGGGTGAGCTGGGATGCGACGAGGCACAACCGGGGCAGGAAGGGCTACGACAAGGCGAGCTCAGAGACGGAAGGTCGAGGAGTGAAGAGAGGATGTAGAAGACATAAGAAATGAAAATAATGCAAAATAAAAACTATCAGGATAAAATGGGTTGGGCTGCTAGCACACCTCCCTGTCCAGCCAAAAACATGTCCGCGAGCCGACCCCAATGGACCGATTTGGAACCATTTCTTGGCCGAAATGGATCGACCGGCAGAGATGCTTTAATTGAACAAGTCTAGCTATACATCATTTCAAATTTTCCATATTAACAAAACTAGAGCACACTTGAACGCCACCGATGGAGGATGTAGAAGAAGATCTCTTGACATATATCGGAGCAATGCAGGCTGAAGCCAACATGCCAACGAACAGGTCTGACTAGGCCGTGCAAGGTTGTAATATTGAACCATTTATTATGTAGATTAGGGATGATTATTTGGGCACCTCGACTCATTTGGATGCGCCAATTGTTCGAACACGTGAAGCGCTTACATGGAAAGGTAAGGAGATTAATGTTGGAGCGTCTGCACACCGCCAGGGTTCGTCATACCACAAATAGTATGCTCAGGGACAATAGCCTATTCCTCTAGCTATCCATCTGAACCTGATCAAGTACATGCAACTAGCAACGTCGAGCAACGAAAGCCAGGACACCGACAGATCTGGACCACGTCCTATTGATATGATACCTGCAATGTTCAATTTTTCAAAATCGACGCTATATCTAAGCGATGAGGACATGCATATGGTGTTAGATGATTCGGTCTGGGAAATATATCGGAGAGGAGGAAGAATTACAAGGAAAGCAACTCGAGCTATCTCTGGGCCGATGCTATAAAATGTAGAAGGGTAGCCGCTGGAAGAAAAGGGAAGAAAGGTGACGATGGATAGGTGGAGATAGAGCGCATGGCAGGTGGGAGAGGCAACAATGGGAGGGGGAAAGGAAGGGCAACAACTAGACTAGGGCTTCCATGCAACTTGCGAGATCACATGTGTGGTCTCATCAGGAGCAATGTGTTCCTCATGTTGGAACTATCGAGGTGTTGGAGGGGCCTCGACAGTTCACGAGTTATTGTACCTCTCCTAGTCTTTGTGTCATAAGTTATTCTTTCTTTGTGAAAGTAGACAAAATAGTAATAAATTGCGTCATAATCGACATAGGTTAGATCTTAATGGTTTTCCGAATTTTAGTGGTATTGGTCAATGTGGTGGTCTTGTGTTGTTTTGGCATGAGAGCATGGATATCGATATTAAGGATATTAATGAAATATATATATATTGATATGTATATTCGTGTTTCCCCTACCTTTACACAATGGCGATTAACTTGTATATTTGAAAATCCATGTGCTAAAAATCGCCAGATTATGTGGACGACCCTGCATAATTTAAAGGAGAATGTTGATTTTACCTCGGGTAATTATAGAAGATTTTAATGATTCCATGTGGCTAGAAGAATATTTGTCACTTACACCTATTCCCGAGAGGCAAATGGAAGCTGTTCGTGGTCTTATGGCCTATTGTGATCTAACTCACTCTAGATTTCTAGGTGCACTTTACACATATGATCACAAACCTAGTAGCCAAGCCAATAAAAAAGTTAGGCTAGATAGAATGATACACGAGGATACGAAGTGTCCGGCAGACGGGACTCCCATCACGCCCTTAGCAGATAGCACCGATGTACGATCCATCTGTCGTTAAAATAGAACTCATGACTATGTAGCAAAACTTGGAGACTTCACGCCGTCATGCCGATGCACTGCCTAAAGTCCAGAGACGCATGACTGGCGGTACGTGTCTAGCAGTACTATAGCCAAAGGTAGAGTCAAACTAACACCACACATTACTGGTGCCTAGACTAGAAAGCAATATTTCCATAGCTGTGATGGCCTCCATGGCTCGCAATACCCTGGTGGTCCTTGTTCTAGTCGGCATCATTGTGTAGATGAGCTCCGTGATTCCCACCGCTGCTACCGCAAGAGTGTTGGACGAGCAACCAGGTGCTGGTTATGGAGGCGGTAAAGGCTGACGGCACTGGTGGCGCCCGTTGTAGTAGTTCTAACCCGATGGCTCTATTGGTGTATTCAAAGGCACGAATAATGTCGGGGGAAACATCGGTAACACGCACGTCAGTTTTCCCTGACTATGTGCAACTTCGCCGTGTGGTTGTGCTTGATGGAGGATGTTACCGATTTGATGGGCGTCGAGGTGTTCTTCGTGATTGTTTCTTGATTGTATTGCGTTGGTACGTGTGTTGTCTTTGATTGCTTATTTTCTTTGTATTGCCTTGGTACGTGTGTGGCGAGGTCAGGCATGGTCGGGGTGGGGTGCAGCTGGGGGTAGGGACGAGCTAGGACGCGGAGTTGGCGGGGTGAGCTGGGATGCGACGAGGCACAACCGGGCAGGAAGAGGCTCTGAAAAGGCGAGCTCAGAGACGGAAGGGCGGGGAGTGAAGAGAGGATGTAGAAGAGATAAAAAATGAAAATAATGCAAAATAAAAACTATCAGGATAAAATGGGTTGGGCCGTTGGGGCACACCTCCCTGTCCAGCCAAAAACATGTACGAGAGCCGACCCCAATGGACCGATTTGGAACCATTTCTTGGCCGAAATGTATCGACCGGCAGAGATGCTTTAATTGAACAAGTCTAGCTATACATCATTTCAAATTTTCCATATTGACAAAACTAGAGCACACTTGAACGCCACCGATGGAGGATGTAGAAGAAGATCTCTTGACATATATCGGAGCAATGCAGGCTGAAGCCAACATGCCAACGAACAGGTCTGACTAGGCCGTGCAAGGTTGTAATATTGAACCATTTATTATGTAGATTAGGGATGATTATTTGGGCACCTCGACTCATTTGGATGCGCCAATTGCTCGAACACGTGACGCGCTTACCGGGAAAGGTCAGGAGATTAATGTTGGAGCGCCCGACACCGCCAGGGTTCGTCATACCACAAATAGTATGCTCAGGGACAATAGCCTATTCCTCTAGCTATCCATCTGAACCTGATCAAGTACATGCAACTAGCAACGTCGAGCAACGAAAGCCAGGACACCGACAGATCTGGACCACGTCCTATTGATATGATACCTGCAATGTTCAATTTTTCAAAATCGACGCTATATCTAAGCGATGAGGACATGCATATGGTGTTAGATGATTCGGTCTGGGAAATATATCGGAGAGGAGGAAGAATTACAAGGAAAGCAACTCGAGCTATCTGGGCGATGCTATAAAATGTAGAAGGGTAGCTGGAAGAAAAGGGAAGAAAGGTGACGATGGATAGGTGGAGATAGAGCGCATGGCAGGTGGGAGAGGCAACAATGGGAGGGGGAAAGGAAGGGCAACAACTAGACTAGGGCTTCCATGCAACTTGCGAGATCACATGTGTGGTCTCATCAGGAGCAATGTGTTCCTCATGTTGGAACTATCGAGGTGTTGGAGGGGCCTCGACAGTTCACGAGTTATTGTACCTCTCCTAGTCTTTGTGTCATAAGTTATTCTTTCTTTGTGAAAGTAGACAAAATAGTAATAAATTGCGTCATAATCGACATAGGTTAGATCTTAATGGTTTTCCGAATTTTAGTGGTATTGGTCAATGTGGTGGTCTTGTGTTGTTTTGGCATGAGAGCATGGATATCGATATTAAGGATATTAATGAAATATATATATATTGATATGTATATTCGTGTTTCCCCTACCTTTACACAATGGCGATTAACTTGTATATTTGAAAATCCATGTGCTAAAAATCGCCAGATTATGTGGACGACCCTGCATAATTTAAAGGAGAATGTTGATTTTACCTCGGGTAATTATAGAAGATTTTAATGATTCCATGTGGCTAGAAGAATATTTGTCACTTACACCTATTCCCGAGAGGCAAATGGAAGCTGTTCGTGGTCTTATGGCCTATTGTGATCTAACTCACTCTAGATTTCTAGGTGCACTTTACACATATGATCACAAACCTAGTAGCCAAGCCAATAAAAAAGTTAGGCTAGATAGAATGATACACGAGGATACGAAGTGTCCGGCAGACGGGACTCCCATCACGCCCTTAGCAGATAGCACCGATGTACGATCCATCTGTCGTTAAAATAGAACTCATGACTATGTAGCAAAACTTGGAGACTTCACGCCGTCATGCCGATGCACTGCCTAAAGTCCAGAGACGCATGACTGGCGGTACGTGTCTAGCAGTACTATAGCCAGCAAAGGTAGAGTCAAACTAACACCACACATTACTGGTGCCTAGACTAGAAAGCAATATTTCCATAGCTGTGATGGCCTCCATGGCTCGCAATACCCTGGTGGTCCTTGTTCTAGTCGGCATCATTGTGTAGATGAGCTCCGTGATTCCCACCGCTGCTACCGCAAGAGTGTTGGACGAGCAACCAGGTGCTGGTTATGGAGGCGGTGTAAAGGCTGACGGCACTGGTGGCGCCCGTTGTAGTAGTTCTAACCCCGATGGCTCTATTGGTGTATTCAAAGGCACGAATAATGTCGGGGGAAACATCGGTAACACGCACGTCAGTTTTCCCTGACTATGTGCAACTTCGCCGTGTGGTTGTGCTTGATGGAGGATGTTACCGATTTGATGGGCGTCGAGGTGTTCTTCGTGATTGTTTCTTGATTGTATTGCGTTGGTACGTGTGTTGTCTTTGATTGCTTATTTTCTTTGTATTGCCTTGGTACGTGTGTGGCGAGGTCAGGCATGGTCGGGGTGGGGTGCAGC
Source organism: Avena insularis (assembly GCA_023614405.1). NCBI lineage: Eukaryota > Viridiplantae > Streptophyta > Magnoliopsida > Poales > Poaceae > Avena > Avena insularis. The sequence continues at coordinate 410,439,540 of CM042691.1, forward strand.
TGGGGGTAGGGACGAGCTAGGACGCGGAGTTGGCGGGGTGAGCTGGGATGCGACGAGGCACAACCGGGGCAGGAAGGGCTACGAAAAGGCGAGCTCAGAGACGGAAGGGCGGGGAGTGAAGAGAGGATGTAGAAGAGATAAAAAATGAAAATAATGCAAAATAAAAACTATCAGGATAAAATGGGTTGGGCCGTTGGGGCACACCTCCCTGTCCAGCCAAAAACATGTACGAGAGCCGACCCCAATGGACCGATTTGGAACCATTTCTTGGCCGAAATGTATCGACCGGCAGAGATGCTTTAATTGAACAAGTCTAGCTATACATCATTTCAAATTTTCCATATTGACAAAACTAGAGCACACTTGAACGCCACCGATGGAGGATGTAGAAGAAGATCTCTTGACATATATCGGAGCAATGCAGGCTGAAGCCAAAATGCCAACGAACAGGTCTGACTAGTCCGTGCAAGGTTGTAATATTGAACCATTTATTATGTAGATTAGGGATGATTATTTGGGCACCTCGACTCATTTGGATGCGCCAATTGCTCGAACACGTGAAGCGCTTACATGGAAAGGTAAGGAGATTAATGTTGGAGCGTCTGCACACCGCCAGGGTTCGTCATACAACAAATAGTATGCTTAGGGACAATAGCCTATTCCTCTAGCTATCCATCTGAACCTGATCAAGTACATGCAACTAGCAACGTCGAGCAACGAAAGCCAGGACACCGACAGATCTGGACCACGTCCTATTGATATGATACCTGCAATGTTCAATTTTTCAAAATCGACGCTATATCTAAGCGATGAGGACACGCATATGGTGTTAGATGATTCGGTCTTGGGAAAACATATCGGAGAGGAGGAAGAATTACAAGGAAAGCAACTCGAGCTATCTCTGGGCTGAAGCTATAAAATGTAGAAGGGTAGCCGCTGGAAGAAAAGGGAAGAAAGGTGATAATGGATAGGTGGAGATAGAACGCATGGCAGGAGGGAGAGGCAACAATGGGTGTGGGAAAGGAAGGGCAACAAATGGACTGGGGCTTCCATGCAACTTGCGAGATCACATGTGTGGTCTTGTCAGGAGCAATGTGTTGCTTATGTTGGAACTATCGAGGTGTTGGAGGGGCCTCGACAGTTCGCGAGTTATTGTATCTCTCCTAGTCTTTGTGTCGTAAGTTATTCTTTCTTTGTGAAAGTAGACAAAATAGTAATAAAGTGCGTCATAATCGACATAGGTTAGACTTAATGGTTTTGCGAATTTTAGTGGCATTGCTCAATGTGGTGGTCTTGTGTTGTTTTGGCAAGAGCGCATGGATGTCGAAATTAAGGATATTAATGAAATATATATATTGATATGTATATTCGTGTTTCCCCTACCTTTACACAATGGCGATTAACTTGTATATTTGAAAAGCCACGTGCTAAAAATCGACAGATTATGTGGGCAACCCTGCATAATTTAGAGGAGAATGTCGATTTTACCTCGGGTAATTATAGAAGATTTTAATGATTCCAGGTGGCTAGAAGAATATTTGTCTCATACACCTATTCCCGAGAGGCAAATGGAAGATGTCCCTGGTGTTATGGCCTATTGTGATCTATCTGACTTTAGATTTCTAGGTGCACTTTACACATATGATGAGAAACCTAGTAGCCAAACCAATGAAAAAGTTAGGCTAGATAAACTGATATGCGAGGATACGAGTGTCAGGCAGACGGGAGTCCCGTCACGCCCTTAGCAGATAACACCGATGTACGATCCATCTGTCGTTAAAATATAACTCATGACTATGTAGCAAAACTTGGAGACTTCACGCTGTCGTGTTGATGCACTGCCTCTAGAGTTCAGAGACGCATGACTGGCCGTACGTGTCTAGCAGTACTATAGCAAGAGTAGAGTCGAGTGCATATTTATATGCATACACGATAATATATGTATCTGTCCGGAGTCGTGCAGACCGGAAAGCTACCATATCGATCAAGTCTGGAAAATTAACTATATGTACAAGATCTGCCCAGCTTGTTGGAAAATAATTGAACATGCATGTGAGCACCCATCTTGGAAAATAAGTCGTGCAAGCACGTCCCTATTTTTTAGATTATCAATGCAAGGTGCAATTTAGTAAGAACTAATCATACCATACAGAATTACGTCAAACTAGATATTAGATGGAGCTTCTTCTCTTTCCTATATATATCTACACTTTCTATCGTATCAAGAATCATCCAATCTACACAGAAAAAGCATTTTAGCTCTCCTCACGAGTCAAACTAACACCACACATTACCGGTGCCTAGACTAGAAAGCAATATTTCCATAGCTGTGATGGCCTCCATGGCTCGCAATACCCTGGTGGTCCTTGTTCTAGTCGGCATCATTGTGCAGATGAGCTCCGTGATTCCCACAGCTGCTACCGCAAGAGTGTTGGACGAGCAACCAGGTGCTGGTTGTGGAGGCGATGTAAAGGCTGACGGCACTGGTGGCGCCGGTTGTAGTAGTTCTAACCCCGATGGCTCTATTGGTGTATTCAAAGGCACGAATAATGTCGGGGGAAACATCGGTAACACGCACGTCAGTTTTCCCTGACTATGTGCAACTTCGCCGTGTGGTTGTGCTTGATGGAGGATGTTACCGATTTGATGGGCGTCGAGGTGTTCTTCGTGATTGTTTCTTGATTGTATTGCCTTGGTACGTGTGTTGTCTTTGATTGCTTATTTTCTTTATATGCTCCGACTTGTATGAGAGTGCATGGTTACTACATCGACTTTGGTTTCTTGCTTTACCAGATGTATCCAGATTTTGTAACTTGTTGTTCCATGTTCGAAATTTATATCATCATTTTTTTGTGTAGATTGTCATTTCTTTAGGGTTTTATTTTTCAAAAGAAGTGAGTAAGACCCTAGCCTCTGCATCAACAGGATGTAGCTTTTAGAAATTTCAAAGTTTAAAATTAAAGGATCACATAGGGCAACTTTAAAGAACAGCCGGACTAGTATAAAATATATAGTGTGCCAAGCCATACCTCATCTAGTGTATTAATATGCGGCCAACCATCCTTTTTGATAAAATCACGTGCATAAAGGGCATCTTCAAAAAGGAGTCCCAAACGACAAACTGTCCAATCGGAAAAAAAAATGGAGAAATAGTCAACCCAGCGGGGCATCTTAAACGACCAAAGTGTCCACCCTTGACGCATTATTGACTCAAAATTGGTCTAGGAATGGGTTGGCCCGAACAACTCGCGGACAATTCGCATGACCGGCCAGTCCGGATGTGTTCACAGGCTGGCCATATGGCATACACAATATTTTTTCATCTCTTCTCTTCCTATTTTTTTCTTGTATGGACACCACTTCATGCTTCTCCCACCACCGGGGTCCTGTTCTCCTTGTTGTGGAGCTACCCACCCTCCATCATCACCTCGATACACAACCTCTCGGTCGCGCCGTAGGAACAACCTCTCTACTGCCCCTCAACGCGGGGAAGGCCAGAAAACCGGCCCCTTCCTACCTCGATGGCCACCCTCCATCATTCCACTTATCCTCTCACTACCACTCACCTCAGCCCCGACCTTCATATACGAGCACCCCACGGAAGAGGATGCACATGACCGCTAACCATACCACACGCGTGGTGGTAGACCATACCATCGACCTCCAAGGGATGATCTGGTGGCTCGCTAGTGGGACAAGCAAGGCGGTGTGGACGTCTCTCTCGCGACACAGAAATTGGCCCTCACACGTTTTCTCCCATCAACCTGCAGTTTCTCGAGCATGGCAGGGCGTGGCGAGGTCAGGCATGGTCGGGATGGGGTGCAGCTGGGGGTAGGGACGATCTAGGACGCGGACTTGGCATGGTGAGCTGGGATGCGACGAGGCAGAACTGGGGCAGGAAGAGCTACGACGAGGCGATCTCAGAGACGGGAGGGAGGGGCGTGAAGAGAGGATGTAGAAGAGATAAGAAATGAAAATAATGCAAAATAAAAACTATCAGGCTAAAATGGGTTGGGACGTTGGTGCACACCTCCTTGTCCAGCCGAAAACATGCCCGCGAGCCGACACCAATGGACCGATTTGGACCCATTTCCTGGCCGAAATGGATCGACCGCCAGAGATTCTTTAATCGAACAAGTCGAGCTATACATCATTTCAAATTTTCCATATTGACAAAATTAGAGCACACTTGAACGCCACCGATGGAGGATGTAGAAGAAGATCTCTTGACATATATCGGAGCCATGCAGGTTGAAGCCAACATGCCAACGAACGGGGCTGACTAGAACGTGCAAGGTTGTAATCTTGAACCATTTATTCTTTAGATTAGGGATGATTATTTGGACACATCGACTCATTTGGATGCACCAATTGCTGGAACACATGAAGCTCTTACATGGAAAGGTAAGTAGATTAATGTTGGAGCGTCTGCACACCGCCAGGGTTCGTCATTACACGAACAATATGCTCAGGGACAATAGCCTATTCCTCTAGCTATCCATCTGAACCTGATCAAGTACATGCAACGAGCGACGTCCAACAATGAAAGCCAAGACACGCTAGATCTGGACCACATCCTATTGATATGATACCTCCAATGTTGAATTTTTCAAAATCGACGCTATATCTAAGAGATGAGGACACCCATATGGTGTTAGATGATTCGGCCTTGGGAAAACATATCGGAGAGGAGGAAGAATTACAGGGAAAGCAACTCGAGCTATCTCTGGGCCGATGCTATAAAATGTAGAAGGGTAACCGCTAGAAGAAAAGGGAAGAAAGGTGACGATGGATAGGTGGAGATAGAGCGCATGGCAGGTGGGAGAGGCAACAATGGGAGGGGGAAAGGAAGGGCAACAACTGGACTGGGGCTTCCATGCAACTTGCGAGATCACATGTGTGGTCTCGTCAGGAGCAATGTGTTCCTCATGTTGGAACTATCGAGGTGTTGGAGGGGCCTCGACAGTTCGCGAGTTATTGTACCTCTCCTAGTCTTTGTGTGGTAAGTTATTCTTTCTTTGTGAAAGTAGACAAAATAGTAATAAAGTGCGTCATAATCGACATAGGTTAGATCTTAATGGTTTTGCGAATTTTAGTGGTATTGGTCAATGTGGTGGTCTTGTGTTGTTTTGGCATGAGAGCATGGATGTCGACATTAAGGATATTAATGAAATATATATATTGATATGTATATTCGTGTTTCCCCTACCTTTACACAATGGCGATTAACTTGTATATTTGAAAATCCATGTGCTAAAAATCGCCAGATTATGCGGACGATCCTGCATAATTTAAAGGAGAATGTTGATTTTACCTCGGGTAATTATAGAAGATTTTAATGATTCCATGTGGCTAGAAGAATATTTGTCACTTACACCTATTCCCGAGAGGCAAATGGAAGCTATTCGTGGTGTTATGGCCTATTGTGATCTAACTCACTCTAGATTTCTAGGTGCACTTTACACATATGATCACAAACCTAGTAGCCAAGCCAATAAAAAAGTTAGGCTAGATAGAATGATACACGAGTATACGAAGTGTCAGGCAGACGGGAGTCCCATCACGCCCTTAGCAGATAGCACCGATGTACGATCCATCCGTCGTTAAAATAGAACTCATGACTATGTAGCAAAACTTGGAGACTTCACGCCGTCATGCCGATGCACTGCCTAGAGTCCACAGACGCATGACTGGCGGTACGTGTCTAGCAGTACTATAGCCAGCAAGAGTAGAGTCGATTACATATTTATATGCCTTCACGATGATATATGTAGCTGTCCGGAGTCGTGCAGAAAATTAACTATATGTACAAGATCTGCCCAGCTTGTTGGAAAATAATGGAACATGCATGTGAGCACCCAGCTTGGAAAATAAGTCGTGCAAGCACGTCCCTATTTTTTAGATTATCAATGCAAGGTGCAATTTAGTAAGAACTAATCATACCATACAGAATTACGTCAAACTAGATATTAGATGGAGCTTCTTCCCTTTCCTATATATATCTACACTTTCTATCGTATCAAGAATCATCCAGTCTACACAGAAAAAGCATTTTAGCTCTCCTCACGAGTCAAACTAACACCACACATTACCGGTGCCTAGACTAGAAAGCAATATTTCCATAGCTGTGATGGCCTCCATGGCTCGCAATACCCTGGTGGTCCTTGTTCTAGTCGGCATCATTGTGCAGATGAGCTCCGTGATTCCCACCGCTGCTGCCGCAAGAGTGTTGGACGAGCAACCAGGTGCTGGTTGTGGAGGCGGTGTAAAGGCTGACGGCACTGGTGGCGCCGGTTGTAGTAGTTCTAACCCCGATGGCTCTATTGGTGTATTCAAAGGCACGAATAATGTCGGGGGAAACATCGGTAACACACACGTCAGTTTTCCCTGACTATGTGCAACTTCGCCGTGTGGTTGTGCTTGATGGAGGATGTTACCGATTTGATGGACGTCGAGGTGTTCTTCGTGATTGTTTCTTGATTGTATTGCCTTGGTACGTGTGTTGTCTTTGATTGCTTATTTTCTTTATATGCTCCGACTTGTATGAGAGTGCATGGTTACTACATCGACTTTGGTTTCTTGCTTTACCAGATGTATCCAGATTTTGTAACTTGTTGTACCATGTTCGAAATTTATATCTTCATTTTTTTTTGTGTAGATTGTCATTTCTTTAGGGTTTTATTTTTCAAAAGAAGTGAGTAAGACCCTAGCCTCTGCATCAACAGGATGTTGCTTTTAGAAATTTCAAAGTTTAAAATTAAAGGATCACATAGGGGAACTTTAAAGAACAGCCGGACTAGTATAAAATATATAGTGTGCCAAGCCATACCTCATCTAGTGTATTAATATGCGGCCAACCATCCATTTTGATAAAATCACGTGCATAAGGGCATCTTCAAAAAGGAGTCCCAAACGACAAACTATCCAATCGGAAAAAAATGGAGAAATAGTCCCTCACCGCGGGGAAGGCCAGAAAACCGGCCCCTTCCTACCTCGATGGCCACCCTCCATCATTCCACTTATCCTCTCACTACCCCTCACCTCAGCCCCGACCTTCATATACGAGCACCCCACGGAAGAGGATGCACACCGGCCGCTGACCATACCGCACGCGTGGTGGTAGACCATACCATCGACCTCCAAGGGATGATCTGGTGGCTCGCTAGTGGGGACAAGCAAGGCGGTGTGAACGTCTCTCTCGCGACACAGAAATTGGCCCTCACACTTTTTATCCCATCAACCTGTAGTTGCTCGAGCATGGCAGGGCGTGGAGAAGTCAGGCACGGTCGGAGTGTGGTGCAGCTGGGGGTAGGGACGAGCTAGGACGCGGAGTTGGCGGGGTGAGCTGGGATGCGACGAGGCACAACCGAGGCAGGAAGGGCTACGACAAGGCGAGCTCAGAGACGGAAGGGCGGGGAGTGAAGAGAGGATGTAGAAGAGATAAGAAATGAAAATAATGCAAAATAAAAACTATCAGGATAAAATGGGTTGGGCCGTTGGGGCACACCTCCCTGTCCAGCCAAAAACATGTCCGCGAGCCGACCCCAATGGACCGATTTGGAACCATTTCTTGGCCGAAATGGATCGACCGGCAGAGATGCTTTAATTGAACAAGTCTAGCTATACATCATTTCAAATTTTCCATATTGACAAAACTAGAGCACACTTGAACGCCACCGATGGAGGATGTAGAAGAAGATCTCTTGACATATATCGGAGCAATGCAGGCTGAAGCCAACATGCCAACGAACAGGTCTGACTAGTCCGTGCAAGGTTGTAATATTGAACCATTTATTATGTAGATTAGGGATGATTATTTGGGCACCTCGACTCATTTGGATGCGCCAATTGCTCAAACACGTGAAGCGCTTACATGGAAAGGTAAGGAGATTAATGTTGGAGCGTCTGCACACCGCCAGGGTTCGTCATACCACAAATAGTATGCTCAGGGACAATAGCCTATTCCTCTAGCTATCCATCTCAACCTGATCAAGTACATGCAACTAGCAACGTCAAGCAACGAAAGCCACTACACCGACAGATCTGGACCACGTCCTATTGATATGATACCTGCAATGTTCAATTTTTCAAAATCGACGCTATATCTAAGCGATGAGGACACGCATATGGTGTTAGATGATTCGGTCTTGGGAAAACATATCGGAGAGGAGGAAGAATTACAAGGAAAGCAACTCGAGCTATCTCTGGGCCGATGCTATAAAATGTAGAAGGGTAGCCGCTGGAAGAAAAGGGAAGAAAGGTGACGATGGATAGGTGGAGATAGAGCGCATGGCAGGTGGGAGAGGCAACAATGGGAGGGGGAAAGGAAGGGCAACAACTGGACTGGGGCTTCCATGCAACTTGCGAGATCACATGTGTGGTCTCGTCAGGAGCAATGTGTTCCTCATGTCTAAACTATCGTGGTGTTGGAGGGGCCTCGACAGTTCGCGAGTTATTGTACCTCTCCTAGTCTTTGTGTCCTAAGTTATTCTTTCTTTGTGAAAGTAGAAAAAATAGTAATAAAGTGCGTCATAATCGACATAGGTTAGATTTTAATGGTTTTGCGAATTTTAGTGGTATTGGTCAATGTGGTGGTCTTGTGTTGTTTTAGCATGAGAGCATGGATGTCAACATTAAAGATATTAATGAAATATATATATATTGATATGTATATTCGATGTTTCCCCTACCTTTACACAATGGAGATTTACTTGTATATATATTTAAAAAGCCATGTGCTAAAAATCGCCATATTATGTGGGCGACCCTGCATAATTTAAAGGAGAATATCAATTTTACCTAGGGTAATTATAGAAGATTTTAATGATTCCATGTGGCTAGAAGAATATTTGTCACTTACACCTATTCCCGAGAGGCAAATGGAAGTTTGTTCATGGTGTTATGGCCTATTGTGATCTAACTGACTTTAGATTTTGGGAAATGTTACTAGCTACCATATCAATCAAGTCTCGAAAATTAACTATATGTACAAGATCTGCCCAGCTTGTTGGAAAATAATGGAACATGCATGTGAGCACCTAGCTTGGAAAATAAGTCGTGCAACCACGTCCCAATTTTTTAGATTATCAATGCAAGGTGCAATTTAGTAAGAACTAATCATACCATAGAGAATTAAGTCAAACTAGATATTAGATGGAGCTTCTTCCCTTTTCTATATATATATATATATATATATATATATATATATATACACTTCCTATCGCATCAACAATCATCCAATCTACACAGAAAAAGCATTTTAGCTCTCCCTCGAGTCAAACTAACACCACACATTACTTGTGCCTAAACTAGAAAGCAATATTTCCATAGCTGTGATGGCCTCCATGGCTCGCAACACCCTGGTGGTCCTTGTTCTGGTCGGCATCATCGTGCAGATGAGCTCCGTGATTCCCACCGCTGTTGCCGCAAGAATGTCGTTGGACGAGCAACCAGGTGCTGGTTGTGGAGGCGGTGTAAAGGCTGACGGCACTGGTGGCGCCGGTTGTAGTAGTTCTAACCCCGATGGCTCTATTGGTGTCTTCAAAGGCACGAATAATGTCGGGGGAAACATCGGTAACACGCACGTCCGTATTCCCTGACTATGTGCAACTTCGATGTGTGGTTGTGCTTATGGAGGACGTTACCGATTAGATGGACGTCGAGGTGTTCTTCGTGATTGTTTCTTGATTGTATTGCCTTGGTACGTGTGTTGTCTTTGATTGCTTATTTTCTTTAAATGCTCCGACGTGTATGAGAGTGCATGGTTACTACATCGACTTTGGTTTCTTGCTTTACCCTATGTATCCAGTATTTGTAACTTGTTGTACCATGTTCGCAATTTATATCATCATTTTTGTTGTGTAGATTATCATTTCTTTAGGGTTTTACTTTTCAAAAAAGCGAGTAAGACCCTGGCCTCTGCATCAATGGGATGTAGCTTTTAGAAATTTTAAAGTTTAAAATTAAAGGATCACACAGGGAAACTTCAAAAAACAGTCGAACTAGTATAAAATATATAATGTGCCTAGCCATACCTCATCTAGCAACGAAAGCCAAGACACCGATAGATCTGGACCATGTCCTATTGATACGATACCTGCAATGTTGAATTTTTCAAAATCGACGCTATATCTAAGCGATGAGGACACGCATATGGTGTTAGATGATTCGGTCTTGGGAAAACATATCGCAGAGGAGGAAGAATTACAAGGAAAGCAACTCGAGCTATCTCTGGGCCAAAGTTATAAAATGTTGAAGGGTAGCCGCTGGAAGAAAAGGTGATAATGGATAGGTGGAGATAGAGCGCATGGCAGGTGGGAGAGGCGACAATGGTAGGGGGAAAGGAAGGGCAACAACTAGACCGGGGCTTCCATGTAACTTGTGAGATCACATGTGTGGTCTCGTCAGGAGCAATGTGTTGCTTATGTTGGAACTATCGAGGTGTAGGAGGGGCCTCGACAGTTCGCAAGTTACTGTACCTCTCCTAGTCTTTGTGTCCTAAGTTATTCTTTCTTTGTGAAAGTAGACAAAATAGTAATTTAGTGCCTCATAACCGACATAGGTTAGATCTTAATGGTTTTGCGAATTTTAGTGGTATTGGTCAATGTGGTGGTCTTGTGTTGTTTTGGCATGAGAGCATGGATGTCGACATTAAGGATATTAATGAAATATATAAATTGATATGTATATTCGCGTTTCCCCTACCTTTACACAATGGCAATTAACTTGTATATTTGAGAAGCCACGTGCTAAAAATCGCCAGATTATGTGGGCGACCCTGCATAATTTAAAAAAGAATGTCGATTTTACCTCGGGTAATTATAGACGATTTTAATGATTCAATGTGGCTGGAAAAACATTTGTCACTTACACCTATACCCGAGAGGCAAATGGGAGCTTTCCCTGGTGTTATGGCCTATTGTGATCTAACTGACTTTAGATTTCTAGGTGCACTTTACACATATGATCACAAACCCAGAAAAAGTTATGCTAGATAGACTGATATAGCAGCAGATAGCACCAACGTACGATCCATTTGTCGTTAAAATATGACTCATGATTATGTAGCAAAACTTGGAGACTTCACGCCGTGGTGGTGATGCGCTGCCTCTACAGCCCAGAGACGCATGACTGTCCGTACGTGTCAAGCAGTACTAGCCAGCAAGAGTAGAGTCGAGTGCATATTTATATGCATGCACGATAATAATATATGTAGCTGTCCGGAGTCGTGCAGACCAGAAATGTCACTAGCTACCATATCAATCAAGTCTGAAAAATTAACTATATGTACAAGATCAGCCCAGCTTGTTGGAAAATAATGGAACATGCATGTGAGCACCCAGCTTGGAACATAAGTCGGGCAAGCACATCCCTATTTTTTAGATTATCAATGCAAGGTGCAATTTAGTAAGAACTAATCATACCATACAGAATTAAGTCAAACTAGATATTAGATGGAGCTTCTTCCCTTATATATATATATATATATATATATATATATATATATATATATATATATATATATATATATATCTCTACATACACTTACTATCGCATCAAGAATCATCCAATCTACACAGAAAAAGCATTTTAGCTATCCTCTCGAGTCAAACTAACACCACACATTACTGGTGCCTAGACTAGAAAGCAATATTTCCATAGCTGTGATGGCCTCCATGGCTCGCAACACCCTGGTAGTCCTTGTTCTGGTCGGCATCATTGTGCAGATGAGCTCCGTGATTCCCACCGCTGCTGCCGCAAGAGTGTTGGACGAGCAACCAGGTGCTGGTTGTGGAGGCGGTGCAAAGGCTGATGGCACTGGTGGTGCCCGTTGTAGTAGTTCTAACCGTTCTAACCCCAATGGCTCTATTGGTGTCTTTAAAGGCACGAATAATGTCGGGGGAAACATCGGTAACACGCACGTCAGTATTCCCTGACTATGTGCAACTTCGCCGCGTGGTTGTGCTTGATGGAGGATGTTACCGATTTGATGGATGTCGAGGTGTTCTTCGTGATTGTTTCTTGATTATATTGCCTTGGTACGTGTGTTGTCTTTGATTTCTTATTTTCTTTATATGCTCCGACGTGTATGAGAGTGCATGGTTACTACGTCGACTTTGGTTTCTTGCTTTACCAGATGTATCTAGATTTTGTAACTTGTTGTACAATATTCGGAATTTATATCATCATTTTTGTTGTGTAGATTGTCATTTCTTTATGGTTCTATTTTTCGAAAAAGGAGAGTACGACCCTAGCCTCTGCATCAACAGGATGTAGCTTTTAGAAATTTCAAAGTTTAAAATTAAAGGATCACACAGGGCAACTTCAAAGAACAGCCGGTCCATTATAAAATATATAGTGTGCCTACCCATACATCATCTAGTGAAGGATTGGAGCATCTTTATGGTGTTCTTGCCATTTGCCTTCGGTGCATCGGTTTGAGTTCTCGTTGGAGGATTTGGTTGGTGATATTCATTGAAGCTTGTCCCTCTTGGGTTCTTGGAACCCTAGACAGTTGTGTGGCCTTGGTGGTGTGTTCTTGGGGCCTCCAATTAAGTTGTGATTCCATCCTCAAGTTTGTAGTCTTGGTGACCTTTATTGGGAGCCTCCAATTAAGTTGTGGAGATTTCCCCAATCTTGTACGGGTTTGGTGATTACCCTCTAGTGTCCCATAGTGGATCAGGTGCTTGTCGTGTGGCGGGTGCTCGTGAGAATAGGGTGAGGTCTCTTGTGGCGTTGGTAGTGTTAGTACCACCCACCCCTCCAATGAGACGTACTTCCATGTTGGAAGGAACTCGGTAAAATATCGTCGTCCCCGCGTGCCTCGGTTATCTCTATAGCCGAGCTCTTTATTTATGCACTTTACATTGTGATAGCCTTCGCGCTTGAAGTAATCTATATCTCGCTATCATATTGTTGCTTGTCTTGCTTAGCATAAGTTGTTGGTGTACATAGGTGAACCTTAGTATTTATAGGCTTTGTTCTTAAAAAAATAAAACGACAGTTTTATTCCGTCTTTGTTAAGCCCATCTTGTAAAAGTTTTAAACCGCCTATTCACCCCCTCCCATGTAGGCAACATCCATGATCTTTCAGTAGGTACAATACACTACATTTCAATGTTGTGTGTTTTTCTGTTTGCAATTCAAATTATGTTGTTTAATTGATGTGACGCCAACTTGTTGTGTTGACTGGAAGTGTGGATTATTAGTTGACTAGAAATGGAGATGGGAATTTTGTAAAATAAGTAGTACCATTTTATTTTTTAATGGTTATCTCTCTGGCATGAGATGGGAGCTTCCGTGTAATTACTGTTGTGCAAATACCATATACAGGTATAGGTTATCTCAAGTAGATCGTTTTCTCAAATACCTTAAGATCTTATGTGCTCTATCATTGAATGCCCGTACTTGACCATCGATAGGTCACTACAGGAGAAGCCGAATACGCTGACGGCTGGGTCACGTCGGCATTATCCCTAATTCCTGTCGGCGTAGGCTGGCCCGACGGCTGCCGTCGGCGTACAGCCCAGTAGGCGTAGCCCCTCTTCCCGTCGGCGTAGACCGTATGGATCGTCCCACCTAGATGATTAACGGCCGTTTGGCTACGCCGTCCGCCTAGATTTTTCTAAAAAAAAGGTTCAATTTTTGTTTTCATTTTTTAATTTCTTTAACATTTTTGAATTTTTTAAAATGTTAATCTCACATGGACATTTTTAATTCTAAGTACACTTAGTCTCAAGTCAAATTGCATAATTAGTCAAACTTCCCAATCGGTCACCCATTCTAATACTACTCTAGCCCCAGCACACTTAACTTCTCCATTCCTTCCACATGAGCTTCCGACAAAGAAACTAGAACTTGTTGTGAATATTATCATATCAATCCTATTAACCATTAGACTATAATGTTAGACATCTTTATTTTTTTCACATTCCATACAATTTTTTGAGTAAACAACAATGAATAAGTAATGATAATCTTGAATTCAAATAAAAATAAAATAAATTTTATTTATTTTGCTTTTTTCATTTAAATTTGAATAATTCATATCTTCAAATCTGTAAATCATAATTCGACAAATAATCTATTCAAATTGATCAGAAAAATGATAGGAATCTAAATATCACATCTCTATCATATATTTAATTATATATCGTAACTTTTAAATATTAGACCAACCGAAACTATGTTAGGATTCATGAAACATCCCGTTTTTGGCACTCAAAAAATAGAGAATGGCTTTTTGGTGCGACAAAATGGAAACCTTGCATTAGATCTCTGATGAAATAGCATATTGTGAACCTAAAAATTATTTTTGCAAAAACTCATGAGCATCGTATCATGTACCTGTAGTTCAAATCTAACTCATTTCCTATCGATTCGGTAGGAATTTGTCTTTTTCACGAGGGGTGGACGGAAAGGTTTGAGATATCCCGGTTGGGAAATTGTCCATTCAATACGGTCTAGTATTTTTGAAAAATATGGTATTATAATTTTGAAACTTTTATTCGCTGGTTGTTTCACAAAACACCCCGTTTTTTGCACTCAGAAAATAAAAATGGCTTTTTGGTGCGACGAAAATGAAAACTTCCTCCTGCAATATTATTCGCTATCCCATGATACACATACGTGCACAATATGGTCACATTATCGCAAACTATACCACGATTCTAGTAATAACATTGGTCATTTGACCTAAAATCCAGAAAACATCGATTGAGATACCTCATTTTGTGAAGGTTTTTTTGAGACACAATCAATATACCAATTTTGGTATTTTTGTATGCAACTATGTCACATAATATGACACCACGCGAAGGTTTTGCATTGTTTCGATATTTTTTTATTTTTTATGCTCGTTTCAAACTATCGTCAAACTTTCTAAATCGAGGGGCATGAAGATTCTTAGCTCGGGGCTGAACCTTACTAAACTTGCATTAGATCTCTAATGAAATAGCATATTGTGAACCTAAAAATGATTTTTCAAAAAATCATGAGCATCATATCATGTACCTGTTATTCAAATCTAACTCATTTCTGCCGATTCGGCGGGATATCTCAAATGGAAAATATGTTATTGGAAAGTATTTGTATTTTTATATATATTTTTGAAAACAAATATTTAATATTTCAGTTTATATAGATAGATCTTATTTTTCTACAAATTTTGATATATTATATGTATTTTTCTGAATTTAAATGATTTAGTTATGATTTTTCTAAGATTAATGGGGCAAAAAATAAAAATGGCTACGCTGACGTAGGTCTGAAACCTACGCCATAGACTTGACGCCGTCGCTCTGCCGTTAGCCTAGTATGCTACGCCGACGGTCTCGTCGTCGACGGCTGCCGCGTCAAGCTACGCCGACGGCCCCGACATTTTGCCGTCGGCGTATAAAAAGGCCGTCGGCCTATCTTGTTATTCCCTAGTGGGTTTGTTTTTGTGCACTCTCGACGTTTTCGTGTAACCAGATTGCTATGCTTTCCCCTCTGCACAAAAAATTGTTTCCTGACGATTTGACGTGAAAAACAATGATGCGAGGAAATTTTATATTGGCTTTCTGCAAGTATGCAAGCCTCTGAACAATTAGTCCCTAATTCAGCAGATAGCCAGCTCTTCCTTCTTAGCAAGGTACACCTCTCTTCGACCTATTTAGATGACTATTATCTGCTCAAGCATTTGCAGTAATGTTAGTTTGCCAGATGTCTGGCAATGTTCATTTACCTATAACATTTTGTTTTAACTTTTTTCTGCAGGTTAAGGTATGCCTTACCTTTGGGGTTTGCGGCAGGTATACCTTATTTGTTTGGAGTACTTCTGTTATGAAATTGTCATTTTCTTTTCTATTTTTCTCTATGTTACACATCCTCCAACTTCTATTTCATAGTTTCATGCATTATGCCCTGATTCTTCTCAAGGACAAAAAGAAACTGGGTTGAATTTGGAAACAATGTTGTATGCATGATACTTAATCTTCTCAAGAACAGTTTGCAACCTCTATTGTCCTTGAGACGCACGACCGGCCCTACGTGTCTAGCAGTACTACTAGCCAGCTAGAGTAGAGTCATGCATGCCCATTGAACGGAGTGCATATTTATATGCATGAACGATAATATATGTAGCTGTCTGGAGTCGTGTAGGCCGGAAATATCACTATCTACCATATCAACCAAGTCTGGAAAATTAACTATATGTACAAGATCTTCCCAGCTTGATGCAGATGAGCTCCGTGATTCCCACCGCTACTGCCGCAAGAGTGTTGGACGAGCAACCAGGTGCTGGTTGTGGAGGCGGTGTAAAGGCTGACGGCACCGGTGGCGCCGGTTGTAGTAGTTCTAACCCTGATGGCTCTATTGGTGTCTTCAAAGGCACGAATAATGTCGGAGGAAACATTGGTAACACGCACGTCAGTATTCCCTGACTATGTGCAACTTCGCCGCGTGGTTGTGCTTGATGGAGGATGTTACCGATTTGATGATGGACGTCGAGGTGTTCTTCGTGATTGTTTATTGATTGTATTGCCTTGGTACGTGTGTTGTCTTTGATTGCTTATTTTTTTTATATGCTCCGACGTGTATGAGAGTGCATGGTTACTACGTCGACTTTGGTTTCTTGCCTTTCCCGGTGTATCCAGTTTTTGTAACTTATTGTACCATGTTCAGAATTTATATCATTATTTTTGTTGTGTAGATTGTCATTTCTTTAGGGTTTTATTTTTGGAAAAAAGGGAGTAAGACCCTGGCCCCTAAATCAACGGGATGTAGCTTTTAGAAATTTCAAAGTTTAAAATTAAAGGATCACATAGGGCAGCTTCAAAGAACATGCGGACCAGTATAAAATATATAGTGTGCATAGCCATACCTCATGAATTGTATTAATATTCGGCCAACCATCCTTGTTGAAAAAATCACGTGCATAAGGGCATCTTTAAGAAGGAGTCCCAAACGACAAACTGTCCGATTGGAAAAATTGGAGAAACAGGCAACCTAGCGGGGCATCTTAAACGACCAAAGTGTCCACCCTTGACGCATTCTTGACTCAAAATTGGTCTATGAATGGGTTGGCCGACCGGCCAGTCCGGATGTGTTCACAGCCTGGCCATATGGCATACACAGTATTTTTTCATCTCTTCTCTCTCTATTTTTTTCTAGCATGGACACCACGGCATGCATCTCCCACCACCGGCGCTCTTGTTCTCCTTGTTGTTGAGCTTCCCACTCTCCATCATCACCTGGATACCCTACCTCTCGGTCGCGCCGCGGGCACAACCTCTCTACTGCCCCTCACCTCCGGGCAGGCCAAAAAACCGGCCTCTTCCTACCTCGATGGCCACCCTCCATCATTCCACTCATCCTCTCACTACCCCTCACCTCAGCCCCAACCTTCATAGACGAGCACCCCATAGAAGAGGATGCACACCGCTCGCGGACGATACCGCAAGTGTGGGGGTAGACCATCGACTTCCAAGGGATGATCTGGTAGCCCGACAGTGGGAACAAGCAAGGCGGCATGAACGTCTCTCTCGCGACACGGAAACTGGCCCTCGCACTTCTTATCCCATCAACCTGCAGGTGATCGAGCATGGCATGGCGTGGTCGGGGTGGGGTGCAGCTGGGGGTAGGGACGAGATAGGACGCGGACATGGCGGGGTATGCTGGGATGCAACGAGCCATAATCGGGGCAAGAAGAGCTACGGCGAGGCAAGTATAAAATATATAGTGTGCCTAGCCATACCTCATCTAGTGTATTAATATGCGGCCAACCATCCTTGTTGAATAAATCACGTGCATAAGGGCATCTTCAAAAAGGAGTCCCAAACGACAAACTGTCCAATCGAAATAAATGGAGAAACAGAAAACCCAATGGGGCATCTTAAACGACCAAAGTGTCCACCCTTGACGCATTCTTGACTCAAAATTGGTCTATGAAAGGGTTGGCCCGAACAACTCACGGACAATTCGCATGACCTGCCAGTCCGGATGTGTTCACAGCCTGGCCATATGGCATACACAGCATTTTTTCATCTCTTCTCTCTCTATTTTTTTCTTGTATGAACACCACTGCATGCATCTCCCACCACCGCTGCTCCTATTCTCCTTATTGTGGCACTGCCCACCGTCCATCATCACCTCAATACCCAACATCTCGGTCGCGCCGCAGGCACAACCCCTCTACTGCCCCTCACCGCGAGGCAGGCCGGAAAATTGGCCCCTTCCTACCTCGATGGCCACCCTCCACGTTCCACTAATACTCTCACAACCCCTCACCTCAGCCCCGACCTTCATAGACGAGCACCCCACGGAAGAGGATGCACACCGGTCGCTGACCATACTGCACGCGTGGTGGTAGACCATACCATTGACCTCCAAGGGATGATCTGGTGGCCCGCCGATGGGGACAAGCAAGGCTGTGTGAACGTCTGTCTCGTGACACGGAAAGTGGCCCTCACACTTCCAACGTACGATCCATTTGTCGTTAAAGTATGACTCATGATTATGTAGCAAAACTTGGAGACTTCACGCCGTTGTGGTGATGCGCTGCCTCTACAGCCCAGAGACGCATGACTGTCCGTACGTGTCAAGCAGTACTAGCCAGCAAGAGTAGAGTCGAGTGCATATTTATATGCATGCACGATAATATATGTAGCTGTCCGGAGTCGTGCAGACCAGAAATGTCACTAGCTACCATATCAATCAAGTCTGAAAAATTAACTATATGTACAAGATCAGCCCAGCTTGTTGGAAAATAATGGAACATGCATGTGAGCACCCAGCTTGGAACATAAGTCGCGCAAGCACATCCCTATTTTTTAGATTATCAATGCAAGGTGCAATTTAGTAAGAACTAATCATACCATACAGAATTAAGTCAAACTAGATATTAGATGGAGCTTCTTCCCTTTCCTATATATACATATACATATACATATATATATATATATATATATATATATATATACACTTACTATTGCATCAAGAATCATCCAATCTACACAGAAAAAGCATTTTAGCTATCCTCTCGAGTCAAACTAACACCACACATTACTGGTGCCTAGACTAAAAAGCATTATTTCCATACCTGTGATGGCCTCCATGGCTCGCAACACCCTGGTGGTCCTTTTCTGGTCGGCATCATCGTGCAGATGAGCTCCATGATTCCCACCGCTGCTGCCGCAAGAATGTTGGACGAGCAACCAGGTGCTGGTTGTGGAGGCGGTGTAAAGGCTGACGGCACTGGTGGCGCCGGTTGTAGTAGTTCTAACCCCGATGGCTCTATTGGTGTCTTCAAAGGAACGAATAATGCCGGGGGAAACATCGGTAACACACACGTCAGTATTCCCTAACTATGTGCAACTTTGCCGCGTGTTGTGCATGATGGAGGATATTACCGATTTGATGGACGCCGAGGTGTTTTTCGTGATTGTTTCTTGATTGTATTGCCTTGGTACGTGTGTTGTCTTTGATTGCTTATTTTCTTTATATGCTCCGACGTGTATGAGAGTGCATGGTTACCACGTCGACTTTGGTTTCTTGCTTTACCCTATGTATCCAGTTTTTGTAACTTGTTGTCCCATGTTCGGAATTTATATCATCATCTTTGTTGTGTAGATCGTCATTTCTTTAGGGTTTTACTTTTCAGAAAAAGCGAGTAAGACCTTGGCCTCTGCATCAACGGGATGTAGCTTGGATCACACAGGGAAACTTCAAAGAACAGCCGGAGTAGTATAAAATATATAGTGTGTCTAGCCATACCTCATCTAGTGTATTAATATGCGGCCAACCATCCTTGTTGAATAAATCACGTGCATAAGGGCATCTTCAAAAAGGAGTCCCAAAAGACAAACTGTCTGATTGGAAAAAAATGGAGAAACAGGCAACCCAATGGGGCATCTTAAACGACCAAAGTGTCCACCCTTGACGCAATATTGACTCAAAATTGGTCTATGAAAGGGTTGGCATGAACAACTCGCGGACAATTCGCATGACCGGCCAGTCCGGATGTGTTCACAGCCTGGCCATATGGCATACACAGCATTTTTTTATCTCTTCTCTCTCTATTTTTTTCTTGTATGAACACCATTGCATGCATCTCCCACCACCGGTGCTCCTATTCTTCTTATTGTGGCGCTGCCCACCATCCATCATCACCTCGATACCCAACATCTCGGTCGCGCCGCAGGCACAACCCCTCTACTGCCCCTCGCCGCGAGGCAGTTCGAAAAACTGGCCCCTTCCTACCTCGATGGCCACCCTCCACGTTCCACTAATACTCTCACAACCCCTCACCTCAGCCCCGACCTTCATAAACGAGCACCCCACGGAAGAGGATGCACACCGGTCGCTGACCATACTGCACGCGTGGTGGTAGACCATACCATCGACCTCCATGGGATGATCTGGTGGCCCGCCGATGGGGACAAGCAAGGCGGTGTGAACGTCTGTCTCATGTCATGGAAAGTGGACCTCGCACTTCTTCTCCCATCAACCTGCAGGTGATCGAGCATGGCAGGGTGTGGCGATGTCGGGCGCGTTCATGGTGGGGTGCAGCCGGGGGTAGGGACGAGCTAGGACACGGACTTGGCAGGGTGAGCTGGGATGCAACGAGGCACAACCGGGAAAGGAAGAGCTACGATTAGGCGAGCTCAGAGACTTCTAGTCGGGGCGCGAAGAGAGGATGTAGAAGAGATAAGAAATAAAAATAATGCAAAATAAAAACTATCAGGCTAAAATGGGTTGGCCCTTTGGGGCACACCTCCTTGTCCAGCCAAAAACATGTCCGCGAGCCGAGCCCAATGGACCGAATCGGAGCCATTTCTTGGCGGAAATGGATCGACCGCCAGAGATGCTCTAATCGAACAAGTCTAGCTATACATCGTTTCAATTTTTCCATATTGACAAAACTAGAGCACATGTGAACGCCACCGATGGAGGACGTAGAAGATCTCTCAACATATAACGGAGCAAGGAGGTAATCTTGAACCATTTATTCTATAGATTGGGGTTGATTATTTGGACACCTAGACTCATTTGGATGTGCCAATTGTTGGAACACATGAAGCGCTTACATGGAAAGGTAAGTAGATTAATGTTGGAGCATCTGCACACCACCAGGGTTTGTCATACCACGAACAGCATGCTCAGGGATAGTAGCCTATTCGTCTAGCTATCCATCTGAACATAATCAAGTGCATGCAACGAGCGACGTCGAGCAACGAAAGCCAGGACAACAATAGATCTGGACCACGTCATATTGATATGATACCTACAATGTTGAATTTTTCAAAATCGACGCTATATCTAAGCGATGAGGACACGCATATGGTTTTAGATGATTCGGTCTTGGGAAAACATATCATAGAGGAGGAAGAGTTACATGGAAAGAAACTCGAGCTATCTCTGGGCCGAAGCTATAAAATGTAGAAGGGTAGCCGCTGGAAGAAAAGAGAAGAAAGGTGATAATGGATAGGTGGAGATAGAGCGCATGGCAAGTGGGGGGCTTATAGCTCCCATGCGACGTATTTACGTGGAATTGGAAGGAACGCTACATCGTTGCAAAGAATAGCTCGCATGCGACACTTCTGAAGCGGCAAATAGCTCCCGTGTGACACTTCCACTTAACCTCACGAGACTATCAACAAATTCGAATCAGATGAGCACAGTAGGACCCACAGCCTCTCCACGTCACGGCGGAACTCACCTGATATCCACCTCATATCGTGGGACCCATGATATGGTTGAAGAGAGCCGTTGGCCCCGATCCGTCCCCGCACCCGAGCACTCCCGCCACCGTTCCAGCATCTCATCCCCTTCCGTTTTCTTCTCCGGCGAGCAAGTGTGGCAACGCCGACGAGGGATGTCGAGCTCTGCTTCAGCCTCCCTCCGATCATGGCATCGGTATGGTGCGGTGCCGATGAGGAGGTGCCCCGATTGCCCCCGTACCGCGCCCCTGAAGCAGCTTGTCACATCCACCGACAAGAACGGCAACATTGGCCGGGAATTTGTGAAGTGTGAGAGCAAGCCCGAGCCGGGAAAGGTGAGATCTGAGTGTTCCGAGCGCCAATTTCTAGCTTTTCTTTCGAAATTTCATGCATTTCATCGAATTTGGGATTTAGGGTTCATCTCTGCGATTTCAGGCACTGCCAAAATGTGGGCATTTTGAGTGGCTTGATGAGTACATCGAGCAAATTGGGGTGGAGGTAGCATCCCGAGAGCTCGAAAACCCCTCCGTGGCGGAGCAATTGGGATGTGGCAACCCCATTTCCGCTGGTACTACGGTGGATGCGGAAGTGAAGGCCGAGCTGAAGAAGATGAACAAGCAGCTAAGGCAAATCATCGAATTGAAGAAGCAGGACAATCTGATGGCCGTTTTTTTATTTTTGTGTAATTTCTCTCGGATTAATTTATCTCCTGATCATTAGTCATTAAACAGCGCAATCAGTGTTCGAGTGATGCTTTGTAATGGATGTAATGGTCTATGTCTTTGGCTTGAATAAAATGCAACACAAATTCAGGCTAATTTTGAGCTGCTCTGTTTTCGAAATCAGTGTTCCTTCAGTTTTGTCAGTTTCGTCAGTGTTCCTTCAGTTTTATCAGTGTGCAGGGGAGGGGGTTGAAAAGTTAAAAAACAATTGACGAGGAGTGATTGAAAAAGGTCTGGCCCAAATAGAACTTAGCCAAGCCAAAATGGTCGTATCCAGGCCCAATAGTAACTACTTGTAGATTGGGCAAAAAAAATGGTACTCACATTACAATCTATCTAGGGACGTGTGGATCTGCAGATACTCGTGCTCAGGTCGCAATCTTTTATTTTTTGCGAAAGTAAATATATAAATGAAGGCCAAGGGCATCCATTTAACTAACATAACTTGGGCGCCCCTTTAACTTATGTAAATATATAAATGTGTTGTTTGAAAATGAACCATGTGTTGTTTGAAAATAATCAACCATCATAACGTTAACTTATTCTTCCTTTTGAGCTTTTCTAATTTCACTCATTTTATAAATATTGCACGAGTATTATATGAGAACTTGTTTTTGTGTCTTTTGCTTTATGCACTTGTTGTTTTGGGTGTTTTGACAAATGACAATACAATAAAACACAAGTCGAGTGATAACAGATTATAAATATTGCGGGCATGAGTAAAACACGGGATAGATAATATATTAGATAACATTTATATTAGATAGCCCGATAACATTACTATAAAAAAAAGGGGTACAATATAGAAGGGAAGGGCAACTAGGCACCTAAACCCTGGGCTAAACCCTAACCCTAGCTACTACGTGGGTTTAGCCCGGCTGCGGGTCAACCTTGCCGCCCTACTCCTGTAGGGGTTCGTAGCATGGAAAACAAAAAAATTCTATCGCATACAAACAAACAAGCCAAGATCTATCTACTAGATTGCAGCAACGAGTCGATGGAATAACTCACCCTCGAAGATTCCAAAGTGTTTAACGAGAGCAGATTCTCGTGGGTGATGTAGTCGTACTCTTTCCGATCTCAAGATCGCGTAGACGATCCTTCCGCCCAGCGTTCCTGATCGGTCACATCGTTCGGTACTCGGACGAAGACCTTCCTCTCCTTGTTCCAGCAGGCGGAGGTTGTAGCACTCTCCTCGCGATTCCGGCAGCACAACGGCGTGGTACCGGAAGTAGAGGGGAAATCCCGCAGGGCTTCGCCTTAAGCCGGTGCGAGTATGGTGGAGCTTATGAGAGAGGCTATTAGTGGTCTAGTAATTAGACACACCAATTAGAAGGCTCTAAACCAATTAGAAGGCTCTAAACCAAAATAGCTCTAAACCGGGGTTTAGGTCTAGGGTTTAGTTTAGAGGATAGGAACTAGTGTGTCTAGAGGAGGAGGCCCTGCCCCTCCTCTTATAGGTGGGAGGGCCGGCGGCCAAGGGGAGGGGAGGAGTCCCTCCCAAGTCGGCCTTGG
The DNA here is from genome assembly GCA_023614405.1 of Avena insularis. Lineage (NCBI taxonomy): Eukaryota > Viridiplantae > Streptophyta > Magnoliopsida > Poales > Poaceae > Avena > Avena insularis. The sequence continues at coordinate 410,463,475 of CM042691.1, forward strand.
GAGGCGCCTTGCTTGGAGAGGAGGGACTCCTCTCCAACTCGGTTTGGAGCTCCTCTTTCCCACTTTCCAATTTTGGTAGTTTGACTTTTCAAACTTGCTATTTGACTTTCCAAATTAGGATTTGAATTAATCCCTTATTTAGAACAGCGATGACACTAAGTACATGATGCAATCATTCCAACATGCAATGACACATTCATGTACCCCTTCCCCCTCCGGAGTGCCGGACATTCCGGGACCTTCTAGAATGTTCCCGATGAAAACACCGGAACCATTCCCCAACTCAAAGCAGGACTTTCCTTATATGAATCTTATTCTCCGGACCATTCGGATCACCTCGTGATATCCGGATCCCATCCGACTCGACCAACAACATTCGGTCTCTTTCTCATAATACCATAACTACTCAAACAACGTCGAATCCTTAAGTGTGTCTCCCTACGGTTCGTGAATTATGCGGACATGATCGAGACACTTCTCCGAACAATAACCAATAGAGGAATCTGGAAATTCATATGGCTCCCACATATTTCTACGATTACTTTGCGATCGAATGAACCACTTACATACGATACCAATTTCCCTTTGTCTCACGATATGTTACTCATCCGAGGTTATGATCGTCGGTATCTCCGCATACCTAGTTCAACCTCGTTACTGATAAGTACTCTTTTCTCGTTCCCGTGATATGTGATCCCTTGTGATCAAGTCACATGCTTGCAAGCTAATTGGATGACATTCCACCGAGAGGGCCCAGAGTATATCTATCCGTCATGTGGATGGACAAATCCCACTCTTGATCCATGTGTTTCAACCAATACTTTCCGAACACTCAATACCACCTTTATAGCCACCCTATTACGGTGTGGTGTTTGATGACATCAAAGCATCCATCCGGTAAAGGTGATATGCATGATCTCATGGTCGAAGGAATTAGGTTACTATGTATCAGAAAGCATATAGCAATTGAACTATTGAAATGACTTGATCTTTATGCTACGCTTGTCTATAGGAGTATGTCCACCATATCATTCTCCTAACGATATGATCTTGTTGTTGATAACATCTCAATGTTCATGATAGGGAAACCACAATCATCAATCAACCAACAAGCTAGTGAAGTATAGAGGCTATACTAGGGACTTAAAATTAAGTTTACAAATCACACAAGTATTAATGTTTCCTTGTTAATACTATTATAGCATGAATGTAAACATTTATCATAAACACAAAGATATAATAATAACTACATTTATTATTGCCTCTAGGGCATATCTCCAACAGTCTCCCACTTGCACTAGAGTCATCTAATCTAGATTACATGGTAATATACCGAACACCCATGGCAGTTTGGTGTTGGTCATGTTTTGCCCTCGGGAGAGGTTTAGTCAACGGATCCGCCACATTCAGATCTGTGTGTACTTTGCAAATCTTTATATCCCCATCCTGGATATGTTCTCGAATAGCGTGGAAACGCAGCTTGATATGCTTCAGCTTCTTGTGTGACCTTGGTTCTTGCGCATTGGCTATGGCGCATGTTATCACAAGAGATAGACATTGGGTCCAGCGCACTAGGAACCACACCTAGCTCAGAATGAACTCTTTCATCCATATCGCTTCTTGTGAAGCCTCCAAGCAACCATGTATTCCGATTCAGTTGAAGATCTCGCCACAACGCTTTGCTTTGCACTCCTCCAGCTAATCGCTGCACCATTCAAAATAAATACGTATCAGATTGTGATTTAGAATCATCCGGATCGGTGTTCCAACTAGCATCGGTGTAACCATTAACAACGAGCTGTTCATCACCTCCATAAGAAAGAACCATATCCTTAGTTCTTCTCAAGTACTTAAGGATGTTTTTGATCATTGTCAATGATCCACTCTGGATCACTTTGATATCTGCTAGTTAGACTAACGACATATGCGATGTCGGGTCTAGTACATAGCATGGCATACATTAGAGATCCTATGGCTGAGGCATAGGAGTCTTACTCATCCTTTCTCTATCTTCTCGATGTCGGACTTTGAGTTTTACTCAAGGTCGATTAGCAACATGGGCAAGAACCCTTTCTTGCTATCTTCCATTTCAAACCTCTTTAGAACTTTGTCCAAATATGTACTTTGTGACAATGATATTTGGCGTTTCGATCTATCTCTATAAATCTTTATGCCTAATATGTAAGCTGCTTCGCCAAGATCCTTCATTGAAAAACTATTATTCAAATACTCTTTGACACTATTAAGAAGGTCTACATCATTCCCAATCAACAATATGTCATCCACATACAGTATTAAGAATGCTACAGAGCTCCCACTCACTTTCTTGTAAATACAAGCTTCTCCATAAGTTTGTATAAAACCAAAACTTTTGATTACCTTATCAAAACGTTGATTCCAACTTCGGGATGCTTGCTTCAATCCATAGATGGACCGTTGAAGTTTGCATACCTTGTTATCATCTTTAGGATCGACAAAACCTTTGGGTTGCATCATATACAACTCTTCATCAATGTCTCCATTGAGGAATGCTGTTTTGACATCCATCTGCCATATCTCATAATCATAATATGCAGCGATTGCTAACATAATCCTCACAGACTTTAGCTTCGCTACCGGTGAGAAAGTCTCATCGTAGTCAACTCCTTGAATTTGTCGAAACCCTTTTGCGACAAGTCGAGCTTTATAGACAGTAACATTACCATCAGCATCTGTTTTCTTCTTGAAAATCCATTTGTTCTCGACAGCCTTTCGGCCATCTGGTAAGTCCACCAAAGTCCATACTTGGTTTTCGTACATGGATCCAATCTCGGATTTCATGGCTTCTTGCCATTTATTGGAATCTGGGCTCATCATCGCTTCCTCATATGTCTCGGGGTCATCGGTGTTGTCCACCACCATGACATTCATAACGGAATCATACCAATCTGGAGTGGTACGAGTTCTCGTTGACCTCCGAGGCTCTGTAGTAACCTCAACCGAAGTTTCATGATCACCATCATTAGCTTCCTCTCTTATTGGTGCAGGCACCACAGGAATTTCTTCCGGTGCTGCGCTACTCGCAATTTCGAGAGAAGGTTCGACAACCTCGTCGAGTTCTACTTTCCTTCCAGTCACTTCTTTCGAGAGAAATTCCTTCTCTAGAAAGGATCCATTCTTAGCAACGAAGATTTTGCCTTCGGATCTATGATAGAAGGTATACCCAATAGTTTCCTTCGGGTATCCTATGAAGACGCATTTTTCCGCTTTGGGTTCAAGCTTGTCCGGCTGTAACTTCTTTACATAGGCTTCGCATCCCCAAACTTTAAGGAACGACAATTTAGGTTTCTTCCCAAACCATAATTCATACGGTGTCGTTTCAACGGATTTAGACGGTGCCCTATTTAAAGTGAATGCGGCTGTTTCTAATGCATAACCCCAAAATGATAGCGGTAAATCTGTAAGTGACATCATAGAACGAACCATATCTAAGAGAGTTCGATTACGACGTTCAGACACACCATTACGCTGTGGTGTTCCCGGCGGTGTCAACTGCGAAAGTATTCCACATTTCTTCAAATGCTCGCCAAACTCGTAACTTAGACATTCACCTCCACGATCAGAACGTAGAAATTTAATCTTCTTGTTACGTTGATTCTCTACCTCACTTTGAAACTCCTTAAACTTCTCGAAAGTTTTGTACTTATGTTTAATGAAATAGATATACCCATTTCTACTCAAATCATCCGTGAAGGTAAGAACATAACGATAACCACACATGATGCTACACTCATTGGACCACACACATCGGTATGTATGATTTCCAATAAGTCCATAGCTCGCTCCATCATACCAGAAAATGGAGTCTTAGTCATTTTACCCATCAGACATGCTTCGCATCTTTCAAGTGATTCAAAATCAAGTGATTCAAGAAGTCCATCGGAATGGAGTTTCTTCATACGCTTCACTCCAATGTGACCAAGACGACAAAGGCCACATATAGTCGAATTATCGCTTGATTTCAAACGTTTAGCCTCAATGTTGTTGATATGTGTATTTCCACTATCGAGATTCAATATGAATAGACCATCTATCAAAGGTGCATGTGCATAAAACATATTACTCATATAAATCGAACAACCATTATTCTCGGATTTAAACAAGTAACCGTCTCGCAATAAACAAGATCCTGATATAATGTTCATGCTTAACGCAGGCACCAAATAACAATTATTTAAGTATAAAACTAATCCCGATGGTAGATGAAGAGGTAGCGTGCCGACCGCGATCACATCAACCTTTGATCCGTTTCCTACACGCATCGTCACCTCGTTCTTCACTAGCTTCCGTTTATTCTGCAGCTCCTGTTTCGAGTTACAAATATGAGCAACCGAACCAGTATCAAATACCCAGGCACTACTACGAATACTAGTGAGATACACATCAATAACATGTATATCAGATATACCTTTCTTCTTGATGTTGCCGTTCTTCAAATCCGCCAAGTACTTTGGGCAATTCCGCTTCCAGTGACCTTCTCCTTGCGGTAAAGCACTCAAGATCGTGCTTGGGTCCAGCCTTGGTCTTCTTCGTCGGTATGGTAACTTTCTTACCACCCTTCTTGAAGTGTCCCTTACCTTAGACTTGCCTTTCTTGAATTTGGTGGTCTTATTGACCATCAACACTTGGTGCTCTTTCTTGATCTCCACTTCGCAGATTTTAACATAGCAAATAGTTCGCAACTCTTTGTTCATGTTCGCATGTTGTAGTTCATCACAAAGTTCTTGTAACTTGGTGGTAGTGATTGGAGGATGCGGTAAACCCCAAAGTATTAGGAATCACTATACCCAAACTTTGAAGTTTATTTGCGTGCCGGACATCTTAAGCACATGCTCACCGACGAGCTACCCTCTTCCATCTTGCGTTAAAGAACTTTTCAGAAGCTTCATAACTTTCAATTGCCGCATGAGTCTCAAAGATTAATTTGAGATCCTCGACAATATCATATGGATCGACTCTTCAAACCTTTTAAGCTCCGATTCTAAACCATACAAGATAGCACATGAACTATGGAGTACCGATTCTTCCGAGCGAGGTAAACATTCTTTACTTCATCGGTAGCATCAGCTGCAGTGGGTCACCTAGCGGTGCATCCAGCACATAGGTCAAATTACCGGTGTGAGGACAATCCTCAAATTGCGGAACCAATCCAAGTTGCTTCCATTGTTTTCAACTTTTCTTTCTCTAGGAACGCATTAAAATTGATGGTAGGGGCTGCCATTGATCTACAACATATTTGCAATAGTTTAGACTAAGTTTATGACAAATTGAGTTCAAATTAATTAATGAAATTAAACTAGGTGAACTCCCACTCAAAACAACATCCCTCACATTGTTTTAGTGATCACACGAACCAAATCCACTACATCAACACCGATCATCACGAGAGTTGATATAGTTTCAATGGCGAACAATCATCATGTTCATCATATCTACTATATGATTCATGCTTTACCTTTCGGCGATCCGTGTTCCTGAGGCCATGTCTGTACATGCTAGGCTCGTCAAGATCAAACCTTAGCTACCGCAAAAGCAAATCTGGCTTGCTTACGTTGTATTCACCCGCGGAATCAAAGACACCTGATCATCACGTGGTGCTTGAGCGACAAGCTTTGGCAACGGTGCATACTAAGGGTGAACACTTTAGAACTTGAAATTTATGTGCATGAGGGATCATCTTATAATGCTACCGTCTACTAAGCAATACAAGATGCATAAAGGATTAACATCACATGCAATTCATAATATGTGATATGATATGGCCTTTCTTCTTTGTGCTTCCGATCTCCATCTTCAAGCACGAACATGATCTCCATCATCACCGGCATAGCATCAAGGTCAATGACGCTTCTTCATGGTTGTCGTCCACCAGCTTCAACTATTACAACTATTTTGAATAGACACAGGTCTTAATGAAATTAAAGACAACCATATGGCTCGCCGGTTGCCAACTTACAATAAGGAACATTGCATACATCAAATATAATCACAATCATGGCCATATCACATCATCGCACACCCGCAAAACAAAGTTAGACGCTTCTACTTTCTTTGCATATTTTACGTGGTTTGGGGCTTTCAATAAGTGTCGTTCTAACTTACGAACAAGAACCACAACATTGATACTAGCATTGTTGATCACCCGTTGTAAATTGGATCTTTACTATGCTAGGAGAAACAGCACCATAAAGCCACTTATGCAATACAAGTTGCATGTCAAGCGTGGAGCAAGTCTCATGAACGATGTCATGTAAGGTTAGCCGGCCGCTTCATCCCAACATACCGTAAGATGCAAAGTACACAAAAGCAATCTACAATAAAAGCATCAACGCCCACAATGACCATTGTGTTCTACTCGCAACAGATCTACATATAGACACGGCTCGATACCCTTTGTAGGGGTTCGTAGCATGGAAAACAAAAATTTTCTATCGCATACAAACAAACAAGCCAAGATCTATCTACTAGATTGCAGCAACGAGTCGATGGAATAACTCACCCTCGAAGATTCCAAAGTGTTTAACGAGAGCAGATTCTCGTGGGTGATGTAGTCGTACTCTTTCCGATCTCAAGATCGCGTAGACGATCCTTCCGGCCAGCGTTCCATGGCGCTCCTTGATCGGTCACTGCGTTAAATTTTCGTGAAGACCTTCCTCTCCTTGTTCCAAAGAAATGGAGGTTGTAGCACTCTCCTCGCGATTAAGACAACGCGGCGTGGTACCGAAGTAGAGGGAAATCCCAGAGGCTTCGCCTTAAGCCGGTGCGAGTATGGTGGAGCTTATGAGAGAGGCTATTAGTGGTCTAGTAATTAGACACACCAATTAGAAGGCTCTAAACCAATCAGAAGGCTCTAAACCAAAATAGCTCTAAACCGGGGTTTAGGTCTAGTGTTTAGTTTAGAGGATAGGAACTAGTGTGTCTAGAGGAGGAGGCCCTGCCCCTCCTCTTATAGGTGGGAGGGCCGGCGGCCAAGGGGAGGGGAGTCCCTCCCCAAGTCGGCCTTGGGAGGCGCGCCGGCTTGGAGAGGAGGGACTCCTCTCCAACTCGGTTTGGAGCTCCTCTTTCCCACTTTCCAATTTTGGCAGTTTGACTTTTCAAACTTGCTATTTGACTTTCCAAATTAGGATTTGAATTAATCCCTTATTTAGAACAGCGATGACACTAAGTACATGATGCAATCATTCCAACATGCAATGACACATTCATGTACCCCTTCCCCCTCCGGAGTGCCGGACATTCCGGGACCTTCTAGAATGTTCCCGATGAAAACACCGGAACCATTCCCCAACTCCGAAACGGGACTTTCCTTATATGAATCTTATTCTCCGGACCATTCCGGATCACCTCGTGATATCCCGGATCCCATCCGAGACTCCGAACAACATTCGGTCTCTTTCTCATAATACCATAACTACTCAAACAACGTCGAATCCTTAAGTGTGTCTCCCTACGGTTCGTGAATTATGCGGACATGATCGAGACACTTCTCCGAACAATAACCAATAGAGGAATCTGGAAATTCATATGGCTCCACATATTTCTACGATTACTTTGATCGAATGAACCACTTACATACGATACCAATTTCCCTTTGTCTCACGATATGTTACTCATCCGAGGTTATGATCGTCGGTATCTCCGCATACCTAGTTCAACCTCACATCGATAAGTACTCTTTTCTCGTTCCCGTGATATGTGATCCCTTGTGACCAAGTCACATGCTTGCAAGCTAATTGGATGACATTCCACCGAGAGGGCCCAGAGTATATCTATCCGTCATGTGGATGGACAAATCCCACTCTTGATCCATGTGTTTCAACCAATACTTTCCGAACACTCAATACCACCTTTATAGCCACCCTGTTACGGTGTGGTGTTTGATGACATCAAAGCATCCATCCAGTAAAGGTGATATGCATGATCTCATGGTCGAAGGAATTAGGTTACTATGTATCAGAAAGCATATAGCAATTGAACTATTGAAATGACTTGATCTTTATGCTACGCTTGTCTATAGGAGTATGTCCACCATATCATTCTCCTAACGATATGATCTTGTTGTTGATAACATCTCAATGTTCATGATAGGGAAACCACAATCATCAATCAACCAACAAGCTAGTGAAGTATAGAGGCTATACTAGGGACTTCAAATTAAGTTTACAAATCACACAAGTATTAATGTTTCCTTGTTAATACTATTATAGCATGAATGTAAACATTTATCATAAACACAAAGATATAATAATAACTACATTTATTATTGCCTCTAGGGCATATCTCCAACAACTCCATCGGCGGTGGAGGCCGTGCCGGTGCCGCCGCCCTCCAAGCCGCCGCCGCAGCATTCCAAACCGCCGCCCTCTCCCGTTGCTCCCGCTGCCACTGCTCCTCCTGGAAGGCCCAGCGATTGGCCTCCCGTCGGTCCTCCTCCCGTTTGTGCCTTTTCTTCAAGGCGCGCGCGACCTACTTCTCCTCCCACTTGGCGTAAGAAGCCAGCTCCGCCTCCTCCTCCTTCTCCGCCGCCTTCCAATACTCTTCGGAGGGGCCGTCATCGGGGAGGTTGCCGCCGGGGAGGGGGTTATGGACGATGTGGCTCTGGGCCCAGGGGCAGGGCGGGGATTTGTGTCGCCCCCCTTTTTGCCACGCCTCAGGCGCGTGGGCGCCTCCTGCTCCCAGACCTGCTTGTGGTCCGGGTGGTTGTCCTCGTCGCTTACTTCGGATTCCAAAGGGTTAGCGAGGGGGAGGTCGCCATGGTCGCCGGAGTGTTTTTTGGGGTTTGGGGCTAGGAGGAGGCAAAGGGACGGGATCGAGGTTGAAGATGAGGGGCAAGATGAGATGAGGAGGCAAAGGCGTTTTGCCTATTTATTGAGGGCGGGGCATGAAGGGCGGCGTGGGAATCCAGCGTTAGCGCAGCTACGCGCGCTGCTTTGCGTGTAGGCAGCGGGCGTAGCCGCGTGCGTGATCAATGCGGTTAGTGCAAAAAATTGCTAGGATGGGACGTGACCCCTGCACCGTCGCCCCCGCCCCTGCATGCATGCATGCATTAATGGGAAAGAGAGAGAAAGCGTCCAAGGTAGTTGTTCCATGGCAGTGAAAAATAAAAGAGAAAATAGAATTTGGCCTTGATTTACTCGGTAATAAATGCAGGAATCTAGGACCAAGGTAGTCGTTCGTTTTTACACACCGCATGCAACAAACTCATTCGTTTTTACACACCGCATGCAACAAACTTACACATGGAAACTCAGCGGGTGAGAAGAAAAATCGGTGGGAGTAATCAGAGGGATGTCAATTGGAGGGAATAGAGGGGGTATGAAATTAAGTTTATAATATCAATTTTATATAATATAAAAGTATGTGTTATGGTGAATCTAATTATATTTATTACATAATTTTGATATTTTTTCTTATATACCTAGTCAAAGTTTATAAATATTGACTTTTTCTATGGCGCATGAACCGGAGGGGAGTAAGTTTGACTAAAGAAAGTTGTTAGACGTACACTTATTTAATGCGACAGAGGGAGTAAATACGCTGCATTGTTGCATAAAATAGCTAGATCTGACGCGAGAGACAACTGCATAGCATGCATGCATGGTGCAGCCCGCCCCGTCCAGCGCCCTCGCATGCCACGCTCGGTCCAACGGTCAATGGAGTGTGCCACGCTGTACCTTATCTGTTTATGGAAAAACGATGCGAGCCAATCAGATTCCAGAATCATCCATCTCACGGATCGCCAAGAGCTAGCCGCGAAATCCTTCTAAGAGACGCCAACCAATCAAGTTGCAGAACAAGCCCTTCCACGGATCGCCCAAAGCCACCCGCGGAATCCTTCTAGAAGACGCGATCGGACGGCCACGGTATCGCGCTAGGGTTAGATCTACATTCCTCATTCAGTCTTAGGGTTAGCTGGGTTTAGGATGCAGTCAACGGGGTTTCAGAAGTTTGACCAGATATTCAAATGTGCTTACCTAATTCAAAAAAAATCAAAAAAATACAAAACCTTCGCATGGTGTCATGTTATGTGACATAGTTGTGAGGAAAAATATCAAACTTGGTATATTGATCATATTTCAAAAAACCCTTCACAAAATGACCTATCTCTACTAGTGCAGAACGGCCCATTGGTCCCGGTTGGTAAGGGGCTTTAGTCCTGGTTACCCAACCGGGACGGGGCAATCGGGACTAAAGCCCGAACCTTTAGTCCCGGTTGCCCCACCAACCTGGACAAAAGAGCGTACACGTGGCCGCTACTCCGTGCGAGGGGGGGAGGAGCAACCGTCCTGGTTCGTAACACGAACCGGGACAAATAAGCTTCTGCTGCGGCATAGATTTGACACATTTTTCTACCGCGGCAGATAATTCATTTTGGCAACTTTTGTTGCCGCGGCAGCATTTTGGCCACTTTTTGTGCCGCGGCAGAGAATTCATTTATGTTGTTTTATTGTTTATTTAGTGTTTTGCACTCATCAATGAAGGAACCATTATATTACACAAGATCATCATAACAATATTACATTCGATAGACGGATCGAGTTCATGCACTACATACAAAAGTTGCTCTTTATACAATCTCTATTGTCTATACACAGCCGAATAGTATTCCCCTTTTGGGTTTAGGACTTCTGTATCCAAGAATCCCGCCAATTTCTCCTGAATTGCTCGTACGCGATCCTTTGGCAGAAGAACGTCCCGTAGACGTTCGATCTGATTTAAAAAAGGAGTCAGCCTATATGAATGAAACTAAACACAATTTAATTGTAATTAAAAACTATAGAAATTGTTTACGTACGTGGAGTTGCCCTAAATTTCTGCCCTTCTCATCGCACGTCTGCCGGATGAACTCGCAAACATAGTATCCACATAGATTATTACCTGGTCCCTGCGTCAGGCACTTTACGAGAACATAGTTCATTCAAAATAATAATCAAGCATGATAATAACTGTATCAAAACTAGAATCAAAGAGATGCACGAATATAGCTAGTGGTGCTTACATCTAGTGCTTGAAATGCAAGCTCCGTTTTCCAAACACCCCTAGCCTTGTTGGTGAACCGTTTCTAAGCGCTGCCCGGCGAAGAAAACGAATAAAATAACTTATTAATTACTTGATATCATAAAATTCACGAACGTTGCCGACATAGTGTCGTAATGATTAGAATTACCGCTGGAGAAGCATCTGCATGTCCTTCCACTGCTCAAGGGGTTTATGTTTCAAGTCCATGACTAGTACACACCCTTTATCAAGTTGAATGATTAATAGAATATAGTGGAAGCTGCGAATGCATAACTAATAAATTATATACTTAACATCGAGTAAGCGAAATAGAAAGTGTATACAAGACAATAACACTCACTCGAAGTTGTAAGGGAAAAGTATTTCCCTTCTGGTTTCTTGAAACCTTAACGCGTGTACTATATTATCCTCCATATCCTGGGGGATTGTTTTGAGATTAGCTTGATGAACCCAATATGGGTCAATGAAGCCAATGTCATAGATTTGTCCTCTGCTGCATTCGAGAATCGTCATTCTGCATATTACAGTATGATTATATACATGCAATAAACAAGGTGAGATAGCTGGAGACTAAATTAATTACAGAATTAGTACTTACAGACAATAGGCACTGATGATCGATTTGTCCAAGGCGTCTTGATTGAATAATTGAAATAGTTTATCAAATTCAATGGATATCATGTCATCTTTTTCTTTCCCATAATGCTTTTTTGTAACCTTCGGCACTATCCAGTTAGCCCCGGCCTTTGTGGCATGCATGTACCAGTTATGCAATCTTCGCATTTTTGTTGGAAGATTATTTACCTCCTCAGGTTTGACGAGAGGTTTTCCGTACTGGTATTTGTATGCTACTTCACTCACGGGGAAGTACTCTAACTGGGATAAGTACTGGGCAATACTCATACCTTGAGCAGCGGAAGCTTCTCCGTATTGTGCAACTACCTCTGGATCATACTGCTCTTCGGCCCCATATTTGCTCGACCCCACATTGGTATGGGAAATCACCTTGAGAGGGGCGCAAGACTGTTTTGCTTGTTCTCCCAGCTGGGCAACAGATTTCTCGCTTGCATCAGTACTGCTCTTCGAGGCTTGTTGTGCCGCATGTGACTTGAGAATAGAACGCTCATAGTCTGATGACAGCTTTGAATCGGGTTGATGAAGAGTCTTTAGCATTTTCAACACTCTGCCTTTTTCTTCTTTGGTGCTGGGGAACTCTGGCTCTTTCGGCCGCCTCATCTTAGCGAAAAACGCTGTCGTGTCCGCATCAACGATCGCCCCAGTCTCCTCTTCAGTACAGTCATAAGCTCTCTTGGGAGGAACCTTTGGTACTTTTGGAAGAGGCTCTTGTTTACGTTTCGGCGATCGCCTACCACGACGTAGTAGCGATGCGCTTACGCTTTTATCTGAGGCGCCGACGATGGCTGTCGCGGCGGCGATGGCTGCGCCGGAGACTGGTGAGGCGACGGAGACGGGTGAGGCGACGAAGGGCTGCCAGCCAGGCGGCGACCTCATTGAGACGGATGAGGCGGCGGCAAAGATGCCCTTGGCGTGTGATTTCGAAGCACGATACATTCCTTTGGCCATAGAATAGTGACGTTTGTTGCGTCTCCCAGTTCAGTCACATCCCCTTCACCTGCAGGGTAGTCAAGCTTCAAAACTTCAAAGGTGGGCATGATTTCATCCACCCCGACAACAGCGTAGCCCTGTGGAACCGGACGACAGTGGTAAGTTGGTGTGGGTCCAATTGGTAAGGCATAGCCGACCGCCACCTTCATTGATATGTTCACAACTTTGACATGTAGCTCGCAGTGTGTCATATGTGTGATATCATCCACTGGGTAGCCAACAGGAGCCATCGTGGTGCACCATCGTCATCGCCATTGTCATCACCCGGGACCTCGGTGGAAGCCACACTGCTTTTTTGATTATTCGATAGGCCGATAGCATCGAATGCAGTGTGCTGCTGAGATGGTCTGGTAGTACTTTGCTCTTTAAGTGCGTTAATTTCATCTTGTTGTTGCTTTATTCGTTCTTCAATTATACGCATTCGCTCTTTCTGAATATCTGCTTCAACTTCCGCCTTGTCCTTTCTCCTCTGACGGCTTCTATCAGGATATTTCTTCCTCTCTTCGGGAAACCCAGTCCTCCATGGTTTGGAGCCGCTTGTGCCTCGTGTTCGTCCATCATGTTCCTTATTTCCAAGGGGGAGTGTGAGCTCATCATTCTCTCTATCAGGAATGAAGTCCCCATCTTTAATAGCCTTTACTGCTTTTCTCATATTCTCGATTGGAAAGGGGTCTTCTTTATGTCGTATGTTATATATACACTTCCCTTCTGAGTCCAACGTGCCCCCATGCCTGTAAAACCAATTACTTGCACGTTCTACCCAATCGTCTGTCTCTAGGGTGATATTTTTAGCACGCAGTTCATTCTCAAGTTTCTCCCACTTAGGAACGACATCCCTGTAGCCACCTTGCCCCATAGTATGGTGATACTTCTTGTTAGCAGCATTCAGCTTATTCGTTGCAGACATTTTCTTAGCTTTTTCTGATGTCTTGTATTTCACAAACTCAGCCCAAAATGGTTTTATCTTCTCAAACTGAATATTCTTGAAATCCGGAGTCTTCTCTTTCACGACATAGTCAAGGTGCAATCTTTTCTTCCAGTTGGTGAAACACGGGGCCATCTTCTTCAAAGCCCACTCCCTGACCTTAGCCTCCATGGCTCTCCCATGTTCTAAGGCGTCCTCAACTGGATCCTCCGCATTTGGATCCAGCTCTATCTTCGGTAGTTTGAAATTAAGCATGAGCCTCTTCCACAGTAAATCTTTGGCCTTGTTAGGGACAAACAAACATGTTCCCTCTTCTTCCGCATCAGCAGGCCTATTCCAATTTGAATGGTGATCGGGATTAAGTCCCTAACGAGGACTCCGCATTGTGCCACAAATTTGATTGCGACAACTTCGAGAGCCGTCGGTTTGCCGTCTTCAGCGATATCTTTGATCCTGAACCTCTCATGGTCTTCTAACTTTTTGGTTGGGCCTCGTCCGCTCTTTTCAGTAGATTTGTTCGATCCGGAGGGCTAAAAGAAGAAAGATCCGTCGTTACTATTTCTATATAGATAGCAGATGATTAATTAATGAATTCATTATATTACATGAACCTCGCCAGAGCGGTCGTCTTCTCGATTACACAAGGCATCGCCTTGTCCCTCGCGGAAGGCATCACCTTCAACCTCAAACAAGTCGTTTATGCCGGCAAAAAGAGGATCACCCTCGCCGGAGTTGTTCAAAAACGTTGATACATCTAAATTTTCTTCCCCGCGGATCACACCTTGGATCAACTCTTCCTTTTCTTCGTCTCTATCGTGTGGGTCCATATTTTCTGCATAGGTGGAAAAACAGATAAGTCAAAGTGGCTAAGGGAGAATGTTAGGTAGGGTGTTGAGAGATATAAACCCTAATTCAGAGAAACCCTAATATATACATGGCATCGATGCAATGCTCAAGGAGGGATGATGATATGACAAGTTAATTTGCATTGAATTGAAACCCTTAAGCATGATCGACAAATTAATCGGGGTTCTGAGGGGTGAAAACCCTAACTCGGTGAAACTCTGGAATCACCTATGAGGGTTACTATGTTCTTCTAATTAAACTTGTCTTGAAAGTTGTTGAACAATGCATGATGATAGCTTAGATAGCTAGGTTTCATTTTTCTGAACATTTTGATATATTATTTGTATTTTCTGACTTACAGATTTAAATTTATTGAATTTTCAATATTCAAACCAATTTCTGAAAATAAATAAGTCTGGAATTATTTTTTACACCAGCAAACTATACCACAAGCACAAAGATGATGGGCCACATGCCACATAGGCCTACGTGAGCAAAGTGGGACGAGAGGTCGTTGGGTGTTTTCACGAGCGGGGGTTACACTCGCCACTTGACAGGTGGGCCTGGTCCACGCGGCAAGCCATTGGTGCCACGCTGGTCTCATGAGGAACGGCAGGGCAGCGGCGGCAGAGACGGTGACAGAGGCAATGCGAGGCTACGAAACCTAGCTTGTTCAACACATGGCATCGATGCAATGCTTAAGCAAGTATGATGATATGACAAGTTAATTTGCATTGGAATGTAACCCTAAGACATGCTCGACGATTTAATCGGGGTTCCGAGGGGTGAAAACCCTAACTCGGGGAAACTCCGGAACATATGAGAGGGGTGCATTTGTTCTTCTAATTATACTTGTCATTTAAGTTGTTGAACAATGCATGATTATATGTCAAATAGATAGGTTTCATTTTTCTAAACAATTTGATATATTATTTGTATTTTTCTGACTTATAAACAATAAGTTATTGATTTTACAATATTAAATCATTTTCTGGAATTAAAAACAAAAAGGCAAATAGTTTTTACACCGGGGCGACCCCTAGCCAGTGAGACTGACAGAAGGGCCCCAGTGCCAACTCAGCCTCCACGCATGCTGATGTCAACACACGCATCAGATACTTTTTATACCACAGTGGAGCCTACCCACTAAGGCTGACTGATGGGCCCTAGGCCACATCAGCTGCCACGCGAGCAAGGTGACGCATGAGTGACGCCAGCACGACGTCACGCCGGCCGTGAGCTCCTAGGCAGCGGCAGCGACGGCGATAGCGGGCACGCTGGGCTACGACAACTAGCGTGTTTGAACGAGGGCGTCGCGGGCTACCTAATAGAGGCAGCGACGCTAGATAGAGGCCACCCGAGACATTGCTGCGACGGTGAGCGGCGGCGGTGCTCATGGGTCGGCGACACGCGACGAGCACAGAGAGGGAGGGGCATATGAGGGGTCCAGGAGGATCGCGTGCTCACCCTAGAGCTGGAGGAATCAACGGCGAGACACAAGTGGACCGGAGCGACGGCGGCGCCACGAGCACTGACGAGAAGGCGGCGATGACCCACGACGGGCAGCCTGAAGGCGAGGCGGCGGCGCGGGAAGCCTGACGGCGGGGCGGCGGCGTATCCCTGTGTGTGCGAGTTGCGTCGCGTATAAAGGGGAGGGAGCATATGTCCTGGTTGGTGGCTCCAGCCGGGACTAAAGGGTCATACGTCCCGGTTGGAGCCACCAACCGGGACGTATACTCCACTATTTTCAGCAGACCAAGGGTTGGCGCGCGCAGGGGTCTTTAGTCCCGGTTGGTGGCTCCAACTGGGACATATGACCCTGTTTTCAAAAAAATTCAGGAATTTTCTCTCTGTTCCCGCCTTATTTTTTATATTGGGGTTTAAATTTGTAATTTTTTTAAATGATAATTACTTTGGAATTTAGAAAAACTTTAAACATAAAAAGTGTTTGAATTTGAATAGCTAATTCAAAACCATTTTCTGTTTTTAAAAATAATTAATGTAATCATTTAAACTATGAACCATTTAAAATTAAAAATGAATTAACTTATATTTTTTGAATATTAATTTGGAATTTAGAAAAACTTTAAACATAAAAAGTGTTTGAATTTGAATAACTAATTCAAAACCATTTTCTATTTTTAAAAAATAATTAATGTAACCATTTAAACTATGAACTATTTAAAATTAAAAATGAAATAACTTATATTTTTTGAATATTAATTTGGAATTTAGAAAAAATTTAAACATAAAAAGTGTTTGAATTTGAATAACTAATTCAAAACCATTTTCTGTTTTTAAAAATAATTAATGTAACCATTTAAACTATGAACCATTTAAAATTAAAAATGAATTAACTTATATTTTTTGAATATTAATTTGGAACTTAGAAAAACTTTAAACATAAAAAGTGTTTGGATTTGAATAACTAATTCAAAACCATTTTTTATTTTTAAAAAATAATTAATGTAACCATTTAAACTATGAACCATTTAAAATTAAAAATGAATTAACTTATTTTTTTGAATATTAATTTGGAATTTAGAAAAACTTTAAACATAAAAAGTATTTGAATTTGAATAACTAATTCAAAACCATTTTCTGTTTTTAAAAATAATTATTGTAACCATTTAAACTATGAACCATTTAAAATTAAAAATGAATTAACTTATATTTTTTGAATATTAATTTGGAATTTAGAAAAACTTTAAACATAAAAAGTGTTTGGATTTGAATAACTAATTCAAAAACATTTTCTGTTTTTAATTTGGATTTGAATTAACTTATATTTTTTATATATTAATGGGCGGGAAAAAAGGACGGGAAATAATGGGCAGAAAGAAAATTTTATTAGGATAGAACTGGAATTAAAGTACATAACGCAACTAACACAAAGTTACATAGAAGAACTGAAAATTAAGATACACGGCCAGATTAAGCCACAATCGGCCGAACTTGTTTTGCAATGTTGGAGTGATTCAGTCATGCTCCTGCCTACACCTGTAATACTCGCCACTGTAGTCGTTGTACTCTCATGCCGTTGTCGTTTATGGGTCGCCATAGTTGAACCTTGAAGGCTGAGTACGAGTGGGCTGGACTTGAGGGTAGCGCAGGCGGGGGCTAGAGTCGGCGGTCGTGTCGTAGGCCATGACGCTCTGGAGAGTCCGACCGCGCCACCACAACCGACGGTCGGCCTCGTTGAAGTTCGGAGGAGGTGGGCCGTCCTCCTCGTTCCTGGCGAGCGCCCCCTCACGCCGATCCACGAAGAAGGCTTCCCAAGTCGGGAAATAGTCGGGATGCCATCTGGGATTCCTCCGCTGCTCCGGCGTGAGCTCGAAGTAGTAGTGGTTCGTGATGGCCATCCGACGCGCCACACCTAGAGGGACAGGAGGAACCAGCACACCACCGGCGCTCAGCATCTAGCCGACGGGGACACAGTAGCCCGGCGGGCAGGGGTAGTTCGAGGCGCAAAGCGCCTCCGCCTCCCTGGGAGTTAGTGCTACGGTGGAAGTCATGGGAAAGAGTGATGAGGTTGCAGATATGAGTCTAGAGATGTGCAATGAAAATGGAGGCCAACCCTACATATATATATAGTGAGAAATGGCAGGAAGATAACTGGAGGGAAGAATCAAGGGAAGAATCAAGCGGAAACTGGCGGGAAGAAATGGCGGGAGAAATGCCGGGAAAAAATGACGGGAAGAAATGGCGGGAAGAAAAATGGATCATTTAGAACTTTCATTGGATCTCTGAAGAAACCACATATTGCGAGTCTAAAAATGATTTTTTCAAAAAATCACGGGCGATAGATCATGTACCTGTAGTACAAACCGGACCCACTTTCTACCGATTCGGCAGACATTTGTCCTTTTTACCCGGGATGGACGAAAAGGTTTGAGATGTCCCGGTTGGGAGATAGTCAAGGTAAGGTGGTCTAGTATTTTAGGAAAATGGGACGGTAGCATTCTGAAACAACATTTTGGTGGTTACTTCACAAAACGACCCGTTTTTTGCGCTCGAAAAATGGAAAAGGGCTTTTCCATGCGACAAAAAGGAAAACTTCCTCCTGCAACATTGTTCTCCATACCAATGTCCACATGCATGCATAATATGGGCACAACATCACAAACTATGCCGTGATTCAGCACATAACATCGGTCATTTGGACCGAAAGCCATAAAACCTCGAACATGATAGGTTATTTTGTGAAGGTTTTTTTGAGAGATGATCAATATACCAAGTATGGTATTTTTCCTTTCAACTATGTCACATAATATGACACCACGCGAAGGATTTTCATTGTTCGGATTTTTTTTGAATTTATTATGCCTGTTTTGAATTTTCTGAATTTCTAACTATGGTCGAACCGGCGTGCATGAAGATAGGGGACGAGCATCGTTAGAACTTACATTGGATCTCTGAAGAAACCACATATTATGAGTCTAAAAATGATTTTTTCAAAAAATCACGGGCGATAGATCATGTACCTGTAGTACAAACCGGACCCACTTCCTACCGATTCGGCAGACATTTGTCCTTTTTACCCGGGATGGACGAAAAGGTTTGAGATGTCCCGGTTGGGAGATAGTCCATGTAAGGTGGTCTAGTATTTTAGGAAAATGGGATGGTAGCATTCTGAAACAGCATTTTGGTGGTTACTTCACAAAACGACCCGTTTTTGCACTCGGAAAATGGAAAAGGGCTTTTCCGTGCGACAAAAAAGAAAACTTCCTCCTGCAACATTGTTCTCCATACCAATGTCCATATGCATGCATAATATGGACCCAGCATCACAAACTATGTCGTGATTTAGCACATAACATCGTCATTTGGACCGAAAGCCATGAATTTTCTGAATTTCTAACTATGGTCGAACCGGCGTGCATGAAGATAGGGGACGAGAATCGTTAGAAATTGCATTGGATCTCTGAAGAAACCACATATTGCGAGTCTAAAATGATTTTTTCAAAAAATGGTATTTTTCCTTTCAACTATGTCACATAATATGACACCACGCGAAGGATTTTCATTGTTCGGATTTTTTTTGAATTTATTATGCCTGTTTTGAATTTTCTGAATTTCTAACTATGGTCGAACCGGCGTGCATGAAGATAGGGGACGAGCATCATTAGAACTTGCATTGGCTCTCTGAAGAAACCACATATTGCGAGTCTAAAAATGATTTTTTCAAAAAATCATGGGTGATAGATCATGTACCTGTAGTACAAACCGGACCCACTTCCTACCGATTCGGCAGACATTTGTCCGTTTTACCTGGGATGGAAGAAAAGGTTTGTGATATCCCGGTTGGGAGATAGTCCATGTAAGGTGGTCTAGTATTTTAGGAAAATGGGACGATAGCATTCTGAAACAGCATTTTGGTGGTTACTTCACAAAACGACCCGTTTTTTGCGCTCGAAAAATGGAAAAGGGCTTTTCCGTGCGACAAAAAGGAAAACTTCCTCCTGCAACATTGTTCTCCATACCAATGTCCACATGAATGCATAATATGGGCACACCATCACAAACTATGCCGTGATTCAGCACATAACATCGGTCATTTGGACCGAAAGCCATGAAACCTCGAACATGATAGGTCATTTTGTGAAGGTTTTTTCGAGACATGATCAATATACCAAGTCTGGTATTTTTCCTTTCAACTATGTCACATAATATGACATCACGCGAAGGATTTTTATTGTTCGGATTTTTTTTGAATTTATTATGCCCATTTTGAATTTTCTGAATTTCTAACTATGGTCGAACCGGCGTGCATGAAGATAGGGGACGAGCATCGTTAGAACTTGCATTGGATATCTGAAGAAACCACATATTGCGAGTCTAAAAATGATTTTTTTTCAAAAAATCACGGGCGATAGATCATGTACCTGTAGTACAAACCGGACCCACTTCCTACCGATTCGGCAGACATTTGTCTTTTTTAGCCGGGATGGACGAAAAGGTTTGAGATATCCCGGTTGGCAGATAGTCCAGGTAAGGTGGTCTAGTATTTTAGGAAAATGGGACGGTAGCATTCTGAAATAGCATTTTGGTGGTTACTTCACAAAACGACCCTTTTTTTGCGCTCGGAAATAATGTCGACACTTACGAAATAATGTCGATACTCACCCCTATTATTAGTGTTGACTCGTGTTTTGTCCCGGTTGGTGTCTCCAACCGGGACTAAAGGTTCATCTTTAGTCCCAGTTGGAGGGATTTCGGCATAGTGTCGACACTTACGAAATAATGTCGACACTCACCCCTATTATTAGTGTTGACTCGTGTTTTGTCCCTGTTGGTGTCTCCAACCGGGACTAAAGTTTCATCTCAGCACTAATGATAGTGGTGAGTGTCGATCTTATGTCGTGCGGCGTGTACCTTGTCCCGGATGGTGTCACCAACCGGGACTAAAGATGAACCTTTAGTCCCGGTTAGAGACTCTTTAGTCCCGGTTGGTGACACCAACCGGGACAAAACACGAGTCTGCACTAATAATAGGGGTGAGTGTCGACATTATTTCGTAAGTGTTGACACTATGCCGAGCTTCTTGTACTATAAATAGGCATCCTTGTGAGTCCAGTCCTCCAGCCAGTTTGAGGCATCTCCAAGATGGTTTTCGAGAGCAGGGACACCACTACAGCCAGTTTCAGGGAGATGCCGACGGAGCCCAGTCCTCCGGCATCTCCGAGAAACTGGTCATAGAGGCACTCCCTAATATGTGAAATTAGTTAGCTCCCAGGCATATTGATCTAGTTAGAAAAGTTACAAGATGCAAGATGGTTTTCGAGAGCAGGGACACCACTACGGCCAGTTTCAGGAAGATGCCACCGGATCCCAGTCCTCCGGCATCTCCGAGAAACTGGTCATAGAGGCACTCCCTAATATGTGAAATTAGTTAGCTCCTAGGTGTATTGATCTAGTTAGAGAAGTTACAAGTTGCAAGATGGTTTTCGAGAGCAGCGATACCACTACGACCAGTTTCAGGGAGATGTTGCCGGATCCCAGTCCTCCGGCATCTCCAAGAAACTAGTCATAGAGGCACTCCCTAATATGTGACCGCGCGCGTTTGGAGATCAGATCTTAATGGTAAGTACGAATCGAGACAACTTCTTCATAGTCCCGGTCCAGCCACAAAATAGGACTAACACTCAAGACATTTATTAATATTAAAAACTGAGACTACAAAACCGGGACTAAAGGCCCCCCTATATATAGTTCCGGTCAGGCCACAAACCGCGAAAGATATCCTTCGGTGAAGCCACAAACCGTGAAAGACATGAACTAGAGTTACATAATATGAGCATGAACTTCTTGGCATATGTCCTTCCTTATGATCGCTTCAGACATAACCATGGAGCATCTTCTTTACTTAACGGAATGTTTGGGTCAGTTTTCAATGTGAAGGGCATAATTTCATCAAACTTATTATAATCTTCTGACATGTCTGTCTTGTCCTCGATTCCCACTATGTTTCTTTTCCCTGAAAGAACTATGTGACGCTTTGGCTCATCATATGATGTATTCGTTTGCATATTTTTCTTTTTTCGGTCTGGAGGACATGTCCTTCACGTAGAAAACCTGAGACACATC
The DNA here is from genome assembly GCA_023614405.1 of Avena insularis. Lineage (NCBI taxonomy): Eukaryota > Viridiplantae > Streptophyta > Magnoliopsida > Poales > Poaceae > Avena > Avena insularis. The sequence continues at coordinate 410,485,517 of CM042691.1, forward strand.
ATTGGCTAGGACGAATGGTTCATCTCTATAACCAAGATTGTTGAGATCCACTGTTGTCATTCCGTACAACCAGTCTATCTTTACCCCTTCCCCATTCAGGTTGACCCATTTGCAGCGAAACAAAGGGACCTTAAAAGAGACTCCATAGTCTAGTTCCCATATCTCCTCTATGTAACCATAGTATTTGTCCTTTTGTCCATTCTCGTCTATTGCATCAAAGCGGACACCACTATTTTGGTTGGTGCTCTTTTTATCTTGAGCGATCGTGTAGAATGTATTCCCATTTATTTCGTACCCCTGGAAATTCAATACAGTAGAAGATGGTGACGCGGCCAACAAGTATAGCTGATCTCCAACAGTGGTGTCATTCAAGAGATGTGCCTGCATCCAACCACCGAAAGACCGGACCATATTGTATAGCTGATCTCCAACAAGTATAGCTGATCTCCAATAGTGGTGTCATTCAAGAGATGTGTCCGCATCCAACCAACCTCTCAAAGGGGAACATATTGTGCAGAAATACCGGACCGAGAATGGCAATCTCTTCCACTAGGTGAACCAGGAGATGCGTCATAATATTGAAGAAGGATGGTGGGAACACCAACTCAAAACTAACAAGACATTGTACCACATCCTTCTATAACCTTGGCAGAATATCTAGATTGATTACCTTCTGATATATTGCATTGAGGAATGCACACAGCTTCACAATGGGTACTCGAACATTTTCCGGTAGAAGCCCCCTCAATGCAATCGAAAGCAACTGCGTCATAATCACGTGACAGTCATGAGACTTCAGGTTTTGGAACTGTTTCTCTGCCATATTTATTATCCCCTTTATATTAGATGAGAAGACAGACGGCACCTTGATACTATAAAGGACTTCAAAAAAGATTTCCTTCTCTGCTTTGGTAAGAGCATAGCTGGCACGACTTAAGTGACGCCCTTTATCCGTCTTGTTATGTATGCATGTTTTTTGGGTCTTTCATAATTTGTTGGTCCTCCCGTGCTTCTGGTTTATCTTTTGTCCCCCCATACACGCCTAGGAATCCTAGCAGGTTCACGCAAAGATTCTTTGTCACGTGCATCACGTCGATTGAAGAGCGGACACGCAGGACTTTCCAATATGGCAACTCCCAAAATATAGATTTCTTCTTCCACATTGGTGTGTGTCCTGTAGCGACGTCATTTGGAACTGATTGACCACCGGGACCCTTTCCAAAGATTACTTCTATGTCCTTGACCATACCAAATACATCATCACCAGCAGGGAGTTCAGGCTTCTTCCGGTGATCTGCCTCACCTTTGAAATGCTTGCCTTTCTTTCTTACGGGATGATTGGTCGGAAGAAATCGTCGATTTGCTAGGTACACAACCTTCTTGCATTTATCCAAATATGTACCTTCAGTCTTATCTAAACAGTGTGTGCATGCCTTATATCCCTTGTTTGTCTGTCCTGAAAGGTTACTAAGAGCAGGCCAATCATTGATGGTTACGAATAACAACCCTCGTAGATCAAATGGCTCATGTTTGTTCTCATCCCACGCACGTACACCTGGTTAGCCCCACAACTGTAAGATTTCTTCAACTAATGGACTAAGGTACACATCAATGTCGTTGCCCGGTTGCTTCGGGCCTTGGATGAGCACTGGCATCATAATGAACTTACGCTTCATGCACAACCAAGGAGGCAGGTTGTAGATACATAGAGTCACGGGCCAGGTGTTGTGACTGCAGCTCTGCTCCCCAAAAGTATTCATGCCATCCGTACTTAGACCAAACCATAAGTTCCTTGCGTCACCTGCAAAGTCTGGGAAGTCTCTCTCGATTTTTCTCCACTGTGACCCATCAGCAGGGTGTCTCAACTTCCCGTCTTTCTTATGGCCTTCTTTGTGCCATCGCAACAACCTGGCATGCTCTTTGTTTCTGAACATGCGTTTCAACCTTGGTATTATAGGAGCATACCACATAACCTTAGCAGGAACCCTCTTCCGAAGGGGCTCTCCATCAACATCACCAGGGTCATCTCGTCTGATTTTATACCGCAATGCATTGCATACCAGGCATTTATCTAAATTCTCATACTCCTTACCGCGGTAGAGGATGCAGTCATTAATGCATGCATGTATCTTTTGCACATCTAATCCTAGAGGACAGAGAGTCTTCTTTGCTTCATAGGTACTCTTGGGAAGTTCGTTATGTTTTGGAAACTTCGGCTTCATTATTTTCAGCATATTTTCAAATGAGGAGTCAGTTAGACCACACTCTGCCTTCCATCGCAACAAGTGGTACCGAGCTTTGTGCTGCCATCTTCACAATTTGGGTACAACAATTTATTGTGATCTTCTAACATGCCCTCTAACTTCAACTTCTCATTTTCTGTTTCACAGTCTCTCTTTGCATCAGAAATGACCCTACCAAGTTCATTAGCCGGCTCATCTGATGCCCGTTCTTCACCTCCTTCCTCTCCATTGTCTTCCATTGCAGTATCACTGTATTCAGGAAACATATGATGATAGTCGTTATCATCATATTCTTCTTCACCATCTTCCATCATAACCCCTCTTTCCTCGTGCTTGGTCCAGCAATTATAGTTGGGCATGAAACCTTTCATAATCAGGTGGCCGCGAATGATTTTCGAGGAAGAGTACTCCTTGTTGTTCCGACATTGAACACATGGACAACGTATAAAACCATTCTCTTTGTTTGCCGTAGCCACATCGATAAATTTATCCCCGCCTTTCATATATCCGGGTACACGCCGGTCACCGTACATCCATTCCCGGCCGTTCATCTGCATCATATAAGTAAGTTTATCAAAAAACAGGACATCATAAATAGTGAAATGACCAATTCACATCGACACATGCATTGTATCAATGACAGAGAAAAGATAAGATTGCTAACCTCGATCGAGGAAAATAAAAAGGAGAAAGCTCAAGTGCGTCTCGGACACCTTCTATATTTTTGTTCTATGAGAAATTGAACGGGATCATTCACTCAAACATTTCATCAAACACCTTGAATGCATGCATAGGGGAAAAAACTAGCACACCCCTCACACCTTCCACCAAAAAAAACAGAGTGGAGGCAGAGGGCTGGGGCGTTGCATTTATAGAGGGCGGGAGCATACGTCCCGGTTTGTAACACAAATCGGGACTAAAGGTGTGTGCCACGCCACGTGGCTGACGCCCAACCTTTAGTCCCGGTTTGTGTTACAAACTGGGACGCATGGCCCCTTACCAACCGGGATGCATGCCTCTGGGCCCCGTGCCCGCTCGAACCGGGACGCGTGCCAGCATTAGTCCCGGTTCGTGGCGCAACCGGGACTAATGCTCTTAGGGGACACAAACGGATGGCCTGTTTTCTACTAGTGCTCCTCCGAGGTTTTCTGGCTTTCGGGTCAAATGACCAATGATATGGCTAGAATCAAGGCATAGTTTGTGATAATGTGCCCATATTGGGCATGCATGTGTATAATGGGATGACTAACAATGTTGTAGTACAAAGTTTTCCCTTTCGACACACATAAAATCCATTTTCTATTTTCTGAGTGCCAAAAGAGGGGGGGATTTGTGAAGCAACCACCAAATTGAAGTTTCAAAATGGTAACATTCTATTTTTCAAAACTACTAGACCACCTAGCATGTACAATTTCCCAACTTGAGTATCTCAAACCTTTTATTCCATCCCTGGTGAAAAAGACAAATCCTGCCGAATCGGCTGGAAGTGGGTAAGATATGAACTACAGGTACATGATTTCATGCTGATGATTTTTTGTAAAAATTATTTTTAGGTTCAAAACATGCAATTTCATCAGAGATCCAATGCTAGTTTTGTGCGCCTCAGCCCCTAGCTAAGAATATTTATGAAAACCCTTCAAAAAGTTTGACCAGACATTCAAATGTGCATAACTAATTCAAAAAAATCAAAAAAATACAAAACCTTCGCATGGTGTCATGTTATGTGACATAGTTGTGAGGAAAAATATCAAACTTGGTTTTAGAAATGGTCGAAAAAAAAACTTTCTTAGAAATGGGGTGGTTTACCCTAGCTTTGGAGCCCATTTCTACCACATTTTGGGTGAGGGTGAGTTGTACTTCACAAAAGGGATCAGGGTGAAGATGAGTTGTACTGTACATATGAGAAAAACGTTGGAAGCTCATACAAACATAGAAAAGTACACATAGCTACATTTGTTGAAATTCAAATTTACCATCATATTTGAATTTTGTCCAAATTATCAACAAGTGCCAAATTATTATAATAACAAATGTTTACAACAACAATAACTACCAAATTATTACAATAACAAATGTTTACAACAACAACAAGTGCCAAATTCAAAGTCTATTTCTTTTGGCTCTTCTTACCCCTCGTTTTCTTCTCCATCACAAGTTTCACACCACACAACAGGTTTATGCTCTTCTTTTTCTTACCATTACCATCTGGCCTCCCCACAGCACGTCCAAGAGTCTCCTTCACCTCCCGCACCTCCTCAACAACACAATCTGGCACCAGAGCCTCATCAACATGGTCACTTTGCACCAGAGCCTCATCAACAGGCTCATTTTGCACCAGAGCCTCAACAACATGCTCATTTTGCACCAGAGCCTTAACAACAGGCTCATTTTGCACTAGAGCCTCAACAACATGCTCATTTTGCCCCTCATTTTGCACCAGAGCTTCCAAATCAGAAACGATGTTCCCTAAATCCTCAACAGTTTGCACATCATCCTCCAAAACAAGTTCAGATTGCACCTCAGTAGCACCAAACATGATCTGGTTAGTTCTCTTCTTTCTTTGACCATTGATTCTTGCCCTTTTCCTTTGGCCAGATTCACAACAACAAGAGGTGGGCCTTTTTCTCCACGCTTCCTCCTGAAAACAAGCAAGTTAGCTGGGGGAGAAAAATCATCAACAAGAAATGGGATAGATTTTGGATGAACATACTTTGGCTTTTCAGCAGTGTATCTACACTTGGTAGAGCCAGCTCGGTGTCCAAGTTCTTCATAGAGTTTGCATCTATTCTTGTTACCTTTTTGGGCCCTTTTTGGCTTGGCATCTTTCTTTTCATCTTTCTTTCCCTTCTTGTTGCTCCCACCTTTCTCAAACCAAGCCTTGAATCTACTCTGCTTGGGCCTGCCAGCCTTTCTTTTCATCAAAGGAGGACACAAGGAGAACTGAATGTCCACTTTAGGCCACTGAGACTGATCTGTAAGTGCTAGAATTGGTGTTCCATATGCAGCCTTGAATTTTGCTACAAAATAATACTCATGCAAATATGGGTGCATATTTAGCTTGTGTTTGGAGGCCAAGAAAAGTATGGCATGCTCACAAGGCTTCCCAGTGTGTTTCCACTCAAGGCATGTGCATTCATGCAATTGAGTGTCAACAACATGCCTCCCACTAGTCTTTGTATCTCTGACTTCAGCACCCCACAATGAGGATTTCTCAACACGCAAATGTGCAAGATTTCTGCTCCTGTTGACCACCTGCTGCACAACATCAGGAAGCTTATCTCCTTGAAGAACATCACCAAGCCTTCTTCTCAATTCCCACAACCTCATGATCCTGATCTGGTCAACCATGTCATGGACAGGCAAGTCTTTTAACTCCTTCACTTTGTTGTTGAAACTTTCTGCCAAATTATTGTTGATATGATCACATTTGATGGCAGTGTTAAAACCTGACCTGTACCATAAAAGAGAATGGTAGGTTTCCAACCATGTAAAAAACTTGACCCTATCCTCCTCAGAGCATGCCGCCTTAATCTTCTCAAGGTGATATGAATGTGTTTGTCTGGTGTAAGATCTTGCTGCTGGCCACATGCGTCCAAAATCATCTCCTCTGAATTTTTTGATCAAATTCATCCACATATGGCCGAAGCACTCCCTCTGCTCAGCATGAGGGAAAACAATCTTCACTGCATTTTCTAAACCTTTACATACATCTGTGTGCACTGCCAATGGAGAGACTAGCCTTATGCATCTTTTCAACTGCATCATGAACCATGTCCATGATGCCTCTGTCTCAGACTGAAACATGCCAATAGCTACAGGGAACATCCAATTGTGTCCATCTAAAGCATTGCATGCTGCTAGTTGACCATTCCACTTTCCAGTCAAGAAAGATGAGTCTATACTCAAATATGGGCGGCACCCTGCTTTGAAGCCATCGATGCAAGGCTTTAAAACCATGAAGAATTTAGATAAGAAGACTTTCCCATCAGCTGTTACCTCAGTATCTATCTCCACAACACTGCCAGGTGACCTCTTCTCTACTTCTGCTTTGAAGTTATAAAGCATTCGAAAGGTATTTTCCCAAACACCATATAGCTCTTTCATTGCCCTTTGCTTTGCCTTCCACACTGTAGTATAATTCAGCTTAATGGGGTACTGCTTTTCCAAGTCTATTTTCAGTCTCTTTGTAGTGATGTTTGGTGTTGTGGCTAAAATGGGCTTGATCTTTTCTGCAACCCATAATTGTGATGTCATCTTTGTAACTTTTTGAGAACTTGTAATGCATGTATGAGGTTTTGGAATTTGATTCACTCTTATTGTCCTTCCATCAGGTTGGCGTCTGGCAGATATATACCACTTGCAAGGATTGGCACCACCATCATAACCTACACATTTTGCATAGAACTTCTTTTTATCAGTCCACATAGTCTTGGTAGCAAACTCACGTTTGACTGCATATGTCCTAAAACACATCCTTAATTCATTCATGCTTGGAAACAATCTCCCAACTTCAATAACTGGGTCCTCTTTGTCATAAACTGTTACTAGCTCATCATCATGTGCATCATCTACATGAACTGTAGCATTTTCTAACAACTCTAGATCTATATATGCCTCTTCATCTCTTAAATGGTTGTCACCATCATTTGCAGCTTCATCCCTCTTATTCTCCTTGTCTCTGTCATCTATAGGAATGCCAAAAAGCTTTGCCATTTCAATATCATCTATTGGTGCAATGACCAAATCAGTCCGGTCATGTATCTCAACTGAATTCCAATCAACAGTTACAATCCTTTGTGCATTAGCATCTGCGGCCTCCCCTTGTGCATTAGCATCATCCTCCACTGTTAAAACTTCCAACTCAGTAAGTATAGGCATTACTTGCCTTTGTACAGCCCAATCATCCTCGACCATCTGAGCAGCCAGCTTCGAGGCCACATATCCAACTCTCGAATCAAGTTTCAGATCAATGAGCTCTGCTAAAAACAGAACAGTTTTACTTGTCCAACCGTTTCGCTCATCGATTTCATCAACTATATGTTCCCCTGTCTTAACCCTAACATAGTCACATTTGCAATCATCAAATCGTAACACAGAAACTTCTTGCTCTGGCCCCCAAACCACACTATCCCCAATTTTTTCCACCATTTTCCTCATTGCCTCCTCTCCCATGTTTATTAGCTCTTGGGAATCAACATGTTCTAATTCCACCTCCCATTTAACAACTGTGTCTTTCTCAATGAGTTGCGTGCTGCCATCAACTAAAACAGCACTAGAGGGAAAGAAATTGATGCGAAATTCGAAGGTTTGGCGCGCAACGTCGTCTCCCCTGTTTTTGGCGGGCACTATGAGCTAGCGGAAGCGAACAAAGAGCTCAACCTTAGAGAAATTAAGTGCAGAGATACGGGATATACCGATTAGAAGTCCCCTCTCCATGCTCCATCTCGTTCCCCCTTGCCCCGTTCAGCACACCCTCGCCTCCACAATCTAGCATCAATGGGAACGCTCAGATCTTGAATTGAGAAGAATGGGAGAGGAATTATCTTTCAAATGGCACTCACCACCTTCGCCGTCGAACGAAAGCGCGCCGCCTAAATGAATTGCCCTGCCACCGCCGCCGGCGCCGAGAACGATGGGTGAGGTCCACCGCCGCCGTCGGGGAAGCTACAGTCAGTGTGACGCGTGCTCTTGGTCGAAAGCGGTTGGTTTGACTGGCTTGACTGGCTGTCCCAACCGACCGGTTTGGCTTAACCCTAATCTTGGAACAAAGTAAAATGTGTCCTTAACGACCGTTTTATGGCCCGTGTGGTCCTGGGATATTAGCTACCTCACAACCGTCGCATGCGAGCTATTCTTTTCAATGATGTCGTGTTCCTTCCGATTCCGTGTAAAGACGTCGCATGGGAGCTATAAGCCCACAGCTGGGAGAGGCAACAATGGGAGGGCGAAAGGAAGGGCAACAACTGGACTAGGGCTTCCATGCAACTTGCGAGATCACATGTGTGGTCTCGTCAGGAGCAATGTGTTGCTTATGTTGGAACTATCGTGGTGTTGGAGGGGCCTCGATAGTTTGCGAGTTATTGTACCTCTCCTAGTCTTTGTGTCCTAAGTTATTCTTTCTTTGTGAAAGTAGACAAAATAGTAATAAAGTGCGTCATAATCGACATAGGTTAGATCTTAATGGTTTTGCGAATTTTAGTGGTATTGGTCAATGTGGTGGTCTTGTGTTGTTTTAGCATGAGAGCATGGATGTCGACATTAAAGATATTAATGAAATATATATATTGATATGTATATTCGTGTTTCCCCTACCTTTACACAATGGCGATTAACTTGTATATTTAAAAAGCCACGTGCTAAAAATCGCCAGATTATGTGGGTGACCCTGCATAATTTAAAGGAGAATATCGATTTTACCTAGGGTAATTATAGAAGATTTTAATAATTTCATGTCGCTAGAAGAATATTTGTCACTTACACCTATTCCCGAGAGGCAAATGGAAGTTTGTTCCTGGTGTTATGGCCTATTGTGATCTAACTGACTTTAGATTTCTAGGTGCACTTTACACATATGATCACAAACCTAGTAGACAAGCCAATGAAAAAGTTAGGCTAGATAGACTGAATACGAGAATACAAGGGTCAGGCAGACGGGAGTCCCATCACGCCCTTAGCAGATAGCACCGATGTATGATCCATCTGTAGTTAAAATATAACTCATGACTATGTAGCAAAACTTGGAGACTTCACGCCGTCGTGCTGATGCACTGCCTCTAGAGTCCAGAGACGTATGGCTGGCCGTACGTGTCTAGCAGTACTATAGCCAGCAAGAGTAGAGTCGAGTGCATATTTATATGCATGCACGATAATATATGTAGCTGTTCGGAGTCGTGCAGACTGGAAATGTCACTAGCTACCATATCAATCAAGTCTCGAAAATTAACTATATGTACAAGATCTGCCCAGCTTGTTGGAAAATAATGGAACATGCATGTGAGAACTAATCATACCATAGAGAATTAAGTCAAACTAGATATTAGATGGAGCTTCTTCCCTTTCCTATATATATATCTACACTTCCTATCACATCAAGAATCATCCAATCTACACAGAAAAAGCATTTTAGCTCTCCTCTCGAGTCAAACTAACACCACACATTACTTGTGCCTAAATTAGCAAGCAATATTTCCATAGCTGTGATGGCCTCCATGGCTCGGAACACCCTGGTGGTCCTTGTTCTGGTCGGCATCATCGTGCAGATGAGCTCCGTGATTCCCACCGCTGCTGCCGCAAGAATGTTGGACGAGCAACCAGGTGCTGGTTGTGGAGGCGGTGTAAAGGCAGACGGCACTGGTGGCGCCGGTTGTAATAGTTCTAACCCCGATGGCTCTATTGGTGTCTTCAAAGGCACGAATAATGTCGGGGGAAACATCGGTAACACGCACGTTAGTATTCCCTGACTATGTGCAACTTCGCCGCGTGGTTGTGCTTGATGGAGGATGTTACCGATTTGATGGACGTCGAGGTGTTCTTCGTGATTGTTTCTTGCTTGTATTGCCTTGGTACGTGTGTTGTCTTTGATTGCTTATTTTCTTTATATGCTCCGACGTGTGTGAGAGTGCATGGTTACTACGTCAACTTTGGTTTCTTGCTTTACCAGATGTATCTAGATTTTGTAACTTGTTGTACAATGTTCGGAATTTATATCATCATTTTTGTTGTGAAGATTGTCATTTCTTTAGGGTTTAATTTTTCGAAAAAGGAGAGTAAGACCCTAGCCTCTGCATCAACAGGATGTAGCTTTTAGAAATTTCAAAGTTTAAAATTAAAGGATCACACAGGGCAACTTCAAAGAACAGCCGGACCATTATAAAATATATAGTGTGCCTAACCATACATCATCTAGTATATTAATATGCGGCCAACCATCCTTGTTGAAAAAATCGTGTGCACAAGGCCATCATCAAAAAGGAGTCACAAACGACAAACTATCCGATCGGAAAAAAATGGAGAAACAGTCAACCCAGCGGGGCATCTTAAACGACCAAAGTTTCCACCCTTGACGCATTCTTGACTCAAAATTGGTCTAGGAATGGGTTGGCCCGAACAACTCACGGATAATTCGCATGACCGGCCAGTCCGGATGTGTTCACAGCCTGGCAATCTGGCATACATAGTATTTTTTCATCTCTTCTCTCCCTATTTTTTTTCTTGTATGGACACCACTTCATGCAATACGGAAATTGGCCCTCGCACGTTTTCTCCCATCAACCTGCAGTTGCTCGAGCATGGCATGGCGTGGCGAGGTCGGGCACGGTCGAGGTGGGGTGCAGCTAGGGGTAGGGACGAGCTAGGACGCGGACTTGGCGGGGTGAGCTGGGATGCGACGAGGCACAACCGGGGCAGGAAGAGCTACGACGAGGCGAGCTCAGAGACGGAAGGGCGGGGCGTGAAGAGAGGATGTAGAAGAGATAAGAAATGAAAATAATTCAAAATAAAAACTATCAGGCTAAAATGGGTTAGGCCGTTTGGGCACACCTCCCAGTCCAGCCAAAAACATGTCTGCGAGCCTACCCCAATGGACCGATTTGGACCCATTTCTTGGCCAAAATGGATTGACCGCCAGAGTTGCTCTAATCGAAGAAGATCTCTTGACATATATCGGAGCCACGCAGGTCGAAGCCAATGTGCCAACGAACAGGGATGACTAGGCCATGCAAGGAGGTAATCTTGAACCATTTATTCTGTAGATTGGGGTTGATTATTTGGACACCTAGACTCATTTGGATGCGCCAATTGCTGGAACACATGAAGCACTTACATGGAAAGGTAAGGAGATTAATGTTGGAGCATCTGCACACCACCAGGGTTCGTCATACCACAAACAGCATGCTCAGGGATAGTAGCCTATTCGCCTAGCTATCCATCTGAACCTGATCAAGTACATGCAACTAGCAACGTCGAGCAACGAAAGCCAGGACACCGATAGATTTGGACCACGTCCTATTGATATGATACCTGCAATGTTCAATTTTTCAAAATCGACGCTATATCTAAGCGATAAGGACACGCATATGGTGTTAGATGATTCGGTCTTGGGAAAACATATCGGAGAGGAGGAAGAATTACAAGGAAAGCAACTCGAGCTATCTCTGGGCCGAAGCTCTAAAATGTAGAAAGGTAGCCGCTGGAAGAAAAGGGAAGAAAGGTGATAATGGATAGGTGGAGACAGAACGCAAGGCAGGAGGGAGAGGCAACAATGGGAGGGGGAAAGGAAGGGCAACAACTGGACTGGGGCTCCCATGCAACTTGCGAGATCACATGGGTGGTCTCGTTAGGAGCAATGTGTTGCTTATGTTGGAACTATCAAGGTGTTGGAGGGGCCTCGATAGTTCGCGAGTTCTTGTACCTCTCCTAGTCTTTGTGTTCTAAGTTATTCTTTCTTTGTGAAAGTAGACAAAATAGTAATAAAGTGCATCATAATCCACATAGGTTAGATCTTAATGGTTTTGCGAATTTTAGTGGTATTGCTCAATGTGGTGGTCTTGTGTTGTTTTGGCATGAGAGCATGGATGTCGACATTAAGGATATTAATGAAATATAAATATCGATATGTATATTCGTGTTTCCCCTACCTTTACACAATGGCGATTAACTTGTATATTTGAAAAGCCACGTGCTAAAAATCGCCAGATTATGTGGGCAACCCTGCATAATTTAAAGGAGAATGTCGATTTTACCTCGGGTAATTATAGAAGATTTTAATGATTCCATGTGGCTAGAAGAATATTTGTCACTTACACCTATTCCGTGGCAAATGGAAGATGTCCCTGGTGTTATGGCCTATTGTGATCTAACTAACTTTAGATTTCTAGGTGCACTTTACACATATGATCACAAACCTAGTAGCCAAGCCAATGAAAAAGTTAGGCTAGATAAACTGATATACGAGGATACGAGTGTCAGGCAGACGGAAGTCCCATCACGACTTGCATTTTCTATTCAATCAGAAGGAACTCGACAAAGCTGCCATCAGCCTTTATTGTGTGTAAGTACTATTTCTGTAATTTCTATCTCATCTCATTCACTTTATTAATTGCATGTATATATATGCTCACCATATATGTATATACTATTATGCAGGAAAAAGGTTATGGAATGCATGAAAGGAGGACCTTTTGACATTGGGTTCGTTGACCCAAATAGAGTTCATGAAGAATTGGTAAGAACCAAACCCGGGCAAACAGAAGATTACTTGCTAAGGTCTTTACTGAGGCAACAAACCAAAAGGGAAATACTATTGCCTTACAACTTCTCGCGAGTAATGTTACCCTCTCTTGTACACATTCTGTTTCGGCTTACTCGATGTTAAGTGTAACTGATGATGAGTTATGCGTGTGTAGGTTCCACTTTATTCTGCTAGTCATTCAACCTGACTCAGGAAAAGTCCTTGTCATGGACTCATTACGAAAAGAAAAAGAGCTATGGGCAGACTTTAGAGAGATTTTCCAGAGATAATTTCAATCATATTATCGCACTAGATCGGCAACTTTCGTGACAACAAGTAATTAATTACTCCTTTATCCATTTTCTTTGCCGGACAGGGTTCGGAAAAGGTTCACGGGCAGGGCCGTGGGTGAATGGTCAGAAGAACTAAAATTTGTAGACCAAAATGTAAGTAATACTAGCTAGCTAGATCTGCGTATCTCTTTGATTCTGCTTCCAATTCCATTATATCATGCTTTATTGATTATTATTTTAATTGAACTCTCTATTCTCGTAAAATGCGCGCATCAGGGACACAGCAATAACTTATGTGGGCACTATGTTTGCGAGTTCATTCGCAACACGATATGTGCGACGGGCCAAGCCGCACTAGAACAACTTAGAGTAAGTAAACAAAGTACACAACATTATTTTATTACCATCAATTGTGTTGAGTTTTATTCTTATATATATATTGACCTTATTCTTCATATATATTCAGATCGAACGGATGCGGGACCAACTCCTACCATTTGACCGCATACGAGCCATTCAAGAGGAATTGGCGGGGTTCATATTTGATGAGGTCGTCACGCCTGGCGGAGAACTCTTTAGATATCCAAAAACTCTTTAGATGCTTGAACGTGTTTGTCTTGTACTTGATGCTTCAACGTTTACGGAGAATACCACACAATGGCCATGTTTGTGTATAATAATAGTTGTTTAATTATTCAAGTACTCGTATGTACCGATGACGATGTATGTGTATATACCGCCCCCGATCGATTCCCCCCTCCCCTCCTCCCCGTCCCCGCCGCGCCGCAGAAATACGCCCAGAACGGGGCGGCGGCAAAACTCTGCCGCGGCAGAGATTTAGGCCATTTTCCGGTGTTAAAGGGAGGGCTGAGCGCTGTGTCAGCCCCACGTGCGCCACCCTTTAACAGGGGGGCTCTAACACCGAACCCCCAACACCGGTTCTAGAACCACTGTTAGAGGCCTCTACGAACCGGTGTTAGAGGCCTCGTTTCCACTAGTGGATGTACGATCCATCTGTCATTAGAATATAACTCATGACTATGTAGCAAAACTTGGAGACTTCACGCCGTCGTGCTGATGCACTGCCTCTAGAGTCCAGAGACGCATGACTGGCCCTATCGTGTCTAGCAGTACTATAGCCAGCAAGAGTAGAGTCGAGTGCATATTTATATACATGCACGCACGATAATATATGCAGCTGTCCGGAGTCGTGCAGACCGGAAATGTCACTAGCTACCATATCGATCAAGTCTGGAAAATTAACTATATGTACAAGATCTGCCCAGCTTGTTGGAAAATAATGGAACATGCATGTGAGCACCCATCTTGGAAAATAATGGAACATGCATGTGAGCACCCATCTTGGAAAATAAGTCGTGCAAGCACGTCCCTATTTAATAGATTATCAATGCAAGGTGCAATTTAGTAAGAACTAATCATACCATACAGAATTAAGTCAAACTAGATATTAGATGGAGCTTCTTCCCTTTCCTATATATTTATATCTACACTTCCTATCGCATCAAGAATCATCCAATCTACACAGAAAAAGCATTTTAGCCCTCCTCTCGAGTTAAACTAACACCACACATTACTGGTGCCTAGACTAGAAAGCAATATTTCCATAGCTGTGATGGCCTTCATGGCTCGCAACACCCTGGTGGTCCTTGTTCTGGTCGGCATCATCGTGCAGATGAGCTCCGTGATTCCCACCGCCGCTGCCGCAAGAGTGTTGGACGAGCAACCAGGTGCTGGTTGTGGAGGCGGTGTAAAGGCTGACGGCACTGGTGGTGCCGGTTGTAGTAGTTCTAACCCCGATGGCTCTATTGATGTCTTCAAAGGCATGAATAATGTCGGAGGAAACATCGGTAACACGCACGTCAGTATTCCCTGACTATGTGCAACTTCGCCCCGTGGTTGTGCTTGATGGAGGATGTTACCGATTTGATGGACGTCGAGGTGTTCTTCGTGATTGTTTCTTGATTGTATTGGCTTGGTACGTGTGTTGTCTTTGATTGCTTATTTTCTTTATATGCTCCGACGTGTATGAGAGTGCATGGTTACTACTCGACTTTGGTTTCTTGCTTTACCAGATGTATCTAGATTTTGTAACTTGGTGTACAATGTTCGGCATTTATATCATCATTTTTGTTGTGTAGATTGTCATTTCTTTAGGGTTTAATTTTTTGAAAAAGGAGAGTAAGACCCTAGCCTCTACATCAACATGATGTAGCTTTTAGAAATTTCAAAGTTTAAAATTAAAGGATCACACAGGGCAACTTCAAAGAACAGCCGGACTAGTATAAAATATATAGTGTGTCTAACCATACATCATCTAGTGTATTAATATGTGGCCAACCATCCTTGTTGAAAAAATCATGTGCACAAGGGCATCATCAAAAAGGAGTCCCAAACGACAAACTGTCCGATCAAAAAAAAATGGAGAAACAGTCAACCCAGCGGGGCATCTTAACAACCAAAGTGTCCACCCTTGACGCATTCTTGACTCAAAATTCGCATGACCGGCCAGTCCGGATGTGTTGCCCCGAACAACTCGCGGACAATTCGCATGACCGGCCAGTCCGGATGTGTTCACGGCTTGGCAATCTGGCATACACAGTATTTTTTCATCTCTTCTCTCCCTATTTTTTTCTTGTATGGACACCACTTCATGCATCTCCCACCACCGGGACTCATGTTCTTCTTTTTGTGGAGCTACCCACCCTCCATCATCACCTCGATACCGCTATCGGTCGCGCCGCAGGAAAATCTCTCTACTTCCCCTCACCGCGGGGAAGGCCAGAAAACCGGCCCCTTTCTACCTCGATGGCAACCCTCCATCGTTCCACTGATCCTGTCACTACCCCTCACCTCAGCCCCAACCTTCATATACGAGCACCCCACGGAAGAGGATGCACACCGCCGCTGACCATACCGCACGCGTGGTGTTAGACCATACCATCGACCTCCAAGGGATGATCTGGTGGCCCGCTAGTGGGGACAAGCAAGGCGGCGTGAACGTCTCTCTCGCGACATAGATGTTGGGGATATGCTATACGGGTATCCCTATAGCATGTCTCTTATCGGCTAACCCGGGTGGCCCACAGTTGGTAGCGTGGCCTATGGCCTGCTGGGCGGCCCAGTTAGATGGATCCAGAAGGGAGGCCCATGCCGGATAAAGAAAGGCTACGGTGGAGTCACCAGCGTACCAAAACCTCATCACTAACATGATTCAAACTACCATTACCAATCCCAAGACCTCGGCTTCCATGTCATTCTCCGCGATTGACTTCACCGTGGGACTAAAGTCATGTCATCGCTCCCTTTAAAAGCAAACGGTACGATAAAAACATGGTTACGCGCGATCGAAATCCATCGAATCCGGCATGTCGTTCGTTGGTGTTTACCAGGGGAGCCTTCCGGAAATCGACACTCTAGCCAAAGGAAGGAAGACCAACATCTAGTAGATCCTCATCTTGGCGTGAGAGCGATCCTAGGACCGTACCACCTTAATTCGAAGCCAGACCGGTAGCCCCCACGCCACCCGCCGGCGACCTGCGATATTTGTCTCACCGAGCCCAGCCGATGAGACCATGGCCAGAGGCATGCAAGGAGACGGCAACGCAAGATTGATCCACCACTTGAACCGACCGTGACACTGCGATGAGGAGATGGAGAGACAACATAGGGATCTACCCAGATCAAGATCAAGGGTTTGTCCCGAGCCGACCTGTAGCCTAGCCCTCACCGCTAGTCACACGCCACCAAGGGGACTTGCGTGACCACCCCATTCAGGGGCGCCGCCCTAGCCGCTGCTTGTCGACATGCCAACTGTCTTCGTCCCAGCAGCCCCGACGGCTGTCTCCGGCAAACCACCATGCCCAGGCCTCCTTCTTCGGACCTAGCGGCGGCGAGAGGCGCAGGAGATGGGTGCGACTGGGCAGCACGATGCGATCTCCCTTGATGGCGCCCTAGGGAGGGCACACGAGGATGTAGATCTGTACTAGCAGCAGGCGGGTGAATATGCGATCCAAGTATAAGGATCGAGAGGTTGTGGCTTTGTAGTGCTCTGAAGTCTGATCAGATAGCCTCGACTTCTAAGGTATGATTTCTGTCGCCTAAATTCTTGAGTTTAGGTTTGATAGGTTGCTGCTAATTAGATTGGTATTTTATCATCAGGGACTAGCTACGATGGAGAGATTTTATCAAAAAAAAAAAACCCTAGCAAACCTTTAGAATCACAAAAAAAGAGGATGTATTGAACTCAATGGAGAATATTGTGGCTAAGAGAGCACGTGCGTCTATGGGTCCTTGTCAACCACGTGGGCACGCTTTTCCAAGGAAATGGCAAGGAGATCAAATGAGGGGGTTTATGAAAACATGGTTTGATAGTTTTTACGGGTTAGAATATAGTGTGCAAAAAGATGCAGCTCGTTCATATTTATGATATTTGTTCTACATATATGCAAATTGATGTCTTAGGTGGACTGTTAGGAGCCTGTTGAGGCTACTTTGTTTTAGCTTCACCTCGCCTATGAAAGGAGACCACATCCATTTTATAAGGAAGAGATGCATTTCTCTCAACAGCCTATGCTTTTGGGATGAATTGGGCTCTCTGCTAAATATTGGACCGCGAGCGCATAAACTACCAGAAAACATGGACCGAGTGCTGGGCTACCCTAAGTGGATGCTAACATGGACAGTTCATAAAACATGGTGATGATGTGTCAACTATAAAGATTCTCAGTATAATCATGATGGTATATTTCTAGAAAGGATGCATTATATTGTTTTTTGTTAATCAATAGGGTATCAAGTGGGATCCCATCAAAGTCCCACCTCTAGCTTATTTTAAAATTTCTAGTGTAAAAATTTGACAAAATTTTGCACTACAAAATTCAAAATGAACTAAAGGTGGGATCTAGGTGATATCACACTTGACACCTTATTCACCAACTACCCAATTAGATGGAGTATTTATTTTTTTGTCTACCAAACCAATGTGATTTTTTTTACCATGGTGAATTTTGATTGCAGTCGAGTAGAAATTTTTGCGTCTAATTAGTTAGCACCTCCCTTTCTCTGTTTTCGGCTCCGCCACTGAAAGGACAAAACTTGGGGCACAGTTAGATGAAGTGGCGGACCGAGGCTGGACAGGTACTCCATGCGCTCAAATCCGACAAAATAAGGGGGAAAAAGGCATTATTTATAGATGCCGTTGGACACGCTCTTAGGGTGTCTCCAATGCTAAACGTTGAAGTCGACCATAAGGTCTGACACTCCTCGTCTGCTATAGCAGACCAGAAACCTCCTAATGTTTAAAGACAGCTTTGAGGAGCCCACATATGTGATTCTTTTCTCTTTCCCAGCCACTCGTTCTTTCTTTATTCTCTATTCTTGCAAACGGGTCAGCAAAGGACAGTGGAACAAATATTTTCTATGCCTTACGGACGGATCATACGGGTAAGGCCGACCTTAGCAAATGTTTCACTATGACCGACCTCTACAATGCTTAAATTCTCTTATGGTCGACTGTTAGATCCTTATGGCCCTTCTTATTTCAATATTGGAGACGCCCTTAGTCCTTTTGCCCAATAGTTTTGATACTAGGAACTGTGAACGGCATTTCGACCGACCAGAGGTCAAATCCAATTAACTTTTGTGTGTGCGGGTCGACGTACGATGGTGGGGTTGACCTTGACGTGCGTGCGATCGGCTGGCGACCGCCAGAGTTGACGCATGCGTGGCACACATTGGGTTGACTTACACGACTTCAACCTGAATCTTTCCGGCCGGAGATGAGCGAGGTAGCTAACAGTTGGCAACGTGCCGAGATAGCAGCGTAACTTGGCGAATTTTTTTTAAATAATACGAATTAATTAATTAATTTGAGTTTTATTATACGTTTTTTTGAATTTCCAGATCTAGCACTTTGTCGGCCTGGGGCAAGCCGACTGGGCCAATCGGCCAGCCCCTGGCCGACTGCAGGTTGGCATCATGCAATCGGCCCTGCCCCACACATGCAATCGGCTTGGAGCAAGCCGATTGGTTCAATCGGTCTGGCCCAGGCCTATTAGTGCAATCGGCCAGACCTAGGCCGATAGCCTAATCGTCCTGCCCCTAACCAAATCCTGCATGATCAATGCAACCCTTCCGCTAAATAATCGTCTGCCGCTGTTTTTCTCGCCAATCCTTCCCGCCGATTTTTCCCGCCAGTACTTCCCGTCCTTTGTTCCCGCCACTACTTCCCGCCCTTTTTTTTCTCGTCGCTACTTCCCGCCCTTTTTTTCCCGCCACTACTTCCCGCCTTTTTTCCCGCCTATTCGGTTCGGTGTCTCTATAAATCCGGGCAACGAGATGTATCCTTTACCAGTTCATCTCTTTCTCCTCTTACTCTCTCATTTCTCTCCTCTCCTCTTGCTCTCGCATTTTCCTCCACTCCTCTCCACTATGACCGACGCGTCTCCCTGGCCTGTAGATATGTCCATTGGGCTTTTCTTCATAGCCAGAACTGTTGTGATAGGCGATGAACATCCCGACTGGGATACGTTGGTAACGAACCATGATGCTCTCGTTATGCTTGGTAAGTCACTTCATTGAAGAGGGTGGAAACTGAAGACCCCAGATCAGGTACGAGCAGAGCTTCTCAGGATCCAGGCAAGGTGGGACAAGCTCACCTTGGTCCTGGGACAAGCTCGCATGATGGAGCGGGCTAATGCACCTTGGTCCTGGATAGAAGATAGCGAAGATGAGGATGATATCTTCATGCCGCCACCCGTTGGAAGCAAGGCAAGAGCTGAGTGGGACAAGAGGCAGGAGAAGAAGAAAGAGCAGGCCAAGAAGAGTCAAGCTGACATGACGGAGCAGGTTGTGGCACGTAGGCCCTGGATAGAAAAGAGCAAAGATGAGGATGATATCTTCATGCCGCCACCCGTTGGAAGCAAGGCGAGAGCTGAGTGGGACAAGAGGCAGGAGAAGAAGAAAGCGCAGGCCAAGAAGAGCAAGTGCGAGGGATCGTCCAAGGGAAAGGGCGAGGCATCATCGAAGGGAAAGGGAAAGGCATCATGCTAGGGATAGATAGGACTCTTATTTATGTATCGCAAGTTATGTTGAACTATGTTGCAAGTTATGTTGAACTGTGTTGCAATAAAAATCGTAAAATGATAGAATGGTGTCTCATATATAGATAAATATATGTATCATACATAAGTAGATGTCTCATGCATAGATAGACATGTCTCATACATAGATAAATATATGTCTCATACATAGATAAATATATGTCTCAGCGACGTCGTCTGCCGCGACGCTCGGGTGGTGGGTTAGGAGGCGTCGTCCAACCGAACCTGTGGGGCGGCCGAACCTGTCGGGGAGGAATCACCGACCCGTACTCATCGTACTGAGTCTCCTGTGTGGGGTCAGGTGCAGGAGTCTGAAAAATGTTCAGCCAACTGCTCTGCGTCATGAAATCCTGAGTGCTATGATCAACGTCCTGATCAGTCCAGGCGGATCCGGACACAGACGACTGATAGCCAGGCATAGACCCCTGCATTCCGAATGCTCCTGCACATAAAAACAAAGTATGTAAGAACTTGACATGAACTGAGCCTCGACGCTTATCTTGTAAGACACATACCCTGTGGTTGTGGCTGTGGTGGCTCCGTAGTTTGGCATGGGAGGGTGACCCCAAGGCTCCTGCTGCTGGTGCTGCCACGACGAACCTCCATCGTGCAAAGGTGGCTGCTGCTGCTGCCAACAGTCGAAAGAAGACTGCTGATGCCACGTCGAACCTCTAGCCTGGTCTTGGGGAGGAGGTCTCGAAGTCGTCTATGGTGTAAGCCGTAGATGGGGAGACTGTCGCAGGGGCGAGGGTGGCTGCTGCTGCTGCTGGTGGTGCGTCGAGTGCCACGGAGGACGCTGTGGTGCCAGGTGGTGAGCAATGTCCGAAGGGCGGGTGCACGTGATAACCCCGTAGATACGCCGTATCTTCTCCTCCAGGCGAATCAGCCAGGTCTCCTGGTCCCGCCGGTGAATAAGTAGGGGTCCCGACAAAAGAGAGCGTCTGTACTCAGCACTCTCCGTCTCAAGATCGACTAACATCTGTGTCTGCAAGTGACACCACAAGGTTCGCCATATATAGATGGAAAACTATGTAATAAATAGGTGTATTAGATGAAGAACATACCGCGTGTTGTCTGCTGCCCACAGTCGACTGGCTCGGATAACTATCCCAAGTAGCCGCGCCCGGCATCTCCTTTGGGTGAGATTGCTGCGTGATGCGTAGTCGTGTGGCGCTCATGTAGCTATCCAAATACCTGTTGAACTCTTCCATGTCAAACGCGGCGTTCGAGTCCCAGACTCGGGTTGTAGCGGTGTCCCACTCTTGAACGTACACCCCAACCCTGTGTAGCCAACCCGTGGCGGTCTTGCTACTTCCCTTCATCGACAACCTAACATTTAACATGGTTAGTGTCATGTCAATAAATCATGTTAATATGGAAGTAATGTGTAAAGGAAACATACGTGTGTACGACTGAAGGTATGGCGCTCTCCGTAGGACGAGGATCAGCCAACTGGCGAAGACCAAACTGCCTCATTACTCTATGTAGACTCATCTCCTCTGCCTGCATGTCGAAGATGATCTTCGATTTTGTGAGCCAATACGGCTCGTCCCTGGCGCATAGAAAAGACATTTGTATGTTGTCCCCATCCCTCTGGAATCTAGCAGCGACAGCTTCATTACCGTAGGGCTCCCACATCACCGAACTCGCTAGCAGTACGTCAAACTGCTCGGACAGTGCGGGGTAGCAACCCCTCACCTGAACTCGCTAGCAGTACGTCTCTGCGAATAATAATTTGTTAGGTTCATGCATAGTTTATGTCAACTAAATAATGAATGTAACAAGTAACTTTGCACATACCTGGCGATGTGTCCAAACTGAACCGAAAGTAGGCAAGTCAATGTGGTCTGGATCCAACAGTCCAGTCAGAGGGTCGCCCAAAGTAGCTGTAGGGTAAGGCGTCTCAACCATAACGTCCGGCCGGCCGATAGGAAACCGCTCCCAGGACCAAAGCTGCAACAATAGTGGGCATCCAAGCAGGCCTGACTTTGGCGCCCTCCGTTGGCAACCGCTGCACATACCTCGGTACGTGGCCGCTAAGACCGCAGAACCCCAACTCCTCTGTATAATCATGTCAGCGCTAATTGCATTGGCGATCTCCAATGCGATAGGGATGTAGCGAGCGGTGATAGTGGTGACATGGTTCTCGGTGAACATCACCTTACCGAGAAGCCAAAGTATGTATGCCTCCAAGGACCGAGTGATTTGTGCCTCTGTCAACTGAGTCTCTGGATAGCCTAGCTGTTGGATCTGCATTAATGAAATATGGTTCGATAAGTAACCAGTAGCCAGTAATGTGTAATGTCTTACAGATTAAAGAGAAGTTAGCAAACACACCTGAGATCCTAGTAACCAGTCGACGGCTACTGCTGCTTGATGTGCAGCTACGGCTGCGTTTTGCGCAGCTTTCCTTGCCCTCACATGTTTCTGAGTAAATTCATCGAGCTTTGCGCGTATAAAATCGTGCTTCCATTCTTAGTTCTGCTTGCACAATTTTTTGAATAGATTCATGAGGTTCTTGTTTCTGAACTGTGAGAAAAAATTAGCACCCAAATGGCGCATGCACCATCGGCTTTGCATGTCAAGCCAAGGTGTTTGCTCTTCCGGCCCTGGCTGTGTCAGCCGTTTTACGGCATTGAGTATACCTGCATGCCTATCATGAATGATGCACACATTGGGCTTGTCTTTCACAACTGCTATTTTGAGCTTCCTGAAGAACCACGTCCAACTTTCAGTGTTTTCGCCCTCCACGAAAGAAAATGCGAGTGGGACAATCTGATTGTTGCCGTCTTGACCAATGGCGGTAAGGATCTGACCCTTGTACTTGCCAGTTAGAAAAGTACCGTTTACACATATCACTGGACAACAATAAGTGAAAGCTTGGATGCATACAGCAAAAGAGAAGAACACTCGATGAAGCACCTTCACGGATGGATCCTCGGGTATCACATAATATTGTATGTCGACATAGGTGCCTGGGTTTCTATCCTGCAGTGTCTGAAGTTGTCGGACCACGGAGTCATACGAGTCTCTAAACGAACCAAACCTCTCCTCAAGAGCCCTTTGCTTTGCCCTCCAAGCCTTGCCATACGAAATGGAGTGCTTAAACCGGGTCTTTACTTTCTTCTATATACTGGGTACTGTCATCGCTTTGCACTCTACTAAGTCCGTGTAAAGCAGCCGAGCTAGAAGTGTGGAGGAGAGGTTAAGATGATCTTCAAGAACATTGTGTAGCTCACATGTGTGCTGCACATAGTCGCTCACCAACCAAGTTGTGTCATACGTAGGGACATAGGCATGCACCCTGCCTGGACAATTTATATCCACGCATTCCATTGTCAAGTATTTCTTAGAGGACACCGTTGTTTTCAAAACCCTGTGTGTTGACATTGCCTAAGCAACGACTGCATCTTGCAAATGTTGCTTGTCTTGATATCTAGCACCCTGGGCAATTCTGTTGCTATGATATTCCCACGCAGAATCATGACCATCATCAACGGTCATTCCGGTTGACATGTTTTGATTCCATGAAGCAGGAATCGGCATGTCCTCTCCACCATTGCCTTCTCCATCAGAATCATCAGGGTCATCAGAATCACCACTCTCGCCATCCATGTAATCATCCTCTTTCATCATGTTCTGCATGCCTCCATCTTCCTCGTCCGCATCTGCCTCTCCACTATAGTATTCTCCACCTCCGGCCTGACTGCTCTGCCCCGATTCATAACCACCGCCTCCTCCTCCTATCTGACTGCTCTGCCCCAATTCATAACCACCACCTCCAGCACTGGACATAGAGTACATCCTGTAACTTGAATCAGCACTATGGCGCGAAACATGTCCACCATCGATCTCCTTCAAGACAGGAAGCACTAATGCGCGAGGGTTTACATGCCTATCTTTGTAGCCTTTTAACCACTTAAACCAGTCTCTGTCTGTATCTACATGCCTTAAAGTCTAGAAAATATTTTTTCTTGACTTTGTCCACAATGCTTGCACGCTGACGGTGTACGTCTCGATGTTATAGCCTAAACATCCTGTCAACCATTCCTTCAACTGACTAACACTCCAGGTTTGAGGGGCAGTCAAATCTAACTGTGTACACATAAACTCTCCCAGATCTGCTCCAAAGTCATTTGTTCGAACATTCCTAGGACCGTAATAAAACACGAACTTCACTAAATTGGTCATCTCTACTGACATAAAATAAACAACCTAATCAATTAATTATCGACAACGCGTATAACTTTGGGCAATGCTTGCAAATATTTTAAAAAATACGATATTATTGCTACCGGTCAAATATTGCTACTAATCCATCGGCCAAATTTTTGTGCCTAACCCATCTATCAAATATTGTTACTAATCAACTAGCCAAATATTCTAATAGACTAACCATACGCACGTACGTAACCATATACAATATCCATTGATTATCGAGGGATTAGAGTTTACCCTTAAAGCGAGAGAAGCTACCACCAACACAGCTCGAACACTGCTCCACCACCACAGCCTCAGCTCCTCCACCACAGCTCCACCACCATTGCCATTGCTCCACCATAGCTCCACCACCGTTCCTCCAACAAACCAACACCAAATCGAGCCATGAGCTAACTCATCCGTAGATCGGGCTTTCACTCCCTCTCTAATGGTTTTGGATTGAAGTTTTGTGGTCAAATCGAGCAAAATCTGAGAAAAACGGTGGCTGCAAATGAAGAACACGAAGGGGAGAGAGAGAGGCAGCAGCTCGCGTGGAGAAGAAGACCGCGCCTGGCCACGCAGCGCGGCGTCGCCCTTATCTGGCTCCAGTCGGCGTGGGCCTGGCCGATTGGGCAGTCGGCCTGGGCCTGGCCGACTGGACCTGTCGACCGTTGTCGGGCCCGCGGCCCCACTGGCCGACCTGCTGTCGGCTAGCTGCTGGATGAGTGCCGATTGACCTAGTCGGCTTGCCCCGGGCCGACAAAGTGCTAGATCTGAAAATTCGAAAAAAAGTATAATAGAACTCAAATTAATTAATTAATTCGTATTATTTAAAAAAAAATCGCCGTAACTTGTACTCCTACTAGTAGTAGCTAGTAGCTAGGTTCACAGCAGCATGCATGTGTGGATTGATTAATTAGTGATACCAATGCAGCAACTTTGTGTACAAGTACTAGCTAGGTCAACTCCCTACCGGCCGGAGTCAGAGCTCCAGGATGCGTCCAACGGAATTCACGCAAAGATAAGAATGGTTTTCCATCAAATTATAATCTTTTAATTGACGTGCATGTAATTTTTTTGAGTGAATTTCACATTTTACATTGTACTTTCTCCGTTTTATAATATAAGATGTTTTAGCTTTTTGAAATGAGTAAATCTTGACATCTCTTAGTGTGTAGATTCGGTGTGAATATACACACTAAAAATGTCTATATACACTCAAGTACACTCCTTTCGGAAAGTTAGAACATCTTATAAGTATTACAAAACAGAGGGAGTAGTTGTGTATTTGTGACACATATTAACCTGTTTCGTGGAACTTCTACAAACACATCTAGGAGGCTTTGATCATATGAAATCTATAATATAGACGCATTTTCACTGAACGGGTGATTACCATTGCAAATGCATAACTTAGCGGTAAAATGTGGATTTTTCTCTCAACTTTTTTGTTGTTGAGAAAACCAATGTAGCTAGCTAGCTATGGACTCTCTCTCTCTACCACCTTTGTCTTCCCCTACGCCACTTCGTCCCCACACAAGTAATCCACTTCGCTTCAGGCTCAGTCCATCCGACCGATCCCCGAAGCCCAAACCCCATATGAGGGATTCTCCCATAAGAGTCCCTATCGGCGCCCCACACGATCCTGCCCACGCCGATCAGCACCACAAGTACACTTACCCAGCTAACTGCCTCGTCCTCATCGGCCGGGGAAGAAATTAACGGTGGTCATGGCGGCGGCGAAACGGCAGTTACTAGGCTGGTGCTTGCTGGCGGCGGTGGCGGTGGCGTCGGCGCAGCAGGGCAGGTTCACCACGGTGACCTTCCCCAAGTTCGAGAAGCGGAGGTACCAGATCACCTGCACCGATGATGAAAAGGGCCCGGGCTGCTATGTCGGCTGCCCCAACAAGTGCCTCGCCGCCTGCAAGTACTGCCTCACGATCTGCAGTACGTTTGCCATCCATCTCATCTCTAATCACCAACGATTATGACTTTGATCCATAGTTTCATACACGATTTAATTATTAGCTATGTAGTACACATCTTGATCTTCTCGTTTCTAGTTTCTCCCCTCCCGCAATTCACCGACTAGTAATTTAGTATCTTGAATCTTACACCTCGATTGATCTCTTTTAACTTTGTGCAATCGGTATAGTGTGCGACCTATTCCCGGGAACGTCGTGCGGGGACCCGCGCTTCATGGGCGGCGACGGCAACACCTTCTACTTCCACGGCAAGAAGGACCGGAACTCCTGCATCGTCTCCGACGCCAACCTCCACATCAACGCGCACTTCATCGGCAACCACAGCCCAGACGTGAAACGTGACTTCACGTGGGTGCAGGCCCTTGGCATCACCTTCGGTGATCACCGCCTCTACATCGGTGCTCGGAAGGCTGTTGAGTGGGACGAGGAGGAGGACCACATCCAGATCGCCTTGGATGGTGAGCCTGTGGAGGTGGAGGCTGCCAAGAATGCGCGGTGGGTCTCGAAGGCCTTGCCGAGACTATCTGTCACACGTATTGACACAGTCAACACCGTTGTCGTGGAGCTCGACGGCGTGTTCAGCATATCGGCCAACGCGGTACCCATCACCGATGAAGACTCCCGGATCCATAACTATGGCAAGACCGGGAAGGATAGCCTCGTGCACCTTGACCTTGGGTTCAAGTTCCACGCCCTCACAAAAGGTGTCGACGGCGTGCTCGGCCAGACCTACCGCCCTGACTATGTTAGCAAGGTCAATGTGACGGCCAAGATGCCAATCATGGGTGGCACACCCAAGTACCTCTCGACGGGCCTCTTCTCCACCTTGACCTGAGGCATTCATCTCATAAATTACATTGGAAATTTGTTTTGATCTATATGAGAAATAAACTGATATCGCCCTAGAGGGAGTGAAATTGCCTCCATCATGTCGTAAGGGGTGAAGGGTTGGCACAGGCTTAAGTCAGTGTTGAAGAAATTGCATATTTTCTTTTAGCAAGAAAGCAATTGTACACGACTATGTTTCAAGGGATAAAGTTTTTTTTGTTGGGAAAATCAATATTCAAAGTATTTCGTGAAAGGATAATAAATATTCTTGCATTTGACACCTTTTTTGTTTAGAAAATTGCATTGACACCTGTTCCATTTAATTTCATTGTTATAGTGTAGATCCACAAATGGATCTTGTCATCTTCATCGTATTTGGGTTCGGCCCTGATTGTGGCAGTAAGAGGCTCTGCTCGGGCCCGTTATTTACAAAGCGTTGACTTCTCAATTCTAATCAAGCGGCCCATAACCAACCACGACGGGGAGACATGTCATCCGCCGGCGACGGAGAAGACGGCGTCGCCGCCGACGAGGTGGTCCTGGAGATCACCGACGCGTCATCCCTCTCCACCCCCTCCACGCCTCCACCTGCTCCCATCCCCGTCTCAGCCCTCGACGGCCCCCTCCCGTCCCGGACCGTCGCGGTTCGCGCCGACCGGAGCAGGCTAATCGAGAGCTCCTCCTACTTCCGGGCCCTCCTCGGAGGAAGCTTCAGGTAAGCAAGCTCACTCGACCTCTCAGCCTGTGAGCTAGCGATTCGTCCCCATTTCCCGAGCAAGTGAGTTAGATTTCTCTGGTGGGTGCAGTGAATCGGGCAGCGGATCTGTGAAGATCAGCTGCAACCTCGACGCCGCGGTGCAAGTCCTGCGGTATCTGTTCGAGCCTTCCGTGAGCCACCCGTATATTTTCGAGCCTTCCGAGAGCCAAGCGATT
This sequence comes from Avena insularis, assembly GCA_023614405.1. Lineage (NCBI taxonomy): Eukaryota > Viridiplantae > Streptophyta > Magnoliopsida > Poales > Poaceae > Avena > Avena insularis. The sequence continues at coordinate 410,513,348 of CM042691.1, forward strand.
ACACACGAGAATTTCCTCCCGCTGCTAGAGGTATCCTTTTCGGCTCTTCTGCTGCTCTTTGTGGCTTACCTGTACTGAATTTACGATGCTTAAGGAATTTTATTTATTGTGAAAATCATTCAATTTAGCCCGTAATTTAGACGATGCATTCTGCTTAACTTTGGCTTGTGTTATGTTTGGTGTATGGTCTGTGATGATGCTTAGGTGCTGATACGCGATGATGTTCTATCTTACAGGGGGCTTTGTTTCTTGCTGTCGAGAACCTTCTAGTGCACTGTGAAATATGGTTCAGAACCTTGATATCTCGAAGTTTCTCCATGTTGGTCCCACTGGATTTCATAATCGAGGTCTGGGACTTCGCTCAAAAGCACGGTGAGTGCTTTTTTGCTGTGGATTTCCGAGAAATTTTATTTTTGACAGTATATACTTAATACTTCGACGTGAATTGTGTTTATTGACTTTCGATGTGGCTGCAGGGGTTACTTTTGTTGAAGACGACTGCCCAGACTATCTAGCTAAGAATTTTGTAGGTACAATACACTACATTTCAATGTTGTGTGTTTTTCTGTTTGCAATTCAAATTATGTTGTTTAATTGATGTGACGCCAACTTGTTGTGTTGACTGGAAGTGTGGATTATTAGTTGTCTAGAAATTGAGATGGGAATTCTTTGTAAAAAAAGTACCATTTTCTTTTTGGATGGTTATCTCTCTGGCATGAGATTTAGCTTGTGTGTAATTACTTCTGTGCAAATACCATGCAGGTACAGGCTATCTCCAGTAGATCGTTTGCTCAAATACCTTATGATCTTGTGTGCTCTATCATTGAATGCCCGTACTTGATTGTGGATAGGTTTGTTTTTTGTGCACTCTCGACGTTTTTGTGTAACCAGATTTTCTGTGCTTTCCTGTCTGCACTAACAATTGTTTCCTGACCATTTGCAGTGAAAAGCAATTATGTGAGGCAATTTTACATTGGCTTTCTGCAAGTATGCAAAACTCTGAACAGCTAGTTCCCAACTTAGCAGATAGCCAGCTCTTTCTTCTTAGCAAGGCACACCTCTCTGCAACCTATTTAGATGACTATTACCTGCTCACATATTTGCAGTAATGGTAGTTTGCCAGATGTCTGGCCATGTTCATTTACGTATAACATTTTGTTTTAACTTTTTCTGCAGGTTAAGGTATGCCTTCTACCTTTGGGGTTTGCGGCAGGTATACCTTCTTGGTTTGGAGCACTTTTGTTATGAAGTTGTCATTGTTTTGTATATTTCTCTATGTTACACATCCCCCAACTTCTCTTTCATTGTTTCATGCATTATGCCCTGACTCTTCAATCCTACTTTAGGGACAAAAAGAAACTGGGTTGAATTTGGAAACAATGCTGTATGCATGATTCTTAATCTTCTTAAGGACAGTTTGCAACCTCTACTGGGTACAATTTCTGATGACAAGCTGAATAGCTACCGTATTCGATTAACGAACTATTCCAAGGTTTTCCTCAAAGCCTCTTCTGTTGCATTATTACTGCTATGTTATATTTGAATCTTCCTGAATTCATGGTCCATCAAAATGGTTGTTTTTCTCTTGCTGCTTTGTGAAATTGTAACAACAATTCTTAGACTGAGCAACCATTCACATACTGGCTGTAACCTCTTCACAAGCTTGCATATTTGAATAACTCCCTTGTTATTACTTTTATCTGATCAACTGCTGGAAAAGAGGGCAAGTTATCTTATGATATTGTTGAATACGTAGTATCCATCATATGGCATTTTCAAAAATCTTTAAGTAATTAGCTTGAATAGATCTGCTTACAAGCTTCATGTGCTCTAATATTTTTTATATGAAAGATGGAATGATCTTATCCTTCATTTCAATTTACTTTTGGTCCTACATTGTCCGGAGAGTACCATACACTAGTTTTGAAAGAGGAGGACTTTTTTTTGCAGAATGTCGTACTTTCGGGTTGTCCCCAATTAACTACCGAGTTCTTGTACATATCAGTGCTGCCCAGTGCTTTGGATGCTGTATTTAAGAGAAGGGTAGCAAGTTTGTATAGCCAGGTCGGCTCTGGAAGTTTCTCCCGTTATATTGAGCTGATGAAGAAGGCTATAAACGTCTCATTTACAAATGTACGCATGGTGGATCTCTCGAAATGTCCAAATGTAAATTTTGGTGAAGCAATTGACTGGCTGAAGTTGGTATTTCCAGAACTGAGAACATTCCGAGCTTCTCATTGTTTACAGTTTCAGTTTGAAGATTTGCAATACCTGTTACTGAGATTTCCATCGATTAAAGAAGTTGATTTGAGTATTGATACGAGCATTGTACTACCCAAGTGCTCGGTTATATCTTCTAGATTTGAAGCACGGCATGAAATGAATCGAAATCTGTATAGCTACTGCATTTTCAGACCAATTTTCTCAAAAATATCAAAACTGACACTTGAAGGCCGAAATGATATTACTGGTAGGGAAAATGTTCTATGCTCATCATCCATTGCTATGCCTATTTTATTTGCAGCCATGTAAATTGAGTTTCTTCTTATTGTGTATCTTTATGTACAGATAAGAACTTGCTGGAGATATTCATGCTGGAAAAGTCTCTGTGTTATATAAACATTAAACATTGCACCCTGTTAACAGACGATGGTATATCTACACTACTACTGAAGTGTACAAAGATCCACTCAATGGTTCTTTCTTATACTTCTTTCGGAAATCATTCAATTCAAACACTGTGTTCGTTGGATTACTTGGATCCCTCAGAGAACTTTGCTTACCATAACGATGAACGTGCTCATGTTATGGCATCTAGGTTGCAAGAATTGCATCTGGAAGGCTGTGAAGGTAAAGATCTTCCTTTTGCTTGTTATCCAAGGGTCGTTCACAACTGAGCTAATTTGAATTCTTCCATTTGTAGCTATTAGTTGTGCTGCCATGTCCCAGCTATTGAGTAATGTGAATATTGTGAAGTCCTTATGCTTAAGGCAGACATCACTTACAGATGGCGATCTCTGCAACTTTGTTGGCTCTTCCCTTGAGTATCTTGATGTTTCAGAGACTGTGGTATGCTTATCTGTTTGAAGTATTATCTATTATGTTCAATGTAATCTCCACCTTATATTTGTTAGGCTGTTTGAATTAAAATGTCGAGCTTGGAACTACAGACCAACAACATTACAGATTTTCAAATATTTTTATCGATGAACACATACCTAACTGTGGAACATTTATTGCTTTCTAGCAACTGATATTCTGCGGATCACATACTTGAATAAAATGTATTTTTTATGGTAAATGTTTCTGCTTTATATATGAATGAGAGGATAATTACCTTTGTTGCTTTGACGACTGCAAAGAACAAAGTTTGTAAGTACAATGCTAGTTCATTTTTTTAACCAAAACAGAACCATCACTGTGCTCATTTTGATATCTAGTGTCTTTCCTTTTCTCGCCATGAAAATTACAGGTTTCCATGGTGTCATTAGCACCAATTATACGGAGAAATTCTAATTTGATCTGCTTGAAAACTGCTGGATGTCGCAACCTGCTGTTTGAACAAGGTGAGGTACAGTCCGTGAGTGGTAACACCTATGGCGGTTTTCTTCAGGAGATTACCAGTACTTGCTGTTTGGAGGATGTCGAAATGGGCTGGGCATTTTGCCCTATTCGAACAGAGGACCTTATTCCTTCTTTTTGTAAAGTGAGGAGGATGACAGTTGGCCTTGGCACAACATTACCAGAGAATATCCTGCATGCTCTTCCTGATATTTGCCCATTTCTCGAGTCTTTGGTTCTTAGGTTTCAGGTGTGTCCCTACTCTGTACTACATTAAATAATAGAACTACTTGTGTGCTTCATTCTATAATAATTATATGAAACTGCATCCAGGTAATATCTGACAGGATTGTGAGAAATCTACTAGAATCCTCAATAAATCTTCAGGTGCTTTGCCTGCATTATTGTCTTGGCGACTTAACTTCATTTAGCTTTCAAGCTAAGGCACCAGCGTTAAGAATATTACGGCTCCAGTGGGTTACTCCATGGATGACAAATGATGACCTGACAATTCTTACACAGAATTGTAATTTAGTTGAGCTTTCTCTCTCTGGTTGCAAACTCCTCGACTCCAGTAAGTTTACTTTCAAGTTCAGTTCCGCGGATCCGTCTGTAATTTTGTTGACTTGAGTTTTTCGTGATCGGCAGCCTCTCAAGAGATAATCTCGTCTGGGTGGCCAAACCTGACATGTTTACACCTTGAGGTATGGACAAACTACCTGTGAATACTACGCAATACTAGTATATTTGTATTAGGATACTTTATATTAATTTATATCTATAGCTTTTATTTGGAAGTGAAAACTGTGGATTTCAGTGCTAATACCTAATTTTAATAAGTTTATACAAAGCGCTCTTATGTTGCATATATTATTGGAACTTCATTTTGATATTTAATAAGTTTTCAGTGTTGCAAATACATAATTTGCAAATTTTGAATTCTAATAGATGGCTGAAATCATAAACATCATCTAAACCCCATCTCTTATGTACCTCATGTTTCTCTTATATGCAGGAATGCGGTCAAATAACACTTGATGGGCTTTCTTCTATTTTGAACTGTAAAGGTCTGGAAGATGTCTTACTTAGGCACACGGTGAGTATGAACAACTACATACACATGCTCTTTGGACACACTACACCTAATTTTGCACAAGAAATAAGTTGGTTTAAATTCTGAAGAGTTCTTTTTTCCCCCTGAATCTTGAAAACTGCAGGGTAGAGGTATAGGAAGAACCATCATTACTGATGCTATGAGAGAGGTATCATCTAGCATTACCTTGTGTAATCTATAACACATTCAGCCTTTGCACCACTGTGAGTCATAACAACAACCTTATTTCCCCCTCGTCGCAGCTACCACTGCTAAGGCTTCTGGCACTGGATCTCTGCGACGCTTCCGATGGAGGCTACGACACCCCTAATGTGAGCAGTTACATCTCAAAGATTCCCCAAAGCAATTGTGACGACTCGATTATAACTAAAGAGGAGTTGCGCTAAACATGGTTTTTGCATTGTTTGTGAAGGATCCGGAGGGGAAGATGCTGAGGAGCGTGAGGATGAGCAGATGCAAGTCGGTGAGGTCGTGTTTCGAGTTTCACGGAGAGGTGCCCTCTTCCTCGAAGCCGGTGCACAAGGAGACCATAGTGCTGGAGTGGAGCAGTAGGCAGCTCAGAACCACCATAGTGGAAGAAAGAGTGTAATGTTTCTAGAGAACGTATGTACTGTCTTGATGCAACGGTTTATTTTCGAGAAACACCCCAGATACAGGGCTTTCTGCAATTTATGTGTAGTAAGAACAATGGAATCAGGCTACTATTTAAGAGAAAACCAGCAAAAGGAAAACCAGAGTGTTTGGGATATTAAATTCGCCGTGTTTCAACATGACTAGCATGGCCTTGCAGTGGTCGTGCATAAGCTAGCATCTTGACTTAGAAACTTGTAAGGTTATTTGAAATATCATACTCCCTTTTTCCCGAATTACTTGCGCAGATTTGCCTAGATAAGTATATATGAAGATGTGTCTTAGTATATAGATACGTGCGAATTGAAACAAAAATGCGACATATAATTTGGGATAGGGTGAGTACAAAATAAGCATTTCTGGAGTCAGGTGACACGTTGACACATATGCAGCAGTGTGTACAGTAAAAAGGTTAAATAGTCTAAAAAAGAATGAAAATCAACAAGAGCTGGTTTGCCCGAGTGGTTAAGGGGGAAGACTTAAGATCTTCTGCACTCAAGTGCGCGTGGGTTCGAACCCCACAGCCAGCATTTTTTTTTCTTTTTTATGAGCGTGGACCCCACATCCAGCGCTAATTTCTTGTTTTTCTTCATTTTTTGAAACATCCTCTTTGACATATATTTGCTCTTATTTATAAAAATCCAAGCAATGAATCTACTTTTTTTGTCTACAAAAATCATCTACTCCGACATTTGAAAGCGTGGGTATCTTTTGTGTGTAAAATAAGTTGCTCTTATTTATAAAAATCCAAACAATCAGTCTACTTTTTTTTTTGACCTGCAATCAGTCTTCTTTTTGGTAGCGCTGCAATTAGGTGTCATGTTCGACAGCAAAGAGTTCAGAACGACCGCTGCGAGTAAAATGAGGACTAAGAACGGCGACGATTAAGACGGACTCTGTCGTCATCGTGGCCTTAGCGTTTCCAGCATCCTGCTGCACTACTGCCACCACCCCGTCGTCGTCGTCGTCGCCGCCGCCGCCGCCGCCGAGACCAGACATAGATTGCCAGACCAAAGAGTTCACGGCGGATCTTGAGAAGGGCGGCGACGACGCACCCGTATTACCGGACACTTACCACGACGACACTTCTTCTGACGGCGGCTCGGTCGCCATCTCCTGCATCCTGCTGTGCTATAGCTGGACTCACCATCTCGTCCCCAATGGCGAGACGACAGACACACACGAGCTGTCTGTGGCCATCGGCTGCGCCATGTGGCTCGCCCTGGCCATCCATGCCTTCTGCCGGCGACGATGACTCCATCTCCATCCGTTTCGGCGACAGTAACTTTTTTTTCATATATCGTCCATCAAGCCATATCGACACCTTCTGATATCACCGTTCGCTTGTCCATCATGTCTTGTACCCTGAGACCATTGTTCAAGAATAGGTACACCTGCATCGTTTTCCCTTCAGAAATCAACCGCTAGCTGCGCACGCCATGCACGAAGCAATTGCGTATTCTTACAACATTGTACTATAAAATTAGGTACTACTACAACATTTTTCCCTTCAGAAATTAACTGAACAACATTAGCCTGGCACGCCATGCATGAAGCAATTGCATATATGCATTATTACTCAAGGAGGATTAATACATACATACTCCACACAAGCATGAGAGTGCCAGGTTTCTGCAAGTACTTGCAAATATATATCCTGGAGGAGTTCACAGTTACAGACACCTGAGTTACAGACGGTGTGTTCCGAACAAAGGGCAGATTTAACCTCACGGTCATGGCATCACTTGCTGCGTTGTTCTGAACAAGAGATACAGCGGCATATGCCTACTTTTATCCAAACATGATTTTTTTTTACTCTAGCTAAGGTTGGATGCGCGTGCGGGAACAGTTCTGCAAAGGATGCCTCGCACAATCAAACGGCAGAGGCGAGCTCAGAATATAGTGATCGATGCCCTACGCATATAATCAAATCTCTTGCTAGCTACTTGCGACTCCCTCCGTTCCATATTGCTTTGTCATGGTTTTAGTTCAATTTTGATTACCCAGCGGAACCAGTGACACGAAGGAGGGCGCGCACAGTCGACACCAGAAGCAGGCCTCAAAATATAGTAGTGATCGGTGCCTCCTGCTTGCTGCTTGGTAGCTTCCCATGGCGACGATGTTGCACGTGGACAGCTCTCTAATCTCTGCCCATGGCATTTCTCCATATCTTCTTCAGGAGGCTAGGCTCTGTTCACAAAAGGTGTCACAGAGAACTTTTAAGTATTTAATAATGTCGCATCAACGTTTACACTGGGAAAAAACATGCATTGAGGGAATGAAGAATTAAATGAAAGGAATATTTGCAACAAATGTGGGGCCGTCGTACTACCATACTGGTCATGCTGTTATAGCATTATCTTTGGTGTGTGTGTGTGCCATTTACCATTATCTAACTACTACTTGGTTAAATATACTCACTGGTGTAGTATTAAAAATATAAGTGAAAAAAGATCAAGAGCATCTTCGTTTAGTTATGCATCTAGCTAGCAAGCTACAGCAACTGACCCAGCTCGAGTACTATATGTCGAAGCATGTCCAGATTTGTTGCTGAAATGTGACAAACTAATGCAGAAGGAAACCGACGCGTGCATACCTTGGTAGCGGTCATCTAGTTGTTTCCACTTGAGGCTGCTTAGACGTTGCTGCAGGCATGTAGGGAGCCTCTTTATACCGGGGCACTCTACAATCTTAAGATCCTGGAGAGATGGGTATGCTTCTGGCCCATCAGGTAAGGATGACAGGGTTTTGCAATCTTTGATGTAGAGGCCCTCCAACGATGGGAACTCTCCAGACTGAGATTCCACTGATCTCAACTCAGCACACTCAAAAACAAATATTTTCTTGGGGGATGGCGGAAGAACGAGGACCGTTAAGCTATCGCACCTCTCTATGGCTATATATTCTAGACATGGAAAGAGCAAATGCTCCGCCCTGGCTATGGCTGAATATACAGGTGACGGCCCTTTAAGATCTGATGATGCAGACTGTCCCTGCTGCAGCCCCCTGCTGAATACCGACTTGACCTTAGTGCAAACACAAATTTCCATGTCCCTCAAGGAAGCAGGGAGTTCGAATACCTCTACCATGCTTTCACAACCATATATCGAGAGAGACTCGAGACGTGGCAGGAGCTGACTTGAGGATTCTGATGTTGTTGATGGCTCAGCTGCAGGAGCTTTTGCATGTCCAACCAGTTGTTTGCACTACCTAATACTTAGGGTCCTCAAGGATACCAAGCTTCGGAACTCTTTCTCTAGCCAGTACACAAGCGCAGCACAGTCCTGAATGTACAAGTTTTGAAGCTGTACAAAACATGCACATAGCTCAGTTACACCCGACTTCAGGCCAGTTAACTGCACATCTGCTAGAGGAAAATCATTATGATTCCCTTTTCCCATTAGGTCCACCACTTGTTTCAAACTATGATTAACCGCCGCCGAGGCTGTCTCCATTTCTCCATGGCCCTGCAGTTTCAGGTAGGCCAATGAAGTCATATGTCTAGCTACCCAGAGGAAGAGATCCTCCTCACTTCCCTGCATATCTAGCACACTGAGCTTTGGTGATATAGCTTTTGTTGCTAGCTTTGGACAAACCTTTTCTTGTCCTGATAATGATGCCATCTTTTCACAGCCTTCAATATACAACTCCTCAAGCTGAGGAAACATTATCTCATCTCCTTTAGATCCTTCAACTGCATCCCATCTCTCAAAACTCTTCAAGTTCTCCAACTTGAGAACCTTCAGTGCTGGAAAGGCCGACTGTGCCATTGCACCATGAGATTTTCCAAGCAGTGTTACTTGTGGTAACCCTGTTAACTTTGCACAACCAACAATAGACAACTTCTCGAGCTGAGGAAATATTATCTCTTCTCCTTGCTCCATGTTACTTATTTCCCACCATTTCTCCAAACTTTCCAGACCTTGTAGTGTGAACTCCTTCAGATTTGGAAAAGTGAAGGACTTGTCACAGCTGAATAGCCATTGCAATTTTTCACAATCGGAAAGATGGATCTCAGCCATGTTTTGCGGCATAGCCATCCATGTTGGGAAGGTGGTGCCTCCGTAGAATTTTATCCTCACGGCCTGCAGCCCATCATGAGGTTTGAGAGCCTCGAGCACTCTTGCATCCAGGTCCCTGCTTGCATCATCCGGACTACGATCAGACCATTTTAATGTTAGTTCTCGAAGTTCCTTCTTATTTCCAAGATTCGCCGCTTTTGCATCTTCTTGTGTCACATTCTGTAGCCGACGTAGCTCTAGCTCACCACCAAGGTTTAACTCCTTCAGCTCTCCAACATCACTGCACCCAGAGCCAGTACGACCTGCTACAAAACACGTGAGTGTCTGTAGGGACATGAGTTTTCGGAGGTCACCAGGCATGCTCCTCAACTTTCGACAACCATGGGTGTACAGGTGACGGAGGGCAGTCATATACTTCATTAGCCTTGGAAGATGACGGATTTCTCGGCAGCCAGAGATGTTCAATGTTTGCAGGTTGTATAGAATGCTTATATCTTCAGGAAGTTCTCTGATACCACTTCTGGAGAGATCAAGGTACCTTAGGTGATGCAAATGCTTTGATTTCAAGGGGAATGACATGCTCCCCGTAAGGAACTGTAATGCTTTCAGAGAGCTGTATTTGGATAAATACTGCAATGAATCTTCCACATAATTATCAATCAGAAGTGTCTGGATAGCCGGAGATTTTTTTGCCAAAGATTTATTCAACGTAGTGATTGGTTTTTCGCAGGACAAAAGTAAGTGACGAGCTGTATCTGGAACCCACTCAACCAGACTTGGATCCTCGGGTGCAAGAGCACATTCTTTTTCCATTGTGGACAGTGCAACATCATGCATAAGATCGTGGATTTTACATGTATTATGGGAATAAATACCCTCACTGCGGTAAATTTCATGTAATGGGGTCTTGACTTGCTTCACATCAATAAAGAATGACCTTGAGGACAGCTCATCGAAAATATGTTTGCCAATGGTTTCAGGACGAACTTGTTTTTGCTCCAAGATAAAGCCATGTGCAATCCAGAGTTGGATCAGCTTGTCCACATCACTCTCGTAATCCTTGGGAAACACAGCACAAAAAGCAAAGCACTGTTTCATCTGGGATGACAAGTCATTGTAGCTAAGCTTGAGTATTGGGAGAATTCCAGACTCATCAGTGCAGATGTTGCTTCCGCTTGATATAGCCTTCCATTCTTCTTCGCTGGTCTTTGTACTCAGCATAGAGCCCAGAGCTGTTGCAGCCAAAGGAGAGCCACGACATCGCTTCGCAATCTCTCCAACCATACTAACTAGTACGGCAGGTCTTTCTTCTTCCTTGTGCAAACTGAATGCTCTTGTCTTGATAATTTCTTCTATGAAGCCATCTTTCAAACCTGCAAGATTATAGGCTTCAACTGTACCCATTATTTTTGCGACCCCTTGATCACGAGTAGTTGTCAAAACCACACTGCCATTGGCACCATCTGTAAGGCGAGCCTTGAGATTTTCCCACTTAACAGGATCTTGGTTCCAGACGTCGTCCAATACAAGAAGGTACCTGCGCCCACTTAGTCCATCTCGTACTTGGCTTTTCTTGGTAGCTGCTGCTTCAGCTACTCTTTTAGCCAGGGAATCAACGTCAAAGTTGTCAGAGACACAGACCCAAACGAGTAACTCAAAATGATTCTGAATTTCAGGTTTATTGTAAATGAGCTGCGCTAAGGTGGTCTTTCCTAGCCCCCCTATTCCAACAATAGGAACAACCGTGAGATTTGCATTGCTAGCTTGACCGAGCAGTAGATCAACGATTTTCTTAGTGTCTTGTTCTCTTGATCTGCTGATGATTTTGTTCGGATCAAACATACCATGATTCGTCTGCCGCCACTGCTTGGATGGTGGTGTCTTTCTCTCATATTTGAACCCAAAGGCATTCATCTCAGCCACAAGGACCTCAATGGCCTGCACAACCCTGCATAGCTTCTTCCCCATTTTTTCGCGGAACGCGAAACGGTTATGGGTCGGAAAGAGTTTTACTACATCGAAGCCGAGCTTGGTGTAGTGGCCGTTCTTCTTTGCTTCGCGGCGTAGCGCCTCATACTTGAACTCGTCAAAGATCTCGTCTGCCTTGTAAGCCACCCTCTTGAGCTCCTGGAGCCATGCCTTAGCCCCTTCTCTGTGGGATGCGGCCTCCTCGACGTCGGCGATGACGTCTATGATGGCCGGCAGCTTGCGCTTGAGTATCCTGTGCTGCTCCTCCATTCCCTCCATCACCTTGTACTGGTCCAGCAGGTAGCTGGACGCCTTCTCCTTCACAATGGACAGCAGTGGTCCGACCACCATGGTGGCCACCAGCTCCGCCATTGGAATGCTCAAAGCTCGCCACACACGCGGAACACAGGGAAACACTATTGGGGTTGGGTTGGAGAAGAGAATGCCCCACGAAAACACAATTGCAGTTCAGGGTGCAGAGAATGGTAGAGCAGATTGAGGCGATTAGAGCTAGGGAGATTTACGAGGGGTCCCTCGCCGCTGCGCGTGCACGTGCTGCACGCCAGCAGGGGGAAACCTTGACACCGTCAGGAACTGGGACATCTGATCCCGGATCCGGGATGGTGGGTTCTCCTCAGCAGCGCCCTTCGGCCGCCACCCAGGAGATCCCCCTAGAGGGGGGATCTCTAGGGAGGCCGCCTAGACCGAGTTCTACGCCTTCGTCGTCCCGGAAGACAAGATCGGTCCCCCATAAGGGGACCAAATCCTAGAAGGTTGTCCAAATGAGTTGGCCTGCTATCATATCGCTCATCTGGAACATCCGGGGGTTTGGAAATGACGGTCGCAGACGCCAGATTAGAGACTACATGCGCCAGGAGAACGTTGACATCGTTGGATTCCAGGAGACAATCAGGCAAGACTTCCAGTTGAGCTCGGGGCTTGTCGCGACCACGAGTTCGCTTGGGCGGCTTCCGGCGATGGGACACTCTGGAGGCATCCTCCTTGGTGCCAAGGAGGATACCTTGAGTGGACGATATGGATCATGGGAATTCTTTGTGAGCATGTTACTCACCCACAGACGCTCCCATCTCCGGTGGGAGGTCATCATCGTCTATGGCCCCGCGGACCATAGCCGCTCCCCAGCCTTCCTCGAGGAACTGAAGGCGAAGGTCGACCGCTGCTCCACGCCGGTGGTGGTGGCGGGAGACTTCAACCTGATTCGGTCCCATGAGGATAAGAGCTCCCTGGCGTAGGCGTCCCGCGCATGCGGATGTTCAACGATTGTATCGCTGATCTCGCTCTTAGAGAGATCACGAGAGTGGGTGCCCGCTTTACGTGGACGAACAACAGGGTGGACCCGGTCAGGAGTGTCTTGGACCGTGTTCGTTTACGTGGGAGGTCGCCTTTCCTCTGCTCCCTCACGCCATTACGGGGTAGGTTGGACCATGTCCCTTGCTGCTTTCGGGGGGAGTTCACCACCACGGCTGAATCGCTTCCCTTGAAAACTTCGCTCCAAACGGCCGGGTTTCGTGGAAGCGGTGAAAGCTCAAGTGGCGTGGCGGCCTCCCAGGGCAACTTTAACGCGGACGTCGCATAAGCTGGCCCGCCAATTCATGAAGGCTGGGGGCCAACAGGTGCGACAACGCGACTCGAAGGCCGTTCTTTGGAGGAGATCCGTACTCTGGACCTGGCGGCAGACTCGGTGGGCCTCTCCGCTGATGAGTGGTCCCACCGTTATGCCTTAGAGACTTCGCTCGTCGAGATCTACAAGGGGGAGGAGTTGTTCTGGCGACAACGCAGCCCGCGAATCAGCTTCTCCAAGGGGATGCGAACACGGCATACTTCCATGTGGTGGCCAATGGCCGCCGTAGGAAATGTTCTATTCCCTGCCTCTGGGACGGTGCGCTCCTCCTTGAGGAGCCGGGGGCGATCTCCGCCCATATTTACTCCTTTTATAAGGAGCTCTTCTTGGCAGGACCCCTTACGGGGGTCGCGTTGGCCAACGACTTTTGGCCTAGTGGGGCGAGTCACGGTGGCGAGAATCAGGCTCACCCTCCCATTCTGCCGGAGGAGATTGCTTGCAGGCGGTGAAGGCCATGAAGGCCAACTCCGCCCAGCCTGATGGCCTCCGGTATCTTTCTTCCAGACGTTGGAGGAACTCCAACGTCGTCATGCCCATGTTCCAGAGTTCTACAGGAACCCTCGTGATGGGCGGCCGAATCAGGAGTTATCACCGATCCCTAAAGTTTTGGGGCCTCGGATATTCAATTCAGGCCCATCACGGTCCTCAATGTCATACAACGGATCTTCGCGAAAGTTTGCGCCTCGCCTCGCCCGGTCATGGGCGCCTCACCCACCCGATATCAATTTGCCTTTCTCAAGGGCGATTTATACATGATGGGATCTGGCCCTCCATGAGATTATCCACGATCAAGTCCAAGCGAATGAAGGGCATCTTCTTGAAGCCGGACTTCCGGAAGGCCTACGATAAATGCAGGTGGCGGTTCCTACGTCGAGTCCTCATTAGGCGAGGATTTGTGACCGCTGATCACCGGATAATGCGATTCGTCATGACCGGAGCAACACAATTAATGTAAATGGCGAGATAGGGCCATACTTCCGGCCCTCATGTGGTGTTCCGAGGACCCCATGTCCCCTCCTCTTCAACGCCGTTGATGCCCTCATGAAATGCTTGAGAAAGCGGCGGCCACATCTCCGTGGTAGGTCACCTTATCCCGGTGGCATCACCCAACTTGATCTGTGACGACACGATGATCATGATTGAAGGCTCGACGGACATTGCAAACCTCAAATTCCTCCTGCTTCCGGAGATGTCGGCCTCGTATCAATTTTGATAAGGCGAGATCATCACACTAGGGTTCTCCTGGACGAGCAGCAGAGGATAGTGACAATTTCAAGCTGTCGGCTCGCCTCCTTCCCCATTACCTACAGGGATGCCGATCCGCGACACCGGGATCCTTATCGAGGACTGGACCCGCTCATGAGATAGGGTGCTCGAGGTCCGAACCTTGGCGTGGTAGATTTACCTCTAAAGGTAGCAAGACTGTCTTGATCGACTCACATGTCATCTAGCCTGCCCATATATATGATGGGCATGTACCTCCTCCGAGGAGTGCATGGGACATTTGACAAGGAGTTGTCGAGGTTCTTTTGGCAAGACTCCTTGGGCCGCCAAAAATACCACATGGTCAAGTGGGCGGACATCTGCGCCCCCAAGGAGGTTGGGGGCATAGGAATCCTTGCATCCCGCCAGTTCAACAAGGCCCTTATGCTTAGATGGGTTTGGCGTATCTTGCGTGATGATGGTGGCCTGTGGCTCAAACTCATCAAGGCCAAGTACTGCTTGTCGGCCCTTACGGACTGTGATGGCGAGGGTCCCAGTGCAGCACTCCATTCAGAGATCAAGCGTGAGATCGGGCATGGTATCGCCTTCTCCATTGGGAATGGAGGGACCATGTTCAGCTGGACCCCGGCTCCGTGGCGCCATTGCAGAGGCCTTCCCAGTCTATTCGCCATCTGTTCCGACCCAGGCCACGTGTATCCAACGCTTGGGGAGGTACATGGAATATCTCGTTCCGTCGTACCTTCGACGGAGAAGCAGTAGCATGGAGGAACTCGGTAGCTCCGGCCTCCTTGGCCAATGAACCCGATAGCGTCTCTTGGACTCTCTCCCCGTCCGGATCTTTCTCGGTTGGCTCAGCATATAGGGCCCTCTTTGGCAGGCCACTCTCCCCTGGACCAAGCACCTCTGGAAAGCTCCGCTCCCGCTGAAGACAAAAAGTTTTGTATGGCAAATTTTACGCGATAGGCTCCCCTTGGGAGCGGAGGTGGCCAAGAGACATGGGCCGGGGGACGGATTATGTCCATTATGTGGGGTCCCTGAAACGGGCACCCACATATTGTTCACATCCATGGCCCGGTTTACATGGAGTTTCACGAGGCGTTGGGCCGGATTGGTGGCCCAAGATCTCGGTGAATTCCTAGAAACACAAGCAAACCGAAATGGGAAGGGTCTCGACTCTTCCGCTTGTGTTCATGACCATGTCGTGGTCCTCTGGAACATCCGGAATAAGATGGTTATTGAGAAGATTCTCCCTAGGCGTGCGTCTGACTCGGTGTTTCACTTTCTGGCTTCTCTGCATCTTTGGTACCCGTTGTGTAGACAGCGGGACAAGGCGAGGTTGGACGCGACCCTTCACCGACTCCTGGAGGCGGCTCAGCGGCTCCCTCGTAGCCCGTCCTAGTGTTTTCGGCGTTCTCTTCCATGGCGAGGCATTTTTCCTTCGTTGGGTGGTGTCCGAGTTGGGCCGTCTTGTGCTGTGGCCCTAGCATGTGGTGTGTGTGTGTGTCTTTGTACTGTGATATTTGTGGTGGACGGTTGCTTTATTTATAAAGCGGGGCGAAAGCCTATTTCGAGGAATGGTAGAGCAGGCTAGATGTGCAGATATGCTTTGCTTCAGAGGAAAATGGAACCTAATGCTGGTGGTGTGGGCAGGCTAGACGTGGAGATGCTTTGCTTCAGAGGAAAATGGAACCTAATGCTAGTGGTGTGAGCAAGCTAGACGCGCAGATTCTTTGCAGAAAGGATAGTGTTGGGAAATTCTAGACTGAATGGCCCATACTAAGAACTAACCCATTGCTTTGGCTTGCAGGTAGAGGAAATCAACACGTAGAGGTATGACGCTGGAGATTCTGAACTGAATGGTCCATACTAAGAACTACTACTCCTATGTTGCTTTGCCAGCTAGAGGAAAGTAACACACACATATCATGTTGGAGATTCTGCCTGCCCAGGATGAAAGGAATCGAAACCTTTTGTTTTGCCACTATCCAAGAAAAGTATGTTTCGACGAGATACCAAAGATGCCAGCAGAATCAGGGTGAACTATTGTGAAAATCTGGGTGAATCATTTCATGGTCTACTCGACAGTCTAGATGCCAGGAGGAAAGTGACACATACAATCTAGTAGTGCAAAGCCGTAAGAAAAATAATAATTTGGTTATTGAGCGGGATAAACGATAGTTACCACCGACCAATCTTCGGGAAGCAAAGGAGGAAAGGGGGAACAAATCCACCGACGACGAACACGGGGGTTCCTGAAGGCGGAGCAGGGGAGGGAGGCCGGCGAAGTCCGCCGTCCCTGGGGCTGCTCCATTGAACGGCAGGTGGGTACTGATCGAAATGCGTCAGCATTGCAGGCAGGCAGCGGAGGAGGGAGGTCGATCCCGCGGTGGATGCCGACGGGAGGATGTGAAGGGGCTTTGGAGGGAGGAGGCGGACGTACCTCGTCGGATTGGAGGCCGGCCGAATGCGGCGGCGCCATCGCCGCCGTAGAGCGCCTCGGCCGGAGCGGTTCAGTTCTAGCACGGGAATCTTCGAGCCGAGGATTCCTTTTTTTTTTCTCACGAGGGCAGAGCATTCCAGATCCGTTGGATCTTCATCGCACGGTAAGGAATATATTAGAGGAATCTTAGAGCTGTGGAGAATCTAGACCAGAAAAAGCAACATTAATGGTGAATCATGGTTAGTCATTGGACTTGCTTAGCAAAGTCAATATAGTCATTGTACATCGGAAAGACGAATTTACGGTCATCGAACTCGCGGCGGAGCATCAGTCATGGTCACCGCGGGTGCCGTAGAGATGTATTTGACGACGTGGCGCTGAGTGGACCCACCATCAGGTGACTTAACATATACATAAAGAATAAACAGGTATGTGAGGGCTTTTTTTGCAAAAAATGTTATCCCCAGGGGCGCACGTGGCGGAGCAGCCGGGCGTGCTCTCCATCCACCGCGACGAGGCGCGCCAGCTCCACACCACCCACACGTCAGCGTTCCTCACTTTGAGACAAGTCATGGCCTCGCCACGCCCGCGTCGGACGTCGTCGTCGGCGTGCTCGACACCGGGATCTACCCGTCGACGCGGCTCCTTCGCCTCAAGGCTCGCCGGTGCCCAAGTCCTTCACCGTGGCTGCGTCTCATGGCGCCTTCAACGCCTCACTGTCTTGCAACGCCAAGCTCGTCGGGGCCAAGTTCTTCTACAAGGCTACGAGGAGGCATGGGCCACCGAGAGAGGCCAAGGAGTCCAAGTCGCCGCCGACACCGAGGCCACAGACCCACATCGCCTCCACCGTCGCGGGATCCCCGTGCCGCCGCCGGGTTCTTCGACTCGCCAAAGGCGGGCCGTCGGCATGGCCCCCGGCCTTGCGTCATGACCTACAAGATCTCTTTGGAAATCTGATCACGACTCCAACATCCTCGCCCGCGTTCGACGAGGTCGTCGCGATGGTGTGAATGTCATCTCCTCTTCGTCGGGTCCGGCGGCCGCCACTTCTACCGCGACTCCATCGCCATCGGCCTTGAGGCCGTCAAGAAGGGCATCGTCATTGTTGCATCGCCGGGAACTCGCCCCGGGAGTACACCGACCAACATCGCGCCGTGGATACTCACCGTCAGCGTCCGCAGTTGGCTCACCGCAAGTGGTCCTCGGCGGGAGTGTGTATGGTGGCGTGTCCTCACGCCGGGAGCCTCGACTCGACTGAATCGCCGGTTGTTTACGCGCGGATGCGGCTCCGCTCTGCTACATGGGCCAGCTAGACAAGGCGAAGGTCGCCGGGAAGGTCGTGCTTTCGCGGCGGAGGCAACGCCCGTGTCGAAAAGCGCTGGCGGTCAAGCATGGGGATGATCCTCGCCAACACGAAGGAGAGCGGCAAGGAGCTCATCGCAGACTCCCACCTCGTCCTGGCGACAATGGTGGGGCAGACGTACGGCGACAAGATCATGCACTACGTCCAGACCAACCCGTCCCCGACGGCGACCATCGTGTTCCGCGGCACGGTAATCAGGCAGCCGCCCTCGGCGTCGCGTATCGCGTCGTTCTCGAGCCGTGGCCCCAACTACCGCGCACCGGAGATCCTCAAGCCCGACGTCACCGCGCCCGGCGTCAACATCCTCGCGGCCTGGACAGGCGAGGCCTCCCCCATCGACCTGGAGATCGACCCGCGACGCGTGGATTTCAACATCATCTCTGGCACGTCCATGTTGACTGGGATAAAAAACAAATGTGAGGGGCTTTTCTGCAAATGAAACACACATAGAGGCTGACAGTGGGTCCACTCAGCGGCACATCGTCAAATACATCTCTACGGCACCCGCGGTGACCATGAGTGATGCTCCGACGCGAGTTCGATGACCGTAAATTCGTATTTCCGATGTACAATGACTGTATGGACTTTGCTAAGCAAGTTCAATGACTAACCATGGATTTAACTCATCTCGAAACAGGCTTTCGCCTCGCTTTATAAATAAAGCACACAAGTGAGACCGCTGCTGGCCAGACAGCACATCGCCCAAAGGAACAAACACCACAGGATACAAGGCGGCAGGGAGACCCCAAGCCCTACACAAAACGCAAGAAGAAAGAAAAGAAAAAGAAAGCTGAGAACGACGGTGTGCTGAAAACGGAAACAACTCGCAACCGGTGCCCCCCAGAGAAGTACCAGCATACATCCTGCAGTCCAAAGCGCCTGCGTACCAAGACAGCACCTCCAAGAAGGGGAGTGACGATGACGACACTGATGTCCGGTCGGGGCCTAGGGTTTCCCGCGGTATGCAGCAGGGGGGTGGGGAAGGGAGGCCCCCGACACCCTTTGACGAGGTTTAATCTCATCAATGCCCATTGTTATGGACTTGGGTTTTGGAGAAGATGGGGATGCTGGAGATCGTGGAACGGTTAGCAAACAAGCAACACGGGGACACGAGGTTACCCAGGTTCAGGCCCCCGGACGGAAAACCCTACTCCTGCTTGTCTGCTCTTGATTACGGCAGAACCAAAGATTACAGGGGTGCGCAGATTCGATCTGGCGTGGAGGCGCGTGTGCGAAAGTATGAGTCGATCCCTCTAGGTCGTGCCCTCCTGGCCTTTATATAGACTTAGGCAGGTCCCGGGCGTAGACCTAGTCGGTTACAAGTTCTAGGGTTTTACCCTTTTTGAATTTCCTATCTACGCTAGTCTTGCTCTCCAAGGATCCGAAGGCGTCATGGGCCTTGGCCACCCGAAAATCCTCATGGGCCAGCTTACATCTGCTGTGGGCCTTCCTTGCGCTGGACCAGGTATGCTGAGATCACGTACCCGTAGGGTATAACCATGTCAGTAGCCCCCGAGTGATCAGTCGAATCGTAGATTCGGCTGAGGACTCTTCAATCCTTCAGGTGCAACTATGTATTAACAGTATGTGTGTAGGGATTGTTGATGCGTGTGCCTGACTCGCCCGACGGATCAGGGTCGATTAAGCATCTCGGATCTAAACAACACGATCTTCCTCAGGTTCGAGTCCCTTAACTCGAATCCGGAACATATGCTGGCGTAATTCGACTCAGGCCGCGGAGGACTTACAGGAGTGGAATTCCAGTGATTTTAATTAATGTACCCAACGCGTCCGTCGGGATTTTTCATCGCGCCTGCTGGCACGGATTTATACTAGCAGAGCACGGTCGTGTGCGTTGCCAGGCCATCAGATGATACTTGTAGGTCTTATCTTTGCGTCGCAGACGCAACATCCAAACATTTGTCACCACGGAGGTGTTTCGGGTGGCCAAGGAGAAACATTGCTCACTTAGCATTTTACTGGGGCAAAGTTGCCAAAAAAGTTTTGCGTGTTTGATCCGAAAGATCGCAGTCAAAGAATTCATAGGGTGCGCGACCAGCGCTCCCTATGGGAGTAGCCCCCGAGTGTCTGTTCGACTCGTAGACTCGAGCGGAGACTTTATTCAGGTGTTTTATCAGTGTTAAGTCCGTAGGACACAAAAATTTTCGGATGCTTAAATCCATTCTCCCTATGGGAGTAGCCCCCGAGTCCGCAGTGGAGTCGTAGACTCGACGTAGGACTCGAAGAATTTTTTTGTCTTTATTCATCTTTGGTGCTAAGGCCAGCCTCGATAGAGTAGCCCCAAGTATTTAGTCGAATCAAGATTCGAGTGAGTACTCTTAGCTGAAGTCAAGAATTGTAGTTGGTGCTAGTATAGCTTTTGATGACATCAGTGCTGACGATCAATGACCTCAAGCGTCTGCTACGCCAGAGATGACTTGACTGGACAAACGTGGGTCCCACTTGCTAACCTTGAATTGACCGGTCACGCGCGGTGTGGAGATAATTACGGCGTCGCCTCGATTTCCGCGCGTAGTGGACGGCGTGGTAACGACGGTTCATTGTGATGCTGACACATGTATGGCCAGATCTGCCGTTGGCGTTAGGTCTTCTAGATGGATGGCTGTCGTGCATCGTCTTCGCCGTTATAATCATTGGGGAAAGCTGCAGTTTGTTTTCACCGCATCTACTCTTGTTTTCACTGCCTCCTTGTGCTCTAGAGGTTCTTGCTGCGCGCTGCGATATTCTTCCACATTTCCTTCTTCCATCCGCACTCTCGTCGCCGGTGCCGCCGGAGCGCGATGGGGAAGACGAAGAAGTCATCATCTGCGGTTGGTACCAGCGCCGCCGGAGGGAAGAAAAGCGCCACCGCTACCCGTGTCACCGATGGTGGCTGGCGGCGATCAGAGACGCGTGAGAGTGATCTCCACAAACTTCGCGAGCGGGGCTTGATCCCGCAGGATAGGGAGGCCATCAGACTCCCCGGCAACGAGGTAATCCCCCATCCCCCAGCTAGGTATCGGGTTATGTTTCTCGCCTTCGTTATGCGTGGGTTTTGTTTTCCAGTCCACAACTTCCTCCGTGGACTGCTCTTTTTCTATGGCATCCAGCTGCATCATCTGTCACCCAATTCTCTTCTTCACATTGCTTGTTTCATTACTTTCTGCGAGTGCTGGCTCAGCATCGAGCCGCATTTTGGCCTCTTCCGGAAGCTTTATTCTGTGAAGAGGCAATCCGGCTCGGATGGTGTGTATCCCATTGGGGGTTGCATCATCTCCCTTGAGCCAATATTCTTTCCTTTTCCTTCTCTATGTCTGAATCTATTCAGTACTGGCGGAGGCGATGGTTTTACATTCGCGACTCCACAGTGGCTGGGCAAGATTTTGGCCTTGTTCCTTTTGACCCCTCCCAAAAGATTGAGCCGAAAAGGTCTTAGAAAAACAACATCTTGGATGGCGAGGTGGCGGAGATAGAGGCCCTTTACGGTCGTGTGGAGGATCTCCAGCTGATTCCGGAGAAGGAAGTGAACGGCGTGGACATCATCCGGATGTTTCTCGAGCGTCGGGTGCAGCCTCTCCAAGCGAGGGCGCACCCGATGTTTCTTTATTCTGGGCGCCGTGATCCGACGAGGGTTTCAGCTGAGAAAATCTCTGAGGGGGATCTTGACAGGACCCTTCGCGCGCTGCTGAAGTTCAAGGCCGGAGAGGAAATCCCGGGGAAGTCGCTGACTTCGCCGTTTTCTTCGACGCTGGCTGTTCCACAGGTGTAGATTCGTGCGTGTAGTGCTTTTTGTCGACTGTGTATTTTTCCTTTGTTTGCTAACAAAGTTCCTTCTGGTTTTGCAGAGCTTCAAGGTGCCGGGAATGGTACCACCATTGCCTGAAAAATATCCGAATGCCCCGGATAATGACGTGGTGGATTCCGTGTCCGAGCTGCCGTCGGCGCGATCTCCGGCGGAAGATGCTGACGAGTCGAGTGAGGACCATACGCGAAAACGATCACAGAGCTCCAGCGAGTCTTCGGACGCCTCGACTCCTCCGACTCCCAGAAACCCTCTGTGCCTTGAGCGTCATAGTGACGGGCATGGAGGTTCTTCCTCTCCCATTCCTGCCATTCTTGTGCGGGCTGTAGCGCCACACCCGCCAGCGAAGCGGAAGAAGGAAGAAAAGAAGGAAGAGAAGAAGGAAGAGAAGAAGGTGGAGAAGAGAGCCCGAAGGACTCCTCCTGTCTTTGACCTGAGCTCGCTGGACTCGTAAGTTTCTTGTCTTACTGCTGTCCTTTTTCCTTCTTAATTTTGCACTTGTGCTGATTGCTTCGTATGCAGGCATTCCTGCCACGACTCCTCCAGCGATGGTGCTCGGGAGATGATGGGGGAGTCGAAAATTGCGTCTCCTCCTCCTCAAACGGTGGCAACGTCAGGGGGCGCCGCTCCGAATCCTCCTAGCAGGAGGTGCAGGTGGTTGCGCCTCAGAATTTCACCAGCGGGCCTTCGGAGTTGCCATCAGAGCATGTAAGTACCTCTGTTTCGTGCCGCGGGGGGAGCCCCCGGGTGTCTAAAAAATTTCTTGTCTTCTTATTTTTTCGAATCTTCGGGAGGGGGGGGGAGCCCCTGAGTGTCTTCGTGTGCGAGTTTTGCTTTTATTCCTTTGTGTTGGGCACAGCCCCCGAGTCCTTTTTCTTACTAGTGTTTCTTTTTCTACAGCCTTTTATGCAGGAGGCCAAGCGGTCTTGAGGCGCTTTGGTCTTGGAGGCTAACCTTCGGCAGCTTCAAGGTACCTGTTTGCCTTTTGGTGCTTTTTTCATTTATTCTGGTCTTGCTCTGACGTTTGTTTGTTTTGAATGCAGAGGAGCATAATACTTCTCTCCGTGAGGTCGACGCTCTCAAGAAGAGCCTTGGTCAATCGGAGCAGAAAGCCGAGGCCGCCGTTGGTGCGAAGGAACGCCTCGAGCTAGAGCTGACTAAGGCAGCCAAAGCGAAGGAGCGTCTGCAGCAGGAGGCCGCGGACCGTGAGGAGCAGCTGGCCACTGTTGCGGCTGCTCGTGAGAGAGAGGTGGCGGGCAAGCTCATGGCTGCTGCCAAGGCTGTTTCGGGTAAGTGTTGTATTCGTGCCTGTTTCTTCGTGTGTCTTGTCTTCTTCTGTGCTGCTTTTCTTCATGTCTTCTCTTTTTTTTGTCTCAGATGCCGCGGGCATCGAGTTTAACCGCAGCGCTCTAGAGCACGGTGCTCTAGAGGATGCTACTGCAGTGGTCAAAGATCGCTGCAGCACCGTTGTCAGCTCCCTTGCCAAGGCGAAGGAGGTCCTTGGCCGCTTCTACAAGGAGCTTGTCCCTAAGGGCGCGGCCCTCGATGATGTGGATGCTCTGGCGGAGGCTTTGTCAGCCGAAGCGCCTGCGGCGTACAAGCGCAAGCAGAAGGGCATCGGCGCGTCCGTCGGGCTGGCGATGGCTTTGGCGGCTGGAGCGGAGCTAGATCTGCCCCAGATCACCTCCCGGATGCCGCCGACCGCAGATGGATCCAAGGTAGCCTTTGCTGCCTACTCTGCTCGCTGCAAGCGATATGGGCCAAAGCTCATTGATTTGCTGTCGGAGTATGCACTACGGCAGCAGAGCGAGGCCAAGGCTAGGCAGTCCGGCTCTGAGGCGACTCAGGGTGCCGCGTCTTAGGCGTTGTAGATGTAGGATAATTGTAGTCTGCTTTTGCTGTAAATACTTTGAAGAACACAATTCTTGTGCTATGTAGTGGCCTTTTATATGCTGAATGAATTCGCCTGAGTTGTGCTCTATCACTGTCTGAATGCTTGTGTCCTTTTCTTTTCTGCTGTTCTAGGTTCCTTCGGGTGCCGACCCTGTTGACACCTCGCCTGCAGCGCAACTGCGGCCATCTTTGGGTGATCCCTCTCAGCTCGCTTTTCTCCGGGACCGTGTTCGTAGTCTTGAGAGGGAGCTGCTTGGGTTGCGTGGTCACGCCGACGTTTGGAAGTCCAAGGCGGATCGCGGTGCAGCCAGAGAGGAGTACTTGATGGCGGAACTACTTAGGATATCTGAGCAGCTTCAATGTAAGTTGTTCTTTATTTCGAGCTGTAGCTCAGTTCTTCGGATGAGCCTGTTGGCCTTTCCTTTTAATTTGTGCCATTGTCGCAGGTGCTAACCTTGCTCCGAAGGAAGAGAAAGAGCGTGTCGCTGTTCGGGTCAATTGCTTGACTCAACAGGACATGGAGGCCGGTGGCTTCTTCTGGATGGATCGTGACCGTGCTATGGCTCTAGCGACGGTGCAGGATCGTGTGCACCAGGTGTCGCGGGTGCTTCGCCAGGTGCAGACGTCGCTTGCCTCGGTGTTGCATGTCATGTTTCCTTTGGATGCTGTGCCGACGAGCCTTGCGGGTCTTCTGTCGAAGTTTCGGAGCGTGAGCAATGTCAAGGAGTTGGTGCGGCAACAGCTCGTCGCCGGAGTCAAGGATGCTTTGTCTCTTGTGAGGCTGCATCGGCCTGATGTAGATTTGTCTGTTGTGGCAGCTGGGCCACCTCCTCGGCCGGATGGTGATGAGTGGGACATGCGTCCATATTATGCAGCTGTAAGGCAGTATGCCGAACAAGTTGTGGATTTGTTTGAGCAGCGTGCTCTGGTTATTCTTCAGAATAGGTAGTACCTGTAAAAATAGATAGATGTAAAATTTGTATATTTCGACTGGGCGTGTTGTGCCCTTTGTTGTAAAGGTTTGTTTGTTGTAAGCACGCAGTGCTTTGTTTGAGTACGTGTCCTTTTCGTTTGCCTGACGTTGTCAGCTACTCAGGTGTACACGCGTGATCCTCAGTCGATGAAATCGTGAGGTGGGGGGAGCCCCCGAGTGCGTTTGTGGTATAAAGTAAAGTTGCAAAATAGCGAACGAAGATTTGGGGCGAGACACTTAGCTTTATTTATATCGTAATGGAGGAAGTACATTGTTCGGCTGAGTAGCCTTGGCTGAAAGCCTTATTGAAAGTAAAGGGGTAGGTAGCTAGGGGTAGAATCGTCGCAAGTGCGCGATGTTCCATGGGTTGGAGTATGCGACTCCAGACTCCACGTGCTTGAGGCAATAGGCGCCACCTGGGATGACTTCGGTGATGACGTAGGGTCCTTCCCATGGTGACTCGAATTTCTTTGGTCGCGTTTGCTTGAGTCGCAAGACGAGGTCTCCTTCGACGAAGGACCTTGGGCGCAGCCGGCGGCTGTGGTAGTTGCGGAGACTCTGCTGGTACACCGCTGATCGAGCTGCTGCTATGTCTCTTGCTTCGTCGAGTGTGTAGACGGCGTCTTTGAGTGCAGCCGTGGATTCGGCTTCGTTGTACGCGACGACCCGGGGGGCCTGGTGGCGTACTTCGGCTGGTAGCACGACCTCAGCTCCGTGCACCATGAAGAACGGCGTGTAGCCGGTGGAGCTGTTTGGCGTAGTCCGTAAGCTCCATAGGACGGATGGTAGCTCTTTCATCCAGGCTCCAGCTTTCCGTTCGAGTGGACTCATGAGGCGCTTCTTGATACCAGCGCCGATTAGGCCGTTGGCCTTTTCCACTTGCCCGTTCGTTTGCGGGTGTGCCACTGAGGCGTACGTGATGTTGATCCCAAGGTTTTCACAGAAGTCCTGGAACTCCTCGGAGATGAAGTTTGATCCATTGTCGGTGATGATGCTGTGTGGTACGCCGAACCTGTAGACGATGGACTCGAAGAATTTGACGGTAGTTTTGCCTTTCTGGTTGGTGACCGGCATGGCCTCGACCCACTTGGTGAACTTGTTGACTGCGACTAGGAGGTAAACGTGTCCCCCTTTTGAGGACTTTGACAGTTTGCCGATCATGTCGAGGCCCCATTGAGCAAAAGGCTAGGCTATAGGTATGGGTCTGAGCTCGGACCCGGGTGCGTGCGGTTTGTCGGCGAACCGTTGGCACCCGTTACATCTTCGGACTATGTCCTTTGCGTCGCTCATGGCCGTTGGCCAGTAGAATCCGGCTCGTAGAGCTTTGGCGACAAGGGAGCGGCTGCCTACGTGATGGCCGCAGATGCCCTCGTGGATGTCTTGGAGGATGGCTTTTCCATCGTCGATGGTGACGCACCGTTGTAGTACACCCGTAATACTGCGCTTGTACAACTCGCCATTGATGATGGTGAAGGCTTTTGACCGACGAGATATGCGTCGGGCATCTGTTGGGCTGTCAGGCAGTTCTCCGTTTATCAAGAACTGGAGGTATGGTCGCGTCCAAGTTTCTTCGACTGCCATGACCTGCATCAGGTTGACCATGGCGACCTCGGTGTCCAGTTTCTCGGGTCCTTCATGACCTTCTGGCAGTGCAGCCCCCAAGTGTTCTGCTTCTTCGGGTGATCCTTTGGGGAATTTTCGCTTGATTGATGGCACGTAGATCTGTTCGAGGAACACACCTGGTGGCACCTTTGCGCAGGTGGAGCCGATGTTAGCCAGTCTGTCGGCTTCTTCGTTGCTTTCTCTTCCGACGTGCCGAAGTTCGCAGCCGTCGAATTCTCCTTCGAGTGCGTTGTAGAGCGCGCGGTACGCGATCATGTTTTCGGCGTGTGCGTCGCACTCGTTCATCGTCTGCTGGACGACGAGGTTGGAGTCACCGTAGATGACCAGGCGCATTGCGCCGCAGATTTTTGCCATCCTCATACCGTGGATGAGGGCTTCGTATTCGGCCTCGTTGTTGGAGGCTCGGAATTTCATCCGAAGGACGTACTTCATCTTGTCGCCTTGCGGGGAGGTCAGTATGACCCCTGCTCCTGCTTCGGCTTCACGCTTAGAGCCGTCGAAGTGCATCGTCCATGACTGCGACATGTCTGGGATGTCTGGCAGCTGCAGCTCCATCCAATGTACCAGGAAGTCCGGAAGGACTTGAGATTTGATTGCGAGTCACTTCTCGTAGACGATGTCCAAGGGTGACAGTTCGATGCCCCACAGGGCCACACGTCCTGTGGCCTCTGGATTATTCAGGATGCTGTTCAGGGGTGCCTCATTGATGACCATCACCTGGTGTTCCTGGAAGTAATGGCTCAGCCATCGAGCCGTCATGAACACGCCGTAGGCGAGTTTCTGGTAGTGAGGGTACCTCTGTTTTGTTGGCGTGAGTACCTCGCTGAGGTAGTAGATTGGGCGTTGGACCCCGTGGGTCTTGCCCTCTTCGGGTCGTTCGACTACTAGCACAGTGCTGACCACCTGGTGTGTGGCTGATATGTACAGCAGCAGAGGCTCGCGCTCCTTTGGCGTGACCAAGACGGGCGAGGTGGAGAGAAGCCGCTTGAGGCTTTCAAATGCGTCGTTGGATTCCGGCGTCCATTCGAATTTATCTGCTTTGCGTAGCAGCTGGTAGAATGGTAGGGCCTTTTCGCCCATGCGGCTGATGAATCTGCTTAGCGCCGCTATTCGTCCTGCGAGCTGCTGGACGCCTTTGAGGTTTTTCGGCTTCTCCATCGTCATGATGGCTCTGATTTTCTTCGGGTTCGCCTCGATCCCTCGCTGAGAGATGAAGTACCCAAGCAGCTGACCCGATGGGACGCCGAAGGCGCACTTTTCAGGGTTAAGCTTGATCCTGTAGCGATCGAGGTTGTCGAACGTCTCGCGGAGATCGTCGATAAGTGTCCTTGCCTCCTTGGTTTTTATTACTATGTCGTCAACATAGACTTGGACGTTGCGACCGATCTGGTCCTTGAGGCAGGACTGCATGCATCGTTGGTACGTGGCACCTGCGTTCTTTAGCCCGAAGGGCATTGTGTTGTAGCAGAATACTCCGAACGGTGTGATAAACGCCGTTTCTCCTGATCTTCGACCTTGAGTCGAATCTGGTTATAGCCTGAGTAGGCGTCGAGGAAGGAGAGTTTCTCACAACCTGCAGTCGAATCGATGATCTGATTGATCCGAGGAAGAGGGAAGTGGTCCTTTGGGCAATGCTTGTTTAGCGACGTGAAATCTACGCACATCCACAGGATATCCGTGTCCTTCTTTGGGACCATCACTGTATTTGCAAGCCACTCGCTTTCCTTGATTTCCCTGATGAAGTCTGCAGCGAGTAGTCTATTGATTTCCTTGCCGATAGCTTCGGCTCGTGGCTCGGACAGTCTCCGAATGGACTGCTTGACTGGCTTGGTGTCTGGAAAGACATTGAGTGCATGCTCGGCGAATTCCCTGGGAATTCCTGGCATGTCCGCAGGACACCAGGCGAAGATTTCCCAGCGCTCACGGAGGAATTCGACGAGCGCGCCTTCCTATGCGGGGCTGAGGTCGTTGGCGATCAGGGTCGTCTTGGAGGCATCCGTCGGATGGACCTGCACCTTGTTTGTGTTGACGGTGGAGTCGAAGGACATGACAGGTGCGTTTTGCCTTGTGACTGGGGGTGCCCCATTGTCCGTCACCTCACGGAGCCTTACGAGCTCGTCTTGCATGCCGAAAGACTGGGAGATTTTGTTGAAATCCCTGTCGCATTGGTCCGATCGGGTGAAGCTCCCGTGGACTGTGATGACGCCCTTTGGTCCTGGCATCTTCAGTAGTAAGTATGCGTAGTGTGGGACTGCCAGGAACCTTGCGAATGCTACACGCCCAAGGATGGCGTGGTATTGTGATGGCCAGTCCACCACTTCAAATTCGAGTCGCTCCTGCCGGAAGTTGTTCGGTTTGCCGAAGATGACGTCGAGCCCTATTTTGCCCAGGGGGAATATGCCCTTCCCTGGAACGATGCCGTGGAACGTTGTGTCTGATTGTTCCAGGCTGCATTGCGGGATCCGCATTGCTGCTAGAGTGCTTGCGAACACTAGGTTGATACCGCTGCCGCCGTCCATGAAGACGCGACTCATCTCGAAACCTCCGATCTGCGCCTCCAGCACCAGGGCAGCATGACCTGGGCGGGGGATCTGGCAAGGGTGATCTGCACGAGTGAATGTGATGCAGGACTCTGATCCGCTGAGGTACTCAGGGATGGCAGGTGGAGTTGCCACGGCCAGGTTGATTTGTCGGGTGATTTTCTTCTGCACCCTATTCGTGGGGCGTCCCTTCTGGATCATATTTAGTGCTCCTTTCGGTGGGGGGTACCCGTTCCCAGCGTTGTTCTGTGCTGGTGCGACTGGTTGGTTTGGGCCTCCGATAGGCGGCGGTGGAGGAGCTCCGTGTGCTATTTCACCTGGCGCAGGTGCGTTTCCGAATGCAGTGATTGGGGCTTGTTGTCTCATCTGCACCATGCTTTCGCTGAGTTTCTGGAACTCGCGACAGTCCTTGAGCATGTGGCTAGCTTTCTTTTTGCCATCCTGCTTGTCGATGTAGAAGTGGATGGTGCATGGACCCGAAAGTTTGTCGTATGCTGAGGGTCCATTGTCGCGGTCGCGTCGTTGCCACGACTGTGCTGGGCGTCCGCCGTCGTGGAAGTTTCCTCCGTGGTATCCTCCGCCGTTGCGGCTGTTGTCGTTGCGACGGTCGGTGTAGCTGGCCGCGACCATGTCGGGTCCGTCGCGATCCTCGTAGACACGCGATCTCCTCTTGCTACGGCGTTCCCGTCTTCGGCCGTAGTCGTCCTCTTCATCCGATTGTGCTTGGTGAATGCAATCTTCGCCGTCGGCCCACCTGTTGGCGATGTCCATGAGGTGGTCGAGTGTTTTGGGCTTGACGCGCCCAAGTTCCTCCTTGAAGTCTTGGCGCTTGACGCCGTCCCTGAAGGCGTCGATGGCCCTCTCTTCGGAGATGTGTGCTGCGGAGTTCTTGGTGTTGGACCAGCATAGTATGTACGAGCGAATAGATTCGCCCGTTCTCTGAGTGCAGGCTCGCAACTCTTCGATTAAGGCGGGCCTCTTGCTGGTGCCCTTGAAATTTCGGAAGCTGTAAGCTAGCTCCTCCCAACTTCGGATGTATCCTGGTGATATGCTACTGAGCCAGATCCGTGCCGCGCCTATCAGCTGCAGCTGAAGGCATTGCATGGCGGTTTCTTTGTTACCGTCGTGCAGCTTGACGGATGACAGATGGTCGCTGAGCCAGGCTTTTGGATCTTGCGTGCCGTCGAACTTCGGAGTATCCGAAGGAAGCTTGAAATTGCGTGGCATCCGTGTTCGCCGAACAGATCTGCTGAAGCATCGGGCTCCACAGAGTTCTCCTTCGTCTTCGTCCATCTCGGATTCAGACGAGCATGCATGTTTGGCTCGCGCTTTGTCGATTTTGCGCTGTGTAAGCGCGTCTCTGGCGTCGTAGTCGCGTTTGTGGTGACGCGAGCTCTTCTTCCTTCGAGGAAGGTCATGTTCCTCTTCCTCTTCGGATGAAGGGGTGGGACTCCGGTCGTGCCTGGCCGGAGCTTTCTTCTTCGGCTCCACAGGAGCGTCTTGGTGGAGCGCGGCTCCGACAAGTCCGAGTCCGGTGAGTGCGAACTTATGCATGGCTCTTTTCGGGTCCCCCTCTGGAGGTGGGTGGGCGCGAATCTGTGATGGCTGCCATGATCGCAGCTTGTGGCGTCTTCGGGATGACGTTGCCGTCGGCGTCCATCTCCATGAACGATGTGTGGAGAGTTCGGGTCACATCACGGTGCTCCTTGGGATCCATGTTCTCCACCCGAGAGCGGTGCTTGTTTCCTTGGTTTCCATTCGTGCTAGAGCCGGGGGCCATGGCGGAGAGCGCAGCTCGTCGCGCACTGGACTCAGAGGCTGCTTGCTTGCGTTTGTCAAGTGTTTCCTGCATCTTGACTTGCTTCTTGTGCTCCTCGATGAGGAGGAAGTGGTATGCCATCAGTAGTTTGCGCGAGGCGTCTGCAGGTAGGACTATGTCGCCTGCTACGGCGCGGTGTGCCTGGACCCATCCTTCTTTGCTAAGTCGGATGACGTGGCCGTTGTTTTCCTCGTCGGGTGGGGGGGACTATCTTCTTCTGTACCCCCCGTTTCCGCCGTTTCTGTCCTGCGGGTTGAGGTTCGGGTTGGGCGGCGGGTTAGGCATTTGCTGTTCCACGTCGCTCTGGATGACTGCGGTGCATTGGTAGCGCTCGTAGATTGGTCCGCTGCTGGCGCAGCTTTCGGATCCGGAACCGTAGGTCCCCTCATCCGAAGGTGGATCGCACAGATCAGAGTTGCAGCTGCTGCTGTCGTAGAACTCATCTGTTGATGATGATGTGCGTAGCACAGGGTGTGGAGCCCACGAGGCGGGCCTGATTGATGGTAGGGGCACCCGCTCAGGAAGGCGGAGGGTACCAGTCTGACCCACCTGGAAGCAGAAGCTCCCGAATAGGATCTCAAGTCCGTCGCCTACGGGCTCGAAATCTTTCATGGTGGACGGCGAGTGGGCGGTGAAGTCGAAAGCGCCGAAGAGGAGGTGACTCTCCGTCGCCGCAGAGTTGTAGATCGATCGGGTCGGGACCGTCACGACCGCACAATCAGCAGCCCCAGTTCCTGACGCGCCAATTGACGAGGTTTAATCTCATCAATGCCCATTGTTATGGACTTGGGTTTTGGAGAAGATGGGGATGCTGGAGATCGTGGAACGGTTAGCAAACAAGCAACACGGGGACACGAGGTTTACCCAGGTTCAGGCCCCCGGAGGGAAAACCCTACTCCTGCTTGTCTGCTCTTGATTACGGCGGAACCGAAGATTATAGGGGTGCGCAGATTCGATCTGGCGTGGAGGCGCGTGTGCGAAAGTATGAGTCGATCCCTCCCCTCCTGGCCTTTATATAGACTTAGGCAGGTCCCGGGCGTAGACCTAGTCGGTTACAAGTTCTAGGGTTTTACCCTTTTTGAATTTCCTATCTACGCTAGTCTTGCTCTCCAAGGATCCGAAGGCGTCATGGGCCTTGGCCACCCGAAAATCCTCATGGGCCAGCTTACATCTGCTGTGGGCCTTCCTTGGGCTAGACCAGGTATGCTGAGATCACGTACCCGTAGGGTATAACCATGTCACCCTTGAAGAAGGAAGGTGATACCCGCGGGCGTCACCGTGCCAGTGTCAACAGACAAGGATTTCTCCCGACCCCTCCGGAGCCACCCACCCGAGCACTTTGTAAAGCTCCACCAAACCCGTCACCCACGAACACGCGCCACCCTGGTCTTGAATTTGCGACCGCCGTCACACCGGGAACCATGGAGCGAAGCCGGTAAGCCGAGGGAGCGAGGACTTCGGCGATGGCCAGCATGTCAGCAGTACGCGGGAGGGAACTACCTCTACCACCAGCAGGTGGTAGCCGACCGGATGCAGCAGCAAGACAAACCAGACCCTCAGGCCCGGTCGAACCCGCGGAGGCTCGTGAAGTCCCGCCGCGCGCACTGCAGCAAGGGTGACACCGAACACGCCAACCGTCACCCCAGACCTAGCTCCTCCTCCCACCAGTAGATCCGCCGCACCTGCAAATCCCGGCTGCCAAGTAGCAGCACCATCGCCACTGAGCTCCCCCGGGCCTACCGGACCGCCGCCGGTTTAGGGATCTCACATCACCTCCCGGAGCCGCCTCCGCCAGAGGGCTCCGACACCCTTGAAGAAGGAAGGTGATACCCGCGGGCGTCACCGTGCCGGTGTCAATAAACAAGGATTTCTCCCGACCCCTCCGGAGCCACCCACCCGAGCACTTTGTAAAGCTCCACCAAACCCGTCACCCACGAACACGCGCCACCCTGGTCTTGAAGTCGCGACCGTCGTCACACCCTGGTCTAACTAGGTTCTCAATTAACCTAACACTATCAGGATGGTGATGTGTTAAAAAGCAGGATTGAAAGATGGATCATTATGTGTACTTTTTTTTGAGCTGGGATCATTATGTACTTGGTAGAGTATTGCAGCGGAATCCAGACTTCCATATGGAACTCTGTTTGGATACCGTGACAATTTGACCCTCTAGAAAGTTTAGCCCAAAATAACCTCTCTTCTAAAAGTTTAACCAAATCTAACTTTTTTGATCAACGACATCCTCTATGTTGTTGAACTTTGCTATGTCAACACCGCATACCTCGGTGCTGGAAAAAACCTAATATTTTCAGGAGAAAAACAAATATATTCTACTCACTCTATTTCATATTACTCCGCATATTAATTGTGTATCAAAGGCAAGCTTTATAATGTTCGACCAACTATGCATACTACTAAAATACCAAAATATATAATACCAAATGTATAGTATATGAAAGTGTATGGTATCCTGATTCTAATAATATTTATTTAGTCGTCTCGTGAAGAATGTTGCATGCCCGGTCAGAGTTGTCAAGTCAGCAACTACCAAATACCATTGCCTCATCCAAGAAATCCACATCTGTTTCGAGTTTCCTGAGTCCTATATATCGCAGCAACTTTGCGAGCATACATTATTAGTCTTAGTAATAAACAATTAGCATGTTAAAATATATTCTGTTGTAGTAATAGACTTGTATTTGTATGTTTAACTTCTGCTTTGAGGCACTTTGTTGTTGTTTATTGTAGTATACTAGAGATGTTCGTGAAGTTTCTATTTTCCTGGTCAGCCTGATCTACCAATTGCGATGTCCGTTACAAATGCTAGGACAATCTCTATTACCAAGATTTTTCTTAATTTATCATTCTTGTCTAACCAATATACTGTTCGTGAAAACTAGGATCAGTACTGGCCTGGCCAAGAAGTGGTTTCATGATTGCTCTATAGTGTCTACAATCTATTGTATATTTCTCTGTGAATGGAGTCGTGCAAAAGTGTTCACAGAACAAAAGTTGGCCTCTCATGATTTTTCCATGTAAGTACAAATAGAGGGCCTGTTGCTTGCTGTTGGCTTCTCAAACCCTTCAAACAAATAAAGCCTTTGAAAGTAAGGTTGAAAAAGCGAAGGAAGACAAAGATCCGGTGGCAACTTAGAAGGGGTACACGCCTTCTACTAAGTAGTCACAGTATGTTGCTCAAACACAACGTGAGGTTAAACAAACAAGTGTAAATAGCTGTGTAACTATTCGTGTGCAGAAACAAGTAATAACAATAACTGATATGTGAAAAATAAGCCCCATATTACGATGGGGCGATCTATTCCCTTTGTTGGTATTCAGGTTGATGTTTTTGCGCTTGACTCCGGTGTTGCGGTGTTGGTCGAGCTGGACCGGGCGGAGCCGGCTGTCCGTGTGGTCCACCAGGAGGGAGGCGGCGCTACCTCTTTTGGCGCCCCTGGATCGGAGTCGTCGGCGGGTGGCTCGGGAGCCCAGGCGAGGCTGTCGGCCTTTGCTGTGGCCCAACCTGGGCGGACGGTCCAGGAGCATGGCGCAGCCCAGGCGGTGTTGCCACGGTAGGAGGTGATCCCGATGGAGCTGCATGGAGACGGGAATTGGCCCAGGCGGGGCCGCCCAGCTCTGCTGCAGCCCAGGAGGGGTTGCACGTCGATGGTAAGATGGCACAGGAGGGGTTGCATGTCGGCGGCAAGGCGGCCCAGGAGGGGCTGCAGGTGGACGGGTCCTCCTCGGCCCAGACAGAGCGGCCCTCTGGGAGAAACTTGGCCCGGGCGGGGGTGGGTGTTTTCCTGGATTCTGGAAGGCGTGGCGACTGGTGGGGGTGGTGCTTTCGATACCCTGACGCGCCGCAGCCTACATCACGGGGTTGATGACTCTGGTGCGTCGGTAACTGATGAGGATTCCATGGTAAAGGCAATGTGCAGGAAAGCAAAGATAAACCTTGATGCTCAGGGTACCAAGGGCACTTCGAACTATTTTCTTTCTTTTTCCACACATGCTATTGTAAATAATCTTGCAAATGTTGGTGTGAGCATGGAAAACTCTGTAGAGAAAATTAAATTTTCTAGTTCTGTACTTAGACACATGAAGGTTGATCGTTTAACGGTTACCCCTAAGGTCCTCGTTTTGCATGATTCCTTGCCAACATAGGAGGAGTTGCATACCATAGTAGATGG
This sequence comes from Avena insularis, assembly GCA_023614405.1. Classification (NCBI taxonomy): domain Eukaryota; kingdom Viridiplantae; phylum Streptophyta; class Magnoliopsida; order Poales; family Poaceae; genus Avena; species Avena insularis. Next base: position 410,548,152 of record CM042691.1, read on the forward strand.
TAAACTACTCTCTCACTTAGTTGGTGAAGTTTCAGACGTGGGCTTTGATGAGACCAGTGTGGGCTCATTGTTCGAACTCAAAGCCTCTGGTCGAAAATCAACAACCCAGAAGTCTAGAAAGAGGTCCGGTGTATCCAAATCTCCCATTGTTTCTCAATGAATGACATGTTTTCAAATAGCAGAGGTATTCGGTGACTTGGCTAAGCATTTGTTTTTTTCCGATTGTGTGAGAGATCATAAGCTGAATTTTTTTGGGTATTTTTGAAACGGGTAGACGTGATTTCTCACAAGCTCAACTCAATCGCCTTTCTGGTGGAGTAGACTTTTCGTGGGTATCACGTCTGCCACGTGGTAGATATGGGGAGATCCTGTTGGGCGTCAGAGATGAGACTATGCAAGTTTTAGCCAGTTCGGTGGGAGATTTCTATATCAAACTCCATATCCGAAACATGATTGATAATTTCACATGGTCTCTTGTCGCTGTCTACGGGGCTACTCAGGATATTTATAAAGCTGATTTTTTTTCGTGAGTTGGTTAATCTTGTTGAAGATAATCCATATCTTATTCTTATAGGTGGGGATGTTAACTTGCTAAGATTCCCTCATGAGAAAACTCGGGCCGTTTTGATGAACTTTTGCCTTTCATGTTTAATGTTGTCATTGACAACCTAGACTTGAGAGAGGTTACTGATACGTCGGAAACGTATCTATAATTTTTGATACTCCATGCTTCTTTAGTATCTACTTTGCTTTAATTGTCTACACTTTGATGTGCTTTTTACATGTTTTCTGGTACTAACCTATTAACAAGTTGCAACAATGCCAGATGCCTGTTTTCTGCTGTTTTTGGTTTTAGAAAAGTTAGTAAAGAAATATTCTAGAAATTGGACAGGACGAAGGACAAAGTCAATAACTTTCTATGGGGAACAAGAAGTCCAGAGGAGAGCCCGAGGAGCCGGCCAGAGGGGCCATACCCCTCCCCAGGCGTGGGTGGGCCATAGCCCGCGCTTGGCTAGGGTTTGGTCGCCCTGGCGGTCGCCTCGGTCTCCCCCTTCGCCTATAAGAAGCCCTCGATGAAGAAACTCTCAGTACCCGATCAGAAATCCACGAAACCTTCTGTAGCCGCCGCCATCATCATCCCTAGATCGGGGGGATCTGAAGCTCTTCCAGGCACCCTGCCGGAGGGGAGATCATCCCGGAGGCCTTCTCTCCGGTATGATTCATGAGTAGTTCCACCTTGGACTATGGGTCCATGTAGTAGCTAGATGGTTGTATCTCCTCATTTGTGGTTTCATGCATAGATCTTGTGAGCTCCGTTCATGATCAAGCTCTAATCTATTTGTAATCATGCATGCTGTGTTTGCGGGGATCCGATGGATATTGAGATTATTATGTTGGTTTGTTTAATGGTTTTGTCTTTATGATTCTATCATGTCTATGTTGTTTGTGATTTTGCATGCTCTCCGTTGCTAGTGGTTATCTTGGCCAAGTAGTTGCTAGTGACTCCAAGAGGGAGTATTTATGCTCGATAGTGGGTTCATGCCTCTAGTTTCCAAGGGAAGTGACAATAATCTCTTCGGTTGTAGATGTGATGTTGCTACTAGGGAGAAAACAACGGTCTCTTGTTCATGGAACATGTGGACTGTTTACCTTACACACTTTGCTTAAAGCAACTTAATAATGGAGAGGGTTCGGATGATAACCTGAAGATGGACTTCTAGTCATAGATGCAGTTGGATGGCGGTCTATGTATCTTGTTGTATTTCCCAATCAATCGCATAGGATCTTTCTGAATAGTAATTGCATTGTTATGCCTTGCTCAGTTCATGTCAATTGCCCTTCTATAATTTGTTTGCCCTTCATGCCATGTTGTTTATCTAAGGAGAGCACCTCTAGTGAACTATGGACCCGGTCCAATCTTTACCATTGATACATCTTATCTTTACCATTGATACATATTCCACTGTTACTTGTTTACTTGTTGCAAACCATTACCTTCCACACCATACGTTTAATCCTTTGTTACAACAAACCGGTGAGCTTGACAACCTCACTGATTCGTTGGGACAAAGTCTTGAGTTTGTGTTTTGCAGGTCTCCGTGTTGCTTCCAACACCTGTGTGACGTTTCCTTCCTCCTTCTGGTTCGATAACCTCGGTCTCAATTGAGGGAAGACTTGCTGCTGTGCTGCTTCACACCTTGCTCTTGGGGTTTTCAACAAAGTGCTCCACGTCAAGCACCGGGCGCCATAAAGTTTTCTGGCGCCGTTAGCGGGGAATCCACTTCAACCTCTTCCTCATGTCAATCCCTATCAACAAGTTTTCTGGCGCCTCTGCCGGGGAGGCTAAGGACGTCCTCACAATGGGAGTCCTTCACTTCCTTTCTCTTTACTTTGTTTTTAATTTGCTTTGTTTCTTTTTCTTGGTTTTGTTTGCCTCTTTCCAAAAAACCCCAAAAAATTAGTCTAGTTTGGTTTGCTTTCTTTATTCAAAAACACAAAAAAATTAGTTCCTGCTCTAGCTGCTGCTGCTTTTGGCTTGCCCACCTTTGCCAAAATGAACTCTGCTGAGAAGACCAAGTTGTGTGACTTCACTAGCACCAACAACAATGATTTCCTTAGAACATCTATTGCTCCACCTGCTCCTGATGCTACCTTTTATGAAATTAAGCCTGCTTTGTTGAATCTTATGATGAGAGAGCAATTTTCTGGTGCTAGTTCTGATAATCCTGCTGCCCATCTCAATAGCTTTGTTGAATTCTGTGAATTGCAAAAGTATAAGGATATATATATGGGGATATTATTAAGCTCAAGCTTTTTCCTTTCTCCTTGAGAGGAAAAGCTAAAGAATGGTTGCTTTCTTTGCCTAAAAATAGTATTGATTCTTGGACAAAGTGCAAAGATGCTTTTATTGGAAAATACTATCCTCCTGCTAAGATTATTGCTATGAGAAGTGACATTATGAAATTTAAACAACTTGATAATGAACATGTTGCTCAAGCTTGGGAAAGAATGAAAACTTTGGTTAAGAATTGTCCCACTCATGGACTCACTGCTTGGATGATTATCCAGAATTTTTATGCAGGTTTGAACTACTCTTCAAGGAACCTGCTAGATTCAGCTGCTGGAGGTACTTTCATGGGCCTCACCTTGGTTGCTGCAACAAGACTCCTTGACAACATGATGCTTAACTACTCTGAATGGCATGTTGAGAGAGCTCCACATGGTAAGAAGGTAAATTCTATTGAGAAAACTTCCTCTTTGAGTGAAAAGATTGATGTTATTATGGCTATGCTTGTTAATGGGAAAGCTCCTCTAGACCCTAATAGTGTTCCCTTAGCCTATTTAGTTGCTCAAGAAGAACAATTTTATGTGAACTTCATTAGAAACAATAATTTCAACAACAATGCCTATAGGAATAATTTTGGTAGCAACAACAATTATAGGCCTTATCCTACTAATAATGGCAATTCCTATGGAAGCTCCTACAATAATGCTAAAAGTGCCCCTTCTGAACTTGAAGTCATGCTCAAGGACTTTATTAGTAAACAAACTACTTTCAATAAGACTATAGAGGAAAAGCTTTTAACTGTTGAGAAAAATATATCCTCTTTGTCTGAAGCTTAGTCTTCCTTGATTAATAAAATGGCTGCTAAACCTGAAACTATGTAAAACACCTTTGCTACTGCTCATGCCATACAAGTTACTATTGATGAAAATGTTAGGCTATTAGCTCAACTTCATGCTAAGTGGGAAAGGGAAGCTGAAATTGGTAGAAACAATAGTGTGTGCACTATCACCACTAAAACACCAATAGTCCCTATTCCTACTCCTACTATGCCTAAGCCTATTGATCCTACTACTAGTGATGCTAAGTTTGATTTTGATATTGATGGTTGCAATATTTCTGAAGTGATTATGTTTCTACAAAAGCTTGCTAGAAGTCCTGATGCTAGTGATATGCATGTTGCCTTTACCAAACACATTACATATGATCTTGTTAAGATTAAGGAAGAGAAGCTAAAACACAAAGCTTCTATTCCTAGGAAAGTAGAAGATAGTTGGGAACCCATTATTAATATGCAAGTGAATGACTTTGATCTCAAAGCTTCATGTGATCTTGGTTCTAGTATCTCTATTATGCCTAGGAAGATTTATGAAATGCTTGATTTGCCACCATTAGAAGATTGTTATTTGGATGTCCCACTCAATGATAATGCTAAAAAGAAACTCATGGGGAGTATTAATGATGTTCTCATTATGGTTAATAATGCTTATCTCCCTGTTGATTTCTATGTTTTGGATGTTGAATACAATGCTTCTTGACCTATTACTTTGGGAAGACCTTTTCTTAGAACAGCTGGTGCCATCATTGATATGAAAGAAGGCACCATCAAATAACAATTTCCATTCAAGAAAGGTATTGAAACACTTCCCTATGAGAAGAGAGAAGTTTCTTTTTGCTCCTCCTTTGAAAGCAAGATTTGATGTTAATGCTTCTTCATTTGAAAATACTTGATTCTTCTTGCTTCTTGTGCCTAACTTAAAGGCGTTGAAGAAAAGTACTTGTTGGGAGATAACCCAAGAGTTTCCTTGAGTCTTGGAAGTTATTACTTCAGTAATGACCTCTTCTTATCCTTTTTGTTTTCTTTTTGTGCCAAGAATGATCTCTAATGAGAGGGAAGTAAGATTTGGGGAGTTGTTATCCCGAAACAGATTTCTGTCCTCCACCAAAAAAATTCGTGAGGAGTCTCTGTAACTAGGATTGAGCTCAAAATTTATGAATAAATCCCCCAGTATGTTAGATAATTTTTGTTAGTTAAACACCTTTTTATTTGAGCAACAGAAGATGTTCGAAAAAATCGGTTTCTACCTACTGGTCTGTCTTGACAAATTTCTGCCATTATTTGCATTTGCTTCTTATTGATTCCTTTTTGAGTTCTCTTCAGGTAAATTGAACTTTTTGAAGGAGTTGCTACAGTAGCTTGTGTTTTTAGTGAAAAGTTTTTCTGTTCCAAAGCTTTGCCAAGTGGTCTAATATCTTTTGAATAAACTAATGTTGCTAATAAAGATTGTGTGAAGTTCTGTATGAAGGAAAAAAATTCAGGTGTAGAGAGAGAATGATGTAATGAGATGAAGAATGGACAAAATATCAAGATTGGAGATTCCACCATGGTGTCACCCCAAGAAATATCCAAGATGTACAAGCGTCAAAGCTTGGGGATGCCTTGGGCATCCCCTTCTTCATCAATAAAAAGCTCAGATCTGTTTAGACACTTCACTTTTATTGTTTCATACATAGTTGTGTTGTTCTTGGAGCGTCTTAGTTTCCGTTTGCTTTGCTTAGTTTGTTTAGTTTGCTTGAATAAAGTAAGTTTGGACCCCCGTTCTCGCTGTGTTGTTTTGCAAATAAGTTTGCTTGGTGTTGGAAAGGAGTAGTAAGTTCTTGCTTGAAGTGCAAGAGGAGCTTGCATTGACTGTGACTTAGACTTTAGCATGACATGCTAGGTGTTGTTTTAGCATTATGCTTAGTGATTATTATTATAGCATGTCTTGTTCCAAACAATTGGGATTGCTTAGTCCGCCTTGAAGAAATTATGCGTTGTTTTAGCATGCAAAATCATAAGTATTGTGGTATTCTTCTTTGATGCTTTGCTTGGGTTGACTTGGCACATTCTTACACCATGTTATGACTATGACAAGTCACCATTAGCCTCTATGATCATTTAGTCCTTGACTTGTAGTACCACTATTTGCTTTGATTAGTATGCTTTGTTGCATTGCATGATTATGGCCATTATGCTCTCTTAGTTGGTTGCTCCCAGTCTTTTGCTAGCCTCCACTTCTATGAGTAAGTTATACTCATGCTTCCAACTCCCAAGAAACCAAGTTATTCCAAAGTGTCCACTATAAACTCCTATGCATGGCGTGTTACACCATTCCAAGTATATTCTTGTTTTCAACTATCTTCCAATTAAAAACTATTTTGTTATGTGAAAACTTAGTGATTAAATCCCTCACGAACTTGATGTCACATTTTATTCTTTGCCCCTAATATACTTGAACCATTAAGAAAACTTTGTTGTATATGCTTGCACTTATAAGTTGGAGTTAGCAGAACCGTGCTGTCACGGGGAACGTTTTCAACATTGCACTTGTACTTTTGTACTCCGTTGATATCATGCTCTTTTGTCTATGGATGTTACCGGTGTGAAATGAAGTGGGAACTTGTAAGTCCATGGAGTTTGTATTCTATGTTAGAGAAACGCCTGGGCCGCTAGCCTAAGCCATGTGTAATCATGGTGGAAACTTTCAACATCACCATAGTGAGCTATCTATGAAGCATCCTCAATAAAAAGCTATGCATATGGTAAATAAAAAGATTGCTGATATGCTCATTGTCTGCTTGCCTTGTCATTTTGGTTATGGGAAAGATCCTGTACCATGTGCAAGGGGTACCCCGTTGGCGGTTCTCAATGATATGCAAATACATACAGTGATAAGAACTTGCCTGGGCCCTAAGTTGAGTATCCATGAGGTGTAGCCCTCATAGGGACTTGAGATTGCCAACTTATACTTCGTCAAGTATATACACCAGCTTTGCCGCTTTAACCTTAACCAGTTCAAGATGATTATGATAGGGGCAATGAGGGCTGAAAGCTAATAAGTACCATAATTTTTGGAAGCTCTTTTTGAAACTTGTAATCCATGCTTCCTTTATAAAAAAGGTCTTTCTTCCACCATTATTTGAGTCTCCACCTTCTACCTTTAGGCGCCATTAAGAGAGCATAGTTGTCATTCTGTGTGCAGTGTTTCAAAGCTTATTAATTGATGCTTATTGTGATATTACTTGTTCTTGTGCTCCTTGTTTCTAGTCACCCTTGTGAACTTTGCAGGTGTCCTATGCATCTATATTGGTACTCTATGAGGGACAAACTGATTGCCACTATGCTATGTTTTCTGTATGTGAAACAAACAAATGTTTTTCAATGCATGTTATTCATGATATTTGTTTGTAGCTTGTCATGTTACATGCATAGTTACTATGTCCTACTGTTAGAACTCCATTCTTTCATGCACATGTTTAGAGTTCTTTGATCCCAGCTTTCAATGCTTGCATATGGTTGGATCTTTATTGTGAGGGTGCATGTTCACCTCAAAATTATTCTTTTTATCACTTACCTACTCGGGGATGAGCAGGAGTTAAGCTTGGGGATGTTGATACGTCGGAAACGTATCTATAATTTTTGATGCTCCATGCTTGTTTAGTATCTACTTTTCTTTACTTGTCTACACTTTGAGGTGATTTTTACATGTTTTCTGGTACTAACCTATTAACAAGTTGCAAAAGTGCCAGATGCCTGTTTTCTGCTGTTTTTGGTTTTAGAAAAGTTAGTAAAGAAATATTCTCGGAATTGGACGGGACGAAGGAAAAGTCAATAACTTTCCGTGGGGAACAAGAAGTCTAGAGGAGAGCCCGAGGGGCCGGCCAGAGGGGCCAGACCCCCTCCCAGGCGTGGGTGGGCCCTTGCCCGCACCTGGCTAGGGTTTGGTCGCCCTGGCGGCCGCCTCGGTCTCCCCCTTCGCCTATAAGAAGCCCTCGATGAAGAAACTCTCAGTACCCGATCAGAAATCCACGAAACCTTCTGTAGCCGCCGCCATCATCATCCCTAGATCGGGGGGATCTGAAGCTCTTCCTGGCACCCTGCCGGAGGAGAGGTCATCCCGGAGGCCTTCTCTCCGGTATGATTCGTGAGTAGTTCCACCTTGGACTATGGGTCCATGTAGTAGCTAGATGGTTGTATCTCCTCATTTGTGCTTTCATGTATAGATCTTGTGAGCTCCGTTCATGATCAAGATCTAATCTATTTGTAATCATGCATGTTGAGTTTGCGGGGATCTGATGGATATTGAGATTATTATGTTGGTTTGATTAATGGTTTTGTCTTTATGATTCTATCATGTCTGTGTTATTTGTGATCTTGCATGCTCTCCGTTGCTAGTGGTTATCTTGGCCAAGTAGTTGCTAGTGACTCCAAGAGGGAGTATTTATGCTTGATAGTGGGTTCATGCCTCTAGTTTCTAAGGGAAGTGACAATAATCTCTTCGGTTGTAGATGTGTTGTTGCTACTAGGGAGAAAACAACGGTCTCTTGTTCATGGAACATGTGGACTGTTTACCTTACACACTTTGCTTAAAGCAGATGTTTGTTGCTTGCAACTTAATACTGGAGGGGGTTCGGATGATAACCTGAAGGTGGACTTCTAGTCATAGATGCAGGTGGATGGCGGTCTATGTATCTTGTTGTATTGCCCAATCAACCTCATAGGATCTTTCTGACTAGTAATTGCATTGTTATGCCTTGCTCAATTCCTGTCAATTGCCTTGCTATAATTTGTTTACCCTTAATGCCATGTTATTTATCTAAGGAGAGCACCTCTAGTGAACTATGGACCCCGGTCCAATCTTTACCATTGATACATCTTCTACTGTTACTTGTTTACTTGCTGCAAACCATTACCTTCCACACCATATGGTTAATCCTTTGTTACAGCAAACCGGTGAGCTTGACAGGCTCACTGATTCGTTGGGACAAAGTCTTGAGTTTGTGTTGTGCAGGTCTCTGCGTTGCTTCCAACACCTGTGTGACGTTTCCTTCCTCCTTCTAGTTCGATAACTTCGGTCTCAACTAAGGAAAGACTTGCTGCTGTGCTGCTTCACACCTTGATCTTGGGGGTTCCAACAAAGCACTCCACGTTAAGCACCGGGCGCCATCAAGTTTTCTGGCGCCGTTGCCGGGGAATCTACTTCAACCTCTTCCTCATGTCAAGTGCTATCCGTTACTATGTTAGGAAGACAGTTCACCTGGGCTAGTAGTCTTCCGGAGCCTACATATGAAAAATTGGATAGAGTGCTTATGGATACCGAATGGAAAGCTAAATTATCTATGGTAACTGTTCGTCCTCTAGAGTGTATTGAGGCTTTGTCAGATCATGCTCCATTACTGTTATCTATTGGAACACCGTCTCAAAAATCCAAAAATAGTTTCAAATTTGAACTAGGATGGATCAATCGAGAGGGTTTCCATGATTTGGTAAAGGCTATTTGGGAAAAACGGTTTGTGGTCATACACCTATACAACGTTGGAATAAAAAAATGCATGCATTACGCAAATTCCTTCGGAGTTGGGCCAGACATACTGCTGGTATCTATAAAAAAGAGAAAATACACCTTTCATCTATCATTAATGATTTAGAAGCTTCTGTTGAAGGCCGGTTATTGACTGCATACGAGGTTGAACTTAAAAACCAATCAAATGCGAAAATGGCCAGACTACTTCGCGAGGAAGAACTCAAATGGTACCAGCGCTCAAAAGCTAAATTCATCCTTGAAGGTGATGCGAATACACGTTACTTCCATGTTGTTTCCAATGGCAAGCATAAGAAGAAACTTATTCACTCCCTACAGGATGAAGGTACAATTGAGGGTCAGGAGCAACATAAATAGTACATTACAAGTTATTATAAATCTTTGTCCGGGGAACCACCGGAAACCTCCTTTTTCATTGGAGGAGTCGCAAACCGATGATATTCCTCATGTTTCGTTTGAAGAAAATAGCATTTTAACCGCTCCTTATGCTGAGGAGGAGGTCAAGAAAGATATATTTCAAATGGAACATAATAAAGCACCAGGACCGGATGGCTTCCTAGAGGAATTTTACCAGCATTTTTGGGAAGTTATCAAGATAGACCTGATGCAGTTAGTCACATTTTGAAAGCTTGGTCAGCTGGATCTTTTTAGGCTTAATTTTGGCAACATACTTTTATTACCTAAGGTATTAATGTAGAAAGGACACAACAGTATTTCCCAATCTATGTTCTTAACATTAGTTTTAAAATATTCACAAAGGTTGCTACAATTAGACTAAATTGTGTTGTTGATCACATTGTGCGCCCTTCTCAGACTGCTTTTATGCAAGGTAGAAACATCCTAGACGGTGTAGTTATCTTGCATGAAATAATTCATGAACTACACTTAAAGAAATTAAATGGGGGTGTTGTTTAAGATTGATTTGTGAAGGACTATGATAAAGTTAATTGGTCTTTTCTTTAGCAAACACTCTGTATGAAAGGTTTTTCCGAGGAGTGCTGTGCTCTCGTTTAGTCCTTTGTGTCTGGTGGCAGTGTTGCCATAATCGTCAATGATGATACCGGCAAATATTTCCAGACCAAAAAAGGACTAAGACAAGGGGATCCACTATCACCTATATTATTTAATATAGTGGCTGATATGTTGGCTATCCTTATTGAGAGTGATAGGGCAAAGGTGTCCGATCTTTCGATGAGATGATGATAATCGATATGGTGGAGTTCGGGCTTGACTATCCGACTACACGTGCGAGCACGAGCGCCAATGCAATCGCTAGGACAATCTCCTGGAGGTTACCGATCCTGCGGGAACACGATCAGCCTGACCATCGAGGGTCTTAATTCCTACCTGAAATCGAGAACAAGTAAGAACCAATATTGCAATCAAGATATTGCGGATTAAGAGGAAAGCTTTATTGAAAAGGTGGGATCCTGAATAGGTGCGAAGTACAAGAGGCCTCTGCGATGCTCGAGCCTTGGCGAAGTTGCTACGATGGCTAACTTGATGTCTAAACAAAATCCGAGTCTAGGGTGACGGATATGGGGAGTATTTAAGGAGGAAAAGGTGGGGTTTCAGCCAGCCATGGAAGTGGTGGCCGAATCCAACTCTAGAAGTCCTTTTCCCCTCAAATACGGACTCTAAAAAGTGGCTATTTAAAATCCTGCGAAAATTACATGGGCCTGGCCCAAAATAAAGGTGTCGCAGCATCATATTAAGCTATGGACGAATTCGTGAAGTATTATTCTTGAATATTTCGTCCAAGCCTTCTTTCTTCATTATGGTGGCCTCAAAGTTCTGAAATCTCCATCCGTGGCCTTCTCTTGGATCAACACATGCTTGCTGCCATCTCCATACATGGCCATGCTCCAATGCTTGTCCCTCTCATCCATGCTTGGTCCATCATTCCTAAGAGTAAGAAATATATGTGATTTAGGCAGCATCATATTCTCATGTATGTGAGGAATAGTTCCAAGAAACGAAAGTACCTGATAGTTAAGTTGTTTGGCACGAGATCTTGTGATGGGTCCTTGTATGTGTGTAGCTGTAGGTACAACGGTTGTATCAATAGAAGGGATGTCCACATCATGCTCCCCTTCTTGAATTGAAGTCGTCCTCGATGCAATCTCATCTTCCTCACCAAAGTAAGGCTTCAAATCTGCAATGTTAAACGTAGAACTAACCGTACCAAAGTCTGCAGGCAACTCAAGTTTATATGCATTATCATTTATTTTCTCTAACACCTTAAAGGGACCAGCAGCACGCGGCATTAACTTAGACTTGCGTAAATCAGGAAAATGATCTTTACGCAAATGTAACCAAACAAGATCTCCATAATCAAACACAACATGCTTTCTCCCTTTATCCCCAGCAAGTTTATACTTAGCATTCATGTGTGCAATGTTATCTTTAGTAGTCTTATGCAAGTTTAATATCATTTCAGCGCGTTGTGTAGCATCCAAATTATTTTGCACCGAAGAAGGTAAAGGCAATAAATCAATAGGTGCACGAGGAACAAAACCATACACAATCTCAAATGGGCACATCTTTGTGGTAGAATGCAGCGAACGATTATAAGAAAATTCTATATGAGGTAAACACTCTTCCGACAATTTTAAGTTCTTCCTTAAAACAACCCGCAACATAGTAGACAAAGTTCTATTTACTACTTCAGTTTGTCCATCAGTTTGGGGATGACATGTAGTACTAAACAGTAATTTAGTCCCCAACGTAGCCCATAAACATCTCCAAAAGTGGCTAAGAAATTTAGTATCACGATCAGAAATAATAGTATTTGGCACACCATGCAAACGAACAATTTCACGAAAGAACAAATCAGCAATATGCGCAGCATCATCCGTTTTATGACAAGGAATAAAGTGTGCCATCTTAGAAAACCGATCCACAACAACAAAAATACTATCCCTCCCCTTCTGTGTTCGTGGCAATCCCAAAACAAAGTCCATAGAAATATCCTCCCAAGGAACACTAGGAACAGGAAGAGGCATATATAAACCATGTGGATTAAGGCGAGACTTAGCTTTTTGACAAGTAGTGCAGCGTGCCACAAATCTCTCAACATCTCGAGGCATACGTGGCCAAAAGAAGTGTGCAGCAAGAACATCCTCCGTCTTCTTGACATCAAAGTGTCCCATCAATCTTCCTCCATGCGCCTCCTGTAACAGAACTATCTGGAATGCATAGTTTGTTAGCACGGAACACAAATCCATCATTGAAGACGAACTTGTTCCAAGTTCTACCATCTCTACAATTCTGCAACACATCTTTAAATTCAACATCATGCACATATTGTTCCTTAATAGTTTCCAATCCAAATATTTTGAAGTCAAGTTGAGATAACAAAGCATAACGGCGCGACAAAGCATCAGCAATAATATTATCTTTACCCTTTTTGTGTTTGATAACATAAGGAAAAGACTCAATAAATTCAACCCACTTTGCATGACGACGATTCAACTTAGCTTGACTACGAATATGCTTCAAAGATTCATGATCAGAATGTATAACAAATTCTTTAGGCCATAGATAATGTTGCCAAGTTTCTAATGTCCGAACCAATGCATATAATTCTTTATCATAAGTAGAATAGTTCAGACTAGCCCCACTCAATTTCTCACTAAAATATGCAGGTTTTCCCTCTTGTAATAACACCCCTCCCAAACCAATTCCACTAGCATCACATTCAAGCTCAAAAGTCTTAGTAAAATCAGGAAGTTGGAGTAAGGGAGCATGTGTTAGCTTATCTTTCAATATGACGAAGGCCTGTTGTTGTGCATCGCCCCAAACAAAGGGCACATCCTTCTTGGTAAGCTCATTCAGCGGCGCGGCAATTGATCCAAAGTCTTTGACAAAGCGCCTATAAAAACCAGCGAGGCCAAGAAAACTCCTCACTTGTGTGACCGTCCCAATTCTCAATAGCTTCAATCTTGGCTGGATCCACTTCAATACCCTGTGATGTAACAACATAGCCAAGAAACGCAACTCGATTGGTGCAAAAGGTGCACTTCTCAAGGTTACCAAACAAACGTGCATCACGTAAAGCATTGAAAACAGCACATAAATGGTCCAAATGATCCTCTAAAGATTTGCTATAAATCAGAATATCATCAAAGTAGACTACCACAAAACGTCCAATGAAAGCACGTAAAACTTCGTTCATTAATCTCATGAAAGTGCTAGGTGCATTAGTTAAACCAAACGGCATTACTAACCACTCATATAAACCGAACTTAGTTTTAAATTCTGTTTTCCATTCATCTCCTAATTTCATACGAATCTGGTGGTAACCACTCATAAATCAACTTTAGAAAACATGGTAGAGCCACTCAATTCATCAAGCATGTCATCTAAACGTGGAATAGGATGACGATATCGAATAGTAATATTATTGATAGCTCTACAATCAGTACACATGCGCGAAGAACCATCTTTCTTAGGTACCAAAATAATAGGAACAGCACAGGGGCTAAGGGACTCACGAATATGATCTCTGTCGAGTAGTTCCTGAATTTAGCGTTGTATCTCCTTTGTCTCCTCTGGATTGGTTCTATATGGCACGCGGTTGGGCAACGTAGCACCAGGAATTAGATCAATTTGGTGCTCAATTCCTCTAATAGGAGGTAGTCCTGGTGGCAGCTCAGCGGGAAAGACGTCCTCATATTCCTGCAAAAGGTTAGCAATAGCGGGTGGCAAAGAAGGAGGCATATCCTCAAATGAAAACAAAACCTCTTTGCAGACAATTGCATAACATTGAGTATCATTTACATCTAGTTCAGCAATATCAATTTTATTTGCAAGCATACATGGACTCTTCAAACGAATTTCAGTAGCATGTGTAGAATCAGATTTAGTGTTCTTTGGTGGTACAAAATCTGCAGCAACAATCTGATTCTCACTTTTATTTTTCTCCTCAGTTTTAGCTCTACTAGCTCTAGCAAGATCATCTTTTAAAATCTGTTCGAGAGTCATAGGTTTTAGACCAATTTTCTTTCCATCATGCATAAGAGAATAGTGATTAGTTTTTCCATTATGAACAGATTCTCTATCAAATTGCCATGGTCTACCAAGTAACAAAGAACAAGCTTGCATAGGTACAACATCACAATCAACAAAATCAGAATATGTACCAATAGTAAAATGCACGCGTACCGTTCTTGTTACCTTGATCTTGCGAGAACTCTCAAACCATTGGATGTAATATGAATGTGTGCGTTGTCTTGTTGGAAGCGCAAGCTTCTCTACCATGTCAACACTAGCCAGATTATTACAACTCCCTCCATCAATGATGATCCGTATAGCTCTTTCCTTGACAACACCACGTGTTTGGAACAGGTTGTGGCGTTGATCTTGCTCAGATTTGCTCAATTGCACACTCAACACATTGTGTGTAATTAAGCTCTTGTATTGATCAGCAGCTTCAGCTCCCATTACCTCTGTCTCTTCAACAGCATCAAAATTGTCTCCATCTCGAGCAGAAATAAGGGCTAATGTATCTTCATCAAAGTCGCTCGCTGAATCGTATTGACCATCATCCCGCACCATCATCACACGTTGTGTTGTGCACTGTCTCTCAATATGACCAAAACCCCAGCACTTGCGACATTGTATATCCTTTGTCTTACCCGTGGATGCCATAGAAGATGCACTACGAGCAGGAGCATTGGATGATGGTGGAGGAGCAGCTGGAAATCTTGTAGTGGCCTTGGATGTGGTAGTAGCTGGTGGCGAATCACGAGAAGGAGGCGCTGATTGTCGGGATGTCCAAGTGGATGTGCGACCTGCAGAATTATTAGTCCTCCTCCATGGTGGTTGGCGATCCTGCACTTCACGTTCAGCTTTGCAAGCAAGACGAAACAAACGAGTGATAGAATTATATTCCTTATAATCTAATATGTGTTGAATGTCCTTGTTTAATCCACCAAAGAAACGTGCAAGAATTTGTTCATTAGATTCAACAAGACCACACCGAACCATCCCCGTTTGCAATTCCTGATAATACTCTTCTACAGAATTTTTCCCTTGCTCTAAACGTGTCAGATTCTTTAGTAGATCACGTTGATAAGTGGGAGGTACAAAACGAACACGCATAGCAGTTTTTAAAGCAGTCCAAGTACTAGGAATAGTAGTAGGATTTAAACGACAATACTCAGACCACCAAAGAGAAGCAAATTTAGTAAATTCACATGTAGCAGCACTAACACGCATATTCTCAGGATATTTTAAACATGCAAAACGTTGTTCTACTTCCATCTTCCATGTAAGATATGCATCAGGATTATATTTACCCTCAAAAGATGGAATATTTAATTTAAGCTTTGCAACATGATCATCATCACGTACCGGTGGTCGAGCGTTGCGGTAGTAATGTCGGGGACGGCCAGCAGGTACCTGTGGAGGTTGTTCAACCTCCTCGTCAAACAGATCGTCGTCGTCGGGGTCGTAGTAGTACCCGTCGTCTGTCCCCAATGTCGCAGCAGCAGCCACGACGGAAGTCTGAGGTGCGCCGTGCGCCATGTGTGGGTGCGGGCAATCTGTTCAAAATCTCCTTGAATCGAGCGTCAAGCTTGGCGTTGAAGGATTTCTCGAGTCCATCGATCTTGTCCACGACGTTGGTGAGCTTGGCGTCAAACTCCCCTAGGCGTGTATCCACGTCTTCAGCGCTACTGACCAAGAGCTCGGAGAAGTGAGCATGTAGTTCTTCGTTCGTCATTGTGGCAGGGTTCCGCGAAGTATCTGTCATGGTTAGTCCTTAAAAAGCACAGGTATATACTACGTAAATACGGTGGAAGACACGCGTAATCCGTCAAGCAATATACGAAGCTCTTACAAGTTCTTACCAAACAGCAGGAAAAGGCGATGTGCAACCGCGAGGATCAGTGGGTCCAGAGATTGAACCGAGCGATTACCAGGAGTCGAGACACCGTACGTGGAGAATATCTGTGGAGCTCTGGGAAGGCTTAGCAAAGGGGGTTAGCAATTATCAAAACAGCAATGCAAAAGTTGAAAGAATGCTCAACGACGGTACTGTGCTGGTCCTAGGCTAGACCGTACTAGAGACGCGAGCCTAGATCACCAACGATGTCACGACGCGACACAACAAGCAATGTATGATGATATGGCACCCTGAAAAGCGAACCGAGAGGTGGAAAATCAGTATGATGGCGAGTGTCTAGAACTGATCTACGGGGTCTAAAAATAGGTTAGCCCCAATTTTTTTTTGAAATTTTTGTATTTTGCTCCGGAAAGCGCGCAGGCGCCAAAAAAATATCGCTATAACGGCCGATGGAGAAAAGTGATCCCCAGAGTCGAAAACTAGTATAGCCAGAAAATTTTTCGGAGGCGGTTCCAGACTTTTTTTTGCTCTCCTTCTGGACTTACGACAGGACTCTGAGCTCGACACGGACTTTAGCTTAACAAGGAAACAACAAAGAAGGAAAGTAAAAAGAATTAACTAGGAAACAATAACTCAACTCAGACTCGTGCCGCGGCAGGATAGGTGATCGGATCCGTGTCGCGGTAGGAAGGCGGTGGCGGAGTGTTTAGGGTTTATGGTGGATGCGTATATGGCGGCGGAATATGGTGGCGGAATATGGTGGCGGAATATGGTGGCGGTGATCGGCGAGTGTGGCGGTGACTACTATGATCAGAACTCGAAACTCTATGGGACGAGACACTAAGACCAGCAACTCGACGCGACGATGTAGACACAAATTCAACAATGCCAAAACTGAAAAGTTAATGCGAGGCGTAGATTGGTTATGGGATGGATCTAAACTCTAACTGTGTTTTTGGCTTTTTCGTGGGTTATAGGTAAAACAGATCTAATCTACGAAAACAGTAAAATCTCACCGAGCAACCTGAAATCTGATACCACTTGATAGGGCAAAGGTGTCCGATCTTTCGATGAGATGATGATAATCGATATGGTGGAGTTCGGGCTTGACTATCCGACTACACGTGCGAGCACGAGCGCCAATGCAATCGCTAGGACAATCTCCTGGAGGTTACCGATCCTGCGGGAACACGATCAGCCTGACCATCGAGGGTCTTAATTCCTACCTGAAATCGAGAACAAGTAAGAACCAATATTGCAATCAAGATATTGCGGATTAAGAGGAAAGCTTTATTGAAAAGGTGGGATCCTGAATAGGTGCGAAGTACAAGAGGCCTCTGCGATGCTCGAGCCTTGGCGAAGTTGCTACGATGGCTAACTTGATGTCTAAACAAAATCCGAGTCTAGGGTGACGGATATGGGGAGTATTTAAGGAGGAAAAGGTGGGGTTTCAGCCAGCCATGGAAGTGGTGGCCGAATCCAACTCTAGAAGTCCTTTTCCCCTCAAATACGGACTCTAAAAAGTGGCTATTTAAAATCCTGCGAAAATTACATGGGCCTGGCCCAAAATAAAGGTGTCGCAGCATCATATTAAGCTATGGACGAATTCGTGAAGTATTATTCTTGAATATTTCGTCCAAGCCTTCTTTCTTCATTATGGTGGCCTCAAAGTTCTGAAATCTCCATCCGTGGCCTTCTCTTGGATCATCACATGCTTGCTGCCATCTCCATACATGGCCATGCTCCAATGCTTGTCCCTCTCATCCATCCTTGGTCCATCATTCCTAAGAGTAAGAAATACATCTGATTTAGGCAGCATCATATTCTCATGTATATGAGGAATAGTTCCAAGAAACGAAAGTACCTGATAGTTAAGTTGTTTGGCACGAGATCTTGTGATGGGTCCTTGTATGTGTGTAGCTGTAGGTACAACGGTTGTATCAATAGAAGGGATGTCCACATCAGAGAGAGCTAAGGCTGATGGCCAAATTGAAGGATTAGTTCCCCATCTTGTTGATGGGGGTCAGTCCATTATTCAATACGCTGACGATACAATCCTATTTATGGAACATGACCTAGAGAAAGCTAAAAATCTGAAGTTAATTCTATCAGTATTTGAGCAACTCTCTAGGCTAAAGCTTAACTTCCATAA
This sequence comes from Avena insularis, assembly GCA_023614405.1. Taxonomy (NCBI): domain Eukaryota; kingdom Viridiplantae; phylum Streptophyta; class Magnoliopsida; order Poales; family Poaceae; genus Avena; species Avena insularis. The sequence goes on from CM042691.1 coordinate 410,566,301, forward strand.
GAGTGACTTGTATTGTTTTGGCGAGGCTCAAAATGATGCTCACCTATATGCCGAACTGTTTGGCTATGGTCAGGGGCAATTTCCAATTAACTATCTGGGTATACCAATTCATTATCGACGTTTGACGATAGCTGAATGGAAACTGAAGGGAATATGCCCGAGAGGCAATAATAAAGTGGTTATTATCGTATTCCTTGTTTATGATAAATTTTTATTTTGCATGCTATAATTGTATTAATACGGAAACATTAATACATGTGTGTTTAATAAACAAACAGAAAGTTCCTAGTTATGCCTCTCTCATAAAACTAGCTCGTTGGTTAACAATATGATCAAGGTTTCCTGATCATGGACATTGGATGTTGTTAATAACGTGGTCACAACATTAGTATAATGGTGTCATGAACATTCATTCGAAGTATATCATTACGATCAAAGTCATTGAGTTTATATTGCTATAACAACTTACGAAGTGATCCTAATCCTTAGACCATGAGATCATGTCAATCACTAACACCGGAAGAGTTTCTTGATAACATCAAACATCACACCGTAACAGGGTGATTATAAAGATGGGTTCAGAACTACTAAAGTGTTATGTTGAGGCCCATGGATCGACAGTGGAATTTGTTCATCCCGATGACGGATAGATATGCTCTGGTCCCTCTCGGTGATATCACATTGATTAGCTTGCAAGCAAGTGATTTGATCACTAGAATGTTATATCACGGGAACGAGAAAAGAGTGCATGTCAGTAACGAGATCAAACTAGGTATGGCGATACCGATGATCGAATCTTGGACATGTAATATATCGTGAGACTAAGGGATTAAGATACTAGCATAAAAGGTTATCGCGATCACAAGAAAATCGTCGTTGAATGTGTGGGAGTCAGTATGGGTCTCCAGATCCCGCTTCTGATTATTGATCTGAGAGGGGTCTCGATCATGTCCGCATTATTCGTGAATCGTAGGGTGACACACTTAAGAGACACCGACATCCATTTGGAGCAAAAGTTTCATGCCGGAAAGAATAACAAGCACAGGAATTTATTTCACTAGATACCGAAACGGGTTTTTGGGTGAAATTGCAGAAAGTGTTTTTGCATGTGAAATGAAATACTAGCAAGGAGTTATATGAGAATGTTTTTCATTAAAGTAATTGACAAAATTCTGAATAAATAAAAGGAGTTTTATTTAATGAGAGTTTGCATTAAATTTGGTGGAAATTTAATGGGAATTTGAGTGGGTTTTTGAGTGGAGGAAATTGAAAGGCATTTGTATGAGTGGAGTGTCCACCCACATGAATGAAAGGAGGGGAAGGGCAGACCCATGGATGGCGCTTGGCCCCTTGGGTGCCCCCTCTCCCTATAAAAGGAGCCCCTCCCTCTCTCTCACTCACACCTCCTCATGAAGGATCTCTCTCCCCCTCTAGTATTTATCCTCCATGGTCTCGGACAAGCGAGATACATGTTCCCGGTGGCTATTCGGCAAGAAAGAGTTGTGCTTCCGTTGCATCACTGGAGCGAGGAGGCGGAGGTTGCTCGGTCCCTCGTACGTGTGTGCGATCACAGATGCACCGTTGTTTTGCGGCGCTAGGACTTCCTCTCGATCTTGAGATCGACAAGAGATCGTCTGCATCAACCACGAGTTTGGACTCGTTAAGCTTTGTCGGTCTTCAAGGGTATGTTCTCTACGGATGTATATCCGCCCGTTGCTTGTATCTAGTAGATAGATCTTGGTACATAGTTGTTCCCATCGTAGGATTTTTTTTGTTTTTTATGCTTCGAACCCTACAGAAACTCGTTGAGGAGAGACTTTAGAAACGTCTTAATAGTTAGGAAGGTAAATTGCTATCCCTGGGTGGAAGAATGTCGTGGTATTGCTAACGAGTACGCCATGGAGGGGTCCTCACAGTGCGTGTTTAGAGACGTGGGGGAAGGCGGACGGTTGATGGGTACAAGCTAACACAGCTTACCCAGGTTCAGATCCCACAACGGTGGCGGAATCCTGCTCCTGCTATAAATCACTATAATGGCAATACGCCGAGTTACAGAGAGAGGTTTGCTGTGTGAGGTGTATGCTAATCGCTACTTGGTCGTGCCCTAAAGGCTCCCATAGGCCCGACTTATATAGTCGCCAGGTCCTAGGGTTATAGGGAAAAGTCCTAGTCGGACAGGTTACAGAGTCCTACACCGTCTATTACTAGTCTTGTGTGTCTTGTACTCTAAGGCTCCGGGTCTGCTGGTGACTCCACCGTAGACTTCCTTTATCCGACATGGTCCTCCCTTCTGCATCCATCTAACTGGGCCGCCCAGCAGGCCATGGGCCATGCTACCAACTGTGGGCCACCCGGGTTATCCGGATGGAGACATGCTATGAGGATACCCATATAGCATATCCCCTATAGTAGCCCCCGGATAACTCTGAGATCTTGCGCCGTTCTTGCCTCTTCACGTGGAATGCTCCATCTAGATGGATGTCGGCAAATCGTTAAGCAATATATTATAGTCCTCCCAAAGAACACTGCAATGTTTTCTCCGTCTTCAATTTGTAAGTCGGAGAATTGCTGAATCTTCCATCGTACTCTTCCGTAGCCGGACTGGATCCGTCCATGCCAGAATCTTCTGATGTGATGGTTCATCTGCTTATGTCAGCTAGGGCGACGTAGACGTAGGTCAGCAAAGCCTCGTAACTCACACATGCAGAGAACGCTGTCATGTCCACTTTTCCCGCGCGAGCGATACAAACCGTTGGCGGCGACGGTTGGGACGTGGCGAAATTTCCGCGCATGTCCGCACACACGTTGTCTACGCGGCAACCGTCCGATCAAGCTGCACGAATCTTGATGCTGGAGATCATAAATAGTAACTGCAGTGAAAAATTTACTTTTCACCTCATTCTCTCCTCGCATCATCTTCTTCCTCCAGCGAGCGCCCCCTTGAGCTCTCCGCGCAACTTGCGAAAAACCCTAACTCCCAGTCTCGCCAGTCACCTCCAAACACTAGTAATGGCCAGTAGAAGTTCTTCTCCCTTGATGGCGGCATCAGGCGAAGCCGCCTCGAAGCTGGCGAGCTCCATCGTCATGAATCCAGAGGGCCTGTTCATCCCCACCTCTGCGGTTGTCGAGTCCACCGGCGGCGACCATAATCCAGCAGCGCCGGAGCTGCTGGAGGAGGAAAACGACTCCCACAAAGGCGACTGGCGTGGTTCGGATATCACGGACCGCGACATCAAGGAGTTGATCATCGAAGGCTACCTTCCTGCGACGGAGGGGCTTGCCTTGCGGGCGGCACCGACCGACGAGGTTACACCTTCTCCCCAAGCCGGAGAAAAGGTGTACCTCAAAGCACAGATGGTACGCGGCGTCTTCCTACCCATCTCTAACTTCTTCCTTGCCGTCTTGAACCATTACCGGGTCCAGCCCAAGACCTTTCTCCCAATAGTATCCTAGCGCTTAGAAATTACGCGGCACTTTGCGAGGGTTACTTAGGGATTAAACCTAGGCTAGACCTCTTTATATATTTCTTCACCGTCAAGCGTGAAGCCGGAGTCAACAAGGATGAACTTAGAAATTGTGGCACCATTAGCTTTAAGATCCGACCTGGTCGGCGCTTCCCCGACATTGTCGGCCACGAGTCCTGCAAGAACTGGCAGCGTACTTACTTCTACGGTCCAGATATCCCTCTGGCCGGCCAAGAAGTAACGTACCCGGGCTTTGTCGATGGATCCGCCGCCGAAACTTTGACATGGAGATCCCAGGCCTCCCTTCCCTCCGACATCGACGCTTCCCGTGCTATAAGGCGGATAGAGTGGTTCGTAGAGACGGGTTTGGCTGGCTTGGACCTAGCCATGTGCTGGTTCATCAGGCGAATCCAGCCTCTGCGGCACCGGTCGAAGCTGATGCACGAGTATACCAATGATAGAAGGGATAGCCTCCGCATCTCCGTGGACAAATTCTCAAGCAACTCCATCAAGCTTCACCTCAAGGACATCGTCAAGGTGAAGGACAAGAAACGTGGCTTCACCATGACCTACGACATGTTCGTAGAGAGCAAGTGCCCAAAGGTGACTGCTTATTTTCCGTGTATGACATATACTCCAGTTCTTCCGTCTAGCTATTTCCATCTCATTTAACACGGTGAATTCTCACTTAACATCTTAGCGATCTAGAGGAGGATAGCATGGCTGTCCAAATCTATGATCCAAAGATGAAGGAAGTCATGGTCGTGTCCGACGACGATGTCCCGTTGTCGCGAAAGCGGAAGAGCTCCACCTCTGACGCTGGTGATGGAGGCAAGAAGAAGAAGACGGAGGGTGGAGCCTCCAAAAAGACTACCGCCACCCTGGAGGCGGAGAAAAGAAAGACTACAGGGATCCCCTTTGCCAAAGCACCCCCTCTTGTGTAAGATTCTTTCTCTCCGACATTGTTTATCTATCTGTCTTATTCCTATACTTATGCGTTTTGCACGTTTCAGGAAGAAAGCCACGACCAGCTTGAAGAAGACCTCCAAAACATCGGGGGCTTCTAGAACCATCAAGGACATGCTGCATCGTGACACGTCTCCCGCCATCGCCCCTGTCACTCCCACCGTCAAGCCCTTGTCCGCTCCGACAAGCTCTCAAACCAAGGAAGCCGCTGGCCCTTCTGCCATGGAAGTGGACTCAGGTGCCTCTACCGAGCTTGCTGTTGTCGGCGAACAGGCGACGCAGGAGAGTGCCGCACACCGAATGGCTGAAGCTCCTGCTAAGGATGCCATCGGTTGCGGTAAGGCAGTGGTGGAAGCTTGTATTTCTGCCGAAGGCGGCGCCCCCGCACCCAATAAAACCATAGAGTATCCAAAGATAGTCTATCCGGTACTTACACCGGGTAGCACTGCTCTGGTTCCTGGTGCGGCACCGACATCTCCAACGTGTGGTCTAGAGGATCTTCTCCGGCAAGCAGAGATCTTGCAAGGAAACAATGCATCCTTCGGCAAGTTGCTGGCTGAGAGTGCTACCAACCTCAAGATTATTGCACTTGTAAGTTTTATTTGCCTTTTGCTTTTCATATGAATATCACACTGTAGCCCCCGAGGATGTAGACGGAAAACCATAGGTCTTTGTGTCTAGATGCTCTAAGAAAGACTAACCTAGAAAACTTCTCACTGTAGCCCCCAAGCATATAGGTGGAATGAAATATTCTGACTAGATGCTTTAAGAGTAGCATACGCAGTGTTTATAAATTTCAATACTGTAGCCCCCAAGCCACTAGGTGCTCCAAGTAGACCAACCAATGTTTAATTCTTCTTTTCTCCACAGAACGAGAATGCTCGGAGGGGCATGGCCAACGACAAGTACCAGAAGATGCGCGCTGACTTGGAAGCCGAAAAGGGTAAAACTGCCTTCTTGAAGGAATAGATCATCAAGAGCAAGCGTCTATTTTTTTCCTTTCTTTTTCGTATTCCGACTTAAACTTGTCTATTCTCCGAGTACTCACTGTGTACTTTGCTTTGTCCGACTTGCAGAAACCATTGCCAAGGCTAAGGACATTGTCGAGCAATCCAAGCATATTCAAGAGCTGGATAGTGAGAACAAGATACTTAAGCAGGAGAGGAAGGACATGCTGAAAATGCATGAGGAATTAATGAAAGCCTTGCAGGACTCCGCCACCGAGGAGATGAATCGTTTGAAGGAGGAAATCGCTATCTTGAACGAGCAGAAGAGAGCTGCTGATGAGAAAAATCAACGCCATCATGAAGCGTACAAACTCCTCTAACAAGAACGGGACTCTATGTCGGATACTCTCTGGCAAGTTGAGGCTAGCATCTTCAGTAAGTGATTCTCCATCTTGGATTTCTATAAGCTGGATCTTTGAATTTTTGAACTCATGTGCTCCTTGTCGGAATTTGCAACTCCTATGGGTTTAACCCGGTCACCTCCTCCGGCAAAGGAATGCATGGTTCTTGCCAGCAACTTCATCAACATTGCCATCACGCAGACCAAAGAGATTGCCAAGCCCCGCCAGATCAACATCAAGGCATCAGACTCTGTGGCGAAGTTCTCGGAGATCCTGCGCCGAGCCCCTGAGCGTATCACAAGCTAGAAAGCTTCATGTGCACGGGCCGGTGCAAGGATGGCGCTATCCATGGTTAAGGCACATTACGAGAATGCCGACATTGACACGGTAACCTCTGGCATTTCCGACGTAGATGACGATGGCAAGGAGATAAACCATGAGTCCATCTTGTCGTCACTCGCGGGTTATGACACCAGAGTTGCTGAGTTAGTCGACGTCAACGTCTTCGTGACGATGAATACCATCGATGGCGGCGACCAAAGCTCCTCCGGGTCTCTTCACACTTCCGACTTCGAGGGTGACTCTCCTGCTGCCGATGACACCGCTTCCAAGTCGCATGCTCCAAAGGAATGAATTTTTTTTTGTAATATTTGTTTCCTTTGTGATGCGTATGTTGAAAAAACTATGTATTAACTTAAGGAGGAAAACAATGATGTATGTCCTGCTACTTAAGAACTAGTTCCAGCATGTATATTTTTAAAGCAAGTGTTGGCTTATTCATTACTTTGGTTCTTATGCTTGACTTTTCGTGAGTCGAAAGACTCGTTGTCGGAACCATGCACTTAGGTGATGATGCCCAATGGCACCGTCAATAACCTAAGCACAAAATCGCTGACAATAAGTGCCAAAAGTCACTACTCCAGAATCCACATAAAAAGACAAAGAACGTGTAGACTAGAAAACTTAAGCTAACGCCCGTAGGCGGAATTTTCACAAGTGAAATCGCAAAACTTGTGCATAAAGGTTTTATATGATCCAAAAATGAACACTAAAGGAGGTAAAAGACTCAGAAATATGAGTGAACCAAAGAGCTTTATTTCATTGATCATATAAGAGGCACACAATTAGATAAAAAATGCTAAGTGTAAAAAGGACGTAGCTGTGCTATGTTCCATGGCCGATCAAGCTCCGGGTAGTCATCATCCGGGTCATGTCACTTACGCTTATGATCCTCGTTGGGTGTATCCTTTAGTTCACAATTGTCAACGACGTAGTAAGACCCATTGAGTAATGCCTTGCTTATGATGAACGGTCCTTCCCATGGCGGGGATAATTTGTGTGACTTATTCTGCTTAAGTCGGAGCACCAAATCCCCTTCTTTAAACGAGAGATGCCTAACGCGGCGACTATGGTAGTTGCGTAGCTTCTGCTGGTAGATGGCGGATCTTTGGCACGCCAAAATGCGCTCCTCCTAGAGAAGGTCCACATCTAGGCGTCCGGATTCTTCAACGTCATCTTTGTCGTAGGCGGCGACTCTTGGTGCATCATGAAGTATGTCAGAAGGTAGGTTGGCTTCTGCTCCATATACCATGAAGTAAGGGGTGTAGCCGGTGGATCTGTTGGCTGTAGTTTGTAAAATCCGCAGCACAGATGGCAATTCTTCCGCCCAAGCTCCAGCTGCTCTATGTAGCGGTGTCTCAAGACGTGGCTTGATTCCCTGCAGAATTAATCCATTGGCTCACTTAACCTGACCATTGGATTGTGGATGTGCCACAGATGCAAGGTTAAGTCGGATGCCCTTCTCCCAACAATAAGCCTCCACTTCTCCGAGTGACAAGTTGCTACCATTGTCGGTGATAATGCTATGTGGGAGACCAAATCTCACCACTAGATCCCGGACAAACCTAAGGGCAGTTGCCCCATCAAGCTTTCTAATGGGTTTAGCTTCTATCCATTTAGTGAACTTATCAACTTCTACTAATAGATGTGTAAACCCACATGGTGCCATTTGTAACGGTCCCACCATGTCTAGCCCCCAGACTGCAAACGGCCAAGTTATTGGTATTGTTCGCAATTCTTCAGCAGGAACATGTGGTTGTCAGGCATAATACTGGCATCTCATGCATGTCTCAACCAGCTTGTCGGCGTCCACCTTCACGGTTAGCCAGTAGAAGCCTTGCCGGAACGCTTTCGCGACCAACGATCGAGGAGCAGCGTGATGCCTGCAAACTCTAAGGTGGATTTCGCGTAGGATTTCAATACCTTCTAGCTAGGAAACACACTTTAGGTATACACCAGTAGTGCTCCTTTTGTAGAGTTGTCCATTGATTATGGTATAACCCTTTGCTCGTCGTACTATTTGCCGTCTTTCGACCTCGTCGTCGGGCAAAGTTCCGTGTTTGAGATATTCCATGAACGGTTTTGTCCAAGCCGAACGTACCTTTGCCACCATGTGGACAAAAGAGTCAGCTCTATCCGGGTTGTCGATGTCAGCTCCCTTCACGGATGGTGTCCGTAGATGCTCTAGGAAAACTCCTGGAGGAATTCGTTTTGCCCTGATCCAAGCTTAGACAGCAGATCAGCTGCCTCGTTTTGCTCCCTAGGCACATACTTGACTTCGTAGCCCAAGAAGCTTTTGGCTATCTCGTCTACTTCGTCTCGATATGCCGCCATCATAGGGTTTCGCGTATTCCAGGTGCCAGCCACCTGCTAGGCAACCAAGTCGGAATCTCCACAGCAAACTATGCACTTAATGCCAATATCGTTGGCTACACGTAGTCCGTGAATCAGTGCTTCATACTCCGCCATGTTGTTCGTAGCCTCGAAGTGGATTTGCAAAACGTAGTGTAGCTTGTCGCCGGTTGATGACTGTAGCAATACACCAGCCCCCGAGCCGTTGAACAGCTTTGATCCGTCAAAGTGCATCACCCAGTACTCTGGTTCCGGCAACAGAGTAGCATCTGGCATCTCCGTCCAATCTGCGATAAAATCCGCCAAGGCTTGTGACTTGATAGCATCGCGTCTCTTGTAGGTGATCTCGAATGCGGCAAGTTCAATGCCCCACTTCGCGATCCTTCCCATAGCGTTGCTTGTCGATAATGTCGGACAGTGGAGTTTTGCTCACCATTGTGATTGGGTGCTCCTGAAAGTAATGCCTCAGCTTACGAGAAGCAAGGAATACTCAATAAGCTATCTTCTGGTAGTGCGGGTAACGCTTCTTGGACTCCATCAAGACCTCGCTCACATAGTAAACTGGTCATTGAACTCCGTGCTGATAGCCTGGTTCCTTCCGCTCTACCACGACGACGATTCTGATTACCCGGTTGGTTGCCGCCATGTAGATTAACAGGGGCTCTCCAGGCTCGGGTGCTGCAAGGATGGGCGCTGAGGAAAGAATCTCCTTGAGCTGCTTCAATGCTGCATCTCCCTCGTCCGTCCACGTGAATTTTTCCTCCTTCTTCAGCAACTTGTACAATGGTAGGGCCTTCTCTCCAAGTCGGCCGACGAACCGACTAACTGGTGCAACGCAACCTGTTAGTCGTTGAATGTCCTTTAGGCATGTCAGACGGTTTATGTTTAAGATGGCCTTGATTTTCTCCGGGTTGACCTCGATTCCACACTGGGAAACGATGAAGCCCAACAATTTGCCGGCTGGAACCCCGAAGACGCACTTCTTGGGGTTAAGCATCATGTTGTATTTCCGGAGATTATCAAAGGTTTCTTTTAAGTCGGATATTAAGTCATTTGACTTTTTAGACATCACCGCTATATCGTCCACATAGGTGTGAACGTTCCGACCAATTTGATCGTGCAGGCAATGTTGCATTGTCCGCTGGTACGTAGCACCTGCGTTTTTTAGCCCAAAGGGCATCGTAACATAGCAAAATGTGGCGTATGGAGTAGTAAACAAAGTGGCCAATTGGTCCGACTTCCTCATCTTGATCTGGTGGTATCCTGAGTATGCATTGAGAAAACTCAAAAGTTCTGAGCCAACTGTCGAGTCAATGACTTGGTCAATGCGAGGCAAAGCAAACGGATCTTTGGGGCATGCTTTGTTCAAGCCGGTGTAATCAACGCACATTCTTAATTCTTTGGTTCCCTTTTTGGGGACAAGTACAGGATTGGCCACCCATCGGGTGTGAAGGACTTCTCGGATAAATCTAGCCTTAAGTAACCTAGCTATCTCTTTGCCAATGGCGCGTCTCTTCTTGTCTCTGAAGCGTCGTAGAGGTTGTTTCACTGGTTTACATTTTGGATCAATGTTTAAGCTGTGCTCAGCAAGTTCCCTAGGTACACCTTTCATCTCGGCAGGTTGCTAGACAAAGATGTCCCTGTTCTCACGGAGGAACTCGACGAGCGCGCTTTCCTATTTGGGATCCAGGTTTGTCCCAATGGCGGTGGTCTTGGAGGCATCGCCTACCACAAGTTCCACCGGCTTGGTCTCGATGGCGGCCTTGAATGCAGGAGCGGAGTCGGAGATCTGCTTCTTCGACGCGGGCATCTCTAAGTCACCGAACTTGCTCTGGATCTCTTTGAATTCTTTGCTATAGAGGACAACTTCCGTGAAGGCTGCTTCATTAATCTCGCAGTCCCTTGCTTTGGTAAAGCTTCCGGATACGATGATGACACCGTTTGGTCCGGGTATCTTGAGTTTGTTGTAGACGAAGCATGGCTTGGCCATGAAGGTGTGGAATATGTCGCGGCTGAATATGACGTGGTACACGCTCTTGAAGGGGACCACCTCAAAGGTCATGCACTCTTGGCGGTAATTATTAACATCGCCAAAGGCAACCTGAAGTGTGATGCACCCAAGGGAACGAGCCTCCTGACGAGGAACTACGCCGTGGAAGATGGTGTTGGTCCGTCTTAGGTTTGCCTTCGTCAAGTTCATCTTCTGTAGTGTATCCAGGTACATGATGTTTATGTTTCTTCCACTATCCACCATGCACTTGGTGAACTCCACGCCGTCAATCATGGGGTTGATGACCATGGCGTATTGGTTCTCCGTAGGGATGAGGTCTGGGTGATCCTTCATGTCCCAAGTAATTGGAACCTCCGACCAGCGCAGGTACTGGGGAACTGGGGGTAGAGTGGGCATCAGTATCCTCATAGAGGTCTTCTGTTGTCGGACGGTGGGGGTGCCAAGGAAAGTGTGGTAGACTGGCGCGTTCTTCACGAAGGGGTTCTTGCCTTTATCGTCGCTCTTGGCGGCGTGCTTGGGGTCAACATCCTCGTCCATGTCACTTGAATCATTGGAATCCTCCTCCTTCTTCTTCCCCTTGCCCTTGCCTCGCGGTCTATTCTTCCGACTTCGCTTGTAGCCGGACTCTGGGTCTTCCTTGAGGTCGTTGACGAACTTGTAGTGTCGATTGGTATGGGTGGCCTTGCCGTTGACATCGAGGTGTACGCGGCACGACATATAGCGGTACTTTTAGTAGGTTTGGGGAACACAGAGTGGTGCCGAGGTAGTTTCATTTCCTCGCTGCTGCCCACGACCAGCTCCCCATCCTCGGCCACGTTGTCCACCGTCACCTCGTCCTGCAAAGGTCATGGCGACCATGTCAGGAGTTTGCTTTTCTTCTAGAGCGGTTTTTGGCTTTGTGCTGCTGTTCCTATGAGCTTGAGTTGGAATAGCCGTTGCCGGCAGAGAGCCGCGAGCATCATCGTCGGCCGCTGCAAATTCACTAGCCAACTGAATCATCTGGTTCAAGTCAAGCTGGTGATTGTCCTGCAAGCGCTTCAGCTTATGTCGGAGCAACGTGCCCCTTTCCAACCCATCGATGAAGGCGGCCATGGCAGTCTGAGCATGCACTCCTGCGCATGATTTTTTCATATCCAGCCAGCAGGAAAGGTAGGCGCGAGATGTGTCGTCTTTCTCTTGCACGCACCTCTATAGACCACCAACAGTGCAGGGACGTTTGTACGTACCCTCGAAGTTCTTGGTGAACGCTTCTTGCATGTCCAACCAATTGCAGATGGATTTCTTCGGCAAGTCATCAATCCATTGACGGGCTGTGCCTGCCAACATCAATGGGAGGTAATTGACGGCAACGTTGGGGTTACCCCTAGCAATCTCTACCGCGTTACCATAATCCTGCAACCATGTAGCTGGCTTAGCGGTGCCGTCATAGGGCTTGATGGTCTTGTCAATCCGGAAACCTTTGGGGTAAGTTGCGGACCGTATCACAGTTCCAAAGCAACGTGGTCGCAGATATGGTTCTTCCCGGGCCTCGTGGATCTTATCTATCCGCGAACGTGCATCGTATGGCTCCGAGTTTCTTTTCTTCTTGTCAACAGGGGATGGGCTGCGTGAACAACGCAGGCCTCCTCCACCATGGTGACTGCTAGGTGGCGACGGAGGCGGAGGTGGCGGTGGGTTAGCCTTCTTGCTAGTACCCTCCTGCGACGCCTCATGCTTGTCGCGATTGCTTGCCGGACGCGGAGGGTCATGGCGCGACCTGCTCTTGTGTCCCTGGTTGCGCTCTCCGTCATGACGGGTCTGCTCTGTGTTGTCGCGGATGACGATGCCGCTCTGCCTTGGCGGGGGCATATCCGTACGATGGTGAGCCTTGGGGTCTTCGCGATGTCGGGGGAGCGGGGCGGTGGCGATGGGCAACGAGGTCGGGCCTTTTCTCCATGGTCGGAGGATATGGGGATAGCATCCTTCCTGTTGCGCACATCCCTCCGTCTTCGTTCTGATGAGCCTGTCTGGGACCCGACATCAAGAGGAGATCTGTCCCTTGGCGGCTTATGCTGGCTAGACTGGCAAAACGCTGGGTCAGACTCAAGCCTCTGAGAGGTGGCCTTTTCCTGCTGCTTCACCGCCTTGGCCACTAGGTCATAGACCTGGTCCACCGCCTCGGGCGATCTATCCTGCTCCAGAAGGGTCTTGGCGACGGCGAGGTTGAGGAGGGGAGTGGGCATCACCTGCCTTCCTTCACTGTCAATGTATGGCTTGGCTTGTGCCGTCTTCGGGGGAGCCCATCCTAGGTTTCGCCATACACAAGGATCGTTGATGACGCGAGCTGGAGCTTTCTTGTCCTTCTGCTACTGCAGCAGAGTCTTGTACTCGGCCTCCATTTCTCTAGCTTTCTCTATGGATTTCTGCGCGTTGACCAGATCTTGATCTAGCTTAGCGCCTTGCTCCGTGATGGCCTGTGCTTCCTCCAGCAGCTGCTGGCGCTTCTCGTCAAGCTGTGTCACATTCCGGATATGAGCTACGGTCAGTGGCTCGACGAGGAGATTGCCGTACATTACTCTATCAGCTGGAGTAACTTGGGCAGCAGCAGAAGTAGATGCCGGAGGCGGCAAGTTTGCGGTGTTGTTGTTGCTCGGGCCGGTGCCAAGTTCCTGCGGCTGTTGCACTGGGTTAGGCGGAGGGGGCATGACCTTTGCGCGATCAATGTCGTCTGCATTAGATGGTCCCTTCCTTTTGTCCAGAGCTGTAGGCGGAGCTCGTCCGGGTTGATCTTCATCCATCGCCGTCCCAATGGTGACGAACACCTCTCGAGACGTGATGGCCTTGTTAGCATGCTCGTCGCGTGTGTACTCTTCCTCCATCTCCTGTATAACAGAGTCTAGTTCCTCTGGACTGAAATCTATCTCCTCTGAGTCTGCGCTGAATTCGGCGTAGAGCGCGTCAATCACAGAGTCGGAGGGTGCCAGGACTTCCTCGATGACGGGGGGTGGAGGTGCAACATGTGCGACGATGACTGGAGGTGGTGGCGCAGCTGCGGCAATGGCGGCAATGGCGGTCGGAGGCGGTGGTGGCGGTGGCTGAATCGGAGGGGCTCCGTCAATGAGCGCAAGTGATGTCCGAGCTGTCGCTTCAGCCTCCGCGTAGTTGTTGACGGTATTCACCATGCCTTCGAAGGTAAGGAGACATGCTATGAGGATAACCATATAGCATATCCCCAACAAAGGCTTGTGCTCATAAAATCAGTGCTCACCAATATGGTACTGTATATGATCTCATTTTTCCAGATATACAAAGGTGTATTGACGAAAGTGGATTATTTCCACTCAAGATTCTTTTGGAAGGGGGATAGTGAGAAAAAGAAATATCGAATAGCCCAATGGAATGTGGTTTGCCGACCAAAAGAATATGGTGCTCAAGGCATACATGATTTGCAAGCCAAGAACACCACGCTTTTGGGTAAATGGCTCTTCAAACTGCTTACAGAAGAGGGGGTTTGGCAAACAATTCTATGGAGGAAATATGTTTGTTCTAAAGCTGTGTCTCAAGCGCTTTGGAAACCCGGTGATTCACATTTTTGGTCTGGCTTAATGGCATCTAAAAAACAATTCTTCCGTTTTGGTGCTTTTAATATTAAGGATGGATCTTAGATTAGGTTTTGGAAAGATAAATGGCTTGGCCAATCTTCTCTCTGTGAACAATATCTAGCTCTATATTCCATCGTTCGGCATAAAGGGGATACACTTTCCACTGTCATGGAAACCAATACCCCTAATGTGTCTTTTCTAAGAAGTCTCCTAGGTCCTAGACTGCTGTCCTGGAATAATCTCTTGCTAAGATTATCCATGGTTCATTTGTTTGAGGGTGCGGATGTATTCACATTGATATTACTATAGACTGGTAAATTTACTGTTGATTCTATGTATAGAGCTTTGATCCAACCTGATATTCCAGTTGATGACAATTGTAAAATTTGGAAGATGAAAATTCCCCTTAAAACGAAGATATTTGCTTGATATCTACGAAAAGGGGTTATCCTTACTAAAGATAATCTTTTGAGAAGGAATTGGCAGGGAAGTATAAAATTTGTTTTTTGTCATCATGACGAGACAATAAAACATTTGTTCTTCCATTGCAAATTTGCTCGTGCTATATGGTCAATCATCCAAATAGCTTTTGTTTTATCTCCTCCAAGGTCGATAGTCAATGTATTTGGCAACTGGTTGATTGGGATTGGGGATAAATATGAGATTTTATTTAGGGTGGGAGCGCTAGCCATTATTTGGTCACTGTGGCTATGTAGAAATGACAAGATTTTTAATAACATTGTGTCTTCTCCCCTACAGGTCATCTATCAAGCTACGGCTATCCTCCGATCATGGACTTATCTACAACGTATGTAGTTCCACGAGATATTTGCGGAGGGATGTGTGCAATTGGAGGACACAACGAGGGATATTTTCTCCCGACATGGATGGCAGCGTGATCTCCGGATAGAACAACCTTAGAGAGTTTTAAGGACATAGTTTTTTGTCCTATTTGTGTATTTTTGGTACTTCTGCCTTTATTTACAAATGTGTGGTTGTGTGCATCCTAGTTATGCAAGGCCGGGTGTAAACTTACTATTAAGTAATAATAAAGCGCCCATTTCCAAAAACAAATGTGGTACATAATGTTGGGCGGCTTGTACCTCCAGCCTGAGGCGAGGCCGGACGGAAGCGGAGGCATCACCGTCGTTGGCTTAATGTTCCCTTGTTGTTGGAGCCGCTGTGTTGGCCGCCCCCACCTCCTTCGTTGCCATGGATCTCATGGTCTAAGGTTCCTAGTTCTTTATTATCCTAGGCATCACCATCCCTGTTTTCAGTGTTCCCTTGTGTCGGAGCCGCCGTGTTGGTCACCTTGGCCTTCTACCTTTATCGCGGCTCTCGTCATTGACATAACATTGAAAAAACCAATTGAAATATATTTTTTAGACAATGCATTCTAGAAATCTCACAAAATTAATACATAAAAACATGTGATTTCATTTTGCTGGAGCGAGGAGGCGGAGGTTGCTCGGTGCCTCGAATGTGTGTGCGAGCACGGATGCGCCGCTGATTTATGGTGCTAGGACTTCCTCTCGATCTTGAGATTGGCAAGAGGTCGTCTACATCAACCAGGAGTTTGGACTCGTTAAGCTTTGTCGGTCTTCAAGGGTATGTTCTCTACGGATGTATATCCGCTCGTTGCTTGTATCTAGTAGATAGATCTTGGTACATAGTTGTTCCCATCGTAGGAATTTTTTTGTTTTCTATGCTGCGAACCCTATAATGGTATCAGAGCCAGGTTTATGCGTAGATGCTTTGCACGGGTAGTACACATATGAGTATGTGGGCGATGATGATCATTTTATTGCTTCTTAGTTGTACTTTGGATATTGGTGGCATAGTGGGATGAAGCGGTCCGGACAAACTTTACATGTCCTCACACATGAGACCTGTTCCACGCTTGACATGCAATTAGTTTTGCATAAGTGGCTAGCGGGTGTCTGTCTCTCCTACTATAGTCAATATCTAATTTGCAACGAATTGTCAACAATTTTGTTATCCTCATTGTGGTTCATGTTCATAGGTAAGAACGGTTCTATCTTCGAAAGCCCTAAGCCACGTAAAACTTGCAATGGATAAATTAGAGGCGTCTAGTTTAGATTATTGCTGGGCTAGTGTCATGATATAGTGATGTTGTAAGTAGAAGTATAAGTCGATACTCTTACAACACACGTGTAATTTCCATAGACCTTGGCCTTACACATAGAGGTATGATGGCGATCGTACCATGATGCACATGATGGAGATCAAGTGCAAGAACCATATCATTTCACTTATTAACATGTGATGTTTGTTCCATCTTATATTGCTTGTTTGGCGTTTTATTAGCATAATAAGATGATCCCTCATTTAGATATCAAGATATAAATGTGTTCTCCCTTAAGTATGCACCGATTATGTTTTGTCGCTCCAAGACATCACGTGATGATCGGGTGTTCTTGGATCCACGATCATATTTTTGGTGTAAGAAAGGTACACACGCGAATACTAAGGCTCTTACTTGGCGATCCTAGCATGTACAGACATGGACTCGGAACACGGACCGAAAGGTTAAGCATGAGTCATATGGAAGATATGATGCCCATTTGATGCCCGCCTTTGAAGCTACACCAACTCACGTGATGATCGGACTTGGTGTAGTGGATTTTGTTCATGTAATCACCAAAAAGACACGAGGGATGTCGTTTTTGAGTGGGAGTTGATAGCACTTGACAGGAGGAAGAGGTTGAAGTAGATTCCCCGGCAACGGCGCTAGAAAACTTGATGGCGCCCGGTGCTTGACGTGGAGCGCTTCGTTGGAAACCCCAAGAGCAAGGTGTGAAGCAGCACAACAGCAAGTCTTCCCTTAGTTGATACTGAGGTTATCGAACCAGAAGGAGGAAGGAAACGTCACACAGGTGTTCGAAGCAACGCGGAGACCTACACAACACAAACTCAAGACTTTGTCCCAATGAATCAGTGAGGTTGTCAAGCTCACCGGTTTGCTGTAACAAAGGATTAAACGTATGGTGTGGAAGGTAATGGTTTGTAGAAAGTAAACAAGTAACAATAGAAGATGTATGAATGGTAAAGATTGGACCGGGGTCCATAGTTCACTAGAGGTTCTCTCCTTAGATAAACAACATGGCATGAAGGGTGAACAAATTAGAGCAGGGCAATTGATAGGAACTGAGCAAGGCATAACAATGCAATTACTAGTCAGAAAGATCCTATGAGGTTGATTGGGCAATACAACAAGATACATAGACCGCCATCCACCTGCATCTATGACTAGAAGTCCACCTTCAGGTTATCATCCGAACCCCCTCCAGTATTAAGTTGCAAGAAACAAGCAACTGCTTTAAGCAAAGTGTGTAAGGTAAACAGTCCAGATGTTCCATGAACAAGAGACCGTTGTTTTCTCCCTAATAGCAACAACACATCTACAACCGAAGAGATTATTTTCACTTCCCTTGGAAACTAGAGGCATGAACCCACTATCGAGCATAAATACTCCCTCTTGGAGTCACTAGCAACTATTTGGCCAAGATAACCACTAGCAACAGAGAGCATAAAAGATCACAAACAACACAGACATGATAGAATCATAAAGACAAAACCATTAATCAAACCAACGTAATAATCTCAATATCCATCAGATCCCCGCAAACACAACATGCATGATTACAAATAGATTAGATCTTGATCATGAACGGAGCTCACAAGATCTATACATGAAAGCACAAAGGAGGAGATACAACCATCTAGCTACTACATGGACCCATAATCCAAGGTGGAACTACTCACGAATCATACTGGAGAGAAGGCCTCTAGGATGATCTCCCCTCCGGCAGGGTGCCGGGAAGAGCTTCAGATCTCCCCGATCTAGGGACGATGGTGGCGGCGGATACAAACGGTTTCGTGGATTTCTGATTGGGTACTGAGAGTTTCTGCATCGGGGGCTTCTTATAGGCGAAGGGGGAGACCGAGGCGGCCGCCAGGGATACCAAACCCTAGCCCGGTGCGGGCTAGGGCCCACCCGCGCCTGGGTGGGTCTGGCTCCTCGGGCTCTCCTCTGGACTTCTTGTTCCCCACGGAAAGTTATTGACTTTGTCCTTCGTCCCGTCCAATTCCGAGAATATTTCTTTACTAACTTTTCTGAAACCAAAAACAGCAGAAAACAGGCATCTGGCATTGTTGTAACTTGTTAATAGGTTAGTACTAGAAAACATGTAAAAAGCACCTCAAAGTGTAGACAAGTAAAGCAAAGTAGATACTAAACAAGCATGGAGCATCAAAAATTATAGATACGTTTCTGACGTATCAACATCCCCAAGATTAACTCCTGCTCGTCTCCGAGTAGGTAAGTGATAAAAAGAATAATTTTGAGGTGAACATGCACCCTCACAATAAAGATCCAACCATATGCAAGCATTGAAAGCTGGGATCAAAGAACTCTAAACATGTGCATGAAAGAATGGAGTTCTAACAGTAGGTGTCACATCCCAAGATTTTCCAAATCTTGTAATGTGAAAAATAAATAAACAAAATAATGTTTTGTTGAAAATCAGGGTGAAAAGAAACTTTTGTTTCTAAATGGAAACTTAAAACCCCATCTTGATCAAACTTTTGTAAAAGTTTGAATCCAACAAAAATCCAAATCAATGGAATGCATTCCTCAATGAATGTATCTGGAAATTAAAACACTTGGAAAATAAATCCAAACCCTAAAACCCTAATGGAATAAAAATCATTTCCAAGTATCTCTAAGTCTATGGATTTGATCCATATAAAAAGTTGGTCAACAAACATTCACAAATGATCAAGAAAGACAAATAGAAATAATTTAAAGCCATATAAATTGGTTTCACTCAATTTGGAACCATAAATAAAATCTTATGAATTTAATAAGATAATAAATTGAATTTCCAAAGCTATGGAAGAACCTATCTTTAAATACAAACCAAATGGTGAGCAATTGATCTTAAAGGGATTTAAAAGGATAAACAAAGATAAAACAAGATTTCACAAATTGGAATCACCAAGTTTGGATCTCTAAATAAAAAGATATGGATTTTATAAGACAAAGAAAGAATTATTAAATAAAGAATACTTAAAGACCAAACCAAATCTTGGCCAAATCCATAAGCAAATGGATTGAATTTAACCCAAATCCAAATAAAATATTGGATAAATAAATTCCAAAATAAAATAAAATGACCTAAACCAAATTCTATGGGAATTAAAACAAATAAATGCCCAATCTTAAATGATTAATAAATCATATTAAAATACTTTCCAAATAATTCAAGATGAATTATTTGACACCCTTTTAAGTAAACAAAACCTACTGAAAATATTTGGAAGATTTAAAAGAATTTAAATGGTGTTGAAACATTATTAAATCCTATCTATTTAAAAACTAGAGCCTTTTTGAATATTTATAAAGACACAAAAAGGAATAAAATATTTTCCAAAATTTGACATCAGACTGAGATACCAACCAGTATTTAAACCCACACAAAATCTAGCAAAGTTTTGAAATCAAATTGAAGTTTGAATTAGATAAACAAAACCAAAACAGATTATTAAGAATTGAAAAAGGAAAAACAAACAGAACAGGAAAAAAATGAAAACAAACTCGACCCAACCCAACTAGCCCAGTCTAGGCCCAACCAGCCCACCTATCCCCTCCCTCGAAGCGTTTTTCTCTCACTCACGAAACGACCCGCGCAGTGAATGACAATCGGGACCCACTCTTCCTCTCTCCCTTTCACTGACACCCAGTCCCCACTGCCACCTCATCTTCGTCCTCGCCCATGGTGACAGCGCCTTCCCTCCTCGACCGTTTCTGGCGGAAATTATCAGCGTCAATTCACTTTAACACGGCAGTTAAATCTACCCTGTGACCACGCCTTATTAACCCCCTCTTCCTCCTCTCCATTTCCCCTCTCTCGCCCGGCTCTCTTGGCCACCAGGCTGCTCGGAATCTTCTCCGAACCGCCACAGTCTCCGGCGAGCACTTCCGTCGATTCTGGCCATTCTCCACCGCGCCTCGCCCTCTTGACCACACAAGCGTGTTCCCCAGACCTCTGCGCATCTCCCAGTGGCCTCAGCTCGCTCGCGCGTGCCCCCCATCGTCGGAAACTACTTCGATTGAGCTCCGCCACCGTCTGCTCCAACTCCGACGAACTCTACTGGTAATATCCAACCACGCCGCCCTCTCTCTTTGATGCTCTGATACTTCCCACTCTTCTGTGCATCTAACGGTGTTGTTTGCTTGCTCTCTCGCGCTCAGTAACGTCGCCACCAACGGAACCCGTGCGTGTCCGACGACGCCGAGATCTACGGCGAGGAATCCCGGCTGACTCTGTGCGCCCCTTCAGCAACGACAACCGCCTTGAGCTTCCCCACGACACCGCAAACACTGTGAGCATCTCCCCAGCCACTCTCGCTTCCTGCATTGCCAGCACCACCGCCATCTGGCCGCTCCGCCGCCACTCGCCGCCGCCAGCACCGCTGACCCTTGGTCGACACGTTGAGGACCGTCAGATCTAGATCGTAAGGATGAGATAGAATGACTAACCGAAGCGGTATGGAGCTACCTATGCCGCACGATTTCATTTTGATCCAACGCCTCACAGCACGCGATCCACGCGAATCGTTTTCGTCGAATAGAAATCAGACACGTGGCCTGTAGTTGATTTAAAAGACAGAAACATTTCTATTAGTAGTTTGAATTTGTAAATTGCATAACTTTTGATCCACACGTCCAAATTTTGCAAATTTTATATCAATGGATTCAGAAAAGCAAGCCCTAGCCAACCATTCCATTTGTTTAGTAAAAAGCTTCTGGTAAAATGTTCGTTTTTGCAGAAACTTATGTATGCTTGTTTAGGTTATAAAAATTATTCTAAAATGATTTTGGGGATAAAATCTTTGGAAAATGGTGTGTTTTGAACCTACTGACCATAGGAATCACTTTGTGGTTTCAAAAATGTATTTGGAGATGCAAAAGAATGAAACTTGGATTTAAAACCAATTCTAGTCAAATAAAAATATGGCTTATTTATTAAAAATGGTTTTGGAAGAAAACCTTTGGGAAATGTTTTGTTTTAAACTCTCTGACCCTAAGCACAAGGTTTTATGGTTTGAAAACATATTTTTTGAACCCTATAGATTAATGCCTTATTAAAAGCATTTCTACACCACATAAAATGACACTTTGTTTTAAAAATGGTTTAGGAAGTGAAACCTTTTGTAAATGACTTTGCCACTTTATAAAATGACCATTAGGTGTTTTCAAATGTTTGTGAACCTTTAGAAACCATTTTCCAAATAAAACAATCTTTGACATGCTTGCATGCATTATCTTGTTTCTATGATTTTATGTGATGAATTGCTTGAATGGTAGATTGAAATATTGTTTGCTTGATTGAATTGTAGTGATTTGAAGTGAGTGAACATTGCAAAGATCAAGGAGTGAACTTATACTCTACCAAAAAGGCAAGTGATGCTTCATACTTTTGTCCCATTATTTTCTCTATGCATTAGTGATATTTCTAAGTAGGACTTGCATGGAATTTTTGCTAAGTATAAACCATGCCATGGGAAAACCTAGTAGATGAAACCTTAGTAGAATTCTCCTAAGTTAAGATTCCTACTACTATCATGCTTAGCTTAGCTAATAGAAAACAAGGGTGGAATATATATTCATGCTATGGAAAATTTCTAAGTCTGAGGACTTATGTTTTGTTTAATAAAAACAACTAAGTTAATGAATCACCTGGGTGGAATGGAAAGATTGGTTTGTGTTGAGTGGTCATGCAAGTCCAGTATGCTAGGGAAAACTTGGGTACACCAAGTCTAGTATGTTGGGGAAAACTTGGTGTCTCACTTGTGGATGCCCACCCAGGAACAAAGAGATTTGAGATGTCAAATGTTGAGAAGCTTCAAGTGCAGCCACTTGGCATTATGGGCTCTGCCTGGATCATATAGGTTGCAAGAACTTAGCCAAATGGACAGTTGGTGGTAGGGGTTTGATAGGTTGGAACGCGTCCATTATGGTCTAAGGGAAGGCTTCTGAAAGATCTTGTCTTGGTGAAACCAAGTCTTGTGGGGAAAGTGCACCACCTCTGCAGAGTGTAAAATCTAAGTACTTAGCCATGTCCCTGGTAAAGGACAATTTGAGCATCAAGACATGGAAGCTATCAAGAATCTCATCATCCAAATTTCTAAGTTAAAAACTTGTGGATGAACAAGGGTTAAAGGATCTTCAATCTTTGATTGGTAGATGCCTTGGGTGATTTTTGCCAAACAAAAACTTAGTGTTTTCAACTGATAGGAAAATCTATTTTGAGCAAAGAAAGCCTAAGCTCCACTTAGCCAAATGCATATAGATGATAGATACTACTATTCTACCATAGTATCACTTGCCAATACAATTCAAATGTATTGACCCTTGTGACTGTAACTTGTTATGTTGCAGGTTTGTTTGATATTAGTGAAGTTTAAATGATTAGGATTACAAGTCTACAACCAACATGTCTGCCTGTGGCACTTTGAAGATGAAGGACCCCATGCTTTTGTTATATTCTGCTGCATTGTAATGAGATAGCCAAATGAGCTATGTAAGATGTAATAAATTACTTTATTCCTGGTTATAAAGTTGTATTCTGACCTTTGTTTCTTGATATTACATCTTAACTGTGGATGCTAGCTATTGATCCAGGGACTAGCATTGTAAACACAGGGATCTCTACCTTATTAAAGGTTGGGAACCTTACAGTAGGACATAGTAACTATGCATGTAACATGGCAAGCTACAAACAAAGATCATGAATAACATGCATTGAAAAACATTTGTTTGTTTCACATACAGAAAACATAGCATAGTGGCAATCAGTTTGTCCCTCATAGAGTACCAATATAGATGCATAGGACACGTGCAAAGTTCACAAGGGTGACTAGAAACAAGTAGCACAAGAACAAGTAATATCACAATATACATCAATTAATAAGCTTTGGAACACTACAGACAGAATGACAACTATGCTCTCTTAATGGTGCCTAAAGGTAGAAGGTGGAGACTCAAATAATGGTGGAAGAAAGACCTTTTTTATAAAGGAAGCATGGATTACAAATTTCAAAAAGAGCTTCCAAAAATTATGGTACTTATTAGCTTTCAGCCCTCATTGCCCCTATCATAAGCATCTTGAAGTGGTTAAGGTTAAAATGGCAAAGCTGGAGTATATGCTTGACGAAGTATAAGTTGGCAATCTCAAGTCCCTTGAATATGAGGGCTACACCTCATGGATACTCAACTTAGGGCCCAGGCAAGTTCTTGTCACTGTAAGTATTTGCATATCATTGAGAATCGCCAACGGGGTACCCCTTGCACAGGTACAGGAGCTTTCCCATAAACAAAATGACAAGGAAAGCAGACAATGATTATCTCAACAATCTTTTTATTTACCATATGCATAGCTTTTTTTGAGCATGCTTCATAGATAGCTCACTATGGTGATGCTGCAAGTTTACACCATGTAGGCATGGCTTAGACTAGCGGCCCAGACGTTTCTCTAACACAGAATACAAACTCCATGGACTTACAACTTCCCACTTCATTTCACATCGGTAACATCCATAGACAAAAGAGCATGATATCAACGGAGTACAAAAGTACAAGTGCAATGTTGAAAACGTTCCCCATGACAGCACGGTTCTGCTAACTCCAACTTATAAGTGCAAGCATATACAACAAAGTTGTCTCAAAAGTTCAAGTTTATTAGGGGCAAAGAATAAAATGTGCCATCAAGTTCGTGAGGGCTTTAATCACTAAGTTTTCACATAACAAAATAGTTTTTAATTGGAAGATAGTTGAAAACAAGAATATACTTGGAATGGTGTAACACACCATGCATAGGAGTTTATAGTGGACACTTTGGAATAACTTGGTTTCTTGGGAGTTGGAAGCATGAGTATAACTTACTCATAGAAGTGGAGGCTAGCAAAAGACTGGGAGCAACCAACTAAGGGAGCATAATGGCCATAATCATGCAATGCAACAAAGCATACTAATCAAAGCAAAGAGTGGTACTACAAGTCAAGGACTAAATGATCATAGAGGATAATGGTGACTTTTCATAGTCATAACATGGTGTAAGCATGTGCCAAGTCAACCCAAGCAAAGCATCAAAGGAGAATACCACAATACTTATGATTTTGCATGCCAAAACAATGCATAATTTCTTCAAGGCACACTAAGCAATCATAATTGTTTGGAAAAAGACATGCTACAACAATAATCACTAAGCATAATGCTAAAACAACACCTAGCATGTCATGCTAAAGTCTAAGTGACAGTCAATGCAAGCTCCTCTTGCACTTCAAGCAAGAACTTACTACTCCTTTCCAACACCAAGCAAACTTATTTGCAAAACAACACAGCGAGAATGGGGGTCCAAACTTACTTTATTCAAGCAAACTAAACAACCTAAGCAAAACAAACAAAAACTAATACGCTCCAAGAACAACACAACTGTGCATGAAACAATAAAAGTGAAGTGTCTAGACAGACCTGAGCTTTTTATTGATGAAGAAGGGGATGCCTTGGGCATCCCCAAGCTTTGACGCTTGTACCTCTTGGATATTTCTTGGGGTGACACCATGGTGGCATCCCCAAGCATGAGCTTTTGTCCATTCTTCATCTCATTACATCATTCTCTCTCTACACCTGAATTTTTTTCTTCATATAAAACTTCACACAATCTTCATTAGCAACATTAGTTTATTCAAAAGATATTAGACCACTTGGCAAAGCTTTGGAACAGAAAAACTTTTCACTAAAAACACAAGATACTGTAGTAACTCCTTCAAAAAGTTCAATTTACCTGAAGAGAACTCAAAAAGGAATCAATAAGAAGCAAATGCAAATAATGGCAGAAATCTGTCAAAACAGACCAGCAGGTAGAAACCGATTTTTTCAAACATATTCTGTTGCTCAAATCAAAAAGTATTGGACTAACGAAATTTATCTAACATACTGGGTGATTTATTAGTAAATTTTGAGCTCAATCCGAGTTACAGAGACTCCTCGCGAATGTTTTTGGTGTAGGACAGAAATCTGTTTCGGGACAGCAACTCCCCAAATCTTACTTCCCTCTCATTAGAGGTCATTCTTGGCACAAAAAGCAAACAAAAAGGATAAAGAGAGGTCATTACTGAAGTAATAACTTCCAAGACTCAAGGAAACTCTTGGGTTATCTCCCAACAAGTACTTTTCTTTAACGCCTTTAAGTTAGGCACGATAGCTTAAGAAGATGCTCACATAAGAATTATGAATTGAAGTCAAAGAGAGCATCAAGAAGCAAATTTAAAACACATTTAAGTATAACCCTCTTTCTATGCATAGGAATCTTGTACACAAATAAATTCATGAAGAACAAAGTGACATGCATAGGAAGATAAGACAAGAGTAACTTCAAAACTTTTAGCACAAAGAGAGGTGTTTCAATACCATCAAAACTTCTACAACCATATTTTCCTCTCTCATAATAATTTTCAGTAGCCTCATGAATAAACTCAACAATATAGCTATCACATAAAGCATGCTTTTCATGATCTACAAACACATAATTTCTATCAAGCTCAAAAATAGTGGGATTAAAACCTTCACAGGTTTTACCCAAAGTAGATATTTCAAAAGGATCCACTGGAACATAACTTTCATCCTCCTTTGGTAAACAAGGGGGACAATCAAATAATGTAAGAGGTAAAGAGTTACTCTCATTAGAAGGTAGACATGGGTAGATCCATTCTTCCTCCTCTTTTTCATCTAATGAGCTTTTAGTTTCAGCAATTTCTTCTTCCATAGGCTCCTGCAAGGCATTAGTCTCTTCCATTTGTGGAAAACACCTATTAAAATATTCAAGAATATAGCCATTTTCTTCCTTGTAATTATCAAAGCAAAATTTAAGTATCTCACAAACCTCAGATTCATAAGGTGCATCATCAGTATTTTCAAGCAAACTGGCAAGTTCAAAAGCACCCTTGAAAGCAATAAATTCTTCAATTTGCTCCACATCATAAAAATCATAATTTCCTTTAACATAAGAAGATATGGTAACATTATCATTATACTCACACTAAAAAGGAAGGTGTTTATACCTCCTACAGCAACAAGATTTATCAAAGCAATAAGTAACATTATAAGTAGAGCACACGTCTCTAGCAATACTATTCAACTTATCAATTTGTTCCCATAAGTGTTTCCCTTTTTGTGACAAACGGTGTTCCTTATAATAATATTTTTCTTCTTCCGTGAACCCACCTTGCCAATAAGAACTAGCTTCAAAGAAACCATCCATTGATAGAAAGCATGACCAAGCAAGGCAACTACAGACCAGCAACTACAGTAGGAACTAATTTTTTGTGTTTTTGAATAAAGAAAGCAAACCAAACTAGACTAATTTTTTTTGGGTTTTTTGGAAAGAGGCAAACAAAACCAAGCAAAAGAAACAAAGCAAACTAAAAAAGTAAAGAGAAAGGAAGTGAAGGACTCCACTTGTGAAGACGTCCTTAGCCTCCCCGGCAACGGCGCCAGAAAACTTGTTGATAACGCTTGACAGGAGGAAGATATTGAAGTAGATTCCCCGACAATGGCGCTAGAAAACTTGATGGCGCCTGGTGCTTGACGTGGAGTGCTTCATTGGAAACCCCAAGAGCAAGGTGTGAAGCAGCACAACAACAAGTCTTCCCTCAATTGAGACCGAGGTTATCGAAACAGAAGGATGAAGGAAACGTCACACAGGTGTTCGAAGCAATGCGGAGACCTGCACAACACAAACTCAAGACTTTGTCCCAACGAATCAGTGAGGTTTTCAAGCTCACCTGTTTGCTGTAACAAAGGATTAAACGTATGGTGTGGAAGGTAATGGTTTGCAGCAAGTAAACAAGTAATAGTAGAAGATGTATCAATGGTAAAGATTGGACCGGGGTCCATAGTTCACTAGAGGTGCTCTCCTTAGATAAACAACATGGCATGAAGGGTAAACAAATTACAGCAGGGCAATTGATAGGAACTGAGCAAGGCATAACAATGAAATTACTAGTTAGAAAGATCCTATGAGGTTGATTGGGAAATACAACAAGATACAGAGACCGCCATCCACCTGCATCTATGACTAGAAATCCACCTTCACGTTATCATCCAAACCCCCTGCAGTATTAAGTTGCAAGCAACAAACATATGATTTAAGCAAAGTGTGTAAGGTAAAAAGTCCACATGTTCCATGAACAAGAGACCGTTGTTTTCTCCCTAGTAGCAACAACACATCTACAACCGAAGAGATTATTGTCACTTCCCTTGGAAACTAGAGGCATGAACCCACTATCAAGCATAAATACTTCCTCTTGGAGTCACTAGCAACTACTTGGCCAAGATAACCACTAGCAACGGAGAGCATGCAAGATCACAAATAACACAGACATGATAGAATCATAAAGACAAAACCATTAATCAAACCAACATAATAATCTCAATATCCATCAGATCCCCGCAAACTCAACATGCATGATTACAAATAGATTAGATCTTGATCATGAACGGAGCGGAGCTCACAAGATCTATACATGAAAGCACAAATGAGGAGATACAACCATCTAGCTACTACATGGACCGATAGTCCAAGGTGGAACTACTCACGAATCATACCGGAGAGAAGGCCTCCAGGATGATCTCCCCTCCGGCAGGGTGCCGGGAAGAGCTTCAGATCCCCCGATCTAGGGACGATGGTGGCGGCGGCTACAGACGGTTTCATGGATTTTTGATCGGGTACTGAGAGTTTCTGCATCGGGGGCTTCTTATAGGCGTAGGGGGAGACCGAGGCGGCCGCTAGGGTGACCAAACCCTAGCCAGGCACGGGCTAGGGCCCACCCACGCCTGGGGGGGATCTGGCCCCTCTGGCCGGCCCCTCGGGCTCTCTTGTGGACTTCTTGTTTCCCACGGAAAGTTATTGACTTTGTCCTTCGTCCCGTCCAATTTCGAGAATATTTCTTTACTAACTTTTCTGAAACCAAAAACAGCAGAAAACAGGCATCTGACACTGTTGCAACTTGTTAATAGGTTAGTACTAGAAAACATGTAAAAAGCACCTCAAAGTGTAGACAAGTAAAGCAAAGTAGATAATAAACAAGCATGGAGCATCAAAAATTATAGATACGGTTCCGACGTATCAGGAGTTCATTTCTAATTTGGATTAGTAGAACTCAATTTATCATAAATTAAATCAAAGTGAATTTGCATAATTTGTTGTAGTCATTGGCATTCGTTCACCACCTTATGCTTAGTTGTAATTGAGATAATAGAACTATAGAATTCTGGATATTTACTTTACAAACTGGTATCGTATTGTGTTGAGTGTCAATCTAAAGTTTAAAGTCCTATTGCAAACTTTCAGCAAACTCTGTTTACTCCGTGAAATTTAATAATTGGTATTAAATCGAGAGTAACAAATTCCAGTGTTAGTATCTTAAGTATCATGTTTGCCTCCATGATTCTTGATTGTTTTAATATCAATTTTATCTAGGAGTTGAAAGAATTGTTTTAGAAACCATCATGTGTGACAGATATAACGATATCTGAAACAATGTTTTGGTTGCAATATGATAGAGTATAATGTATGTTCTCATATTGGATGAGAATTTACAAAGGTTGGAGATGCTAGACATCCTAATCATCCAAAAGGGTTTTTGGAAAGTAACGTTATACTCACGATTCATATTTATAAGCTACATTAGCTTGATCATGAAAGTCGTCATGATAAGGACAAATAGAAAATGTATGTAAAGTGTTTACTAGACTAAAAGATTACTAAAGAATGGATTCTGAAAGAATGCCTATCATTTTGATGATGGTGACCTACTTCAAAGTGCAAGTCCAAAGGTATTATTATTTGAATATACACGCTTTGGACTATGTGTCATGTATATGGCGCCACTTTTGATGTTGATAGATTCTTTTAAAAGGAAAAAAGAAAATGCTGAAAGAGAATCTATAAAATATATTTGGCAGAAAATAAAAGACTGGAAATATCTAGTTTAGGTATATAGATGATATACATGTTATGGTTGTATTCTTTGCTTGTTAAATAATGTGGTTCTTAGGTATTAGATACCGAATTGGTTGATATGAAATTTCATACGGAATGACGCAATTCATAAACCACAATGGCCTAAGTAACTAGCAAGAGAATATGTGATGATGTTCATTGAAAACAAACAAACCGTCGTTTGTATTTCTCGTTGACATCAAAGCTGGACTTCAAGATTTGTTTTAATAATTGTTATTGAAATCAGGTATTATGAGAACAATGGTTGTTCAAATAATTACCGTATTCCATATAAGATGGATGATTTATAAATCTAGTTGGAGAAATCACATCCATAAAGCTAATGCTAAAATGTCGCAAGACAAATGATTGGAAGATCACTTACGAAGTGACATCGCCATTTAAATTATATTGCAAAGAAAATATGAAAAAACTCCATTTTCATGGATTTTTGGAGTCTATGATTTGATCAAATGACGCTTGTGAGACTTTCCTCGGGATAATTAAAACTTCGTTCAAAGGCCAAAGAAGAACGATCGACTAAATTATTGGAATTTATACATATCGATATATGTAGTCCATTATGTGTAGTCGTAAGCGATGGACTTCAACTTCATATGCTTTCTCTGGAAATTTAAGTGAATATTCACTTAATGAGAAAGAAGTATGAAATATTTGAAAACATTCAAAGTCTTTCAAGATGAAGTGGAAAATCATTGTAACAAGAAAATAAATGATTTATGATTTTATCATAAGGGATTTATTTGAGTTACAAGTATAACAAGAAAATAAATGAATTATGATTTTATCATAAAGGGATTTATTTGAGTTGCAAGTTTAGCAAAACACCTAGACTTACATCTCCTGAAACACCATAGGAGTATGGAGTGTTTGATATTTGTAATAAAACCTTGTTTGACATGGTTGGATCAAAGGTGTTATTTATAAAACTGCCATTATGTTTTAAAATATTAAAAGTTTTAGAGACTACCGCTTTTACACTAAAAAGAGCTCCATATTGATCCGTTGAAATGACACCATGGAAGTTATGGTTTGGGGTAAAACCCAAATTGTCATTTCTTAAATTTTGGTATGCTAAGCATGAGTAAGATGTTTACAACCAAAATCGGATGAGCATGTCTTTGTAGGTTATTTCGAATAACCATTGGATATTCCACCATAACACCGAGGAAAAAAGGGTTTGTCGCTTGAAATGTGAAGTTTCTTGAAAAAGGAATTTTTCACAAAAGTTAAGTGGAAGGACAATAGAACTTTGATAAGGTTAACGAACCTTAGCTAAATGTGTTGAGTTGCGCAGCGCCGGAAAATGTTCCGGAGGCAGCCATAATGCTCATGGCTCACGTGACTCAAAGGTTGTGGTCACGGAGGTCTAAGTTCCTATTAAACAAAGTAGGTCGGATAAACAATCAAATACTGATATTTGAGAGTAAATCATTATTGTTTGACAATGATGAACCGACTACATGCAAAGAAGCTATGATGGGCCCTGACTCCATCAAATGGCTTGAAGCCATGAAATTTGTGATAGTTCCATATACGAGAAATCAAATTTTTGAACTTGGAAGACCCTCCGAAAAGGTATAAAAACCTATCGGTCGTATTTGGATCTATAAAGAAACAGACATGGATGTTTCACATCTATGAAATAGTCGACATGTCAGTAAAGTATTTTACGACAATGTTCAAGGAGTTGACTATGACAAGATTTGATCTTTCATAGCGATATTTAGTCTGGACAGATTAAAGTAGCAACCACTGCATATAATTTTGTATATGGTATATGAATAAACAAAACAAAATTCTTCTAATAGAATGGTTACCTAGAACGTGTACAAGACACGGTCCAAAGGGTTTTGTTAAATTCAAAGGATGCTAAAAGGGCATGCAAACTTCAATGGTTGAAGTAAGTATCGCGGAGTTGGAATCTTCACCGTGATGAAAAAGGAGTTTTCATCTGGGGACGATGAAGATGCTTGTATTTGCAAGAAATTAAGTGGGAGGGCTGAGACATATTTCTAATACATTATGTGGAGGACATATTGTTGATTGGAAATGATGTATCTTTTATTGACAAAGGTTAAGAATTTCATTTCAATGAAAGACTTAGGCAAAACCCGAATATTTAGCATGAATATCTATAGTGGATAGACTGTGACGCTAATATGGTTGTAGCAAATGTACATATATGAGATATTGAAGGAGTTCAATATAGAAACGACAAGAAACGGTTCTTGTCGCATGGAAAGGAATTGAATCAAGATTCAAGTGTATCAACACTTGATAAGTGAAACAAGATTCAAGTGCTTTGACACTTGATGAGTGAAATCACAAGGATGTTTTGATCAATCATACCATGATATGTACACATCCAGATATGTCCTATGCTCTAAGTGTTATGAGCATATACCAGAATGAATCATAAAATGATCATTGGACGACAATGAGGATATTCTTATGATATTTTGGAAGAACTAAGAATATATTTGTGTAGAGGTGACAAACAATTACAAATAGTTCATTGTAAAGCGTTACATTGATACTAGTTTTGTCACAAGATACAAATTAAGTTTATCTCAATTTAAACTATGGGTAGGACAATGTAATGGAAAGGAGATTCCATGATGGATTTGGATGAATTCTAAAGTTAAGACATTGTGATGGATACTACAACAAAAGACTAAGTATATGGCTGCTATAGTAGCAGCAAATGGGGGAATTTGTGTCAAGTAGTTTGTTATCAAACTAATGTGTGGTTCGCAACAGACTAACACTATAGATATATTGTACGACAATAGTATCGACATGATTTAACCCCAAGGAACTAAAGGTCTCACCAAAAGACCAAATTTATACAAGGTCATCTCATTGGAGAATGAGTGATGCGTGGAGACACAAAGACATGCAAATACACACGGACCTGAAAGTGTTAGAACCGTAGATTATGTTAATCACTTGCAGTTGCGTATATGGAACACCAGAAAGCCATAGGTGTTCAATACACAAAGTTTTCAAACTAGATTATTGTCTCTAGTGCAAGTGGGAGACTGAAGGGAATATGCCTGAAAAGCAATAATAAAGTGGTTATTATCGTATTCCTTGTTTATGATAAATGTTTATTTTGCATTCTATAATTGTATTATTACGGAAACTTTAATACATGTGTGTTTAATAAACAAACAGAAAGTTCCTAGTTATGCCTCTCTCATAAAACTAGCTCGTTGATTAACACGATGATCAACGTTTCCTGATCATGGACATTGGATGTTGTTAATAACGAGGTCACAACATTAGTGTAATGGTGTCATGAACATTCATCCGAAGTATAGCATTACAATCAAAGTCATTGAGTTTATATTGCTATAACAACTTACAAAGTGATCCTAATCCTTAGACCATGAGATCATGTCAATCACTAACACCGGAAGAGTTTCTTAATAACATCAAACATCACACCGTAATAGGGTGATTATAAAGATGGTTTCAGAACTACTAAAATGTTATGTTGATGCCCATGGATCGAGAGTGGAATTTATTCATCCCGATGACGGATAGATATGCTCTAGGCCCTCTCGGTGATATCACATTGATTAGCTTGCAAGCAAGTGATTTGATCACTAGAATGTTATATCACGGGAACGAGAAAAGAGTGCATGTCAGTAACGAGATCAAACTAGGTATGGAGATACCGATGATCGAATATCGGACATGAAATATATCGCAAAACAAAGGGATTAAGATACTAGCGTAAAAGGTTCTCGCGATCAGAAGAAAGTCATCGCTGAATGTGTGGGAGTCAATATGGGTCTCTAGATCCCGCTTCTGATTATTGATCCGAGAGGGGTCTCGATCATGTCCACATTATTCGCGAACCATAGGGTGACACACTTAAGAGACACCGACATCCATTTGGAGCAAAAATTTCATGCCGAAAAGAATAACAAGCGCAAGAATTTATTTCACTAGATACCAAAACGGGTTTTTGGGTGAAATTGCAGAAAGTGTTTTTGCATGTGAAAGGAAATACTAGCAAGGGGTTATATGAGAATGTTTGTCATTAAAGTAATTGACAAAATTCTGAATAAATAAAAGGATGGATTTTTATTTAATGAGAGTTGGCATTAAATTTGGTGGAAATTTAATGGGAATTTGAGTGGGTTTTTGAGTGGAGGAAATTGAAAGGCATTTGTATGAGTGGAGTGTCCACCCACATGAATGAAAGGAGGGGAGGGGGCAGACCCATGGATGGCGCATGGCCCCTTGGGTGCCCCCTCTCCCTATAAAAGGAGCATACTCCCTCTCTCTCTCACTCACACCTCCTCATGAAGGATCTCTCTCCCCCTCTAGTATTTATCCTCCATGGTCTCGGACTAGCGAGATACATGTTCCCGGTGGCTATTCGGCAAGAAAGAGTTGTGCTTCCGTTGCATCACTGGAGCGAGGAGGCGGAGGTTGCTCGGTGCCTCGTACGTGTATGCGAGCACAGATGCACCGTTGTTTTGTGGCGCTAGAACTTCCTCTCGATCTTGAGATCAGCAAGAGATCGTCTACATCAACCACGAGTTTGGACTCGTTAAGATTTGTCGGTCTTCAAGGTTATGTTTTCTATGGATGTATATCCGCCCGTTACTTGTATCTAGTAGATAGATCTTGGTATATAGTTGTTATCATCGTAGGAATTTTTTGTTGTCTATGCTACGAACCTTACAGAAACTCGTTGAGGAGAGACTTCAGAAACGTCTTAATAGTTAGAAAGGTAAATTGCTATCCCTGGGTGGAAGACTTGTGCTCATGAATTTAGTGCTCACCAATATGGTATTGTATATGATCTCGTTTTTCCAAATATCTAGAGGAGTATTGACGGAAGTGGATTATTTTCGCTCAAGATTCTTTTGGCAGGGGGATAGTGAGAAAAATAAATATCGACTAGCCAAATGGAATGTGGTTTGCCAACCAAAAGAATATGGTGCTCAAGGAATACATGATATGCAAGCCAAGAACACCGCGCTTTTGGGTAAATGGCTCTTCAAACTGCTTACAGAAGAGGGGGTTTGGCAAACCATTCTATGGAGGAAATATGTTGGTTCCAAAGCTGTGGCTCAAGCGGTTTGGAAACCCGGCGATTCACATTTTTGGTCTGGCTTAATGGCATCTAAAAATAATTCTTCTGTTTTGGTGCTTTTAATATTAAGGATGGATCTCAGATTAGGTTTTGGAAAGATAAATGGCTTGGCCAATCTTCTCTCTCTGAACAATATCCAGATCTATATTCCATCGTACGGCATAAAGGGGATACACTTTCCACTGTCATGGAAACCAATCCCCCTAATGTGTCTTTTCGAAAAAGTCTCCTAGGTCCTAGACTGCTGTCCTGGAATAATCTCTTGCTAAGATTATCCATGGTTCATTTGTTTGAGGGTGTGGATGTATTCACATGGATATTACTATAGACTGGTAAATTTACTATTGATTCTATGTATAGAGCTTTGATCCAACCTGATATTCCAGTTGATGACAATTGTAAAATTTGGAAGATGAAAATTCCCCTTAAAACGAAGATATTTGCTTGGTATCTACGGAAAGAGGTTATCCTTACTAAAGATAATCTTGTGAGAAGGAATTAGCAGGGAAGTATAAAATATGTTTTTTGTCATCATGACGAGACAATAAAACATTTATTCTTTCATTGCAAATTTTCTCGTGCTATATGGTCAATCATCCAAATAGCTTTTGTTTTATCTCCTCCAAGGTCGATAGTCAATGTATTTGGCAACTGGCTGATTGGGATTGGGGATAAATATGGGAATTTATTTAGGGTGGGAGCGCTAGCCATTATTTGGTCATTGTGGCTATTTAGAAATGACAAGATTTTTAATAACATTGTGTCTTCTCCCTTATAGGTCATCTATCAAGCTACGGCTATCCTCCGATCATGGACTTATCTACAACATATGTAGTTTCGCGAGATATTTGCGGAGGGATGTACGCGATTGGAGGACACAACGGGGGATATTTTCTCCCGACATGGATGGCAGCGTGATCTCCAGATAGAACAACCTTAGAGAGTTTTGAGGACATAGTTTTTTGTCCTATTTGTGTATTTTTGGTACTTCTTCCTTTCTTTACAAATGTGTGGTTGTGTGCATCCTAGTTATGCAAGGCCGGGTGTAAACTTACTATTAAGTAATAATAAAGCGTCCATTTCCAAAAACAAATGGGGTACATAATGTTGGGCGGCTTGTACCTCCAGAGGCGAGGCCGGACGGAAGCAGAGGCATCACCATCGCTGGCTTAATGTTCCCTTGTCGTTGGAGCCGCTGTGTTGGCCTTCCCCACCTCCTTCGTTGCCATGGCTCTCATGGTCTAAGGTTCCTAGTTGTTTATTATCCTAGGCATCACCATCCCCGTTTTCAGTGTTCCCTTGTGTCGGAGCCGCCGTGTTGGTCACCTTGGCCTTCTACCTTTATCGCGGCTCTCATCGTCGACATAACATTGAAAAAACCAATTGATATATATTTTTTAGACAATGCATTCTAGAAATCTCTGCCAAGATATATGAATACTAAAGTAGATCAGGACACATACATATTCTAGTCTCACAAAATTAATACATAAAAACATGTGATTTCATTTTGCTTTGAATTAGTGTTACTTAGTTTAGCAAATTATACAACGAGGTCTAAAAAGGGAGCAACTAATATTTTCCGTTGCAAACCATGGTTCGGATTAACGGCAAGTGTATGTACAGTTAGAAGTTAAAATAGTATATCAAAAGAAATTGTATCCTTGACATAATTGTTACATTGTTAATTCGTCAAATGTAACAAAATGTATACTAGGTAAAACTGTATATTTAGAAATGAGTTATAAAAAAGTAAAAATGTTTAATATAAATAAATAATAATTGTATACGATAGATTTGTTTAATATTGAATGCAATGTGAGTGGCATTGTTATAGGAGCTGTACTCATGCAAAATGGACGACCTGGTTGCTTACCATAGCAATAAGTTGGAAAACACTCAGCCCCAACTATCTCATTTTTTATAAGGCCATATTTGATTTGGTTCATGTTTTACGAGTTTCACAACACTATCTTTGGCCCAAGAAATTTATAATTCATCCCGACCATGAGTAGTTGAAACACTTAAATGTCAAACCAACTTGAGTAAACAGCATGCTAAGTGGGTAGAATTATATCTTATATTTGCTCGTTCCATAGACATTCAAATTTTTTGTGTAAAATTTTGATTTTTACTTTTGCATCGCTCGGCGCACGACGATGGTGGTTTGTTCGCGTTGGCACAGCCCAACCTCAAATGCGGGATTCCAAACAGCCCGTTTTCATTCCGAACAGGCTTGCCCGACGAACTACGTGGCTACCGAACGCATTCTAAAAGACCGCAAAAGAAGACTACTAGAAACTAGATGACGAGAAAAGAAATAGAAAAGAAAAAATTTGCTAAGGGCACAACATTATTTTCAGGCGTTAGCTGAAATATATTGACTAATTATGCCTTTGCGACTTTGCCAAGTGTCACTATAGTTTTATGGCATATTTGTCAGAACACACATTGATTATCGGAAAATTGGAAGTTTGACGATTTCACTTGAGATGACTAGCCTATGACTGGTTCTGAACAATTTTTTTATCTAATATATAATTTTTGGCATGTGCGTGGAGACGCTCTTGAATCGGCAGAGGAATTTGTCGGCAAGACGCGGGAGGATCTCAAGGACGTCCGTGAAGAAGTCCATGTTAGGGTGTCAGGTGAGATCTTATTAAAGTCCCACTTCTACTTTATTTTCTAAATTCTAGTGTAAATTTTTGCTTAACAGAATTTACACTTGATTTTGATAAATAAATTAAAAGTGGGATTTTGATGAAATCTCACTTGACACTGTCGAGCGAGACCGGCCTAGAGCTTTCGTTAAA
The DNA here is from genome assembly GCA_023614405.1 of Avena insularis. NCBI lineage: Eukaryota > Viridiplantae > Streptophyta > Magnoliopsida > Poales > Poaceae > Avena > Avena insularis. The sequence goes on from CM042691.1 coordinate 410,603,404, forward strand.
ATCGATCCAGCGTTAACCAGCCAGTTGGCCGTCCGTGAGAGGGACGTATACATGTCGGATTCGATGAGGGCAATGACTTGATCAGAGATTCCGAGCCGGAGACGTCTTAGACTTGGATTGTACGTACATACCGGAACGAAAGCAACATGGTCTATTTTCGGCGTCCGGACCTATATTCGGCGTCCGAATCAGCATCCTAGGAATGTTAGTGGAGATGCTCTAAGGTCCACACAATCAAAATATGCTGGATTTTGTACAAAACGAATAAAATTATATATCTATCAATTTGAACTCGGATTGACTAGCGCGAAGATCAAAGGTCTCAATAATTTTATCAACACTAAACTTTTCTGCTATTTCCCTCTCTATGTATACTATCACACAATCCCGAAGAAAGTCATCTCCTAATTTAGTGCGAAGACGTGTCTTGACCAGTTTCATAGCAGAAAAGACTCGCTCTGTTGTTGCACTTGACACCAGAAGAGTTATCACTAACCGTAGCAACCTCTCAACCATTGGATAATCAGATGATTTGCCCGTCTTAACTATTCCTTTTGTCAAATCTGTAAGTGATTTGCAGTTTTTGATCTCTGGATGGTTGGTTGTATCAAGTTGAAAATGTGGCAGCTCGCACTCACTAGTGGAAACGAGGTCTTTTGTTGATCCCGAAAAGGGGCTTTAACACCGGTTCTTCTACGAACCGGTGTTAAAAGAAAGCAGATCAGCGTGGCCCCTCGGCAAAAAGGCCCCTTTAACACCGGTTCGTGCCACGAACCGGTGTTAAAATCCCTGCAACAGTGGCCAGCGCTTCTTTAACACCGGTTCGTGGCATGAACCGGTGTTAAAGAGAACTATATAAGACACCACCCCACACACACCCCACTCTTCCATTCTTTCACATTTTGGAGCCTAGCAAGAGGGTGTGAAGAGTGCTAGTTTGTGTTTTTTTCATATGCACTAGAGGTGTTCGGTGAAATGCCCGAGAGCTCAAAATAAGCTTTTTTGTTGCTCTTTCCGTCTCGGTCGAGGTCGGCAACTATAGTTTCATGTGTCATTGATGTACTATATATATAAATGGTCATCTCCCTATTATTTTTTGATATATACTACATATTAATGCAGATGAATCGGCAATGGATGTACGGTGACCGCCGCACTTCCGAGTACATTACGGGCCTCCAAAATTTCATCGTTGTGGCTAATGCAAACCATGGTCACAATGGTTTTATGTGCTGTCCGTGTGTTCACTGTCAGAACAAGAAAGACTACTCAAATACGAACCATTCACGCCCACCGCTTGATCCGGTTTCATGCCCAGCTATAATTGTTGGACCAAGCACGGAGAAAAAGGGGTTGTGATGGAAGACAACGAAGAAGAAGAGGATGATGAAAACTATCATAATATGTATCCTGAATATGATGATAATGCAACGGAGGTAGATAATGAAGATCAAGAGGGAGCAGATGGGCCCGCTGATGACGATCTTGGTCGGGCCATTACTGATGCAAAGGAAGAATGTGAAACTGAAAAGGAGAAGGAGAAGCTGGAGCAGATGTTAAAGGATCACAAAACATTGTTGTATCCAACTTGCGAAGATGGCCACAAAAAGCTAGGTGCCACACTGGATTTGCTGCAATGGAAGGCAGAGAATGGTGTGACTGACAACGCATTTTCAAAGTTGTTGGTAAAAATGAAGAATCTTCTTCCAAGAAATAATGAGTTGCCCGACAGTACATACCAAGAAAAGAAGGTTGTATGTCCTCTAGGATTAGACGTACAGAAGATACATGCCTGCATCCTCTACGGCGGTGATAAGTTCGAGAATTTTGATGCATTCCCGGTATGCACTTTGCATCAGTATAAGATCGAGAGACGATCCTGGCGATGTTGAGGGCGAGGCCCCTAGGAAGAAGGTTCCCGCCAAGGTTATGTGGTATGCTCCTATAATACCACGGTTAAAACGTCTCTTTAGAAATAAAGAGCATGCCAAGTTGTTGCGATGGCACATGGAAGACCGTAAGAAAGACGATGTTGAGACACCCGCTGATGGGTCACAGTGGAGAAAAGTCGGCGAGAGTACCCGGACTTTCGACGTGGCCAAGGAACTTAAGGTTTGGTCTAAGTATAGACGGCATGAATCCTTTTGGTGGCCAGAGCTGCACACAGCACTGGCCTGTGACCCTATGTATCTATAACCTTCCTCCTTGGTTGTGTATGAAGAGGAAGTTCATTATGATGCCAATGCTCATCCAAGGCCCGAGGCAACCCGCAACGACATTGATGTGTACCTAAGGCCATTAGTTGAAGAACTTTTACAGCTGTGGGCCAAACCAGGTGTACGATGTGGGATGAGCACAAAGGGGAGCCATTTGACCTCTGAGCATTGCTTTTCGTAACCATCAATGATTGGCCTGCTCTTAGTAACATTTCGACGGACAAACAAGGGATACAATGCATGCACACACTGTTTAGATGATACTAAAAGTGTATATTTGGATAAATGTAAGAAGGTTGTGTACCTAGGGTATCGCCGATTTCTTCGAACTGCATCCAAGAAGAAAGAAAGACAAGCATTTCAAACGTCTGGCGAACCCGGAGGAAGCTGTCCTCCGTGCGGTGAGGAGGTATTTGGTATGGTCAAGGACCTCAAGTAATCTTTGGAAAAGGTCTGGCAGTCTATCTGTTCCGAATGACGATGCGGACACGCGCCCATGTGGAAGAAGCAATCTATATTTTGGGACCTACCCTATTGGAAAGTCTTAGAGGTCCGCTCTTCAATCGACGTGATGCACGCGTGGCGAAGAATGTTTGCGTGAACCTGCTAGGCTTTCTAGGAGTGTATGGGAAGACAAAAGATACACCGAAGCACGACAGACCAGTAACGTCAAGGCCCTGAAGAGCCTATGCATCCCGAGAGAAGGGTAAACGATGCCACTTAACTCCCCGCCATACGCTCTTACCAAAGCAGAGAAGGAAATCTTTTTGAATGTCCGAGCAGTATCAAGGTCCGGTCGGCTTCTCGTCGAATATAAAGGGAATAATAAATATGGCGGAGAAAAATTCCAAAACCTGAAGTCTCATGATCGCCACGTGATTATGACACAATTGCTTCCGATTGCATTGAGGGGGCTTCTACCTGAAAATGTTCGAGTACCCATTGTGAAGCTATGTGCATTCCTCAATGCAATATCTCAGAAGGTAATCGATCCAGAAAGTCTACCAGGGTTACAGACAGATGTGGCCCAATATCTTGTCAGCTTTGAGTTGGTGTTCCCACCATCCTTCTTCAATATTATAACGCATCTCCTGGTTCACCTAGTAGAAGAGATTGCCATTCTCGGTCCTGTATTTCTACACAATATGTTCCCTTTGAGAGGTACATGGAGTCTTAAAGAAATATGTTCATAACTGCTAGGCGAAGGAAGCATCTCCAAGGGCTATGTAACATGAGGAGGTCATTGAGTTCTGTTGATTTTATTCCTGACCTTAAGGCGATTGGTGTTCCAGAATCACGACATGAGGGGAGACTGCGTGGAAAAGGCACCCTAGGATGTAAAGCAATGATATGTAGGGACGGACATTCTCTCAATCAAGCACACTACACGGTTTTACAAAGATCTATCTTGGTTGCCCCGTATATCAATGAACACAAGAATTTAATACGCCTCAAACACCGGCGGTCGATGAATGGATTATAAGTGAACACATGGCGAGTTTTGGCTACCGCAAAGACTTCTCATGAATAACACCACTGTTAGATCACTGTACTTGTTGGCGTGACACCATCTTGACTATATGTACTTTCCAAGGGTACGAGATAAATGGAAATACATTTTACACGATAGGCCAAGATAAAAGAGCACCAACCAAAATAGTGGTGTAAACCGCCTGCAGCAGAAGACAATGGGCAAAAGACCACGTATTATGGGTTCATAGAGGAGATATGGGAACTTGACTATGGACCTAATTTTAAGGTCCCCTTGTTTCATGCAAATGGGTCAAGCTAACGGGAGGAGGGTTGAGGTAGACAAGAAGTACGGAATGACAACGGTGGATCTCAACAATCTTATGAAGAACTTAGACGAACCATTCGTCCTAGCCAATGATGTGGCTCAGGTTTTCTATGTGAAGGACATGTCCTCCAGACCAAAAAAAAGAAAAAATATGCAAACGAATACATCATATGATGAGCCAAAGCGTCACATAGTTCTTTCAGGAAAAGAAACATCGTGGGAATCGAGGACAAGATGACATGTCAAGATTATAATAAGTTTGATGAAATTCCCTTCACAAAGGAAAACTGACCCAAGCATTCCGTTAAGTAAAGAAGATGATCCATGGTTACGTCTGAAGCGATCATAAGGAAGGACATATGCCAAGAAGTTCATGCTCATATTATGTAACTCTAGTTCATGTTTTCAGTTCTTTTATGTATCTTAATTTTCAGTTCCAGTTCGGCCGATTGTTACTTAATCTGGCCATGTATCTTAATTTTCAGTTCTTTTATGTACCAACAGGGGGATCTGAAACCTTTCCGTCCACCTCTGGTGAAAAAGACAAATTCCTACCGAATCGGCAGGAAGCGGGTCAGATATGAACTACAAGTACATGATACGATGCTCATGATTTTTTACAAAAATCATTTTTAGGTTCACAATATGTTATTTTATCGAAAAACAATGCAAGTTGAGCGAGGCTTGGTGAGATTCAAGTGTATACAAAAGATGCGACATTTAAATATCCAATCAATTCAAAAATGTTAATATAAAAGATGCGGCATTAAAATATGATTTGATCTAATAAAAATCATTTTTTAGATGCTTAATATTTCTTATGTTCAAAGTTTTAGGATTTAACAATTTATTTTTGTTTGAATTGAATAATCAAAATTTATATGTAAGTGTTTTAATTATTTTGAAAATTTTCATGTAAAGTAAATATAAAATGATTTACATGAATGGATAGATATTATTTTTTTGAAAATTATGATATATTATTCATATTTTTCTGAGTTGAAATGAAAAAGATATGAATTTTCTAAATTCATATCATATTTTTTGAATTAAAAATGCCCCTTTAATGCATGAAATAAATGCCCCCCCTTTAACACCGGTTCCAGACAGGAACCGGTGTTAAAGGGGGGGCATTTATTTCGTTTCCCGCGCGCACCACCCCCCCCTTTAACACCGGTTCGTGGCTGGAACCGGTGTTAAAGGGGGGGTAATAAATGCGCGCGGGAAACGGATCCCCCCTTTAACACCGGTTCGAGCCACGAACCGGTGTTAAAGGGGGGGTATTAATTCACCTTCCCCTCCTTTCTTCCCCCCAGAGCAGCCAGATCGATCGAACACCGCCAGCTGCGGGCAGAGAAGCCGCCCGCCGCCCGCGCGCCTCGCCACCGCCACCAAGACACGCCATCACAGCGCCCAGCCAGAGCAGCGGCCGCTGCCTCGCCGCCACCGCCATCACAAGGCCAAGACCGCCACCACCATCACATCACAAGGCTGCTAGAGAGAGCGCCAGCCGGAGCCTCGCCCGCCGAGCCGCCGCTCGCTCGCCCCGCTGAGCCGCGTCCTCGTCCTCGCCGCCGGGAGCCGAGCCGCTGCCTCGCCCCGCCGCTGAGCCGCCGCTCGCCCTCGCCCTCGCCCGAGCTGGCCGTCCTCGCCCTCGCCGGAGCAGCCGTACGTCGGATTAGCTAATATATATGTAATCTTGAACTTTTATCCGGCGCAAGCTGGACGATGGTAACGCTCTCGGTCGCTTTGTATTGTGCAAGCTGTCGCGCACGCCACACGGGCCATGCATGGTAGCAACGGTAGCAATAGTACTACTAGTCTTAGAACGAAGTCTAGCTCAATTAGATAGATGGGCACAATTAACCACGCATGCGTTAGAATAGACATGTGCGCAAACACGATTAGAGACAAACTACTCATTATTCAACAACACTCAAATAAATTTATACTATAAGACACACACACTATTTGTGATCCAGCAACAATACTATCAAGTATATGTTGGCAGGATCGGAATGGAGGGAATACTCGTGAGTATAAAACCAATTAAAAGTAGTGAAGTAATCTTCATCTGTATCAAAGAATAACAAGCGGAATGTAAAAGGCCAAGCAGGACATATATGGATGCACTTGTTGGCACTTGTGTAGTACTTAATTTTTTTTGGTCGCAATATGTCGGTGATTATTGAAATCAACACCAACTATTAAAACCAGTTGGTGCGAATGCGTCGAAATTGAAGATGATCTTCATCCTAAGAACACACCGACGTGGTCAGTCACAAGCGATACGAAGTAGTTCCCCCATGTCGTCAGTCCAACAGGAGCAACCATTTCCCCACCAGTCTTGCTTGTCTTTTTTAATATAGTGTATCATTGCACATCTCACTAACATCGGGAAACTCGAAACTAAGATGGCATGTAATTATGGAGGAGGTAGTAGTATAGATAGGGTGTCAAGCGGGCGGTTTAAGCAACATAGTTTCATCCTGATTAGGGTTTCGACCCCTCGGAACTCGTTTAAAATGATCAAGCATCCTTAGGGTTTTAATTTCATTTGTGTATTTTTGTATGAATAATATGTATATTTGTGTATGAATCCAAGTCCACTTGAATGTTTACACTCTTACTCTAGATAATATTATTGTTTTAGAAACTATGGATCCACTTAGTAGAAACCTTGAAGAAGAAGAAATAATGGAGAACATTATTGATGAGGACACCTCACAATATCTGAACTTGGAGGGACATGATGACGACAGCTCAAGTACTAGTCATGGAGAAGATGAAGACTCCGGTGAACGCAATTTAATGGTTACAAAGTCCGGCGAGGTATATGCATTGATTAAGCCTCTGCTGACTTCCAACAACAATCTTGTTCTACATGTATTAATTAATTAACGCTTCTTTCTACTTTTAGCCCTCTGGATCGACCAGCCAGCAACCATCTTCTTCTACGAAAAAGAGCAAGCGAGGCGCGAGCCAGCGGTTGAAAGATCGCAAAGTTCACGATCGAAGCGGTCCGTGTTGATGGAAGGCCGATGGAGCCCAAGAAGGCCGCAGCAAATTTGTACGTCAGTGGAGTTCTTGTTAGGGACCAAATCCCAATCATAATTGAAAATTGAATAAGCCAAAGAAGGGCGACGGTAGGTTTGTCGATGTCAGATCCTAAGAAACGCTTTGGAATTCGTTGTTGGTAAATTTCACCTTCCGCCAGAGGAGGATGAAAACAACCCTATAAAGGAAAAGGTCAAAGAGTGGACTCTAAAGAAGATGGTGACGCTTTCCAAGAATCGAAGACAAAATTGAACAAATTTGTCAAAGCAAGAGACTCAAATTTCAAAGACGATATTATGCGAAGATAAGACCTCACCGCCCGAATTTGAGACATATAAAAAAGTGCTATAGCTAAAAAGAGGTCGAAACCAATACGCTTAATGCCCTCAAGAAGGAATATCACCAGAGGACGGGTCGGTGGCTACATATCTCGAGGCCTAAGTGGGAAGCTGAGAAGGCCCTCATGAGAGAGGATCACACCCTGCAGAGATGGGTGGGACCTACGCAAAGACTTGGTTCTACGTGTCGGGCAAGGTTGGACCCAGAAACAGGATTGTGTATATTCCCAACCCTCCTTGCCAAACCCGTCACTGAACTCATCATGGCATACGAGGAAACATCCGCCAGGACCTTCCATCCCGACAGAGAGAATGACCAGCTCACACGCGCCATCGGTAAATAAGAACACCCTGGACATGCACGAGGCACAGGGGGTATGACGTGGAAGGATGGGTTTGCCGACTGGAGTGACTCTTATAGATGGCGGGGCAGAAAAGAAAAAGAGCGTACAGAGCGGATGACACAGATAGAACATGCACTTGCGGTGCTGCAGGCGCAAGTGAATGCACAACAGAGCCATCAAGCTACCGGCCCATCTCAGCGGCACGAAGAGCACTGCATTGGAAGTCGCCTGCATGCCCGCATCACGGAAAAGCAGTGTGGCTTCCACGGAGAACGTGCAGCCCACTTGAAATGACGGGTCCTCGATACCCCGTGGATGAGATCACGGAGAGCGAACACGCTGAGCTGCATGTGAGATTAATGGGCTTATCCATTAAGGTGGCTGTCGGCTATGCCTTACCTCCTGTAGCTGGTGGAACTTACCACTGCCGACCGATTCCAGATGGCTATGCTATTGTCGGGGTGGATGAGGTTGTGAAGGAATATGAGGAAGCACAGCTTGACCATGCTACAGGTGAAGGGGAAACTCAACTCAAATTTGCAGTGAAAACAACCATTCTTTGGAAGAAGGAACACATTGTGCTTCCAAATTGGAGGTCACTTGGCACCTCATTGGCTCCGCATCTCTGGCTGCGAGCCATCTCCGCGCTGCAGCCATCTCCGCCCGTCGACCATCTCTTGGCAGCCATCTCCGGCCGTCGACCATCTCCGTGCTTCAGCCATCTCCTCAGAAGCGGAAGAGCACTGCCACGAGGAGCATCAGTAGCACTGCCACAAAGAAATCCGCAGGAAACCGTACGCCAAAGAGTTCAAAAAACTACATCCCGCAGCCTTCCGCCAAGCCATTGCCGGTTTTACCGTGGAATCGTAGTGACGAGGAGACCAATAGGATCTCGAAAGAACAGGTCAAGAAATTCTTTGCACCTAGACGGGCCGAGCCAAAGGAGAAAATAGATCCGGCGGTGGTGGAGAAGTTTTACAAAATCTTTCAAACCTGAAACCCCACTTGTGCCGGACTACGAGCCAGATTTTGAAGGCGGATGCAAGGCGCCCGAGGGAGACTGAAAGTAGCAATGTGAGGCACCCTGAACAGTTCCCATGCTCGGAGAGCAGGAAAACCAATCATGTGCCCCGCTCCAAATGTTCGACACACGGGACGCTCCTCCCGTAAATGATTACGAGGCAGAGCTACAAAGAAAGGCCAATGAGATGGGGATGACTTACATTGCATACTTGAACGTCATGGGAGACAACTTGCCCAAATGCGATGCCAACCTCATACAGCCATGGAAGTATGGGAAAAATCTCGTCAAGAAAGAGGAGCTTAAGACTCTACCAACAAAGATGCGAAAATTGCACAAGTGGTACCTTCATTTCTGCAAGACGAGAAAGTTAGAATGGATCACGGCGCATATAAGAGATGATATTTTCTTCTACGGAGATGACGCGATCGACTTCAACATTCAAGACTTGCATTTTCTATTCAATCAGAAGGAACTCGACAAAGCTGTCATCAGCCTTTATTGTGTGTAAGTACTATTTTTATAATTTATATCTCATCTCATTCACTTTATTAATTGCATGTATATATATATATGCTCACCATATATGTATATACTATTATGCAGGAAAAAGGTTATGGAATGCAGGAAAGGAGGCCCTTTTGACATTGGGTTCGTTGACCCAAATAGAGTTCATGACGAAGTGGTAGAAATCAAACCCGGGCAAACAGAAGATTACTTGCTAACGTCTTTACTGAGACAACAAACCAAAAGGGAAATACTATTGTCTTACAACTTCTCGTGAGTACTGTTACCCTCTCTCTTGTACACATTCTATTTCAGCTTACTCGATGTTAAGTGTAACTGATGATGAGTTATGCGTGCGTAGGTTCCACTTTATTCTGCTAGTCATTCAACCCGACTCAGGAAAAGTCCTTGTCATGGACTCATTCGAAAAGAAAAGAGATATGGGCAAACTTTAGAGAGATGCTCCAGATAATTTCGATCATATTATCGCACTAGATCGGCAACTTTCGTGACAATAAGTAATTAATTACTCCTTTATCCATTTTCTTTGTCGGACAGGTTTGAAAAGGTTCACGGCAGGCCGTGGGTGAATGGTCAAGAACTAAAATTTGTAGACCAAAATGTAAGTAATACTAGCTAGCTTCCAATTCCATTATATCATGCTTTATTGATTATTATTTTGATTGAACTCTCTATTCTCATAAAGTGCGCGCATCGGGGACACGGCAATAACTTATGTGGGTACTATGTTTGCGAATTCATTCGCAACACGATATGTCGACGGCCAAGCCGCACTAGAACAACTTAGAGTAAGTAAACAAAGTCCACAACATTATTTTATTACCATCAATTGTGTTGAGTTTTATTCTTATATATATATTGACGGTCCATTCTTCATATATATTCAGATCGAACGGATGCGGACCAACTCCTACCATTTGAACGCATACGAGCCATTCAAGAGAAATTGACGGGGTTCATACTTGATGAGGTCGCCACGGAGAACTCTTTAGATATCCACCAAAATGAACGATGATGTATGTGCCGATGACGATGTTTGTGTATAATAATAGTTGCTTAATTATTCATGTACTCGTATGTATCGATGACGATTTATGTGTATACCGCTCCCGATCGTTCCCCCTCGCTCCCCCCCCCCTCATACGCTCGCCCAGGCGAGGCAGAAATGCGCATGGCAGATTTAGGCCGTTTCCCTCATTCGCAGAAAACGACCTAAATCTCTGCCAGAATTTTTAACACCGGTTCGGATACTGAACCGGTGTTAAAGGGAAGTGAGGCTCAGCAGCCGCGGCGCCACCCTTTAACACCGGTTCAGATAAGAACGGTGTTAAAGAAGGGCCCTCTAACACCGAACCCTCAACAGCGGTTGGGGAACCGCTGTTAGAGGGCCCTCCCAACCGGAGTTAAAGGGGGGGGGGGGGCCTGCACTAGTGACTCCAACCTATCTCTCTCTTGTCTAGTAAAATCACCAGGATAGAATTTTTCCACTAGACTGTATTTCCTTGACTTGTTAAAATTATTATGTCTCGGATCCAAGAATGTACACAGATCTAGAAGCTCCATTACCTGTGAATTGAATCGATCATTCAACTCTGTCACTTGTTGATTTATTGCAGCATTATATACATCTACTTTGTAGTGATGGAGTATTGTAGTGTTGTCATGCTTATTTTGAGATTTCTTCACATCAACATACCTAAATTTCAACATATATGAAAGAAGCATAAATAATTTATTTAGACACTAATAAGTATATTTAACAGTGGGCAATTGACTTGATATCTAAAGTTTAATTTAAATAAATATAGGGATATAGGAAAAGATACGTACTTCTGATTCATATTCGGGATGTCAATCTCGTGCTTCAAACAAAGTGCTTCGACCTCTTTATAAGACTTTCACATCCACCTTCTCTCAATTCAGCAAGTAGTACTTTATGTTAGAAACAATATCCAATGCATTTGCAATATCTAAAGTTTTATTTTAGAGTTTGACACACAAGACATCAGTGGTCTGCATAATTTTTTTCATGAGATGGAGAATGAAGACGAACTCATATATAAATAGGAACTTGAGGGCACCCTCTGCATCTCCTCTTGATTTCCATGAAACTGAACGGTCATTTTCTACACTTCTTAGCACTAAAACTGATGCGCCAAACAAACTTAACAAGATTTTTATTGACTTGTAGTGGGAACTCCATCTTGTGTCTCCTGACCCTTTGTAAAGATCCTATTTGATTCAACCCTCTTCTAGTGTCAAGCTCTCCGAATTCAATCTATTTTGCAATTGGAGTGGCTTGATTTTGTAGTAGCTCATCATTGCGTTTGGGAGATGCACTAACAATATTTACAATAAATTGTGCATTTTGGAAGAAGTTGTGGACCTTATGTACCTCCCTTGAAGTGGCAACAAGAGCCAATTGAAGTTGATGAGCAAGGCAGTGAATATAGTATGCATAAGGACACTCTCGGAGAATTAGAGCCTTAAGCCCATTGTACTCTCCTCTCATGTTACTTGCTCCATCATAGCCTTGTCCTTTGATATCTTGCACATTCAACTCATTATCAGCTAACACAGCAATGATTGAGTTCTTGAGAGTCAAAGCACAAGTGTCACTAACATGAACTAGATTAAGGAAACGCTCTCTTATCTCCCCATCTATGTTGACAAATTGAAGACCTACTGCCGCCTTATCTTTCTTAGACTCATCTCGAGATTCATCAACCATGATAGCAAACTTTCCATTACCAATCTCTTGTTTAATTGAATTTTGCACTTTCCGAGCAAATATGCTTGCAATTTCCTTCAGAATAGTTGGTGAAGTGTACTTAGCATTTCTTTGAGCATTTTGCATAACTTCCTTCACCTCTTTATTATATGAACCCACAAGCTTGAGTATTTACTTGATATTACCTTGGTTTTGGGAATCTTCGGACTCATCATTTCCTCTAAAGGGACATGTCTGGCGCATTAACAACCTATTGAAATCAATAGTGAAAAATTGTTAGATAACAGATTAAGAAAATATAGTTGTTCGAAATTAAATATTTCTTGCTTACTTAATAACATCGATGGAAGTTGTAAGTCGTAGTCTTGCATCAGCAACACATTTCTTGCATTTCTTTACAATCATCTTGTCAATATGAGACATACTGTTTTTGAGGCTTTCATAACATTTAACTGAAAATTATGGGCTAAACAAGGACTAATTCCCATATGTGCGAGAAAATCACATTCTTTTCTATTATTGACCTTTTTCCACTTATCAAACACTTTAACTGAAAATGTGTCCGAACCACACTTCTCAATTGGTTTATTTGAAGAAAAAAAAAGCAACGCAAGCAATATGCACGATTTGTGTGAGGTGAATATTCCAACCAGAAAAAAATTGTGTACCAAGCACTCTAGAATCGACAATGGCTAAGACTTGTTCCAGTAAAAACATATACATCCAAAATCCAAAATCTGTTGATATGGACCCTCGGATATATAAAAACGCCTAGCATCATCTTACTTGTCAAGAGGAAGTTCCCAAATCTGTACACGTCTACCTAGGTATCGATAATATGAAGTGGTTATAATCGTTGCTTGTTCTATAACTTCTGGCATAGACATACCAATATCTCAGTTTGATCATCAACATCAGTAGAATTAGGATCGTTCTCTTTGCCTTGTTGCACATTGGTTGTGAACTCGAGCCAATTGGCTTGAAAAAATTCTTAATGTTAGATTTCTTCCTCTTCATGGCTACACAAACATAAGAGAACCCAGATTTTCTAATTAGTTTATAAGGCACAAATAGACAAACTAATTTACTAATCTAGTGTTGGCAATTGTCTGTTCAGAGATGAGCTAAAAGATAATGAAATCTAGACGCAGACCTGTCTAGATGTGATCAAATCAATAGTTCAGTAATAAAGATACTAATCGGAAGTCGGAATAACCTGAATTGTAGCCGTTGGTGGCGGCTGCCGGCGCCCGGTGGGGAACAGGGGCACCGGGCACGGCAAGTGCGATGGCAGACGCGGCATACAGAGGCACATGCGTGAGGCGCAGCCACGCAGCAGAACAAAAAATAAAACGATCTGATTTGGTCGTGCGTAACGGGCGGCAGGTGCGGAATTGATTTTCTACGTGCTGTACTATGCTAGCTTGGGCCTACATCCCTCCTCGTACATGGCTTATAAAAGTAATATTAATTAACTTGGGCTTAGGCAATTGATTGGGATTTAGACCCTAGAAAAGATGCTTTACATATTTACACACGGGATGGGGGTGGCGAATTAGTCTCCTAGGCCAGAAAATTAGCGATCTGATGTATCATTTTCCAGAATCGAGCAGATCGATAGGGGGTCTTGCCCCTGCTCGTCACCCCTTTCCTCCGTCCCTGTCCTTGTGTTATAGTAAGATCTATCTTATCCTATCATCGCTCCAGTGATGCATCTAGCGCCGGTGAAGAGTGTATGGAGTCATGTCCGACGGATCTCTTGAGAACCTGTCGTTTTTCATATTTGTTGGTGTGGTTTAAGGTTAGTTTTTTCGGATCTACGATTATCATTTCTGGCAATTATTCCTGCTCTGGTGCGAGGTCCTGTGGGACCCTAGCACGACGAATTTCCATCTGTCTACTACATCAAGCTCTAGTATGACAAGCTTTACTCAGCTCTGCTAATGGAGGGACGATGAGAACAACCATGAGATCTGCATTGCTAGCTTGACCAAGTAAGTGCCAAAAATTTTCTTAGTATCTTGGTCCCTAGATCTACTAATGATTTTATTTGGATATCTGTATGCCTCTATTGCTTGGATGCTGCCACTTGGTGCTGATACTTGAACCCAAACACATTCATCTCAGCCACACATACCTCAATGGCCTGCACAACCCTGCATATCATCTTTCCCATATTATGACGGAACACAAAACGATTATAGGTCGGAAAGAGTTTTATTCCCTTGAAGCCGAGTTTGTTGTAGTGCCAGTTCTTCTTAGCTTTGCGACGGAGAGCCTCATACTTGAACTCATCAAAGTTCTCATTTGCCTCATAACATCGGCTTCCAGTATTCCTTCATATACAATAAGTATTTCATCTTACTCTTTAAAGCTTGATAATTTGTACCACTCGAAGAAATCATTTTGTTGGTATTCACTTCCGTCCTTCACCACAAGAAAATGCACTCACCCAAAACAAACCATGCTATAAAACTGAATACAAACTGAATCTCAACTGTGATACCACTTTGTTGGGGGAAAGATACACAAGCCCACAAATTGCAATGAACTCTGAGTAACTTCAATCAATATATATGCAGCAGAAATAAAACAACGAGCACATGTATAAGTAACACAATGATTTACGTGAAAAAACTTCCTCAAGGTGAGGAACAAAAAATACGGTTGTGGACCAACCGGTCCATGCGAGCTTCACTATGAGCAAACTTGGTATAGAGTCTTCTCTAGAACATCTAGAGATATACAATATACTTAGCATGTTGCCAACCGGCAATAAAAACAACAACCACTTGAAAGAAAGATTACAGCAAAGCAGAGTGCCTATGTTTCTATCATCTTTGGTAATTAGCAAATTACTCTTAAACTATAGATCCAATCAGTACCAAACTTGGTAAACAAGCTGGAATACGAGTTTTCAACATACACAACCAAATTTTAGCTCAATCAGACACAGTTTGCCTGCCCAAACCGTCCTTCTACTAAAACCGCTCTGTGCCAAAATTTCAGTAGTCTAAACTGACTTAACCGTTTCTAAATCTGATGTTACACTGACCAAAATCTTAAACCATCTAACCATATTGAAGTACTCAAAGTAAGAAACAAGAACACCAAGTTTGGACCAATCCAAGCACGTTTAAGCCTCCAAACACCATCTTGAAGACAAACCAGTCACATTTTAGAAATATGGACAGAAATCACCGCTCCTTCTTCTTCCTCTCTTCTCACTTGGTTGTGGTGTTCTCTCACCCTCTCACAGCAGCCAAGATGGCTTGCTTGCTCAGCTCACACTCTCACTCTCACAGGGTGTCTCACACAGAACCACCAAGGGTGGATAGAGTTTTCTTTTCTACTCTTCTCCCAAAGAGTACATCAGCCGTTAGATATAAACATCGATCAATGTTTGAAACGTGTTGAAATTTTACGGGATGATGTTGGGCTGCCAACACACCTCCATATAGAGGAATATGGCCTAACACAATGTTCCTAGTTGATTAGTATCTTAGGCATCACCATCACCGGTTCAGTGCTCCATGGAGTCGGAGCCGCTGGTTTTGTCGCCTTGGCCTTCCACCTTTATCGTGGCTCTCGTTGTCTAACACTAAAAAACAATTAAAATATTTTTTTAGACAATGCATTCTAGAAATCTCTGCCAAGATATATGAGAATACTAAAGTATATCACGACACATACATACGTACACTCTAATACATCTAAGTCTCACAAAATTAATCCATAAACACATGTGATTTCATTTTTCTTTGAATTAGTGTTATCTAGTTTAGTAAATTAAACAACGAGGTCTAGAAAGGGAGCAACTAATGTATTTTCCGTTGCAAACCATGATTCTGATTAACTCAAGTGTATGTATAGTAAGAAGTTCTAATTGTATATCAAAGAAAGTTGTATCCTTAACTTTATTGTTACATTGTTATAATTAATTAAATGTAACAAACTGTATAATACTTAAAACTGTATATTTAGAAATGAGTGATGAATAAGTAAAAATATTTAGTATAAATAAATAATAGTGGAAGGGCGGAGAATCGACCAAAGAATATGTTTGGGCTGCTCTCGCGACCCCTCTTCTTCTACCTCTAGCTACCTCTGAACTCGAACTAGAAACAATGGAGATTTTGGCCTCGCACTGCCAAACTGCCGAGTTTCTCTCCGTATTTCTCACTTTGAAACAACCAGCTTACAAGTCCTTAAATATACTCACGCACGCATGCATGCCTGTCCACTACGCTGGCCACTACCAGCATGAGCTGCGCTACCTACATGCACGCCACATCCGGTTGCTCGATCCGCACACCCTGGCCCGCGCACACGACGCACTCCAACGCAAACGCAACTGGCTTACAATAGATCGCAACGACCTCTGACTCGGCCTGAACCTATGTTATGGACACACTCTGGACACACCCGCCATGGCCACGTACAACTAAGGCGCGCACAAACACGCTGGTCGTCGACACTCACTGCACGGCGTGGCTTATTGCTAACAGAATTAACTTATCTATGAAGACGACGCGCAGCGAACTTGCCGATTTTACTCTCTCCCAGATGTGATGGTAACAAGAAACTGCTAGAGCGGAATTTGGACAGAAGATACGGGGAAGATAAGGAAAGGAGCATTTTCCCCAGACGTGCTTGTCACGTGGGAGGCCTACACTCGAAGGGTGTAGACCTTCTCTAGACAAGGAGGATGTCCATGGCCCGTTATTAGTTTTGCGGCCCAACCCATTGAGCCCACCAACCTGAAAATTATTTTTATTCAAATCTACACCAGAGGTCTCCCTGATCTTCTTTGGCGATCGTCGGAAAAGAGCACGAAGACCCAACTTCCATGGCGGTCTCGAAGGAGACACATCCGATGAAGCTAGATCATGAACAAACTTTATCCTCGCTTCCGGAACTGCAACGTGACAAGGAAAAATGAGGCCATAATCTCAATAAAACTCTTCCACATTCCGGAGTTGACGAACATCCACGGCAATCCCTCTTCATCAAGGAGAACCAAACGCTTCTCAACACATCGAAGGATTACTGTACCAACAATCGAGTAGAAGACAAGTTAGTGGTGTAGGTTGCTAACTACCGAATCGGTTCCAACGAATCAAGCCATGAAGAAACAAACAGATTAGAACCTCTAACCATTGTAATCAAAGGAGAAAAACTTCTATTCGATATTTAAACTAGAAAATTAGGAAAAAACAACACATCACCCAGACTAATCACACTCTCTTTCCCCACGGACGAGCATCCAACACTCATCCACCAAGGTCCCTAAGCACAAAGCAGCAGAATCCCCTCCCGAAATCGAAGATCCTTTCCAAATCCCTTTACCAAGACAAGGAGCGAAGGTTACCTCCCATCTCGAAGTTGTGCACAGAACTAACGGATTTGATCCAGCACCATCAAACACCTCTCCCCAACGAAAGCCGAATCAGATCCAGCGGCTCCATGGGATAAGGATTTGGTATGAGGATTGGGCTGTGGTGATAGCGAGCGCACATCGCAGGATGGGGCGCGAGAGAGCAGACTCGTGCGTAGCGAGCGTGAGAGTGAGCGAGAGCGACAGACATCACCGTAGAGCTTTGCTTTGCACGCACATAGCGCTCAGGGGTACGCCATCTACTAAGAAGTCACAGTATTCAGTTCAGACACAACGTGAGGTTAAGCAAAAGTGCAGTTAGCCGTGTAACTATTAAACAAGTCATAATTCCTCTAAAACGGGAACAAGTAATAAAAGTAGAAAATTTAGTGAAATTTAATAGCTGATCTGAGAAAAAATAAGCCAAGTACTAACTCCATATTGGTTTTTTGGGCTAATACGGAATTTAAGAAAAAAAATGACTATAAAATTGGTTAATAAAATATGAATTATATATCGCAAAAATTATACCATTGGATCCGTATTTAAAATACCTTTTCCTGTGATATAGTTTTTGTGATATGTGATTTATATTTTATTATCAAATTTGTAGTCAAACATATTTCTTAGACTCCGTGTTAGCCTAATAAACCGGTACGAAGGGAGTAACTATCATGCATATGCTGAATTACCATTGCGCCAAAATTAAAAATATGAAGAAACATGAGAGTATTCCAATTGGCGACAATACAAAATTAAGCATATCTAACCAACATTTCCTTAGTACAGAGAACTGTCTTTTACCAAAAACCAAGTTCTTATAATAAAGGCACCAACAGTATATTCTCCCGTTAATCACAGCATATGCAAAGATTGCAACTCCGAGTACATTGGCACATATGGCACATACGGCAGGCGAACCCTTCCAAGCTCAGTAATCAATTTTGCTTGCCGAGAACCAATATTATAGCACACAAGCGAGCTATTCCATCCCACGGTGAAGAAGATCAAGTTAGAGCAGTCGGGATGAATCGCGACCAGACCAAGGCATCTCATGTTGTTGTACACACGTATCCCTTCCAAAATGTCTGAAACCTTAACGCTATGCCTCATCGTCCATTCTTTGGTGTCGTAGTCATCCATAACGTATACCTCTAGTCGAATGTCTGCATCATCCCCATCATGGTCGTCTCTGGCAAAGCAGACGTAGTGCAGCCGGCCCTGGGACATCTGAATAAAGCCATCGCAGAAATCTTTCGGGCGGTCGAAGCTGGTCCATGTTTCTCCCTCGGTGTCCACCGCCGTGACATGGCAGGCCCATTCATGGCCGATGGTGCAGAAATGCAGAGAGCAGTTAAGGAAGACTGTTGCTGAGCGATGAACACTGAGCCACATAGGTTGGGAGCACGCGCTGTTGTCCTTGTGAACCCATCTGTTGGTTTCGGAGGAATAGACTTCCATTCCTGTGACGTGGCGTTGTTTGCCTAGCAAGACGGCGAAGACGTGGAAGTGGGGTGACACGGCGGCGTCGAAACATAGGCGCACGGTGCCCACCTCGCCGAGCTGGAGAGGGATTGGCAGCACCGCCGACTGTTGTGTGGCGGGATTGCAGACGACGTATATGTGGTAATAGCATCGGGTGTCCGGGAAGTAGTAGAGGCCAGGTACCAGCATATGAGGAGGCCATTGCAGCCGTCAAGGAGTTGGACGTGCTGGTCCTTGGTCAGGCTGGCTAAAGGAGGAGTGGGAGGCAGGAAGGCGAAAGAGGGAGGTGGACGGTGGCCACACGCGGAGACATCGTCGAAGAAGCGGTGAGCTAACTGGTCGTCGTTGCACGTGCTGGTGGAGGTGTATATGAAGCCGACCATAGTCTCGGGGAGACTTTCGTGGTCATCGGGGTGGTCGATTTGGCTGAGCAAGTGGGTGGAGACGCACCTGAAGCGGCGGAGGAATTTGACAGGGAGGCGCAAGAGGATCGGAAAGAGGAGGTTCATGAAGAAGGCCATGGTTTCCACGGCTGCGGCAGCGCTGTGGAGGGAGCGAGACCTAGCTAGCTAGAGCTTCCGTGAAAATCGGTCGTGCAATTGGCCGTTGTCCCTAGGTGAGAGGGACTAAAATATATGGGGGTATATATATAACTGTCTGTCTGTACTGTACATGTCAGACTCGACAAAAAGGGCAATAATGATTTGATCAGATGACAGACTGAGCCATAGACGTCTTGGACTTGGATACACACATCCACTAGTAGAAAACAGACTATCTATTCGCGTCCCCCAACAGCATTAGTCACGGTTGTACCACGAACCGGGACTAATGCTGGCACGCGTCCCGGTTCCAGCGGGCACGGTGGCTGGAGGCATGCGTCTCGGTTTTTAACACAAACCGGGACTAAAGTGTGGGCGCCAGACACGTGGCATGCCACACACCTTTAGTCCCGGTTTGTGTTACAAACCAGGACGTATGAGCCCGTCCTCTATAAATACGACGGCCCAGCCCTCTGTCTCCCCTCTGTTTTTTCTTGGTGGAAGGTGTGAGAGGTGTGCTAGTTTATTTTTTTCGTATGCATGCATTCAAGGTGTTTGATAAAATGTTTGAGTGAATGATCCCGTTCAATTTCTCACAGAACAAAAATATAGGAGGTGTCCCAGACGCAGTTGAGCTTTCTCCTATTTATTTTCCTTGATCGAGGTTAGCAATCTTATCTTTTCTCTGTCATTGATACAATGCATGTGTCAATGTGAATTGGTCATTTCACTATTTATGATGTTTCATTTTTAATAAACTTAATTATATGATGCAGATGAACGGTCGGGAATAGATGTACGGTGACCGGCGTGAACCCGAGTACATTAAAGGCATGAATAAATTTATCGATGTGGCTATGGCAAACAAATAGAACGGTTTTATACGTTGTCCATTTGTTCAATGTCGGAACAACAAGGAGTACTCTTCCTCGAAAATCATTCGCGGCCACCTGGTTATGAAAGGTTTCATGCCCAACTATAATTGCTGGACCAAGCACGTGAAAAGAGGGGTGATGATGGAAGACAATGAAGAAGAAGATGATGATAACAACTATCATCATATGTTTCCTCAATACAGTGATACTACAATGGAATACAATAAAGAGGAAGGAGGTGAAGAACGGGCATCATATGAGCCCGCTGATGAACTTGGTAGGGTCATTTCTGATGCAAAGCGAGACTGTAAAACAGAAAAGGAGAAGTTGAAGTTGGAAGGCATGTTAGAAGATCACAAGAAATTGTTATACCCAAATTGCGAAGATGGCAGCACAAAGCTCGGTACCACACTGGAATTGATGCGATGGAAGGCAGAGTGTGGTCTAACTGACTCCTCATTTGAAAAGATGCTGAAAATAATGTAGCCGAAGTTTCCAAAACATAACAAACTTTCCGAGAGTACGTACGAAGCAAATAAGACTCTCTGCCCTATAGGATTAGATATGCAGAAGATACATGCATGCATTAATGACTGCATCCTCTACCGCGGTAAGGAGTATGGGAATTTAGATAAATGCCCGGTATGCAATGCATTGCGGTATAAGATCAGACGAGATGACCCTGGTGATGTTCAGGGAGAGCCCCTTCGGAAAAGGGTTCCTTCTATGGTTATGTGGTATGCTCCTAGGATACCAAGATTGAAACGCATGTTCAGAAACAAAGAGCATGCCAGGTTGTTGCGATGGCACAAAGAAGACCGTAAGAAATACGGGAAGTTGAGACACCCTGCTGATGGGTCGCAGTGGAGAAAAATTGAGAGAGACTTCCCGGACTTTGCAGGTGACACAAGGAACCTATGGTTTGGTCTAAGTACGGACGGCATGAATCCTTTTGGGGAGCAGAGCTGCAGTCACAGCACCTGGCCCGTGACTCTATGTATCTACAACCTTCCTCCTTGGTTGTGCATGAAGCGTAAGTTCATTATGATGCCAGTGCTCATCCAAGGCCCGAAGCAACCGGGCAACGACATTGATGTGTACCTAAGGCCATTAGTTGAAGAACTCTTACAGCTGTGGGGCAAACCAGGTGTACATGCGTGGGATGAGAACAAACAGGAGCCATTTGACCTACGAGGGTTGCTTTTCGTAACCATCAATGATTGGCCATCTCTTAGTAACCTTTTAGGACTGACAAATAAGGGATATAAGGCATGCACGCACTGTTTAGATAAGACTGAAGGTAGATATTTGCATAAATACAAGAAGGTTGTGTACCTGGCGAATCGACGATTTCTTCTGACCAATCATCATGTAAGAAATAAAGGCAAGCATTTCAAAGGTGAGGCAGATCACTGGAAGAAGCCTGAACTCCCTGCTGGTGATGATGTATTTGGTATGGTCAAGGACATAGAAGTAACCTTTGGAAAGGGTCCCGGCGGTCAATCAGTTCCGAACGACGTCGCTACCGAACACGCACCCATGTGGAAGAAGAAATCTATATTTTGGGAGCTACCATATTGGAAAGTCCTACGTGCTAGCTATGCTCTTACCAAAGCAGAGAAGGAAATCTTTTTTGAAGTCCTTTAATCAAGGTGCCGTCTGGATTCTCATCTAAGGGGATAATAAATATGGCAGAGAAAAGTTCCAAAACCTGAAGTCTCATGACTGTCACGTGATTATGACGCGGTTGCTTCCGATTGCATTGAGAGGTCTTCTACCGAAAAATGTTCGAGTACCCATTGTGAAGCTTTGTGCATTCCTCAATGCAATATCTCAGAAGGTAATCAATCCAGATATTCTGCCAAGGTTATAGAAGGATGTGGTACAATGTCTTGTTAGTTTTGAGTTTGTGTTCCCACCATTCTTCTTCAATATTATGACGCATCTCCTGGTTCACCTAGTGGAAGAGATTGCCATTCTCGGTCCTATATTTCTTCACAATACGTTCCCATTTGAGAGGTTCATGGGAGTCTTAAAGAAATATGTTCATAACCGTGCTAGACCAGAAGGAAGTATCTCCAAGGGATATGGAACAGAGGAGTTCATTGAGTTTTGTGTTGACTTTATTCCTGACATTAAGTCGATTGGTGTTCCTGACTCGTGGCATGAGGGAAGACAAGTGGAAAAGGCACGCTGGGAAAGAAAGTAATGATATGTAGGGACGGGGATTATTTCACTAAAGCACACTACACAGTTCTACATAATTCCACCTTGGCAGCTTCGTATATCGAGGAACATAAGAATATTATACGCTCCAAAAACCCGGGGAAGCCTGACTCATGGATTACATATGAACACATGAAGTCTTTCGGCGGTTGGATGCTGACACATCTCTTGAATGACACCACTGTTGGAGATCACCTATACTTGTTGGCCGCGTCACCATCTTCTACTATATTGAATTTCCAAGGGTTTGAAATAAATGGGAATATATTCTACACGATCGCCAAAGATAAAAAGAGCACCAACCAAAACAGTGGTGTCCGCTTTGATGCAACAGACGAGAATGGGCAAAAGGACACATACTATGGTTACATAGAGGAGATATGGGAACTTGACTATGGAGTCTCTTTTAAGGTCCCTTTGTTTCACTGCAAATGGGGCAACCTGAATGGGGAAGGGGTAAAGATAGACCAGTTGTACGGAATGAAAACAGTGGATCTCAACAATCTTGGTTATAGAGATGAACCATTCGTCCTAGCCAATGATGTGTCTCAGGTTTTCTATGTGAAGGACATGTCCTCCAGACCGAAAAAAGAAAAAATATGCAAACGAATACATCATATGATGAGCCAAAGCGTCACATAGTTCTTTCAGGGAAAAGAAACATCGTGGGAATCGAGGAAAAGACAGACATGTTAGAAGATTATAATAAGTTTGATGAAATTCCACCCTTCATAGTGAAAACTGACCCAAGCATTCTGTTAAGTAAAGAAGATGCTCCATGGTTACGTCTGAAGCGATCATAAGGAAGGACATACGCCAAGAAGTTCATGCTCAAATTGTGTACCTCTAGTTCATGTCTGGCCGGTCGACTGCATACTGTGAACCTAAATGCCATGAGACATGATATCTCATTTTGTGAATGATATTTTATGATGTTTGCAATTTTCCAAGTTTAAGAAATGTATTGAGTGTTAGTCCCGGTTTGTGGCTTGACCGGGACTATATATAGGGGGGCCTTTAGTCCCGATTTTGTAGTCTCGGTTTTTAATATTAATTAATGTCTTGAGTGTTAGTCCCGTTTTGTGGCTGGACCGGGACTAAAGGGGGACTTTAGTCCCGATTCGTAGAACAACTTTCCCGAACTATGAAGAAGTTGTCCTGATTCGTACTAACCATTAAGATCTGATCTCCAAACGCGCGTGGTCACATATTAGGGAGTGCCTCTATGACCAGTTTCTTGGAGATGTCGGAGGACTGGGCTCCGGCGGCATCTTCCTAAAACTGGCCGTAGTGGTGCCCCTGCTCTCGCACACCATCTTGCATCTTGTAACTTCTCTAACTAGATCAAATACGCCTGAGAGCTAACTAATTTCACATATCAGGGAGTTCCTCTATGACCAGTTTCTTGGAGATGCCAGAGGATAGGGCTCCGATGATATCTCCCTGAAACTGGCCGTAGTGATGTCCCTGCTCTCGAAAACAATCTTGGAGATGCCTCAATCTGGCTGGAGGACTGGACTCACAAGGATGCATATTTATAGTACAAGCAGCTCGGCATAGTGTCGACACTCACGACATAATGTCGACACTCACCCCTATTATTAGTGTTGACTCGTGTTTTATCCCGGTTGGTGTCTTCCACCGGGACTAAAGGTTCATCTTTAGTCCCGGTTGGTGACACCATCTAGGACAAGGTACTAGCCGCACGACCTAATGTCGACACTCACCTCTATCATTAGTGCTTCCTGGCCCAGCCTGCCAAAATCCCTCCAACCGGGACTAAAGATGAACCCTTTTCATCTATTTATAGGTCTTTCCCTCTATTTATAGGTTATCCACCTCAGCCTGACCTATCATGTTCGAGGTTTCATGGCTTTCGGTCCAAATGACCGATGTTATGTGCTGAATCGCGGCATAGTTTGTGATGCTGTGCCCATATTATGCATGCATGTGGACATTGGGATGGATAACAATGTTGCAGGAGGAATTTTTCCTTTTTGTCGCACGGAAAAGCCATTTTCCATTTTCCGAGCGCAAAAAACGGGTCATTTTATGAAGCAACCACCAAAATGCTGTTTCGGAATGCTACCATTCCATTTTTTATATAAAACTAGACCACCTCACATGGACTATCTCCCAACCGGGATATCTCAAACTTTCCGTCCATCCCGGGTAAAAAGGACAAATGTCTGTCGAATCGGCAGGAAGTGGGTCCGGTTTATACTACAGGTACATGATCTAACGCCCGTGATTTTTAAAAAAATCATTTTTAGACTCGCTATATGTGGTTTTTTCATAGATCCAATGCAAGTTCTAACGATTCTCGTCCCCTATCTTCATGCATGCCGGTTCGACCATAGTTCGAAAAGGGAAAAATTCAAAACGGGCATAAGAAATTCAAAAAAAGTCCGAACAATATAAATTCTTCGCGTGGTGTCATATTATGTGACATAGTTGCAAGGAAAAATACCAGACTTGGTATATCAATCATGTATCGAAAAAACCTTCACAAAATGACCTATCATGTTCGAGGTTTCATGGCTTTCGGTCCAAATGTCCGATGTTATGTGCTGAATCGCGGCATAGTTTGTGATGCTGTGCCCATGCATGTGGACATTGAGATGGATAACAATGTTGCAGGAGGAAGTTTTCCTTTTCGTCGCACGGAAAAGCCATTTTCCATTTTCCGAGCGCAAAAAAGGGTCGTTTTGTGAAGCAACCACCAAAATGTTGTTTCTGAATGCTACTGTCCCATTTTTCTAAAATACTAGACCACCTTACATGGACGATCTCCCAACCAGGATATCTCAAACCTTTCCATCTATCCCGGGTAAAAAGGACAAATGTGTGCCGAATCGGTAGGAAGTGGGGCCGGTTTATACTATAGGTACATGATCTAACGCCCGTGATTTTTTTAAAAAAAATCATTTTTAGACTCGCAATATGTGGTTTCTTCAGAGATCCAATGCAAGTTCTAACGATGCTTGTCCCCTATCTTCATGCACGCCGGTTTGACCATAGTTCGAAAAGGGAAAAATTCAAAAGGGGCATAAAAAATTCAAAAATGTCCGAACAACGTAAATCCTTCGCGTGGTGTCATATTATGTGACATAGTTGCAAGAAAAAAAAATACCAGACTTGGTATATTGATCATGTCTCAAAAAACCTTAACAAAATGACCCATCATGTTCGAGGTTTCATGGCTTTCGGTCCAAATGACCGATGTTATGTGCTGAATCGCGGCATAGTTTGTGATGCTATGCCCATATTATGCATGCATGTGGACATTAGATGGAGAACAATGTTGCAGGAGGAAGTTTTCCCGCATTTTCTTCCTGCCATTTCTTCCCGCAGTTTTCGTTCCACCATTTCTCACTATATATATATGTAGGATTGGCCTCCATTGTCATTGCACATCTCTATACTCATATCTGCAACCTGATCACTCGTTCCCATGGCTTCCACCGTACGACTAACCCCTAGGGAGGCGGAGGCGCTTCACGCCTCGAACTACCCCTGCCCGCCGGACTACTGCGTACCCGTCGTCTAGATGCTGAGCGCCGGAGGCGTGCCGGTTCCTCCTGTCCCTCTAGGTGTGGCGCGCCGGATGGGCATCACGAACCACTACTACTTCGAGCTCACGCCGGAGCAGCGGAGGAATCCGAACTGGCATCCTGACTATTTCCTGACTTGGGAAGCCTTCTTTGGGGATCGGCGTGAGAGGGCGCTCGCCAGGCACGAGGAGGACATCCCATCTCCTCCGAACTTCAACCACGTCGGCCGTCGGCTTTGGTGGTGTGGCCGGACTCTCCAGAGCGTCATGGCCTACGACACGGCCGACGACTCTAACCCTCGCCTACGCTACCCTCAATTCCAGCCCACTCATACTCGGCCTTCAAGGTTCAACTATGGCAACCCCGACGATGGACGCGGCGAGTATAATGACTATAGTGGCGAGTATTACAGGTGTAGGCAGGAGCATGACTGAATCACTCCAACATTCCAAAACAAGTTCGGTTGATTGTGACTTAATCTGACCATGTATCTTAATTTTCATTTCTTCTATGTATCTTAATTTTCAGTCGTGCTTTATGTAACTTAGTGTTAGTTGCGTTATGTACTTTAATTCCAGTTCTATCGTAATAAAATTTTCTTCTCTCCCATTATTTCCCGCTCTTTTCTTCCCGCCCTTTTCCTCCTGCGCATTTTGCCTAGCTTGGAGAATTTTAAATGGTTCATAGTTATTCAAATTCAAACAATTTTTAAATGGTTCATAGTTTAAATGGTTACATTAATTATTTTTAATAACAGATAATGGATTTGAATTAGTTATTCAAATTCATACACTTTTTATGTTTTAAGTTTTTCTAAATTCCAAATTAATATATAAAAATATAAGTTAATTCATTTTTTATTTTAAATGGTTCATAGCTTAAATGGTTACATTAATTATTTTTAGAAAACAGAAAATGGTTTTGAATTAGTTATTCAAATTTATACACTTTTTATGTTTAAAGTTTTTCTAATTCAAAATTAATATGCAAAAAATATGAGTTAATTCATTTTTAATTTTAAATGGTTCATAGTTTAAATGGTTACATTAATTATTTTTAAAAACAGAAAATGGTTTTGAATTAGTTATTCAAATTCATACAATTTTTATGTTTAAAGTTTTTCTAAATTCCAAATTAATATGCAAAAAATATAAGTTAATTCATTTTTGATTTTAAATGGTTCATAGTTTAATTAATTTTTTTAAAAAAATGGTTTTGAATTAGTTATTCAAATTCAAACACTTTTTATGTTTAAAGTTTTTCTAAATTCCAAATTAGTATGCAAAAAATATAAGTTAATTCATTTTTTAATTTTAAATGGTTCATAGTTTATATGGTTACATTAATTATTTAAAAAAAGAAAATGGTTTTGAACTAGTTATTCAAATTCAAACACTTTTTATGTTTAAAGTTTTTCTAAATTCTAAATTAATTTCATTTAAAAAACATTACAAATTAAAATCCCAAAATAAAAAATAAAAGTTATAGCCGTTTCAAATCGGGTCGATCGGAGTTATAAAAAGTAAAAGTTTTTCATGTCGCCCTCTTTCCAACGCAACTAGAATCGGGTCGATCGGAGTTACCAATTAAAAGTTACAACCGTTTGAATATGTGCTGGTCTTATTTAAAAAGAAAAATCTGGTTTAGTAGCCAGTAGTACACCCGGGTGGGCATACTACCGCCGCATCTGAAGGCCCCTTAATTATTCTCTCGCCCCAAAGACCATTTTTTGGTTGTATCGAAGCAGGTGGCCGGGTAGTACTACCGGGCAACCAGATATTAAGTACTCAAAGTAAGGAACAACATCACCATGTTTGGACCAATCCAGGCACGTTTAAGCCTCCAAACACCATCTTGATGACAAACGAGTCAGATTTTAGAAATCCGGACAGAAATCACCGCTCTTTCTTCTTCCTCTCTTCTCACTAGGTTGTGGTGTTCTTTCACCCTCTCACACAGTAGCCAAGATGGCTTGCTTGCTCAGCTCACACTCTCAATCTCACAGGGTGACTCACACACAGCCACCGAGGGTGGCTATGGTTTTCTTTTCTACTCCTCTCCCAAAGAGCACATCAACCGCTGGATACGAACAACGATCAACGTTTGAAACGTGTTGGACTTTTACGGGCTGATGTTGACTGCCAAAAACCTCCATGTGGAGGAATATGACCTAACACAATGTTCCGAGTTGCACTGGTGGAAAAGAGGCCTATAGCCCCGGTTCGTATGGGCCATTAGCCCCGGTTCGGACACAGGGCTAGCAAAGGGATATTGCTAGCCGGTTCTTGCCCGAACCATGACTAATGGTGCTCCACGTAGGCGGTCAAGGAGGGGCCTAGCAGGCAAAGGTCCCGGATTTTAATAGGCACCGGGGCTATTGCTCCCTACATGGCAGGAAAACTACCGTTTTGTGCCGCGCGTAATCCGTTTCCTGCTATTTTTCATTTATTTGTTTTGGGCATTTTTTTAATTTGTGTTTTGCGCTAAATTAGATGGCATAATTAATACTACATACAACAATGAAGGAACAACTATATAGTGCACATCATCGTCGCGAATATATTACACCATCTCATCCAATGTGCGTTGTTGAACATCTTACAAAATGTACGCACCACGAGTTATTACATGCACATTACAAAACATATCACACTCATATATCTACCGGCGGGGAATAGTATTCTCCATTCGGATCTAGGACCTCGGCATCTATGAATCCATCAATTTCCTCTTGAATTGCTCGTATGCGTTCTTGTAGTAGAAGACCGTCCCACAACCGTTCGAACTAATATAATTTAAAGAATGGGTCAATATATATGAATTACTGAAAATGAACACAATTGATGGTAATAAATTAAAGTTGTGAATATTGTTTATCGTACTTCAATTTTTTTAAGTCCCTCTTTGCGGCAGTATATTTGGTCGTCTGGCGAATGAACTCGCATACATAGTAGCCACATAAGTTATTCCCGGGTTCCTACCTCAAGCACTTTACGAGAACATATATAGTTCAATAAAAATAATATTCAAGCATGATATTGAAACTAGAATCAAAGAGATGCGCTGATCTAGCTAGTACTACTTACATTAAGTTGTTGAAATGTAAGCTTTGGCTTCCAAACGCCAACAGCCTTGGTGGTGAACCGTTTCCAAGCCCTGCCCGGCAAAGAAGATGAACAACGAAGTTCTATATTAATCACTTGCTATCAGCGAGAAAATAGTGCCGATATAGTGACATAATTATTGAAATTACCTCTAGAGGCATGCTTGCATGTCCGTCCACTCATTGAGGTCTTTGCGTTTCGAGTCCATGACTTTTACTATTCCATCGTCGGGCTTAATGATTAGCACAATATAGTGGAATCTGCGCACGCATAACGAGTCAATTATACACTTAACATCGAGTAAGCAAAATATAATGTGTACAAGACAGTAACACTCACTCGTAGTTGTAAGGAAATAGTATTTCTCTTTTGGTCTCGTGAAACCTTAATGCTTGTACCAAGTTGTTCTCTGTCACCTCGGGTCTCAGGTGGAGAACATTTTTATAAATGATATTTAGGTCAATGAACCCAATGTCATAGAGTTGTCCTCTTTTGCATTGGAGAATCTTTATTCTGCAAAATAAATATAGTGATGAGTAAGATTGTACATGCAATGAACAATAGCTGAGCTAGAAAGACTTAATTACATAAATTAATAATACTTACAAACAATAGGCACTCATAATAGATTTGTCGAGGGTGTCTTGTTGGTATAACTGAAATAATTCATCAAATTCAATCATTACCATGTCATCTCCATGCCCATAATGCTCGTTTCTATGTGCAATGTTGATCCAGTTTTCGTTAGCAGCAGATTGTCGCATGTACCAGATATGCAATCTTCACATTTTTGTTGGTAGCTCCTTGACTAACTCAGGTTTGACGAGAGGGTGCACGTTCCGATACTTGTATGCTATGTCAAAGAATTCATTTATATGGTTTAAGTACCTACGAATAGACATGCCTTGAGCCGCTGCCGCTTCTCCGTACAACTCTACTAACTCCGGATCAGTTTCCGGATCATACCTCTGCTCGGCCGCAGCTCTCCTCGACCGCACCTTGGCATCGGAATACACTTTTAGCGGGGGCACGATTGATTTTTCTGTTCTTCGAGCTAGGCAACTGATTTCTCGCTTGATTTTCCACTAGAGATGATACTCTATAACCGTTGTTCTTTTGCCTCAGCCGACTTGCGAATAGAGCGGTCATAGTCTTCTGGTAGCGGCGGCGGGTACACGGCCATGAGCTTCACCTGAGATATTGCCTGTGCTACATCTTCTTTGGTGCGCGGAAAGATTGGATCTATCAGCTTCTTCTTGTTAGATATGTTAATCTTCCACTTTTGATAACTGGCTTCTGAGGCCGCATCAAGTTGCTCGTTTGTCATCTCCCCAGGTCGGGGGATACTGAAATCTATATTTGCATGGGGTACTTTTGGGAGGGGCGATATATTCCGTTTTGGTGATATGAACCTCTTGCTTCTGCTGCTGCCCCTCGTAGTCGTACGACCCCTTTTCCGCTTGGGAGATGGCGGCGGTGGAGACGGCTGCGACAGTGATGGAGACGGTTGCGCTGGAGAATGGTAATGTGGCGGCGAAGGAGAAGGTTGCGCTGGAGAATGGTCATGTGGCGGCGAAGGTGGATTGTTGCTGATCTGAGGAGTAGGTGGCGTTGGCGGCACATAATTTGGAAGATGGATGTGCTCCTTTGGCCAAACAGCAGTCCCCCTTTTTACTTATCCTAGTTCAGTCAGCTCCCCATCGTCACCCACGGGGTAGTCCAGCTTTAGCTCCACATAATCTGGCATGACTTGATCCACCGTGACGACAACGTACCCTTTTGGAACCGGTTTGCAATGCCAAGTTGGTTTAGGTCCAATTGGTAGGGCCATGCCGAGCGCCACCGTCAACCTTAAGTTAGCAACTCTCACCTTTAACTCTCAAGGTGTGCTCTGTGTGATATCATCCACTGGATAACGATGTTCCGGAGCCATCAGTGCATCATCATCACCATCATCCTGGAGCTGCGTGGAAGTGACACTGCTTTTCTTATTCGATGGGGCGCCGGTAGCATCGAATGCAGGTTCTATCAGGTACCGCTGAGATTGGCCGCTACCTTGCTGGCTAAGTATTTCGATTTGATCCTGATGTTGCTTTAATACCTCTTCTGCATTACGCAGACGGTCTGCAGCAGCAGCTTTCTCAGCCTCGGCAGCCGCTTTGTCAGCTGCCTCCCTTTCCTTCCTCCTCTGAAGGCTTCTATCAGGAAATCTCTTCCTTTCCTCGGGAAACGCAACTGCCCACGGCTTGGATCCTTCGGTGCCCCGTGATCGTCCTTTGTGTTCTTTATTTTTAAGGGTGCGTGTCAGCTCGTCCTTCTCTCTATCGGGAACGAACCGTCCCTCTTCAACATCTTGTACCGCACTTCTAATGTCGTCGATGGGTAGCAGGAGATTATCTTTGTGTCTTTGGTTATACACTTGCTTCCTTTCTTCGTTCAACGTGCCCATATGCCCGTAAAACCAATTTCTTGCCCGTTCGATCCATGTTAAGGGCTCTGGCATGATCCCCTTGGCTAGAAATAGTGCCTCAAGTGCCTCCCACTTATGCTTGCTACCGGCGTAGCCAGTAGGCCCCATAGTATGGTGGTACTTCTTCTTAGCAGCATTCGCCTTATTTACTGCAGACTTTTGCAACGCGCCCGGATTCTTCGTCTTATACTCCAAAAGTTCGGCCCAGTAGTCTCTTATCTTCTCATAGCCCTTATCAAAATACTGTTGGAATTATGCCCTAGAGGCAATAATAAAGATGTTATTATTATAATTCTTGTTCATGATAATGTTTATACACTACAAGAAATCTGGCTATATATGACCCTCTATTTTCGTCACAAAATCGTCACAATAGTCTGTTTATGACGATTCTATGACGATTTTAAGATAGTCGAAAGCTGGGCGTCGCAAATGAACTATAACGACGTTATTTGTGAAATCGTCATAACCATTTATGACGATATTAGATCGTTATAACCATTATGACGATCCAATATCGTCACAGAGAAACTAACCTCGCCAAGTCAGTTCCTACGTGGCAGAGCCTACGTGGCATAAAATCAGCCCAGTCCATTCAATAGTTTACATGGGCCAAGCCCAAAATCCAGTCTATTAATTTCTCCTTGACAACTCTTGTTTGCTGTTTGGGCCAAGCCCAATATTTTGGCCTTTTTATTTTCATGGGCAAGGCTTTTTAGCTCCCGGTTCTTTTTTATTTCATGCTCGCTGCTCCAGTTCAATACTTTTTGGGTCATGGCCTTTTAATATCCCAACTAACATTTGATTCATTTCTGAAGTATAGGCATTAAATAATGAATATTGCAATAAGCACAACCAAAATCACATTCAGTATATTACAATTAGACATAATCCAGGAAAGAAAACATCTACAAAAGTACATAGCAACAAACATCTAAACCTCCATTATTTTAACTCACAATCATGAGATAATTCTAAACCTCTAGTATTTTAACTCACAATCATCAGATAACTTCATTACACTACATCACATCCAGAAATTCAAATAATAATACACTGCCACAACTCATGACAGCCTGTTTATTCAGTCATTTTAGTACATAGGTACTACTTGTGTACCGAGATCCCTTCATCAGACCGTTGTAGGTACTCATCCATGTAGAAGTCCACCGTGTGCTCCGACTAGCATCACTAAGGAAGAACTATGATCCAAGAACCTGCAACACAGCACCCACACTCCAGTTTATCGTCAAGACTGAATTATAGAGCTGAACATTTATGCGTAAGAGATACAACAGTTTCTGATAAAGGATAAAGGATAATTGTAGTAAACATTATTCCATTCAAAAAAATTGGGAGAAACATCACTACTTACTCCTCATAGCAAAAAAAACAAGTACTAATTTGCAGGTTGTTCATCAGTATAAATTAAAGATAATTAACTCGAGTAGATACGTTTGATCAAAGCTAAGGTAAAATCACAGTACGGTATTAGCAAGGCAGATTTATAAGAGAAAAACAAACTGCTCCATGTAAATACAAGCAATACACCTGATTCCAGCATACACCTGCAGAAAATAAATAGTTGTAGTAGAGTAAATAAACATATGGGAACTAGCACTATGATTGTACAAACTAAAACTTATGTAAACCGATTGGATGCTCAAATTATGATTACATTTATTACTACTGCGATTATGATTCAGTAGAACAGTATGTGTTTATACCATACAAGAACACAATCCGTGTTCAGCAGAAGAATGAGCACACAAATGGCAAACATGCCGAATTAGAAGATAAAAAGTGGATAAAACAAGCATGTACTAGGATTTCTAGAGCTAGCATAGAATGGAACATTTTAAGAATGAACTATGATTAAGCAGCATCAATTTAATTGGGAATACAACATTTCGTTGATATTTTATAGCACTAAGTGTTCTGTAGAAACAGTAGTGGCAATACATAAAAGAAACTTAGTTAGCTAGCTAGAAATGTAGAGAAACTTGCATCGCTAGGCTAAGTTAGCTAGTAATCATCCCTGGACATGTATCGGATACAGCTTCCTGGACAAAACGCTTGCAAACACTAGGATCAAACACGAGATAAAGGGAGGTTGCACATCGTAGAGCTCACCGACGTGGAGTTAGGGGTTTGGTCGGCAGCAACAGCAGCCCGTGCATCACCGTTGTCATCAGAGCAGACCAGCATCAGCAGCTCGGACTCCTCGTCCTTGTACCAGATCAGCCAGAACCACCGACTGGCGGGAGAATATCTGGGATGCCAGTGCTACTGACCAGCAAACGACCTTGAATGAGGTTGGTGGAGAGAAGAGGTTGTCCCACGGTGGCGCTCGCAAGCCTGGCTCGACGTGGGTTCCTCATACAAGCTGAAGGTAATGTTGAAAAGAGAGAAGGATATGATATATAGATGAGCCAGCTAGCATAGCTAAAAAACACAGTACAGTTTGCACTTTATTCTGAACATGTTACAATCTGTTGGAAGTTGAACTGTATCTGTACAACATGCTATAATCTGTTGCTAACTTACATATTAATTTCCTACATAATACTTCATATGCATAACTAACGATTATAATTTGTTGCTTCATTTAATGTAACAATTGTATGGGAGTACAATAAAAGTGTTTCCATATTTGACCATAGTAGCAGAATGAGGAAGCACAATTGTATGGGAGTATGAATGTAACAATTACAGAAAGTATTAACGCAAAACAGAGACGATGCTACTCAAGTGTAATACACACCAGGGCATGCTGCCACTAATTCTAACAGGGATATAGCTTTCGCAATCTAACAAATAGGTATCAGGTAATTTGGTGCTCATAAACACAACTGAGTGCGGAGCAAGATTCCCGAAAATCAAGACCAAGTACTTATAATTCATCTAATACAAGAAAAATGGTAATTACACACGTGTATCTACAAATCCATCAGGCTAAAACACTGAATTACTGATACACAAGTAGCAAGAGCTAGACCTTAATAGTTTCCATCCGGCCAACTGCATGTATCTACCAAATCCATCTAAGCATTAGCTTGCATACAGAACTTAGCCTACATCGATTCAAAACTGAAATTAGTAATCTAATGGAGAGGTAGTGGCAGACCAGCTTCTTAGAGAGGAAGATGGGTCTCCGGCGTGTCTTCTCCAGATCTCGCGCGAGGTCGTGGGGTGGCTGATCTTGCGAGCGCCGTTGTGGGTTCCCCATACGAGCTGAAGGTCGTGGCTTCCCGTAGCATCAGCTTTTCGGAATTGATGGGTTGGAGAGGGAGGCCGTGGGGCAGAATCGACGGGGGCGACTGAAGGGAAGAAGGGATCTGGAAGGGATCGATCTGTGTCGGGGCTCACGTGAGAGAAGGCCGGAGTGAGGGAACAGAAAAGGGGGCGGAGGATCTGGCGACGTCGGGCGCGGATGGATGGGGAGGACGGCGGGTGGAGCGGTGGTGCAATGACAGAGTGGGGGACAAGGAGGTCGAGGAGAGGGTCGGGGCTAGCGGCGGATCTGGATCGGGGCGGCTCGATGAAGTGGCTAGGGGCGGTGGGGGAGAGAGTGGCTCTGGGCAGGATGCAGCGAAGGGAGCTAGGGTTAGCTGGCGGCGCCTGCGAGAAGGGGGTGGCGACGCACGGAAGAAGGGGGAGGGGAATTAGGGTTAGCTTGGGTTGTGTGGCTCGGTCCTCTCAACTCTCTAAGGACCGCTCGGCACAACCATTTTAGATTGGTTTCGCGCCCCTCATCCAAAAATCTTCAACGGGAAGGGAGTTGGAATTTCGGAGGATGGAGGTCATATGGATGGCTTAGATTTACGGCTGAGCTGATCTGTGGGTTGTTTATTCTTGTGTTCTAATTGGTTGAGACGTTTTGTGAAGCAAATCACCAAAGAGCAAATTCAAAATGCAACCATCCTATTAGAACTAAAGTTTAGCGAGGCTTAGCCCTTACGCTCGTTGTTTTGACCAAATTTTTAAATCAACACAAGAAAAGAAATAAAAATCAACCAAGCAATGTAAACATAAGAATTCACCAACACCATAGTTTTTGTCTCATCGATATGAACCAAATTGATTTTTGGGTCACCGCAATCCGATGCTCAAAAAACCCTTGGTAAATTGAGTATGTCTCAAAAAACCCTTCACAAAATGACCTATCATGTTCGAGGTTTCATGGCTTTCGGGTCAAATGATCAATGTTATGGCTAGAATCAGGGCATAGTTTGTGATAATATACCCATATTATGCACACATATGTATCATGGCATGGCGAACAATGTTGCAGGAGAAACTTTTCCTTTTCGACGCACGGAAAAACCATTTTCCATTTTCCGAGGACAAAAAACGGGGCGTTTTGTGAAGCAACCACCAAATGACAGTTTTAGAATGGTACCCCCACATTTTTTAAAAATATTAGACCACCTTACATGGACAATGTCCTAACCGGGGTATCTCAAACCTTTTCGTTCACCCCTGGCGAAAAAGAAAAATTCCTGCCGAATCGGTAGGAAGTGGGTATGGTTTGAACTACAGGTACATGATCTGATGCTCATGATTTTTCGTAAAAATCATTTTTAGACTCACAATATGCTGTTTCATCAGAGATCCAATGCAATTTTAGTGAGGCTCAACCCCTAGCTAAGAACCTTCGTGCTCGCCGTTTTGACCATAGTTTGAAACGGGCATAAAAAAATAAAAAACGGTCCGATCAACGCAAATCCTTCGCGTGGTGTCTTATTATGTGACATAGTTGCAAGGAAAAATACCAAACTTGGTAAATTGAGTATGTATCGAAAAACCCTTTACAAAATGACCTATCAGGTTCGAGGTTTCATGGCTTTTGGGTCAAATGACCAATGTTATGGCTAGAATCAGGGCATAGTTTATGATAATATGCCTGTATTATGCACACATATGTATCATGGGATGGCGAACAATGTTGCAGGAGAAAGTTTTCCTTTTCGACGCACGGAAAATCCATTTTCCATTTTTCGAGCGCAAAAAACGGGACGTTTTGTGAAGCAACCACCAAATGACAGTTTTAGAATGGTACCCCCACATTTTGTAAATTTATTAGACCACCTTAAATGGACAATGTCCTAACCGGGGTATCTCAAACCTTTCCGTTCACCCCTGGCGAAAAAGACAAATTCCTGCCGAATCGGTAGGAAGTGAGTCCGGTTTGAACTACAGGTACATGATCCGATGCTCATGATTTTTGGTAAAAATCATTTTTAGACTCACAATATGCTGTTTCATCAGAGATCCAATACAATTTTAGTGAGGCTCAACCCCTAGCTAAGAACCTTCGTGCTCGCCGTTTTGACCATAGTTTGAAACGGGCATAAAAAAATAAAAAACGGTCCGATCAATGCAAATCCTTCGCGTGGTGTCTTATTATGTGACATAGTTGCAAGGAAAAATACCAAACTTGGTAAATTGAGTATGTATCGAAAAACCCTTCACAAAATGACCTATCATGTTCGAGGTTTCATGGCTTTCAGGTCAAATGACCAATGTTATGGCTAGAATCAGGGCATAGTTTGTGATAATATGCCTGTATTATGCACACATATGTATCATGGGATGGCGAACAATGTTGCAGGATAAAGTTTTCCTTTTTGACGCACGGAAAAACCATTTTCCATTTTTCGAGCGCAAAAAACGAGGCATTTTGTGAAGCAACCACCAAATGATAGTTTTAGAATGGTACCCCCACATTTTTAAAAAATATTAGACCACCTTAAATGTACAATGTCCTAACCGGGGTATCTCAAACCTTTCCGTTCACCCCTGGCGAAAAAGACAAATTCCTGCCGAATCGGTAAGAAGTGGGTCCGGTTTGAACTACAGGTACATGATCCGATGCTCATGATTTTTGGTAAAAATCATTTTTAGACTGACAATATGTTGTTTCATCAGAGATCCAATGCAAGTTTAGTGAGGCTCAACCCCTAGCTAAGAACCTTCGTGCTCGCCGTTTTGACCATAGTTTGAAACGGGCATAAAAAAATAAAAAACGGTCCGATCAATGCAAATCCTTCGCGTGGTGTCTTATTATGTGACATAGTTGCAAGAAAAATACCAAACTTGGTAAATTGAGTATGTATCGAAAAACCCTTCACAAAATGACCTATCATATTCGAGGTTTTATGGTTTTCGGGTGAAATAGACCAATGTTATGGCTAGAATCAGGGCATAGTTTGTGATAATGTGCCCGTATTATGCACACATATGTATCATGAGATGGCTAACAATGTTGTAGGAGAAAGTTTTCCTTTTCGACGCACGAAAAATTCATTTTCCATTTTCCAAGCGCAAAAAAGGGGGCATTTTGTGAAGCAACCACCAAATGACAGTTTTAGAATGGTACCCCCACATTTTGTAAAAATATTAGACCACCTTACATGGACAATGTCCCAACCAGGGTATCTCAAACATTTCCGTTCACCCCTGACGAAAAAGACAAATTCCTGCCGAATCGATAGGAAGTGGGTCTGGTTTGAATTACAGGTACATGATCCGATGCTCATGATTTTTGGTAAAAATTATTTTTAGACTCACAATATGATGTTTCATCAGAGATCCAATGCAAGTTTAGTGAGGCTCAACCCCTAGCTAAGAACCTTCGTGCTCGCCGTTTTGACCATAGTTTGAAACGAGTATAAAAAAATAAAAAACGGTCCGATCAACGCAAATCCTTCACGTGGTGTCTTATTATGTGACATAGTTTTTATCTCATTGATATGAACTAAATTGATTTTTGGATCCCCTCAATCCGTGATAGTATGCAAATTGTACGGTAAAATTACTCAAATTACTTTTAAAAATGTGTAAAAAGTAATAATTCAAAACCTATAAGGTCTAACGGTATATGGGCCATATCTGCGCCCAAAATCAACTCTCTAACTGTATATGGGCCGATGATCCATTCGTTGCTGCAAAAGGTAAAGAAAAAAAAGTAAAAGAGAGGACATCAAAATGGCTTGTGCGCTGTGGCCGAGGCCCAACTGCGGCGCCCTACATGGTTAAAGAACTTTCGGTTCGGTATTGTACAAAAAAATAATCCCTTGCTCTTTGGTCCTTTAACATTTGAATGCATGTGAGGTCCCCGTTTCGAGTACCCTTTGGCCTTATATTTTTTCTCAATTATTTGCTAAAGATAGTGTTTCTTCAACTAAGATAGTTTCGTGGCTTACACATGAATTGGTTTGTGCTGTGTTGGCTTTCTTCCACGGTGCAGTGTGCCACGTCCCGGGTTCGAATCCCGCACTTTTTTTCTCAATTATTTGCTCAGGATGAGTTCTTCCTCAAATAAGTTAGTTTGCATATTTCTCACATAAATTTGTCTATACCGTGTTGGTTGAGGTGCACGGTTGGGAGACCTAGGTCTCGTGTTCGAATCTTCTATAGATATTTTTGCTGTAAAAACGATACATAAACATGACACAATGTACACGTAAATGATGATGTGCCCGTCCAGTCATTAAAATCTACCTTATTTAAGACGCTTTGACGATTTAATTTGGTCGTAGTCATCTACAAATAAGGTCCTATGTTGTATCATACACGTTATGATGATTTTGTCTATTCAAATTACGACGTTTTTGATCGAAATCGTCATAATTTAATAAGGTTTTGGCCCTCCTAAATGGCTTACGACCATCCGGTT
The DNA here is from genome assembly GCA_023614405.1 of Avena insularis. Lineage (NCBI taxonomy): Eukaryota > Viridiplantae > Streptophyta > Magnoliopsida > Poales > Poaceae > Avena > Avena insularis. The sequence goes on from CM042691.1 coordinate 410,642,751, forward strand.
CGAAATCGTCATAGAATTATGACGAATTTTGCTCATGTCACTATTAGAAGGTCATAGAATAACAGATTTCTTGTAGTGATATTCCATGCTAGAATTGTATTAAGCGGAAACATTAATACTTGTGTGGTTTGTAAACAAACACCGTGTCCCTAGTACGCCTCTATGGACTAGCTCATTGATTAATGATGGTTAAGGTTTCCTAACCATGGACATGAGTTGTCGATTAATAATGAGATCATATCATTGGGAGAATGATGTGATGGACAGACCCAAACTAAGCGAAGCAATTAGATCGTGTCATCGTGTTCATCTTCGCGAAGCTTTTCTTATGTCAAATATTGTATTCCTTAGACCATGAGATAATACAACTCCCTGGTATCGGAAGAAAGCTTTGAGGTCATCAAACGTCATCCTATGAGAGGGTGATCATAAAGGTGTCTCTCAGGTGATCGGAAAGTGCCTGTTGGGTTGTATGTATCGAGATGGGATTTGTCCCTCCCAAGTCGGAGAGAGATATACTTGGCCCACTCGTAATCGATATCAACACCGCTTGCAAGCATGTGGTTAAGGAGTTAATCACAAAGTGATATCGGATTACGACAGTAAAGTACTTGCTGTGAATGAGATTGAACTAGGTATGACGGTACCGACGATCGAATCTCGGGCAAGTAAAATATCGCGAGACGAAGGGAATATATATATGGGATTGATTGAATCCTGGCATAGTGGTTCATCCGATATGATCATCGATGAATGTGTGGGAGTCAATATGGGTTTCCAGACCCCGCTGTTGATTATTGATAGAAGATCATGTCCGCATATTCTCGAACCCGCAGGGTCACATACTTAACGTGTCTCGACGCTAGGATAGATTGGATAATTGGTTTATGAGTTTTTGTTCAGAGTCTCGGATGGGATCCGGGACATCACGAGAGGTTCCGGAGTGGTCCGGAGAATAAGATTCATATAAGGCAGTGCAGTTTTTGGAGTTCGGAATTGTTCCGGGTTAATCGGTATTATACCGGAAGCTTCTAGAACCTTCCGGAAGGGGACCAACGTGGCCCAACCTTCCGGGAGGGGGCTTGGGCCTATGAGGGAGTGCCCTGGCCGCATTGGGACAGGGGCACAAGGCCCCATAGGGCCCAGCCGGCCAAAGAGGGTTTAAACCCTAGATAGACCTTCTAGAAGGGGGTTTCCCCCCACTCTTCCTCCTTGGGGCCGCCGGTTTGGGCTTGGGAGGGCTGGGCTGCCCCTCTATATAAAGAGGGGTGGGGGCGCACCAACCCCCTACACCTTCCCCTCCAACCCTAGCCGCCCTGCTGCCCTCCTCTCTCCCTCCCGACTGCTTGTAGACGAAGCCCTGCTGCAGAAATTCTCCACCAATTGCACCGCGCCGTCGCGTTGTAGATCCAACCCATCTCTCCACCATACTTGCTGGACCAAGGAAGGAGGAGACGTCGAGGTGCCGCACGTGTGCATCTCACAGAGGCATCGCCACTTGTGGTGCTAGATCGGATCGGATCGCGAGGAGGAGAAGCGAGTACGACTACATCACCCACGTTCCGTTAACGCTCCAGGCTTGAATCTTCAAGGGTATGAAGATCTAATCCAATCTCTCTCGTTGTTTGCATCTCCTAGATTAGATCTTGGCTTTCCCTCTGTTCGCTCCGTAGAAAATTTTGATTTACTATGTACGCGGAACCCTTCAGTGGTATCAGAGCTAGATCTATGCGTAGATGTGATTCACGAGTAGAACGCAACATGGTTGTTGCGGGCGTTGATGTTTTCTGTTGCAAGCCTCTTGTTTGTGTTCTTCTTATGACGCGGGATAGTGAGATTGAAGCGGTCCAGGCCAACGTTACGCGACGTCGTTCGCGAGACCGGCTCCGCACTTGACGTGTGGCTTGTTCCACACATGCTGCTGGTGGATGCCTGTTTCTCTCACTATAGTTGTCATGGGATTAACACCGGAGTTTGGCAACCATAATATCACCGTTGTGGCTTTCCGTAGGTAAGAATCGTTATTAGCATCTACTCCCATAAGCCACGTAAAACATGCAACAACAAAGTAGAGGCGTCTAACTTGTTTTTGCAGGGAGTGTTTTCTGTGATATTGTATGGCCAAAGATTTTTTTTGTATATTGTATGCGATGATCATGTTTTGTAATGTTTCACGACTTGCATGTCAATGAGTACACAACCGGCAGGAGCCATATGGTTCTCTTTATAATTGTGTATGACCTGCGAGTCAACTTCTTACACGCCATGTAATAGCTTTACTTTATCGCTAAGTAGTTTGCAATAGTTGTAGTTGCTATTCGTGGTGGAGGCAATCATGGTGGAGTGATGGAGATCATGCCGGAACGCACAAGATGGAGATCATTGCGCGAAGATTGGCTATACCATGTCACATAAAGTTATATGCATGTGATGTTTATCCTTTTATGTATCTTATTATGCTTAGATCGCGACGGTAGCATTATAAGATGATTCCTCACTTAAAGATCAAGATAAAAGCGTGTTCTCCCAAGTATGCACCGCTATGAAAGTTCGTCGTGTCCAAGCATCACGTGATGATCGGGTGCTATAGACTTTACGCCACATACAACGGGTGCAAGCCAGTTTTTCACATGCGGAAATACTTGGGTCTAACTTGACGAGCCTAGCATGTATGACATGGCCTGGATACACAAGAACCGAAAGGTTAAGCATGAGTCATATGAATGATATGATCGACACTTCGTTGTCCACCATTGAAACCACATCTCTTCTCGTGATGATCGGATTAGGTGTGGTGAATTTGGATCGTGTTCACTAAACAACTTGAGGGATGTTGAATTTAGTGGGAGTTCATCTAGTAATTTGATTAAGTTGAACTATTTATCATGAACATAGTCTAAATTGTACTTGCAAATCAGTAGATCACATGGCCAAGTCCAACTTCAACTTCTATGTTTTGCTGAGATAGAAAAGCTTAGAAACAATGGGTCTAACTTCACCAAATGGTTCCGCATTCGAGAATCATTCTCATTGGCGGACAAAGGACTATGTCCTTGAGAAAGCGCTTAGGTGACGCCTCACTATAGATGCGTCGGTGATGAAAAGCTGTTTATCGATGCATAAGGATGATTATGATTTGATTAAGATCACCATGTTGTATGCTATGGAATCGGATCTTCAAAATCGTTTTGAGGAGTTCGCGGCCCTTTGAGATTCTCGAGGAGCTGAAAAACATGTTTCGACTCAAGCCCGCTCGAGAGATATGAGATCTCTAAGAAATTCTTTAACTACAAGATGGAGGAAGGAGTTCCGTTAGTGAGCACGCCATTGAGATGACGGGCTACACTCAACGCCTTGAGCAAGCGGACTGCAAGATTCCAGAGGAGCTCAAGATTGACACTCCTAGCTACAAAAGTTTTGTAGTTGATCACAATCAGATTGGTTCCACTGATATGATCACTGAGCTCTTTGCTAAGATGAAAGTAGCGGAGGTGAACATCAAAAAGAATAATCATGTGTTGATGGTCAACAAGCCCCCCACCTTTAAGAAAGGTAAGGGTGCAAAGAATCCCTTCAATAAAGGCGGCGGCAAGCGCGTTGCCCCTGCTGAGAAGAAGCTCAGGTCTGGTCCTAAGCCGGACACTGAGTGCTTCTATTGCAAGGACAAGGGTCACTGGAAGCGCAACTGTCCGAAGTACTTAGCGGACAAGAAGGCTGGCACCATCAAAGGTATATTTGATATACATGTTATTGATGTTTTCCTTACTAGCCCTCGTTGTAGTGCACAGGTATTTGATACCGTTCAGTTGCTAATATTTGTTACTCAAACAGGAGCTACGGAATGAGACGGCTGCGAGGGATGAGGTGACGATGCTGCGGCAACGGATCAAGAGTTGATGTGATGGCGTCGCTTGACGCTCTCCTTAGTTTTACCTTCGGGATTAGTTTTAAACCTTAATAAATGTTATTATGTGCCCGCGTTGAGCATGAACATTATTTCTAGATCGTGTTTATTGCAAGACGGTTATTCATTTAAATCGGAGAATAATGGTTGTTCTATTTATATGAGTAACATCTTTTATGGTCATGCACCTGCTGTGAATGGTTTATTTCTTCTAAATCTCGAAAGGGATGAAACACACATCCATAACATTGAGGCTAAGAGATGCAAAGTAGATAGTGATAATACTACTTATTTGTGGCATTGTCGTCTAGGTCATATTGGTGTAAAGCGCATGAAGAAACTCCATTCTGATGGACTTTTGGAATCTCTTGATTTTGAATCATTTGACACATGCGAACCATGCCTCATGGGCAAGATGATCAAAACACCGTTCTCCGGTATGATGGAGCGAGCAACGGACTTGTTGGAAATCATACATACCAATGTATGCGGACCGATGAGTGTTTCGACGCGCGGTGGATATCGCTATTTTCTCACTTTTACCGATGACTTAAGTAGATATGGGTATATCTATTTAATGAAACATAAATCTGAAACATTTGAAAAGTTCAAGGAATTTCAGAATGAAGTGGAGAACCATCGTAATGTAAAGATTAAGTTTCTACGATCCGATCGTGGGGGCGAGTATTTGAGTTATGATTTTCTCACGCATCTTAAAGCAAGCGGAATTGTTTCGCAACTCACGCCACCCGGAACACCACAGCGCAATGGTGTGTCTGAACGCCGGAATCGAACTCTATTAGATATGGTCCGATCAATGATGTCTCTTACTGATTTGCCGTTATCATTTTGGGGTTATGCATTAGAAACCGCTGCATTCACTTTAAATAGGGCACCATCTAAATCCGTTGAGACGGCACCGTATGAACTGTGGTTTGGTGCTAAACCTAAGTTGTCGTTTCTTAAAGTTTGGGGATGCGGCTTACGTCAAGAAGTTGATGCCGACAAGCTCGAACCCAAAGCGAGAAATGCGTCTTCATAGGATACCCCGAGGAAACTATTGGGTATACCTTCTATCACGTAACCAAGGCAAAGTGTTTGTGAAAGAACGGTTCCTTTCTTGAGAAGGAGTTTCCTCAAAAAGAAGTGAGTGGGAGGAAAGTAGAGCTACGAGGTTGTTGAACCTTCTCTTGAATTGGAGAGTAGCGCAGCACCTGAAATTGTTCCAAAGTCCGCTTTGCACCAACAATAGAGGAAGCTAATGATAAGGATCATGAAGCTTGGACGATCTTGCTCTTGAACGTCACAGTCGACAAGGTCGCGTGCCCTCCCGAGTGGTACGGCAACCCTATCTTGACTGTCTTGTTGGTAGAAGGCGGTGAACCCACGAACTATGAGGAAGCGATGATGAGACCGGACTACGAAATGGCTAGAAGCCATGAAATCCGAATTGGGATCCATGAGCGAAAACCAAGTATGGACTTTGGTGGACCCTCCTAGCGACCGAAAGGCCGTTGAGTGCAAATGGATTTTCAAGAAGAAAACAGACGCGGATGGTAATGTTACCGTCTATAAAGCACGGCTTGTCGCAAAAGGTTTTCGACAAGTTCAAGGTGTTGACTACGATGAGACTTTCTCTCCCGTAGCGATGTTTAAGTCCATTCGGATTTTATTAGCAATTGCTGCGTTTCATGATTATGAAATTTGGCAGATGGATGTCAAGATTGCGTTCCTCAATGGCAACATTGATGAAGAGTTGTATATGATGCAACCCGAAGGTTTTGTCGATCCTAAGGATGTCGATAAAGTGTGCAAACTTCAGCGTTCCATTTATGGACTGAAGCAAGCATCTCGGAGTTGGAACCTTCGTTTTGATCAAGTGATCAAGAGCTTTGGATTTGTTCCAAATTGCTACGAAGCCTGTATCTACAAGAAAGTGAGTGGGAGCTCAGTGACATTTCTGGTACTATATGTGGATGACATATTGATTATTGGAAATGACATTAACATGCTTAACGATGTGAAGAGTTATTTGAACAAGTTTTTTTCAATGAAAGACCTAGGTGAAGCTGCTTATATATTGGGCATCAAAATCTATAGAGATAGACAAAGACGCCTGATAGCTTTAAGCCAGAATACATACCTAGACAAAGTTCTGAAAAGGTTCAGAATGGATAAGGCAAAGAAAGGTTCAAAGGCCTATGTTGTCGTAAGATATTGAGCAAGGCTCGGTGTCCATTCTACGGTAAATGATAGGGAAGCTATGAGCAAAGTGCCTTATGCCTCGGCCATAGGTTCTATCATGTATGCCATGTTGTCTACTAGACCGATGTGTCCAATGCTCTTAGTTTGACGAGCAGATATCAAAGTGATCCAGGAGTGGAACACTGGACAGCCGTGAAGAACATCCTAAAGTACCTAAATAGGACTAAAGAAATGTTCTTAGTCTATGGGGGTGATGAACAACTCGTAATAAAAGGTTACGTCGATGCTAGTTTCGACACCGACAAGGATGATTCTAAATCTCAGACAGGATACGTATATATTTTGAATGGAGGAGCTGTGAGCTGGAGAAGCTGCAAGCAAAGCGTGATTGTGGGATCTACAGTAGAAGCGGAATACATGGCTGCTGCAGAAGCGTCAAGTGAAGGAGTTTGGATCAGAAACTTCATCACTGAGCTTGGCGTGGTTCCAAGTGCATTGGACCCACTGGAGATATTGTGTGACAACACTGGCGCCATAGCACTCGCTAAGGAACCAAGATATCATCCAAAGACCAAGCATATCAACCGCAAGTTTCATATAATTCGAGATTATATAGCAGATGGAGATCTGAAGATTAGCAAAGTACATATAGATCTGAATGTCGCAGATCCATTGACTAAACCTCTTCCACGTGTAAAACATGATCGACCTCAATTGCCATGGGTGTGAGATTGTTGCCAAATGTAAACTAGATTATTGACTCTAGTGCAAGTGGGAGACTGTTGGAATTATGCCCAAGAGGCAATAATAAAGATGTTATTATTATAATTCTTGTTCATGATAATGTTTATATTCCATGCTAGAATTGTATTAAGCGGAAACATTAATACTTGTGTGGTTTGTAAACAAACACCGTGTCCCTAGTACGCCTCTATGGACTAGCTCATTGATTAATGATGGTTAAGGTTTCCTAACCATGGACATGAGTTGTCGATTAATAATGAGATCATATCATTGGGAGAATGATGTGATGGACAGACTCAAACTAAGCGAAGCAATTAGATCGTGTCATCGTGTTCATCTTTGCGAAGCTTTTCTTATGTCAAATATTGTATTCCTTAGACCATGAGATAATACAACTCCCTGGTATCGGAAGAAAGCTTTGAGGTCATCAAATGTCATCCTATGAGAGGGTGATCATAAAGGTGTCTCTCAGGTGATCGGAAAGTGCCTGTTGGGTTGTATGTATCGAGATGGGATTTGTCCCTCCCAAGTCGGAGAGATATACTTCGGGCCCACTCGGTAATCGATATAAACACCGCTTGCAAGCATGTGGTTAAGGAGTTAATCACAATGTGATATCGGATTACGGAACGAGTAAAGTACTTGCTGTGAACGAGATTGAACTAGGTATGACGGTACCGACGATCGAATCTCGGGCAAGTAAAATATCACGAGACGAAGGGAATATATATATGGGATTGATTGAATCCTGGCATCGTGGTGCATCCGATATGATCATCGATGAATGTGTGGGAGTCAATATGGGTTTCCAGACCCCGCTGTTGATTATTGATAGAAGATCATGTCCGCATATTCTCGAACCCACAGGGTCACACACTTAACGTGTCTCGACGCTAGGATAGATTGGATAATTGGTTTATGAGTTTTTGTTCGGAGTCTCGGATGGGATCCGGGACATCACAAGAGGTTCCGGAGTGGTCCGGAGAATAAGATTCATATAAGGCAGTGCAGTTTTTGGAGTTCGGAATTGTTCCGAGTTAATTGGTATTGTACCGGAAGCTTCTAGAACCTTCCGGAAGGGGACCAACGTGGCCCCACCTTCCGGGAGGGGGCTTGGGCATATGAGGGAGTGCCCTGGCCGCATTGGGCCAGGGGCACACGGCCCCATAGGGCCCAGCCGGCCAAAGAGGGTTGAAAACCTAGATAGACCTTCTAGAAGGGGGGGTTTCCTTGCCCCCCACTCTTCCTCCTTGGGGCCGCCGGTTTGGGCTTGGGGGAGGGGCTAGGGCTGCGCCCCCCACCTCTATATAAAGAGGGGTGGGGGCGCACCAACCCCCTACACCTTCCCCTCCAACCCTAGCCGCCCTGCTGCCCTCCTCTCTCCCTCCCGAGCCAGGCTGAAGCCTGCAGAAATTCTCCACCAATTGCACCACGCCGTCGCGTTGTAGATCCAACCCATCTCTCCACCATACTTGCTAGACCAAGGAAGGAGGAGACGTCGAGGTGCCGCACGTGTGCATCTCACGGAGGCATCGCCACTTGTGGTGCTAGATCGGATCGGATCGCGAGGAGGAGAAGCGAGTACGACTACATCACCCACGTTCCGATTTAACGCTCTGCGTAGCGAATCTTCAAGGGTATGAAGATATAATCCAATATCTCTCGTTGTTTGCATCTCCTAGATTAGATCTTGGCTTTCCCTCTGTTCGCTCCGTAGAAATTTTTGATTTACTATGTATGCGAAACCCTTCAAATACGGGGTCTTATCGAGCTCGATATAGTTCTGGCATAATTTTTTCTTCCAGTCCCTGAATAGTTCGCCCATCTTCGAAAGAGCCCACGCCTTGACTTTTTTCTCTAGGGCCTCCTTTTGCCTCCTCATTTCCGCCTCATTTGGCACCTCTTCGTCTGGATCCACCTCTGGCGCCGGCAAGGTGAAATTAAGCATGAGCTTTGTCCAAAGGTTTTCTTTGGCTGCTTGGCCGAGATATGACACGGTTTCCGTCTTTGTCTGCCTCCACTCTCGAGTGGTGATAGGGATGTGGTCCCTAACGACAACTCCGCATGCCTTCACAAATTTCTTTGCAACATTATCAGGTTCAATTGGTTTCCTGACTTTATCGACCTTTTCGATTATATACCGGACACCATCATCCATCTTCTTGTTTGGGCCTCGTTTAGTCCATACTGACGATTTCCTCGATCCGAAGGGCTAAAAGAAGAAAGAGCTAGCGCGTTAATATATGTATTTCATATGGTCACTTGTTAAATACATTAGTGCACATCACATATAGATATACACCTCGCCGGAGCCGTCGACTTCCCTCTCTTCGACTTCTTGCTCGTCGTCTTCTCCCTCATCGGAGCCACCGAATCCTCCCTTGCCCGAGGCATCGGCGTCTACCTCACCGGAGCATCTACCTCCTCGGATGAGAGACTCATCTCCCTCTTCGGAGTCGTTGGGAAACTGCTTGGTGACATCGCCAACAATAACTTCATCCCCGCGGATGAAACCCTCCATGATGTTCTCCTGATAATCGTCCCTGCCGAGTCCCGGATCCATAGTATCCGCAAACAAAAGAATACACGAAATAGTTAACAGATACTGCTTTTTTTTATCATAGAGTCAAAAATACACAGAAGCGGCGGGCGGCCTTCTCCTGACTCTGCCGCCACCTCCGAGCCGCCAACTTCCTACTCCGCTGCGAAGCACGACCCGACGCCACCTCCGCGACCCCCGTGCTCCGCCACCAAGCACGCCCCCAACGCTACCTCCATCGCGGACGTGCATCTCCGACAACACCCCCTCCGCCTCCCACGCAACAAATCGACGCGGCGGCGAGCGATGCGTGCGCACGATGGCAAAGCAGGGCACGACGACGAGCGATGCGTGCGCACAGCGGCGGCGAGTGGTGCGCGTGCATGGCGGCAGCGGCTCGGGCTCGTGCACGCAAGAGGAGAAAAAGGAGAGGGAGCAGCGCTCACCTTGCACTCATGGAGTGGAGACCGGTGGCTTTGCTCGGGAGGCGCGTCCCGGCGGGGCCGCACACGGAGGCCGACGGAGGAGCGGGCGTGGAGGCCCGGGCCGGCGGTGGAGCGAGCGTGGAGGCGTGGGCCGGCTCGATGGCGAACTAGCTGCATCAGGAGGACACGGCGGCGACGACAGGGAGGCACGCGGAGGCGCGGGCCGGCGGGGACGCACGCGGAGTCGCGGGCCGGCTGGGACGCACGCGGAGGCGTGGGCCATGGGCGGAGTTGCGCAGCCTGGCGACGCTCTACTTCTCCTCGCGTGCGTGAATAGGGAGGAAGGAGGGCGGCGCCGATCTAAAGTAGGAGGAGCATCGACCCCGGTTCCTCCCTAGAACCGGGGCTATTTCCCTATTCTCCGTGGGTCAACGCCCGACCCATGGCTATTGGCCCAGAAATTTCAGCTAGCGCGCATCGTGGGCTATTAGCCCCGGTTCTTGGGCCGAACCGGGGCTAATAAGCCTTTTTCAAAAAAAGATTGAGTTTTCTGGAGGTTTCCCACCTTTTTTTTCTAGATTTAGGAGCATTATTACATATGTATTTTTCACAGCAAATTTATTTTGAATTTCAAAAATCTTTCAACATAGAAAGTGTTTCAGTTTGTATAACAAATTCAAAACCATTTTAAAAATATTTGTTCTCACTATACAAACAATTAATCATTTTGCTTTTTTCAATTAAAAATGCATTAACAAATATGTATTCCATATTTTTGAATTTGAAAACACTTTCAACATGAAAAGTCTTCAAATTTGAATAAATAATCCAATGCAATTTTCTGTTTTCTAAAATAACTATTCTTACTAACAATTGTTGGAGGAGGAAGTTTTCCTTCATGCCCACCGTTTTGAATATAGTTTGAAACGGGCATTAAAAATTTAAAAATGACCCACTGTTCTGTGAAGCAACCACCAAATTAAATGTGAAACCTTACTTGGACAATTTCCCAACCGGTGTATCTGGAACGGGCATAAATAATTCAAAAATGATTAAAACAATGTGAAACCTTCGCGTGGTATCATATTATGTGTCAAAGTTACAAGGAAAAATATTAAACTTGGAATTGAAAACATCATATAAGTTTTAATACATGAGGGCACACATATGTTTTACATGAAAGTCATGAATCCTTCTTCGCGTATGTCGATCCCTTGCCTATGATCGCTTCTTAGGATGTAACCATGGAGCATCTTCATTATTTAACGGGATGCTTGGGTCAGTTTTCACGGTGAAGGGCGGAATTTCATCAAACTTATCATAATCTGCTCACATGTCTGTCTTGTCCTCAATTCCCACGATGTTTCTTTTCCCTGAAAGAACTATGTGACGCCTGGGCTCATCGTCTGATGTATTTGTTTTCTTATTTTTTCTTTTTTCGGTATGGAGGACATGTCTTTCACATAGAAAACCTGTCTAGGACGAATGGCTCGTCTCTGTAACCAAGATTCTTGAGATCCACTGTTGTCATTTCGTATAGTTGGTCTACCTTTAACCCATTCATGTTGACCCAACTGCACCGAAATAGAGGGACCTTAAAAGTAGGTCCATAGTCAAGTTCCCATATCTCCTCTATGTAACCATAGTATGTGTCCTTTTTCCCATTCTCGCTTATTGCATCAAAGCGGACACCACTGTTTTGGTTGGTGCTCTTTTTATCTTGGCCGATCGTGTAAAATGTATTCCCATTTATCTCGTACCCTTGGAAAGTCAATACAGTCGAAGATGGTGACGTAGCCAACAAGTAGAGCTGATCTCCAACAGTGTTGTCATTCAGGAGACGTGCTCGCAACCAATTTCTAAAAGTCTCCATGTGTTTTTCTTTGATCCAGGAGTCAGCATTCCCCGGGAACTTGGAGCGTACAACATTCCTGTGTTCCTCGATATACGGAGCCACGAAGGTGGAATTTCGTAGAACTGTGTAGTGTGCTTGAGTGAAAGAACGCCCGTCCCTACATATCACTGCTTTCTTTCCTAGCGTGCCTTTTCCACTCAGCCTCCCCTCATGTCGCGATTCAGGAACACCAAGCGGCTTAAGGCTAGGAAGAAAGTCAACGCAGAACCCAATGACCTCCTCTGTTCCATAGCCCTTGGAGACGCTTCCTTCTGGTCTAGCATGGTTACGAACATATTTCTTTAGGACTCCAATGAACCTCTCGAAGGGGAACATATTGTGTAGAAATACAGGACCGAGAATGGAAATCTCATCGACTAGGTGAACCAGGAGATGCGTCATAATATTGAAGAAGGACGGGGGGAACACCAACTCAAAACTGACAAGACATTGGACCACATCCCTCTATAGCCTTTCCAGACTTTTTCGATCGATTACCTTCTGAGATATTGCATTGAGGAATGCACATAGCTTCACAATGGGTACTTGAACATTTTCCGGTAGAAACCCCCTAAATGCAACCGGAAGCAACCGCGTCATAATCACGTGGCAGTCATGAGACTTCAGGTTCTGGATTTTTTTCTCTGCCATATTTATTATTCCCTTATATTTGACGAGAAGCCATCTGGGACCTTGATACTGCTCAGACATTCCAAAAAGATTTCCTTCTCTGCTTTCGTAAGAGCATAGCTGCTTAAGTATTGATGCCCTTTATCACTATGCTTGTTGTATGAGTCTTTCATATGTTGCTAGTCCTCCCGTGTTTCTGGTGTGTCTTTTGACTTCCCATACACTCCTAGGAAACCTAGCAGGTTCACGCACAGACTCTTCGTCACGTGCATCACGTCGATTGAAGACCGGACCTCTAGGCATTCCTAATAGGGTAGCTCCCAAAATATTGATTTCTTCTTCCACATGGCCGCATGTCCGGTAACGTTGTCTTTCGGAACAGATTGACCGCCAGGACCCTTTCCAAAGATTACTTCCAGGTCCCTCACCATACCAAATACATCAACACCTTTAGGGAGCTTAGGCTTCTTCCGGTGATCTGCCTCACCGTTGAAATGCTTGCCTTTCTTTCTCACTTGATGATTGGTCGGAAGAAATTGACGACACCCTAGGTACACAACCTTCTTACATTTCTCCAAATATATACCTTTAGTACTATCTAAGCAGTGTGTGCATGCATTGTATCCCTTGTTTGATTGTCCTGAAATGTTACTAAGAACTGGCCAATCATTGATGGTTATGAACAACAACGCTCGTAGGTCAAATTCCCACTGTTTATGCTCATCCCACACACGTACACCTGGTTCGGCCCACAACTGCAAAAGTTCATCGACTAATGGCCTTAGGTACACATCAATGTCATTGCCGGGTTGCTTAGGTCCTTGGATGAGCACTGGCATCATAATGAACTTCCGCTTCATGCACAACCAAGGTGGAAGGTTGTAGATACATAGAGTCACGGGTCAGGTGCTGTGACTGCAGCTCTGCTCCCCAAAAAGTTTCATGCCGTCTGTACTTAGACCAAACCATAAGTTTCTCGTGTCACCTGCAAAGTCTGGGTACTCTCTCTCGATTTTTCTCCACTACGACCCATCGGCGGGGTGTCTCAACTTTGACCCGTCTTTCTTACGCTCTTCTTTGTGCCATCACAACAATCTGGCATGCTCTTTGTTTCTGAACAGACATTTCAGCCGTGGTATTATAGGAGCATACCACATAACCTTAGCAGGAACCCTCTTCCTGGGGGATCGTCACCGCCCTCAACATCACTAGGGTCATCTTGTCCGATCTTGTACCGAGATGCAGTGCATACCGAGCATTTACCCATATTCTCGTACTCCTTACCGCGGTACAGGATGTAGTCATTAATGCATGCATGTATCTTCTGCACATCTAATCCTAGAGGGCAAATAGTCTTCTTTGCTTCATACGTTGTCTCGGGCAGCTCGTTATCCTTTGGAAGCTTTGGCTTCATTATTTTTAGTAACTGCTCAAATCTCTTGTCACACAAACCAGCCTCAGCCTTCCATTGCAGCAGTTCGAGTGTTGTACCGATCTTTGTGCTGCAATCTTCGCAATTTGGGTACAACATCTTTTTGTGATCCTTTAGCATGGCTTCCAACTTCAGCTCCTCCCTTTCTGTATCGCATTGTTGTTTTGCATCAGAAATGACCCGACCAAGACCATCAACAGGCTCATCTGATGCTCGGTGTTCTTCTTCATTGTCGCCTCCTTCTTCTTCATTGTTACCTACTTCTTCTTCATTGTCTTCCATTGTAGCATCCTCGTTTTCTTCATGGAACATACGATAGTTGTCATCATCCTCCTCTTCTTCATTGTTTTCCAACCCCTCTTTCTCCATGCAAGGACCAACAATAATATCCGGGCATGAAACCTTGGCGAAGCAGGTGGAATTGAATGGTTCTCGAGTTGTTGTACATCTTGACATTCCGACAATCAACAGATGGACAAGGCATAAAATTATCCACCTTGTTATCCTCAGCCACATCGATAAATTTATGCAGGCCTGCAATGAAATCAGAATCGCGTCGGTCGTCGTACATCCATCCCTTCCGTGCATTGATCTGCATCATAAATATATAGTCAAATGACTATCTTACATGCATAGATGCACTATTTTTGAATCAATTACAGATGAAAAGGACAAGGTTGCTAACCTCGGACAAGGATACCATTTTTTTCAACTTAAGTGTGGCTCGGGCATTTCACCGAACACCTTGTGTGCATAGCAACAGCAAAAATTCCTACCACCCACCCCTCTCACAAATCCAGCCGTAAAAAAAAAGCGGGCTGTGGGTGTATATATAGTAAGGTTTTTGTCGGGCAAAACGGTGATAATGCTGCACGGAACGACAAGTGTCGCGCGTGCGAGCATTAGCCCCAGTTTTTGCCCCGAACCGGGGCTATTGCCCATAACCTAACCGGGGCTATTGCTCCTGGACGGCGGCGCAAACCAAACCGAAGCCAATATGGGGCATTGGTCTCGGTTTTTTATGGAACTAGAGCTAATGGGAATATGGGGGCTGGGTCATTGCCATCTTTTCTACTAGTGTTGATTAGTATCTTAGGCATCACCATCACCGGTTCAGTGTTCCATGGAGTCGGAGCCGCTGGGTTTGTCGCCCTGGCCTTCCACCTTTATCGTGGCTCTCCATGTCTAACACTAAAAAAGCAATTAAAATATTTTTTTATACAATGCATTCTAGAAATCTCTGCCAAGATATATGAGAATACTAAAGTATATCACGACACATACATATGTACACTCTAATACACCTAAGTCTCACAAAAATTAATCCATGAATACATGTGATTTCATTTTTCTTTGAATTAGGTATTGTTTTGACCGTATGCTTAGTGATTATTGTTGTGGCATGTTTTGTTCCAAACAATTGGGATTGCTTAGTGTGCCTTGAAGAAATTATGCATTGTTTTAGCATGCAAAATCATAGTATTGTGGTATTCTCCTTTGATGCTTTGTTTGGATTGACTTGGTACATGCTCACACCATGTTATGACTATGACAAGTCACCATAGCCTCCATGATCATTTAGTTCTTGACTTGTAGTACCACTCTATGCTTTGATTAGTAATGTTTTGTCGCTCTGCATGATTATGGCCACTATTACTCTCTTAGTTGGTTTCTCCTAGTCTTTGCTAGCCTCCAATTGTATGAGTAAGCTCTACTCATGCTTCCAACTCCCAAGAAACCAAGTTATTCCAAAGTGTCCACTATAAAGTCCTATGCATGGTGTGTTACACCATTCCAAGTATATTCTTGTTTTCAGCTATCTTCCAATCAAAAACTATTTTATTATGTGAAAACTTAATGATTAAAGACCTCACAAACTTAATGGCACACTTTATATTCTTTGCCCCTAATAAACTTGAACCATTTTGTCGTCTATGTTGTATATGCTTGCACTTATACATTCGAATTAGCAGAACCATGCTTTCATGGGGAACGTTTTCAACATTGCACTTGTACTTTGTACTCAGTTGATATCATGCTCTTTTGTCTATGGATGTCACCGGTGTGAAATAAAGAGGGAGCTTGTAAGTCCATGGAGTTTGTATTTTGTGTTAGAGAAACGCCTGGGCCGCTAGCCTAAGCCATGCCTAATCATGGTGGAAACTTGCAGCACCACCATAGTGAGCTATTTATGGAGCATCCTTAATAAAAATCTATGCACGTAGTAAATAAAAAGATCCCTGAGATGCTCATTGTCTGCTCTCCTTGTAATTTTGTTTATGGGATAGCTCCTGTACCATGTGCAAGGGGTACCCCGTTGGTGGTTCTCTATGATGCGCATGTACTTACAATGACAAGAACATACAGGTGACTGAAGTTGAGTAGCATGAGGTGTGGCCCTCGTATTCAAGGGACTTGAGATTGCCAAGTTATACTTTGTCAAGCATATACTCCATAGTTTGTTCACTTTAACCTTAATCACTTCAAGATGCTTATGATAGAGGCAATGAGGGCTGAAAGCTAACAAGTACCATAATTTTTGAAAGCTCTTTTTGAAACTTAAAATCCCTGCTTCCCTTTATGAAGGGCCTTTCTTCCACTTATATTAAGTCTCCACCTTCTACCTTTAGGCACCACCAAGAGAGCATAGTTGCCATTCTTAGTTCTATGTGCAGTGTCCCAAAACTTATTGATTGATGCATATTGTGATATTACTTGTTCTTGTGCTACTTGTTTCTAGTCACCCTTGTGAACTTTGAAGGTGTCCTATGCATCTATTTGCTACTCTATGAGGGACAAGATGATTTCCACTATGCCATGTTTTCTGTATGTGAAACAAACAAACGTTTTTCAATGCATGTTATTCATGATCTTTGTTTGCTGCCTTTCATGTTGCATGCATAGTTACTTCGTATTATTGTTAGAAATCCGTCTTCCATGCACATGTTTTGAGTTCTTTGATCCCAGCTTTCAATGCTTGCAAATGGTTTGATCTTGGTTTTGATGGTGCATGTCACCTCAAAAATTATTCTTTTATCACTTACCTACTCGAGGACGAGCAGGAGTTAATCTTGGGGATGCTTGATACGTCGAAAACGTATCTATAATTGTTGATGTTCCATGCTTGTTTAGTATCTACTTTGCTTTGCTTTGTCTACACTTTGAGGTGTTTATATATCTTTTCTGGAACAAACCTATTAATAAGTTGCCATAGTGCCAGTTGCATGTTTTCTTCTGTTTTTGTTTTCTTCTGGAATTGGACGGGACAAAAGCCAAAGTCAATATTTTACCGTGGGCGACACGAATCCAGAAGACGAGACGGAGGGGCGCCACGAGGTGGCCACACCCCCCAGGTGCGGCCAAGCCTGGCCCACGCCTGGGAAGGTTGTGGGCCCCCCGGGAACCCCCTGCCTCGCCTCCTCGCCTATAAGAAGCCACCGATGCAGAAACCCTAGGCACCGATAAAATTCCACGAAACCTTCTGTAGTCGCCATCACCATCGTCCCTAGATCGGGGGGATTTGAAGTTCTTCCCGGCACCCTGCTGGAGGGGAAATCATCTCGGAGGCCTTCTTCTCCGGTATGATGCGTGACTAGTTCCACCTTGGACTATGGGTCCATGTAGTATCTAGCTGGTTGTATCTCCTCCTTGTGCTTTCATGTATAGATCTTGTGAGCTCCGTTCATGATCAAGATCTAATATATTTGTAATCATGCATGTTGTGTTTGCGGGCATCGGGGGCTTCTTATAGGCGAAGAGGCGATCACATCAACACTTGATCCATTGCCGACACGCATCTTGACCTCACCCCTTGCTAGCCATCGCTTGTTCTGCAGCCCCTGATTCGAGTTACAAATATTAGCAACTGAACCGGTATCAAATACCTAGGTGCTACTACAAGTACTACTCAAGTACACATCAATAACATGTATATCGTATATACCTTTGTTTGTCTTGCCGGCCTTCTTGTCTGCCAAATACTTGGGTCAGTTGCGCTTCTAGTGGACAGTCCCCTTACAATAATAGCACTCGGTATCAGACTTAGGTCCAACTCAGGGTTTCTTTTCAGGCACGACAACCGACTTGCCGCCCTTACTTCCCTTCCGTTTTACCTTCTTGTCTTTCTTGATGTTCCTTCTTGATCTCCACTTCTGCAGTTTTAAGCATTGACAGAAGCTCGGGGAGAGACTTCTTCATGCCTTAAATATTATAGTTCATCACGAAGCTCTTATAGCTAGGTGGAAGATACTACAGAAAACGATGGATGCCTAAGTCAATGGGAATCGATATTCCCAAGGACACAAGCTTATCGGCGTAACCCGACATTTTGAGTACATGCTCACTTATGGAGCTGTGCTCTTCCATCATGCAACTAAAGAACTTTTCTGAAGCATTGTAGCTCTCTACAGCAGCATGTGTGTCGAAAATAATTTTCAACTCACCCATTGTATGAAATGCATTGCCGTTTTTGAAACGCTTTTGAAGTTCTGGCTCTAGCCCATACAATATGCCACAATGAACCAAGTTGTGGTCCTCCTAATGAGTCTGATAGACATTCTTCTCCTCGTCAGG
This sequence comes from Avena insularis, assembly GCA_023614405.1. NCBI lineage: Eukaryota > Viridiplantae > Streptophyta > Magnoliopsida > Poales > Poaceae > Avena > Avena insularis. Next base: position 410,661,096 of record CM042691.1, read on the forward strand.
GGCATCATCGAAAGGTGGGGGGCCTAGCGGCGCTTCTAGCACATATTTCTTTTGTGCATTAGAGAGGAGAATCATCAAATTCATGGCCCATTCGGTAAAGTTGCTACCGTTTGTGCCAAATTATTACAACAAGTGCCAAATTTATACAATAACAAATGTTCACACAACATTCAAATTCTATTTCTTTTGGCTCTTCTTACCCCTCGATTTCTTATCCTTCACAAGTTTCACACCACACAACAGGTTTATTCTCTTTGTTTTCTTACCATAACCATCTGGCCTCCCCACATCACGTCCAAGAGTCTGCTTCACCTCTTGCACCTCCTCAACAGCACAATTTGGTTCAGAATGTGAAACAGCCTGCATCTCAAGAGCTGGCACCAGAGCCTCGTCAACATGCTCATTTTGCACCACAACCTCATCAACATGCTCATTTTGCACCAGAGCTTCCAAATCAGAATCGGTGTACCCTAAAGCCTCATCAACTATTTCACCTTGCACCTCAACAGTTTGCACTTCATCCTCCAAAACAAGTTCAGATTGCACCTCAACAGCATTAACAGGTTCAATTTGCACCTCAGCAACACCAAACATGATTTGGTTAGTTCTCTTCTTTCTTGAGCCATTGATTCTTGCCTTTTTCACTGTCCAGCATTCTTCAACAACAAGATGTGGGGCTTTTTCTCCACACTTCCTCCTGAAAACAAGCAAGTTAGTTGGGGGAGAAAAATCATCAACAAGAAATACAAAGATTTTGGATGAACATACTTTGTCTTTTCAGCAGTGTATCTGCACTTGGTAGAGCAAGCTCGGTGTCCAAGTTCTTCACAGAGTTTACATATATTCTTGTTACCTTTTTGGGCCCTTTTTGGCTTGCCATCTTTATTTTCATCTTTCTTCCCCTTCTTTCTGCTCCCACCTTTCTCAAACCAAGCCTTGAATCTACTATGCTTGGGACTGCCAGCCTTTCTTTTCATCAAAGGAGGACAGAAGGAGAACTGAATGTCCACTTCAGGACACTAAGACTGGTCTGTAAGTGTTGGAATTGGTGTTGCATATGCAGGCTTGAATTTTGCTACAGAATAATACTCATGCAAATATGGGTGCGTATTTAGCTTGTGTTTGGAAGTCAAGAAAAGTACGGCATGCTCATAAGGCTTCCCAGTGTGTTGCCACTCAAGGCATGTGCATTCATGCAATTGAGTGTCAACAACATGTCTCCTGCCAGTCTTTGTATCTCTAACTTCAACACCACAAAATGAGGATTTCTCAACACACAAATGTGCAAGATTTCTGCTCCTGTTGACCACCTATTGCACAACACCAGGAAGCTTATCTCCTTGAAGAACATCACCAAGCCTTGTTCTCAATTCCCACAACCTAATGATCATGATCCTGATCTGGTCAAGCATGTCATAGACAGGTAAGTCTTTTAACTCCTTCACTTTTTTGTTGAAACTTTCTACCAAATTATTGTCGATATGATCACATTTGATGGCAATGTTAAAACCTGACCTATACCATAAAAGAGAATGGTAGGTGTCCAAACATGTACAAAACATGACCCTATCCTCCTTAGAGCATGCCGCCTTAATCTTCTCAAGGTGATATGAATGTGTCTGTCTGGTGTAAGATCTTTCTACTGGCCACATGCATCCAAAATCATCTCCTTTAATTTTTTTGATCAAATTGATACGTCGAAAACGTATCTATAATTTTTGATGTTCCATGCTTGTTTAGTATCTAGTTTGCTTTGCTTTGTCTACACTTTGAGATGTTTTTATATCTTTTATAGAACTAACCTATTAACAAGTTGCCACAGTGTCAGTTACCTGTTTTCTTCTGTTTTTGGTTCTAGAAAGGCACAAAATCAATATTCTCGAAATTGGACGGGACAAAAGCCAACGCAAATATTTTACCGTGGGCGACACGAATCCAGAAGACGAGACGGAGGGGCGCCACGGGGTGGCCACACCCCTCCAGGCGCGGACAAGCCTGGTCCGCGCCTAGGCAGGGTGTGGGCCCCTCGGGCACCCCCCCTGCCTCGCCTCCTCGCCTATAAGAAGCCCCCAATGCAGAAACCCTAGGCACCGATAAAATTCCACGAAGCCTTCTGTAGTCGCCGTCACCATCGTCCCTAGATCGGGGGGATCTGAAGTTCTTCCCGGCACCCTGCTGGAGGGGAAATCATCCCGGAGGCCTTCTTCTCCGGTATGATGCGTGAATAGTTCCACCTTGGACTATGGGTCCATGTAGTATCTAGCTGGTCGTATCTCCTCCTTGTGCTTTCATGTATAGATCTTGTGAGCTCTGTTCATGATCAAGATCTAGTATATTTGTAATCATGCATGTTGTGTTTGCGGGCATCCGATGGATATTGAGATTACTATGTCAAATTGATTAATGGTTTTGTCTTTATGATTCTACCATGTCTGTGTTATTTGTGATCTTGCATGCTCTCCGTTGTTAGTAGCTGTCTTGGCCAAGTAGTTGCTAGTGACTCCAAGAGGGGGTATTTATGCTCGATAGTGGGTTCATGCCTCTAGTTTCCAAGTGAAGTGACAGAAATCACTTCGGTTGTAGATGTGCTATTGCTACTAGGGAGAAAACAACGGTCTCTTGTTCATAGAACAAGTGGATTGGTTACCTTACACACTTTGCTTAAAGCAGTTGTCTGTTGCTTGCAACTTAATACTGGAGGGGGTTCGGATGATAACCCAAAGGTGGACTACTAGTCATAGATGCAGTTGGATGGCGGTGTATGTATCTTGTTGTATTGCCCAATCGAATCCCATAGGATCTTTTTGTCTGGTATTGTATTGTTATGCCTTGCTCAGTTCCTGTCAATTGCCCTGCTGTAATTTGTTTACCCATAATGCCATGTTTTTTATCTTAGGAGAGCACCTTTAGTGAACTATGGACCCCGGTCCAATCTTTACCATTGATACATCTTCCGCTGTTACTGTTTACTTGCTGCAAACCATCATCACCTTCCACACATAACGTTTAATCCTTTGTTACAGCAATCCGGTGAGCTTGACAACCTCACTGAGGGAAGGTTTGCTGCTTCACACCTTGCTCTTGGGGTTCCCAACAGGTTCTACACGTAGCCATCACAAAATTCTTCCAAATATGGCCAAAGCACTCCCTCTGCTCAACTTGAGGGAAAACAATATTCACTGAATTTTCTAAACCTTTACATGCATCTGTGTGCACTGCCAACGGAGAGACTGGCCCTATGCATCTTTTCAACTGCATCATGAACCATTTCCATGATGCCTCTGTCTCAGACTGAAACATGCCAATAGCTACAGGGACTTGTTTCCATCTAAAGCATTGCATGCTTCTAGTTGACCATTCCACTTTCCAGGCAAGAATGATGAGTCTATACTCAAATATGGAAAACACCATGCTTTGAAGCCATCGATGCAAGGCTTTAAATCCATGAAGAATTTAGAGAAGAATACTTTCCCATCAGCTGTTACCTCAGTATCTATCTCCAGAACACTGCCAGGTGACCTCTTCTCTACTTCTTCCTTGTAGTTATAAAGCATTCGAAAGGTATTTTCCCAATCACCATATAGCACCTTCATTGCCCTTTGCTTTGCCTTCCACACTGTAGTATAATTCAGCTTAATGGGGTACTGCTTTTCCAAGTCTGTTTTCAGTCTCTTTGTAGTGCTATTTGGTGTTGTGGCTAAAATAGGCTTGATTTTTTCTGCAACCCATTATTGTGATGTCATCTTTGTAACTATTTGAGAAGTTGTAATACAAGTATGAGATTTTGGAATTTGATTCCGTCTTATTGTCCTTCCATCAGTTGGTGTCTAGCAGATATATACCACTTGCAAGGCCTGGCATCAGGATACGTCGGAAACGTATCTATAACTTTTGACGTTCCATGCTTGTTTATGTAACTACTTTGCATTGATTTTTCTACACTTTGATGTTTTTTTATATGTTTTTCTGGACTAACCTATTAACAAGATGCCACAGTGCTAGTTGCCTGTTTTCTTCTGTTTTGGTTCCAGAAAAGGCAGAAAATCAATATTCTCGGAATTGGACGGGACAAAAGCCAAAGTCAATATATTACCATGGAGAATACAGAACCAGAAGACGAGACGGAGGGGAGCCACCTAGGGGCCACACCCCTAGGCGGCGCGGCTAACCCTAGCCCGCGCCTAGGGGGTGCAACCACCCCGTGTGCCCGCTTGCCTTGCCTCTTCGCCTATAAAGACCCCCTGATACCAAAACCGTAAGGACCCGATCAATCTTCCACGAAACCGTCTGTAGTAGCTACCACCATTGTCCCTAGATCGGGGGGATCTGAATCTCTTCCAGGCACCCTACCGGAGGGTAGATCATCTCGGAGGCCTTCTTCTTCATCATGCCAGCCTCCGGTATGAAGAGTGAGTAATTCCACCTTGGACTAAGGGTCCATGTAGTAGCTAGATGGTTGTATCTCCTCCTTTGTGCTACCATGTTTACACCTTGTGAGCTCCGTTCATGATCAAGATCATCACTATTTGTAATCATGCATGTTGTGTTTGCGGGGATCCGATGGATATTGAGATTACTATGTCAGATTGATTAATGATGGTTTTGTCTTATTGATTCTATCATGTCTATGTTGTTTGAGATCTTGCATGCTCTCTGTTTCTAGTATCTATCTTGGCCGAGTAGATGCTAGTGAATCCAAGAGGGAGTATTTATGCTTGATAGTGGGTTCATGCCTCTATTTAATCTAAGGGAAGTGACAGAAATCTCTAAGGTTGTAGATGTGATGTTGCTACTAGGGAGAAAACAACGGTCTCTTATTCATGGAACAAGTGGATTGTTTACCTTACACACTTTTCTTAAAGCAGTTATCCGTTTCTTGCAACTTAATACTGGAGGGGGTTCAGATGATAACCTGAAGGTGGATTACTAGTCATAGATGTAGTTGGATGGCGGTCTATGTATCTTGTTGTATTGCCCAATCGAATCTCATAGGATCATGAATGTCTAGTATTGCATTGTTATGCCTTGCTCAGTCCTTCAGTTTCCCTATTGTAATTTGTTTACCTTGCATTCCATGTTTGTTTATCTTAAGGAGAACACCTCTATTGAACTATGGACCCCGGTCCAATCTTTACCATTGATACATCTTCCACTTTTACTATTTACTTTCTGCAAACCACTATTACCTTCCACACCATAAAATTAACCCTTTGTTTTCAGCAAACCGGTGAGATCGACAACCTCACTGTTCGTTGGGGCAAAGTCTTGAGTTTGTGTTGTGCAGGTTTCCACGTTGCTAGCAACACCTTTGAGTTGTTTCCTTCCTCCTACTGGTTGGATAACCTTGGTTTCTTACTAAGGGAAAACTTGTTGTTGTCCTCATCACACCTTCCTCTTGGGGTATCCCAACGAAGCTCTGTAATTAACTGAGCCATCATCACACCACCATCATAACCTATGCATTTTGCATAGAACTTTTTTTATCAGTCCACAAAGTCTTGGTAGCAAACTCACTTTTGATTGCATATGTCCTAAAACACATCCTGAATTCATCCATGCTTGGAAACTATCTCCCAACTTCAGTAACTGGGTTCTCTTTGTCATAAACTGTTACTAGCTCATCTGAAGGGAATATGCCCTGAGAGGCAATAATAAAGTGTTTATTATGTGTATTCCAAGTATATGATAGATGTTTATTTTGCATGCTATAATTGTATTAATACAGAAACATTAATACATGTGTGTTTAATAAACAAACAAAAAGTTCCTATCTATGCCTCTCTCATAAACTAGCTTGTTGATTAACAAGATGATCAAAGTTTCCCGATCATAGACATTGGATGTTGTTAATAACGAGGTCACACCATTAGTGTAATGGTGTGATGAACATTCATCCGAAGTATAGCATTATGATCAAATTCATTGAGTTTATATTGCTATAACAACTTACGAAGTGATACTGATCCCTAGACCATGAGATCATGTCGATCACTAACACCGGAAGAGTTTCTTGATAACATCAAACATCACACCGTAACTGGGTTATTATAAAGATGGATTCAGAATTACTAAGGTGTTATGTTGAGGCCCATGGATCGAGAGTGGAATTTGTTCATCCCGATGAGAGATAGATATACTCTGGGCCCTCTCGGTGATATCACATTGGTTAGCTTGTAAGCAAGTTATTTGATCACTAGCATGTTATATCACGGGAATGAGAAAAGAGTGCATGTCAGTAACGAGATCAAACTAGTTATGGAGATACCGATGATTGAATCTCGGCCATGTAATTTATCGTGAAACAAAAGGATTAAGATACTAGCATAAAAGGTTCCCACGATCATAAGAAAGTAATTGTTCAATGTGTGGGAGTCAGTATGGATCTCCAGATCCCGCTTCTGATTATTGATCGGAGAGGTGTCTCGATCATGTCCGCATTATTCACGAACTGTAGGGTGGCACACTTAAGAGACACTGACATCCAAATGGAGCAAAAGTTTCATGCCGGAAAGAATAACAAGCGCAGGAATTTATTTCACTAGATACCGAAACAGGTTTTCGGGTGAAATTCGAGAAAGTGTTTTTGCATGTGAAATTAAATACTAGCAAGGGGTTATATGTGAGTGTTTTTCATTAAAGTAATTGACAAAATTCTGGATAAATAAAAGGAGTTTTATTTAATGAGAGTTTGCATTAAATTTGGTGAAAATTTATGGGAATTTGAGTGGGATTTTGAGTGGAGGGAATTGAAAGGATTTTTGTGAGTGGAGTGTCCACCCACATGAATGAGGGAAGGGAAAGGGGGCAGCCCCATGCGCCGGCCACCACCTTGGGGTCCCCCCTCTCCTATAGAAGGCACCCCTCCTCACTTCTCACACACACCTACTCGTGAAGGATCTCTCTCCCCCTCTAGAATTTATCCCCCATGGTCTCGGACTAGCGAGATACATGTTCGCGGTGGCTATTCGGCAAGAAATAATTGTGCTTCCGCTGCATCGTTGGAGCGACGAGGAGGAGGTTGTTCGGTGTCTTGTACGTGTGTGCGAGCACGTATGTGCTGCTGATTTGTGGCGCTAGGACTTCCTCTCGATCTTGAGATCGGCAAGAGATCGTCTACATCAACCATGAGTTTAACTCGTTAAGCTTTGTCGGTCTTCAAGGGTATGTTCTCTACGGATATACATCCGTCCGTTGTTTGTATCTAGTAGATAGATCTTGGTAGATAGTTGTTCCCATCATAGGAAAATTTTTGTTTTCTATGTTGCGAACCCAACAGTGGTATCAGAGCCGGATCTATGCGTAGATGCTTTACACGGGTAGTACACATATGAGTAATTGGGCGATGATGATCATGTTATTGCTTCATAGTTGTATTTTGGATATTGGTGGCATAGTGGGATGAAGCGCCCCGGACAAACTTTACATGTCCTCGCACATGAGACTTGTTCCACGCTTGACATGCAACTAGTTTTGCATAAGTGGCTAGCGGGTGTCTGTCTATCCTACTATAGTCAATATCTAATTTGCAACGAGTTGTCAACAATTTGGTTATCCTCATTGTGGTTCATGTTTGTAGGTATGAACGGTTCTATCTTCGAAATCCCTAAGCCACGTAAAACTTGCAATGGATAAATTAGAGGCGTCTAGTTTAGATTGTTGCTGGGCTAGTGTTATGATATGGTGATGTTGTAAGTAGAAGTATGAGATGATACTCTTATAACACACATAACGTGTAAGTTCCATAGACCTTGGCCTTACACATAGAGGTATGATAGTGATCATACCAAGGAGCACATGATGGAGACCATATGCGGGAACCATATCATTTCACTTACAAACATGTGATGTTTGATTGCATCTTATATTGCTTGTTTGGCGTTTTATTAGCATAATAAGATGATTCGTCATTTAAATAACAAGATAAGAATGTGTTCTTCCTCAAGTATGCACTGATTATGTTTCATCGCTCCAAGACATCACGTGATGATCGGGTGTTCTTGGATCCACGACCATATTACGGGTGTAAGACAGTTACACATGCGAATACTAAGGTTCTCACAGGGCGAGCCTAGCATGTACAAACATGGCCTCAGAACATGGACCGAAAGGTTAAGCATGAGTCATATGGTAGATATGATGCCCATTTGATGCTCGCCTTTGAATCTACACCGACTCACGTGATGATCGGACTTGGTGTAGTGGATTTGGTTCATGTAATCACCAAAAAGGCATGAGGGATGTCATTTTGAGTGGGAGTTCATTCGTAATGTGGATTAGTTGAACTCAATCTATCATAAACTTAGTCTAAACTTTACAAATTCGGTTGTAGATGGCACCACCTGCTTTTAATTTCAATGTGTTCATGGAGAAAGAGAAACTTGCAACAAACGGTAGCAACTTTACCGAATGGGCCATGAATTTGATGATTCTCCTCTCTACTGCACAAAAGAAATATGTGCTAGAAGCGCCGCTAGGCCCCCCACCTTTCGATGATGCCCCTGACGAGGAGAAGAATGTCTATCAGACTCATTAGGAGGACCACAACTTGGTTCATTGCGGCATATTGTATGGGCTAGAGCCAGAACTTCGAAAGCGTTTCAAAAACGGCAATGCATTTCATACAATGGGTGAGTTGAAAATTATTTTCGACACACATGCTGCTATAGAGAGCTACAATGCTTCAGAAAAGTTCTTTAGATGCATGATGGAAGAGCACAGCTCCATAAGTGAGCATGTACTCAAGATGTCGGGTTACGCCGATAAGCTTGTGTCCTTGGGAATATCGATTCCCATTGACTTAGGCATCCATCATTTTCTGCAGTATCTTCCACCTAGCTATAAGAGCTTCGTGATGAACTATAATATTTAAGGCATGAAGAAGTCTCTCCCCGAGCTTCTGTCAATGCTTAAAACTACAGAAGTGGAGATCAAGAAGGAACACCATGTGTTGATGATCAATAAGAACACTGGTTTCAAGAAAGACAAGAAGGTAAAACGGAAGGGAAGTAAGGGCGGCAAGTCGGTTGTCGTGCCTGAAAAGAAACCCTGAGTTGGACCTAAGTCTGATACCGAGTGCTATTATTGTAAGGGGACTGTCCACTAGAAGCGCAACTGACCCAAGTATTTGGCAGACAAGAAGGCCGGCAAGACAAAAAAAGGTATATACGATATACATGTTATTGATGTGTACTTGAGTAGTACTTGTAGTAGCACCTAGGTATTTGATACCGGTTCAGTTGCTAATATTTGTAACTCGAATCAGGGGCTGCAGAACAAGCGACGGCTAGCAAGGGGTAAGTTCAAGATGCGTGTCGGCAATGGATCAAGTGTTGATGTGATCGCCGTTGGAATGCTACCTCTCCACTTTCTGTCGGGATTAGTAATAAACTTGAATAATTGTTATCTAGTGCCTGCACTGAGCATGAACATTGTATCTGGATCATGTTTGATGCGAAGTGGTTATTCATTTAAATCCGAGAACAATAGTTGTTCTATTTATATGAATGAAATCTTTTATGGTCATGCACCGATGATGAATGGTTTATTTTTGTTGGATCTCGATAATAGTGATACACATATTCATAATGTTGATGCTAAAAGAATTAAACTTAATGATGATATATCCGCATATATGTTGCACTGCCGTCTAGGTCATATTGGCGTTAAACGCATGAAGAAGCTCCATTCGGATGGACTTTTGGAATCACTTGATTTTGAATCATTTGATACATGTGAGCCATGCCTTATGGGCAAGATGACTAGAACGCTGTTTTCCGGTTCAATGGAACTGGCGACAGATTTATTGGAAATCATACATTCTGATGTATGTGGTCCAATAAGTGTGTCGGCGCGAGGTGGATATCATTATTTTGTTACTTTCACATATGATTTGAGTAGATACGGTTATATCTACTTGATGAAACACAAGTCTGAAACCTTTGAAAAGTTCAAGGAATTTCAGAGTGAAGTGGAAAATCATCGTAATAGAAAGATCAAATTTCTACGGTCCGACAGTGGAGGTGAATATCTAAGTTACGAGTTTAGAACTCATATGAAAGAGTGTGGAATTGTTTCACAACTCACACCTCCCGGAACACCACAGCGAAATGGTGTGTCGGAACGTAGTAATCATACTTTATTGGATATGGTTCGATCTATGATGTCTCTAACGGACTTGTCGTTGTCATTTTGGGGTTATGCACTAGAAACTGCTGCATTCACTTTAAATCAGGAACCATCTAAATCCGTTAAAAAGACACTGTATGAAATGTTGTTTGGAAACAAACCTAAGCTGTCATTTCTTAATGTTTGGGGATGCGATGTTTATGTGAAGAAACTTCAACCGGATGAACTCGAACCCAAAGCGGAAAAATGCGTCTTCATAGGATACCCTAAGGAAACAATTGGGTATTCCTTCTATCACAGATCCGAGGTCAAGGTTTTTGTTGCCAAGAATGGATCCTTTCTAGTGAAAGAGTTTCTCGCGAATGGCGTGAGTAGTCGGAAGGTAGAAATCGAAGAGGTTATTGAACCTTCTCTTCAAAGTATGGCGAGTAGCGCAGCACCGGAAGTTGTTCCAGAGTTGGCTTCACCAGTTGAAGAAGGAACTAATGATAATGATCATGAAACTCCGAAAGAGAGTAATACCGAACCTCGCAGGTCTAGAAAGACGTGTGCAGCTCCCGAGCTATACGGAAACCCTCTCATGAATTTCATGGTTGATGAAAATGATGACCCTGCGATGTATGAAGAAGCGATGATGAGCCTGGATTCCGACAAATGGTTAGAAGCCATGAAATCCAAGATGGAATCCATGTATGAAAATCAAGTTTGAACTTGGTGGACTTACCTCACGACCGAAAGGCCGTGGAGAATAAATGGATTGTCAAAAGAAAAACTGACGCTGACGGTAATGTGACCGTCTATAAAGCTCAACTTGTCGCAAAGGGGTTTCGACAACCTCAAGGAGTTGACTATGATAAGACATTCTCTCCCGTAGCGATGCTAAAATCAGTTAGGATTATGTTAGCAATTGCTGCATATTTCTATTATGAGATATGGCAGATGGATGTCAAAACTGCGTTCCTCAATGGCAATATTGAAGAAGATTTGTATATGATACAACCAAAGGGTTTTTGTTGATCCTAAGGATGCTAAAAAGGTGTGCAAGCTTCAGCGATCCATCTATGGACTGAACCAAGCATCATGAAGTTGGAATCTCTGCTTTGATGAGGTGATATATCAAAGAGTTTGGATTTGTCCAAACTTATGGAGAAGCTTGTATTTACAAGAAAGTGAGTGGGAGCAATGTGGCATTTCTGATATTATATGTGGATGACATATTATTAATCGGAAATGATATAGATCTTTTAAACAGTGTTAAAAGTTATCTAAACAGCAAATTTTCAATGAAGGACCTAGGTGAAGCGTCATACATATTAGGAATAAATATCTATAGAGATAGTTCTAGGTGCCTAATAGGGCTATCACAAAGTACATACCTTGATAAGATTTTAAAGAAGTTTAAAATGGACGAAAGTAAGAAGGGGTTCTTACCTATGTTGCAAGGCAAGACATTCAGTAAGACTCAAAGTCCGGCTACGACGGAATAAACAGAGATAATGGACAAAGTCCCCTATGCTTCAGCCATAGGCTCTATAATGTACGCCATGCTATGTACAAGACCGGATGTGGCACATGCTATTAGTTTGACTAGTAGGTACCAATCGGATCCAGGTTTGGAACAATGGATAGCGGTCAAGAATATCCTTAAGTACTTGCGAAGAACTAAGGATATGTTTCTTGTATACGGAGGTGAAGAAGAGCTCGTCGCTAAGTGTTATGTGGACACTATCTTTGACACCGATCCGGATGACTCTAAGTCTCAATCCGGATACGTATTTCTCATGAATGGTGGAGAGGTTAGTTGGAAGAGTTCCAAACAACCCGTGGTGGCAGGATCAACAACGGAGGCCGAATATGTTGCTGCTTCGGAAGCGGCCCAGGAAGCAGTTTGGATGAAGGAGTTCATATCTGAACTAGGTGTGGTTGCAAGCGCGTTGGACCCAATGGTGATCTATTGTGACATCAATGGTGCCATTTCCAATGCCAAAGAACCAAGGTCTCACAAGTATTCCAAGCATATTAAGTGCCGGTTTCACTCCATCCGTGGACATGTCAAGGATGGAGATATAAAGATTTGTAAAGTACATACGAATCTCAATGTAGCAGATCTGTTGACTAAAACTCTCCCTAGAGCAAAACCTGATCAACACCAGAACTCCATGGGTGTTAGATTCATCACTATGTAACTAGATTATTGTCTCTAGTGCAAGTGGGAGACTAAAGGGAATATGCCCCGAGAGGCAATAATAAAGTGTTTATTATGTGTATTCCAAGTATATTATAGATGTTTATTTTGCATGCTATAATTGTATTAATACAGAAACATTAATACATGTGTGTTTAATAAACAAACAGAAAGTTCCTAGTTATGCCTCTCTCATAAATTAGCTCGTTGATTAACAAGATGATCAAAGTTTCCTGATCATAGACATTGGATGTTGTTAATAACGAGATCACACCATTAGTGTAATGGTGTGATGAACATTCATCCGAAGTATAGCATTACGATCAAAGTCATTGAGTTTATATTGCTATAACAACTTACAAAGTGATCCTAATCCTTAGACCATGAGATCATGTCAATCACTAACACCGGAAGAGTTTCTTGATAACATCAAACATCACACTATACCTGGGTGATTATAAAGATGGATTCAGAACTAATAAAGTGTTATGTTGAGGCCCATGGATCGAGAGTGGAATTTTTTCATCCCGATGACGGATAGATATACTCTGGGCCCTCTCGGTGATATCACATTGGTTAGCTTGCAAGCAAGTGATTTGATCACTAGAATGTTATATCACGGGAACGAGAAAAGAGTGCATGTCAGTAAAGAGATCAAACTAGGTATGGAGATACCGATGATCGAATCTCGGACATGTAATGTATCACGAAACAAAAGGATTAAGATACTAGCGTAAAAGGTTCCGATGATCACAAGAAAGTCGTCGTTGAATGTGTGGGAGTCAGTATGGGTCTCCAGATCCCGCTTCTGATTATTAATCGGAGACGGGTATCGATCATGTCCGCATTATTCACGAACCGTAGGGTGGCACACTTAAGAGACACCGACATCCAAATTGAGAAAAAGTTTCATGCCGAAAAGAATAACAAGCGCATGAATTTATTTCGCTAGATACCGAAACAGGTTTTTGGGTGAAATTGCAGAAAGTGTTTTTGCACGTGAAATGAAATACTAGCAAGGGGTTATATGTGAATGTTTGTCATTAAAGTAATTGAAAAACTTCTTAATAAATAAAAGGAATTTTATTTAATGAGAGTTTGCATTAAATTTGGTGGAAATTTAATTAGAATTTGAGTGGAGGGAATTGAAAGGATTTTTGTGAGTGGAGTGTCCACCCACATGAATGAGGGGGGGCCAAGGGGGCAGCCCCATGCATCGGCCACCCCCTTGGGGTTCCCTCCTCTCCTATAAAAGGCACGCCCTCCTCACTTCTCACACACACCTCCTCGTGAAGGATCTCTCTCCCCCTTTAGAATTTATCCCCCATGTTCTCGGACTAGCAAGATACATGTTCCCGGTGGATATTCGGCAAGAAAGAAATGTGCTTCAGTTGCATCGCTGGAGCGAGGAGGCGGAGGTTTCTCAGTGTCTTGTACGTTTGTGCGAGCACGGATGCGCTGCTGATTTGTGGCGCTAGGACTTCCTCTCGATCTTGAGATCGGCAAGAGATCGTCTACATCAACCACGAGTTTAACTCGTTAAGCTTTGTCGGTCTTCAAGGGTATGTTCTCTACGGATATACATCCGCCCGTTGTTTGTATCTAGTAGATAGATTTTGGTACATAGATGTTCCCATCATAGGAAATTTTTTGTTTTCTATGTTGCGAACCCAACATCATCATCATGTGCATCATCTACATGAACTGCAACATTTTCCAACAACTGTGGATCTATATCTGCCTCTTCATCTCTTGAATGGCTGTCACCATCATTTGCAGCTTCATCTCTCTCCTTCTCCTTGTGTCTGTCATCTATAGGAGTGCCAAAAAGCTTTGCCATTTCAATGTCAGACATTGGTGCAATGACCAAATCAGTCCGGGCACTTATCTCAGATGAATTCCAATCAATAGTTACAATCTTTTGTGCACCTCCTTGTGCATTAGCATCTGCAGCCTCCCCTTGTGCATTAGCGTCAGCCTCCATTGTTAACACTGCCAACTCAGTAAGTACTGGCATTACTTGCCTTTATGCAGCCCAATCATCCTCGACCATCTAAGAAGCCAACTTCGAGGCCACATATCCAACCCTCGAATCAGGTTTCAGATGAATGAGCTCTGCTAAAAATAGAACACTTTTGCTTGTCCAACCGTCTCGCTCATCGATTTCATCAACCATTTGTTGCCCTATCTCAATCCTAAAATACTCACATTTCCAATCATCAAATCATAACAAAGAAACTTCTTGCTCTGACCCCCAAACCACACTCTCCCCAATTTTTTCCACCATATTCCTCACCGCCTCCTCTCCCATGCTTTGTAGCTCTTGGGGATCAACATGTTCTAATTCCACCTCCCATTTAACAACCATGTTTCTCTCAATGGTCTGCGTGCTGCCATCAACTAACACATCCCTAGAGGGAAAGAATTTGATGCAAAATTCGAAGGTGTGCCATGCAACATCGTCTCCCCTGTTTTTGGCGGCCACTGTGAGCTAGCGGAAGCGAACAAGGAGCCAAACCTAACAAAAATTAAGTGTCAGAGATGCGGTATACCGATTAGAAGTCCCCTCTCGTGGCTCCATCTCGTTCCCCTCGTTCAGCACACCCGACCTCCACAATCTAGCATCAATGGGCAAGCTCAGATCTCGAATTGAGAAGAATGGGAGAGGAATTATGTTTTAAATGGCACTCACCACCTTCGTCGTCGAACGAAAGCGCTTCTGCCTAAAAGAATTGCGCTGCCACCATCGACGCCAAGAACGATGGGTTAGGTCTGCCGCTGCCATCGGGGAAGCTACAGTAAGTGTGACACGTGCGCTCAGACGGAAGAGGTTGGTTTGACTGGCTGTCCCAACCGACCGGTTCAGCTTAACCTAATCTTCAAACTAAGTTAAATATGTCTTCAACGACCGTTTTATCCCGTGTGGCCCTGGGCTATTTGCTTCCTCGGAAACGTCGCATGCTAGCTATTCTTTGCAACGATATCCTGTTCTGTCCAATTCCACTGAAAGAGGTCGCATAGGAGCTATAAGCCCATGAACTTATTGGTATCTATGTAGCTATGTAGCACAAAAGGTAATAAATGAACTTTGTATCGATGTAGCTATGTAGCACAAAAGGTAATATATTGACTTATTGGTATCTATGTAGCTATGTAGCACAAAAGGTAATATATGAACTTGGTATCTATGTAGCTATATGGTAAGAATATTGGCATGGATCTAACAAGGTATAGTTTGACACATGAAAAATTCAAATCTGTTATCTATCTAGCTATATGGACTTGGTATCTATGTATATGGTAAGATGATTCTCTCTAGAATATCTGACAGGATTCTCACGATGGTATATTTGGAACAACCATAAAACTTGGTATCTTTGTAGCTATATGATAAGGACTTGGTATAATTTGGCACAATATGTATACAAAAATGAAATTGACAAAGAGTGTGGGAACTCACAAAGTTGCCTCCTAAGGTTCGGGTCGTCCAAAGTCGACGTGGGCACGCCCGTAGTGGCAAGAGTCATAGGTATTTCATCCTACGAAGGGGCCGGGTTATTGTTGGATCCAACCGAAGGCATTCCCTATAAACACTGGTGGAAAAAGGGCCTACAGTCCCGGGCCGCAACTGGCTTTAGTCCCGGTTTTGGGCCAGATCATGCAACGGGACTAGAGCCCCCTCTAGTCCGGCTCATCTGACGTGTCGATAATACCACGTGGCTGTTTCAGCGCCGCGGGGGTCGAAAACCCTCTAGTCTCGGGCCGTAACATCACCCGGGACTAAAAGGTTTCCTGCCGCAGCAGAGAATTATGTGTTTCTCTACCGCGGCAGAGATTGTGTATTTCCTTTTTTTTGCCATTTCGTTCCTTTTTTGTTTTGTGTTTCACTATAATTCAAACATACATTTCAGTATACATATTATACGCTACTACATACACACTACACGTCGATGCATTTATATAATTAATCGATCCCTTGCAAGCATACATATAATCAATCATATCAAAAGGAAGAAATGTTTTAAAATTACATGGTCATTGATGAATATATATATCATATCAGCTGCATGGAGATGACTAAGGCAAATTGAGTTCCACGTCATCCGCATAATGCTCTCCATGTACATCAAGGACTTCCTTCATCATAAATCCCGCCAGCTCCTCTTGAATTGCTCTTATGCGCTGGTCTGGCTCTAGTTTCTCTCGCAAACCATAAATATAATGTGAGTCAACTTTCCGCTCACTGGTCAACTCGCGAATGTACTCGGAGATGTAGTATCCACATAAATGAGTTCCCGGTGGCTGCTGTAAACTCTGCACCATTTTATAAGTTAACTCCTCTTTGAATGGACTTGGTATTTTCTGTCTAAACCGTGTCCAACACCTGCTCGGCAAAGAAAATGAACAAAGGAGTTATTAGTTACTTGATATCAGGAAATGAATGAAAGAGGACGATATAATGCGATAATGATTGAAATTACTTATGGAGCATTGCTTTCATGTCGCTCCACTACTCTTGGTCCCAACTTAATGAGTCGTGGACTTCAACTAGGGAGTTGTCAACTTGAATGTTTAGCAAGATCCGAAGGAATCATGGACGTTTACATAAGCATACATGCATAGCTCATAAGCAAAAATAAAATGTGTACAAGATATAAACACTCACTTGAAGTTGTAAGGAAATAGTATTTCCTTAACAAAATTATTCTCGGTTAAGAACCTGCACAGGTCTTCCACCACGTCCTTGGCGTGATTCTTTAACGTATATTCATTAACGATATATGGATCAATGAACCCAACGTCATATCTTCTAGCTCTTTTGCATTCAAGCATCTTCATTCTGTAGAATATAATATCATCATACAAAAGGATATATAGTTATGATAATATATTAAATGCAATGAATGAGCTGAGCAACAAACTTAATTATAGAAATAAATCACTTACAAACATTAGCAACGAATGATAGATTTGTCGAGGGCACGTTGGTTGTATAACTGAAACAGTTCGGTCATTTGAACCTGTATCGAGTATGGTTTGAAGTGATGTTCCTTTCTAACGTCCACCGGAAACCAATCTTTTTTATGCTTTTTTCTGCTTGCGCCATGTACCATTCGTGCAGATTTCGCATATGTGTGGATAGATGCGCGAGCTCCTCATTCCTGACTAGAGGCTCCCCTTGGACATACTGCCGTACTATCTGACCCACTGGCATATCTTCATAGCCTAAATATTGACCAAGAGACATATTTGCTTCGTTAGCAAGTGCTTTGGCCTACGATACAGTGATTCCCATAAGTGCACCATTATTACGGGCTCTGGGGTCCATTATTTGCATGTCCATATCCATTTCAGCTCTGAAGGCCTTGTCGAGGTGTCAAATGACTTTGAGCGGGGCGACCGATTGATTCTTCTGTGCTCCCGCTTTTTGCACTTGTGATTTTTTTCTTCTGTGTTTGCTTAATAATCTCCCGGTCATAGTCTGATTTCAGATTCATCGATATCTGGGATGGTTGCTCAAGAAAGGACTTAGCCCACTTTTTGGTTTTTTCATTATATACCGGCTTTGGCTTAGGCTTTTTGGGTGCAAAATGCGCCTTAACTTGGGCAGCCACATCCGTGTTAGTTTCCTCATCGGCCTTGTCATAAGGTCTCTTTGGAAGAGCCAGCGGGATGTCGACTATCTTCGCCGTTTGACCTTTATTCGGTGGGGCGCGGGGGACCGTCGAAATTCCGTTTATTCGACGAGGTAGTAGTATTGCACGGAGGCGGAGATCGAGTATTGCACGGAGGCGGAGATCGAGTTGATGTACTCCTGCTGCGGCGATCGTCAGCGGGGCGGGGTGAACTTGGAGGTTGGCGATAATCGGGTTGGGGTGGACTTGGAGGTTGACGATATTCGATGCGGGGTGGACTTGGATTTCTCGGAGTCGGTGGCCTTGGCGCCGAGCCTGGAAACTTGATGTACTTTTTATTCCATAGAATGATGTTGCACTTGACATCTCCTAGTTTCGTAAGGCCTTCATGCGTAGCGATTTCAATCTCTGGGTCCGCAAAATCCTCCACTATGTCATCCACCGTGACACGAGCATAGCCTGGTGGAATCGGAAGTGAATGGTGGAGTGCTCCAGGTAGACAAGGTAAAGCAGTGCCGATCGCCACATTGAAGGACAGGTTGTTCATTGGCTGATGTAGCTCACATTGTGCCATCTCTCTGACATCATCCACGAGGTAGTGAGGAGCCAGTGCATCATCCAGCAGTGCTTGATCATCAGCCCGGACCTCCGTGGAAGCCACGCTGCTTCTCCGCTCGCTAAGATCGAATGCAGGATCATCAGACCGCGGGTGAGTTGACGACGGCGGCCTTTGGCTAATTTCATGCATGAGGTTCTTCAGATCAGCTAGGTCCTGCTCTACCCTGGAGATCCGGTCTGCCTCCCGGTCCTTCTTTCTCTGACGGCTTCTGTAACTAGCATCGTACTGAGGAAACCCTTTCTTCCACGAGACACCGGCGCCTTTGCCTCGTGTTCGTCCTCCCTTTTTAGGATCCCCTAGGGCGCGTGTCAGCTCGTCGTTCTCTCTCTCAGGATGGAACAATCCCAATTGAGCATCGTTCATTGCTTGAATAAGGTCTTGGGAGGGTTTTAGAATTATATCATGAAATAATGTCTTCCCTGTTTCTGGGTCCAAGGATCCCCCATGCCCGTACCACCAGTGCTTTGACCTCTCGGGACATCCATCTGTACCAGGAGTGACGCCTCTAGCCCTCATGTTCTTCTCCATAGTTTCCCACTTAGGGACGACACTCTTGTAGCCACCTGTCCCCATTTTATGATGGTATTTCTTGTTGGCAGCATTTAACGCGTTCTTTGCCGACTTTGCCTTTGCTTTATCAGACTGCTTGTACTATACAAAATCGGGCCACTATTCTCTCAACTTCTCGTTTACTCCTTTGAAGTTTGGAGTTTTCTTTTTCGCGACATATTTCGCGTATACACTTTTCTTGTGGTCAGTTCAGCCATCTTGCTCAGAGCCCACTCCTTCACTTTCGCTCTATTTTCAAGCCCACCCGGCCTTGGGGAAATACCATCTACCTCAAATTCTTCATACTCTGGAGGTAGTATGAAATGCGCTATGAGATTCTGCCAAAGGTCATCTTTGGCATCATCGGTGACATAGCTAGATTCTTCACCGGATTTCTCTGACTGATTCCATTCTTGGATGGTGATCAGCAGGTTGTCCCTAACAAGCACCCCGCATTTATTCTTGGGGTAATACCATCTACCTCAAATTCTTCATACTCTGGAGGTAGTATGAAATGCGCTATGAGCTTCTGCCAAAGGTCATCTTTGGCATCATCGGTGACATAGCTAGATTCTTCACCAGATTTCTGTGACTGATTCCATTCTTGGATGGTGATCAGCAGGTTGTCCCTAACAAGCACCCCGCATTGATTTATAAACATCCTCCGGTGCTTCTCTGGAGCAATCGGTTCACCATCATCATCTATTTCTTCGATGGTGAACCTCTGATTACCATCCAACTTTTTGTTCGGCCCTCATTTCGTTCGAGCTGTCGATTGCTTCGATCCGGTGGGCTAATAGAAGAAGAGAGAGTGATTAATATATATCTAGATCATTTAATGAATAGAGGTAACATGAGACTTTATATATATATGTACCTCGCCGGATCCTGTCGAGGGGCCATCATTATTGTTATTATTTGTTTGCCCTTCGTCCATCTGGTCTTCCCCTTGGTACATTAGGTTTTCCTCTAGTCCATCACCGGATGGATTCCGATATGAGGATATCTCTTCCTCGAGCAAAATATCTTCGCCGGTATTAATATTAAGAGGAATTTCACCTCTTATCATGCCGTGAAGAAAACCTTCACCGATGAGACCAGGATCTGGATCCATGACTTAATTATCTATAACAAAAAGAGAGTTAAACAGGTTAGAAAAACAATAATCCTAATAACTAAAACAATATAATCCTAATTATAATAATCCTAATATTATTTGTGCTAAAACAATAATCATAATAACTAAAACAAAAAAAGTAACCCTAATAAAACAATAATCCTAATATTATTTGTGGTAAAACAAAAAATAACTAAAACAATATAATCCTAATAAATAAAACAAAAAAAACTAAAACAATAATCCTAATCCCAATTCTAATATTTTAATTAAAACAATAATCCTAATACTAATCCTAATAACTAAAACAATAATTCTAATCCTAATAAGAAATAAAATAACTAAAACAATATAATCCTAATAAATAAAACAAAAAAACTAAAACAATAATCCTAATCCTAATCCTAATTCTAATATTTTAAATAAAACAATAATAACTAAAACAATAATCCTAATAATTAACTAAAATAATAATAATCCTAATCCTGACTAAAATAAAAAACCACCCCCGGCCTCGATCGAGCGCTCACCGACGCTGGCGCGCGACAGCACATGACGGTGGCACGGCGAGGCGGCGTGGAGCGGTGGCGCGTGGCACGGCAAGGTGGCAAAACGACGGCACGCGGCGCAGAGCGGCGGCACGGGCGCACGCGCGGCAACACGTATACGAACGGCGGAGTGCGGCATAGTGGAGAGGCGGAGCACGACACGACGGATCGCGGCACGGCGACGCGGTGGAATCGGCGGTCGGATAGCACCTCCCCTGCGTTTCGTCTCTGCGTCTGCTTCGTCTTCGTCTGTGTCGAGAAATGCAAGTGCTGGGCAGGGGTGGTGGCGCGTGGAATATAAAGGGACGAACCTTTAGTCACGGGCTAAGCCACGAGACGGGACCAAAGGGTCTTTAGTCCCGGGCCGTGGCTCTAACCCATGACTAAAGACCCCCCCTTTAGTCGCGGGTTAAGCCACGACCCGGGACTAAAGGGTTTTTTTGGCCGCTTCATTTTCGCGCGCGCAGGCACCCTTTAGTTCCGGGTCCAGCCACGACCCGCGACTAATTATTTTTTTGTAAATTTTTTTAATTCAAATCAAATATAAAACTTTGGAAAATCATATCTTTTATTGTAAAAATCCAAATAAAACAAATAATATGTCTATTATTATCAGAAAAATATAAAAAATCGTAATATAATATCCATTTATCTGTTTGCATAATTTATAAATTATTTCATTTGTAAATTTCTTTTTTTAATTCAAATCAAATATAAAACTTTGGAAAATCATATCTTTTATTGTAAAAATCCAAATAAAACAAATAATATGTCTATTATTATCAAAAAAATATAAAGAATCTTAATATTATATCCATTTATCTGTTTGCATCATTTCTAAATTATTTCATTTGTAAATTTCTTTTTTAATTCATATCAAATATAAAACTTTGGAAAATCATATATTTTATTGTAAAAATCCAAATAAAACAAATAATATGTCTATTATTATCATAAAAATATAAAGAATCTTAATATAATATCCATTTATCTGTTTGCATCATTTCTAAATTATTTCATTTGTAAATTTCTTTTTTTAATTCAAATCAAATATAAAACTTTGGAAAATCATATCGTTTATTGTAAAAATCCAAATAAAACAAATAATATGTCTATTATTATCAGAAAAATATAAAGAATCTTAATATAATATCCATTTAGTCCCGGTTGTAGTCACAAACCGGGACTAAAGATATTTCCCGCCATTTCCCACCGCTTCCCGCCAAGTTTTCCCGCCCTTTCCTTTCTACGAGAGCTTTTAGTCCCGGTTGTAGTCAGTAACCGGGACTAAAGATATTTTCCGCCATTTCCCAAAGCTTCACCACAAGTTATCTCGCCCTTTCCCTCTATATCTAGGGCGATCGTGCCATGGCTATCCACATATCCACACCTTCCTCTCTTAGAATAGTGTACAACGCCTACTGGGCCATTCTGGCCCTCGAGGAGACCGAGGCGCTGTGAGCCTCCCACTACCCTTGTTCGTCGGGCTACCGGCCGCCCACCGGCTGGATGTTGAGCGCTGGAGGGGTTCCTGTCCCTCCTGTCCCTCAAGGTTCCGCACGCCAGGCGGCCATCACGAACCACTTATACCACGAGCTCACGCCGGAGCAGCGGATGGATCCCTAGTGGGATCCCGACAACTACGGCACCTGCAATGCCTTCTTCGCTAATAGGCGGGAAAGGGAGCTCGCCAGGTACGAGGGTGATGGCCCGCCCCCGGTGAACCACAACGAAGCCGGCCGTCGTCTGTGGTGGGCAAACCATACTATCATCGGAGTGATGCGCTACATCGTCGGGGGAGACCATCCTCTCCTGCGGTGCCCACGAGTCCACCCGCCACAGAGCCACAAAAAGGCCCCACACCGGCCCGGCGGTAGCAGCATCGTCTTCCAGGAGACCCTTCCCCCGCCCGTCGTGAATCCGAGGCTGGAATGGCCCCTGGTATATGCTATGGCTGGGCTGAGGATCCACGGAGTGGCAGGTGACGATGACGATGATGATGACGATGATGAAGAAGACCCTGAAGTTGTGTACTATAGGACTAGGCATGATTATGACTAAAGGGGGCGGCTTTAGTCCTGAGTGTTAGCTAGTCCCGGTTTGTCCCGGTTTTTAATATTAATAAATGTCTTGAGTGTTACCTAAATATGAAGATGTTGTATTTATAGGAAAAGGCCTATAAATAGAGCAGGCTGGATCGAGCAGCCTATAAATAGAGGGAAATGCCTATAAAGAGGGGGTTCATCTTTAGTCCCGGTTGGAGAAACCAACCGTGACTGAAGGGATTGCGGCAGACTGGGCCAGACAACACTAATAATAGGGGTGAGTGTCGACATTATGCCGTGCGGCTTGTACCTTGTCCCGAATGGTGTCACCAACCGGGGCTAAAGATGAACCTTTAGTCCCGGTTGGAGACACCAACTGGGAAAAAACATGAGTCAGCACTAATAATAGGGGTGAGTGTCGACATTATGTCGTGAGTGTCGACATTATGCCGAGTTGCTTGTACTATAAATAGGCATCCTTGTGAGTCCAGTCCTCCAGCCAGTTTGAGGCATCTCCAAGATGGTTTTCGAGAGCAGGGACACCACTACGGCCAGTTTCAGGGAGATGCCGAGCCGAGCCAGCCTCCGCATCTCCAAGAAATGGTCATAGATGCACTCTAATATGTGAAATTAGTTAGCTCCCAGCGTATTGATCTAGTTAGAGAAGTTACAAGATGCAAGATGGTTTTGAGAGCAGGACACCACTACGACAGTTTTGAGAGAGATGCCAGAGCCTGGGCCCTCCCAGATCTCCAAGAAACCTGTCATAGAGGCACTCCCTAATATGTGACCTCACACGTTTGGAGATCAGATCTTAATGGTAAGTATGAATCGGGACTAAAGGCCCTCCTTTAGTCCCGGTCCAGCCACAAAACGGGACTAACACACTCAAGATTGTTTGCAGACAACACTATAAAAATGGACACATGGAACATCTTCACTCATAAAATGTTACAATTATTACATATCATTTCTTCGCGTGTGTTCCTTTCTGATCCCGTCGTATCCATGGAGCATCTTCATTCATTAACAAGATGCTTGGGTCATCCTTCACCGCAAAGGGCGGAATTTCATGAAACTTATCACAATCTTTTGACATGTCTGTCTTGTCCTCCACTCCCACGATGTTTTTTTTCCTAAAAGAACTATGTGGCGCTTTGGCTCATCGTCTGATGTATTCTTTTTCTTATTTTTTCTTTTTCTAGGTTTGGTAGACATGTCCTTCACATAGAAAACCTGAGCCACATCATTGGCTAGGACGAATGGTTCGTCTAAGTACCCAAGATTGTTGAGATCCAACGATGTCATCCATATTTCTTGTCTACCTCAACCCCTCCTCCTATCAGCTTGACCCATTTGCACCGAAACAAGGGGACCTTAAAAGTAGGTCCATAGTCAAGTTCCCATATATCCTCTATGTAACCATAATATGTGGTCTTTGACCCATTGGTGTCTGTTGCATCAAAGCGGACACCACTGTTTTGGTTGGTGCTCATTTTATCTTGGGCTATCGTGTAAAATGTATACCCATTTATCTCGTACCCTTGGAAAGTCGATATAGTCGAAGATGGTGACCTAGAAAACAAGTATAGCTGATCTCCAAGAGTGTTGTTTTTTATGAGATGTTGCAACTAACCGCCGAAACTCTTCATGTGTTCATCTCTAATCCAAGAGTCATGCTTTCCAGGGTTGTTGGAGCGTAAGATTTTCTTGTGTTCCTTGATATATGGGGCTGCCAAGATAGAATTCTGTAGAACGGTGTAATGTGCTTCGGTGTAAGAATGTCCGTCCCTACATATTATTGATTTCCTTCCTAGAGTACCCTTTCCACTCAGTCTCCCCTCATACCGCGATTGAGGAGGACCAATCGGCCTAAGGTCAGGAACAAAGTCAACACAAAATTCAATGACCTCCTCTATTCCATAGCCCTTGGAGATGCTTCCTTATGGCCTAACACGGTTACAAACATATTTCTTTAAGATTCCCATGAACCTCTCAAAGGGAAAGATATTGTGTAGAAATATAGGACCGAGAATGGAAATCTCTTTGACTAGGTGAACCAGCAGGTGCATCATAATATTGAAGAAGGATGGTGGGAACACCAACTCAAAAATGACAAGACTTTGGACCACATCATTCTGTAACCGTGGTAGATCTTCATGATTGATTATCTTCTGAGAGATTGCATTGAGAAATGCACATAGCTTCACAATGGGTACTCGAACATTATCTGGTAGAAGCCCCCTCAATGCAATCGGAAGCATTTGCGTCATAATCACGTGGCAGTCATGAGACTTTAGGTTTTGGAACTTTTTTTCTGCCATATTTATTATTCCCTTTATAATCGATTTGAAGCCGACGGGACCTTAATACTGCTTAGGCATTCAAAAATATTTCCTTCTCTTGTTTGGTAAGAGCATAACCGGCATGATTTAAACCATTCTCGGATGCAGGCCATATCCGGTCTTTCATACGTTGATGGTCCTTTCGTGCTTCCAGTGTATCTTTTGTCTTCCCATACACGCCCAAGAAGCCTAGCAGGTTCACGCAAAGATTCTTCGTCACATGCATCACATCGATTGCAGAGCGGACCTCTAAGAATTTCCAATATGGTATCTCCCAAAATATAGATTTCTTTTTCCACATGGGTGCGTGTCCTTCAGCGTCCTTCAGAACAGATTTTCCTCCATGACCCTTTCCAAAGGTTACCATTTTATCCAAATCTTTGACCATATCAAATATATCAGCACCAGTACGCTCCTTAGGCTTCGTCTAGTGACATGCCAAACCGTTGAAATGCTTGCCTTTCTTTCTTAAGGGATGCTTGGCCAAAAGAAATCGACGATGCTCATTGTATACATTCTTCTTACAATGTTCTAAATATATACTTTCAGTCTCATCTAAACAGTGTGTGCATGCATTGTATCCCTTGTTTGACTGTCCTGAAAGGTTACTAAGAGCAGGCTAATCATTGATTGTTACGAAAAGCAATGCTCGGAGGTTAAATTCTTCCTGCTTGTGCTCATCCCACACGCGTATCCCGGGTTCGTGCCACAACTGTAAAAGTTCTTCCACTAATGGCCTTAGGTACACATCAATGTCGTTGCCGGGCTACTTCGGACCTTGGATCAACACTGGCATCATAATGAACTTCCGCTTCATGCACAACCAAGGAGGAAGGTTATAGATGCATAGAGTCACATGCCAGGTGCTGTGACTGGAGCTCTGCTCCCCAAAGGGATTCATGCCATCTGTACTTAGACCGAACCGTAAACTCCTTGCATCATCTGCAAACTCCGGGTACTTTCTATCGATTTTTCTCCATTGCGACCCATCAGCGAGGTGTCTCAACATCCCTTCTGACTTACGTTCCTCTTTATGCCATCGCAACAACTTGGCGTGCTCTTTGTTTTTGAATAAGCGTTTCAACCGTGGTATTATAGGAGCATACCACATCACCTTGGCAGGAACCCTCTTCCGGGTGCTCGCCCTCAACGTCACCAGGGTCATCTCATCTAATCTTATACCAAAGTGAAGTGCATACCGGGCATGCATCCAAATTCTCATACTCCTCACCGCGGTGGAGGATGCAGTCATTAGGGCATGCATGTATCTTCTGAACCTCTAAACCTAGAGGGCAGACAATCTTCTTTGCTTCGTACGTACTGGCGGGCAATACGTTATCTTTTGGAAGCATATTCTTCATCATTTTCAGCAACTTTTCAAATGAGGAGTCAGGTATAGCACACTCAGCCTTCCATCGCAGCAATTCCAGTGTGTTGCCCAGCTTTTTCAGACCATTTTCGCAATTTGGGTACAACATCTTTTTGTGATCCTCTAACATGTGATTGAACTTCTCCCTATCCTTTTCAGTTTCACAATCTCTTCGTACATCGGAAATGGTCCGACCAAGATCATCAACGGGTTCATCATGTGTCTCTTCTTCATCCTTCCCTTCAGCATCCCTATGGAAGTATCTCCGTACTCAGGGAAACCATGATAGTTGTCATCCTCCTCCTCTTCTTCATTGTCTTCCATTATAACCCCTCTCTCTCCATGCTTGGTCCAACAATTATAACTGGGCATGAAGCCAGACTTCAGCAGGTGGCTGTGAAGGGTTTTTGAGTCAGAGTAATCCTTCTGAATCCTACATCCATTACATGGACAGAGTACAGAACCATTGCGCTTGTTTGCATCAGCAACACGGATGAATTCATGCACGCCATTAATGAACTCGCCAGAGCATCGGTCAGTACCGTACATCCATTTCCGGACCATCTGCATTATAGTAAAAGTATATCGAAAACCATTACACAACATGATAAAATTATTACAAGTTATATTGAGAGCTTCTAGAGCATTAATTTTGAATTTTGAATAATTTACATGCACCAATTTGTGAATTGGAGAAAACAATCAACATGATAAATGTGGAGTTTTTTATTATTGTTCTATCAGTGAAAACCTCATTCCATTCTAAGCTCTGAAACTCTAAACTTACACATTTCAATTTTCAGTAACTATGTGCCTAATCAAAATTTGTTACACATATATATCAAAATCCTTCTAGCTACTTCTAGAGCATGCATGCATTGATCCATATCTCTATACTTCTAGAGCATTATAGAGCTAAAGTAGCAAGAAGAGATGAAAGAATGAAGTTCTATCCTTTTAAAGCTTTGGATTTAGGTGATGCAAACTCTCTTGCTTCTTTGAGAAAAATGGCCACCATATGCTTTAGGGCAGCAGGACAGGAAGCAGAATATATAGTGGTGGACAACTAGTCCTGGGCCGTGATACGACCCGGGACTAATAGTCCACGAAAGGACCAGCTGGCCTGCTCCAGGTTATTAGTCTCGGGCCGTATTACGGACCGAGACTAATGACCTGGTCCGGCCCGGGACTAGTGACTACGGCCGTTTCTAGCCGTTAGAGGCCTCACGTCCCGGGACTAGTGCTCCCACTAGTCGCGGGCTGTGCCAGGCCAGGACTGCTGGCCTTGTTCACACGTCGAACCGATTATGGTTTTTTCAGTAGTGAAAACATGATAAACGGTTATGAGAAGTAAACATGTCACAATAAGATGAACTATTGAATAGATGAACACGACATGATCTCTAGGGAGGCAACACTCTTTTTCATTTTTTTTCTTGTGTAGCAAAGAGCGAAGAAAAACGAGGAATTATGCGGGTCTATGAGACCTCGGTACTCACTTGATCCTACATTCAAAGGTAAATCACCCATGGATCTGACCGATAAAATTTAACATTGACCACGTTTTCATCCTTTTTTGGATAATGGTGAACCACAGAATTCTAGGAGGAGAATTAAATTGTTTCTTCAAGGGGCTGGCCCGTTCCCATCCGTCAGATCTCCATCCGTGCGAGCGACGGCCGCGCGCAAGTGGGTGTGGATAAACATCAGCGATTTTTTCTCCCACCGACCAGGTTGGCTGTTGCGTGATTAAACTTTGTTCTAGTCAACCGTAGCACCAATACATTAGTTTTGCTATAACGTATGCGCCTCAACAATCGACAATGGCTCTTTATCTAGCTACACATGTTTCCTCCACCGCATCAGCATGCAATATAGAAATGCTTACTCCCTTCGTCCGCAAATAAGTGTACTTCTAGCCTTGTCCTAAATTAAACTTTTCTATGTTTAAATAATTTTTTAAAACAACATACCAACATTTATGACACTAAATTGTTATCATTAGATTTATTTTTACACAACGTACAAACCGTCGGTAAACATGACTTTGCTGTGTATTTTAGCGCATGGATACTCGACAAGCTTTTACCGAGTATCTAACGACCCAAAACTCGGTAAAAAGAGTTGTTTACGGCACGCCAGCCAAAGAAGGCGTCAAACGTTTCCCTAGTGTCTCCGTTAGACACACGACAAAGATACCCCCTCCGTCCTAAAATAGATGTCTTAAATTTATCAAATTTTGGATGAATCTAGACACTATTTAGTATATAGATTCATCCAAAATTTGAAAAAACCAAGACATCTATTCTTGGACGGAGGGAGTAAATGACTAGAATTTCGCCGCGTCACCCGGTTCACAATATTGAGACACGTCACCTTTTATTCTTTGGCGAGTATTTCCTATAAAACACACTGTAATTGAGTGCTTTTAGCCGAGTGTCCTTTATGGTGATACATGGCAACGAAAAGCTCTTTTCCATGTATTTCCATCAACATACACGGTAAAATAAACCTCTTTGCCGAGTGTCCTGTATAGTCATACACGGCAATTTACATGCTCTTTGACGTGTATTACATGCTTTGCCGAGTGTATTTCCTGGGATACACGGCAAAAGTCCATGAAAAATTGACAGGTTCGTGCCGTTTTCTATTATACCCTGCATTTCAAAACAAATATGGACATGTATTAAAATGTAGACTCACAACAGGCATATATCACAACAAGCACTCACATAATAGTCACAAAATATGTTCACACAAGTGCACTAGTACATAAAAAATGCATACAAAGTTCACAAGTTCAACAAACACTTGAATTCTAGTTCAAGAAAATTCCTTATTTGACACTACTCCCCAATATTTTTTTTTGCTAGGAAAGGGGAATATATTAATCATTAGGTTGTGTACACTCAGAGTTTATCGCCTCCGCGACATCTGGTGGGAAACCTCGCAGCCAGACGGCTGTTCTTCCCTTTACTCGTCCTAATTGGGAGAGCCCATGGCTAACGCCATTAGCTCAAGAATAGAGCTCACCAGCATAACGTGGCGCGACAAGTTTGTATTAGTACAATTTATTAGCTTGACTGCTTCAGCACATTCTGTTTCTACTTGGATCGGCAGTTCCACCCAGTTCATCGCAAGAGCTAGTCCTTCTTCCATAGCCGCGATCTCCGCTTCAAGTGCATCCCCACGGGTCATCAGCTGTCTGCAAGCCGCGACGATCACCTCGCCCGTGTGGTTCCGGAGGACCATGCCAGCTCCCGATGTACCATCGGATTTGAAGGCGCCATCGATGTTGAGCTTCACCATGCCCGGCCCCGGCGTTTGCCACTTCTGTTTTACTTCCTTCCGCCCATCCGACTGGTGCTTCTTCTCCTGGACACCCTGCACACATGAGACAACTTGTTTGCCTTTCTCTATGTCAACTTGGGGATACTGTTTAATCAGTAGTATTGACTCCAGGTAGCTAGCCAAGAAACGCTTGGATGCTTCCACCGGAGCAGGCACCTTCCCATGCGTGAGCTCATTATGATTGTGCCATATTCTCCATAACAGCATTAGCAGTTCAGCTCGGCTTTGCACTTCCAGCTGGCCAAAAACATGGAGGAACCAGTCCGGATTTTGTTCGGCTAACAGGTCACTAGTTGGCAGTTTCCAAATTTCCTTCATTGCTTGCCAAAGAACCCGTGCATGAGGGCAAGTTACCATCGCATGGAAGGAGGTTTCTTCCTCTATACCACGGATTGGGTATATAAGCCGGCCTTCCATTCCACGACGATACTTGTTGGACTGGGTGGCCAGTGCATCCCATGCTAGCTTCTAGCCAAAGGTGCGCACCTTTGGCGGCACAGGACACTGCCAGATTAGCTTCCATTCCGGTCTGTCCCCCTGCGGTCGACAGCTAGTCGATTCCTGTCCATCCTCGCGTTGTCGTTCTTCCACTGCTAGCCTGTAAGCACTACGCACTGTGAAAATGCCATTAGTTTCATTGTTCCAGGCGACAAAATCCGCCTCGTTTCTCTTGGAAACACGAATCTCAGTGATTGCCTCCACATCAACTGGCAAGAACCATCTCTGCAACAACTGCCTGTTCCAGGAGCCATTGTGGTCAATAAAGTCCGACATCCACTTTAGCCTACATCGCCCTTTCCTAGAGATCGGTGTGAGGGTAGCCACTCTGGGGATCCATGGATCACGCCAAACGCGGATTTGTGCTCCATTTCCCACTCTCCATATGATTCCTTTCTTAAGTAGTTCTAGGCCATATTCGATTGCACGCCAAGTGGGCGAAGCATTGCCTGTAAAGACAATGTCCGTCAGTAGTCCATTAGGAAAGTATTTGGCCCGCAGGACTTGAGCACACAATGTATCAGGGAACTGGATCAGGCGCCATGCTTGGCGAGCAAGCAATGCCTGGTTAAACATGCGCATGTCTCGGAATCCAACCCCTCCTTGGTTCTTCGGCTTGAGCAGACTATCCCACGCCACCCAATGAGTTATGCGTTTGCCCTCTTCCGAGCCCCACCAAAAGTCTCGGATGATTTTTGTCAAGTCATCGCACAGCCCAGAAGGTAATTTAAACACCCCCATCACATAGACAGGGATTGCCTGGGCGATCTCCTTGATCAACACCTCTTTTCCTGCCTGTGTTAAGAAGCCTTCCATCCACTGAATGAGCAGCTTAATTAGTTTCTCGTTCAGGCTTTGAAACTTCCCTTTATTCATGCGCCCTTCTGGAGTGGGTAGGCCTAGGTACTTAGCTTCAAAGGTTTCTTGTGTTACCTGTAGAATAGATTTGACTGCATCTCTTGTTTGCTGATCACATGATTCTCCAAAAAGAATAGAGCATTTACTTGGATTTATGAGCTGCCCTGTACTTGAGGAATAGGTATTTAACACCTCCTGAACTTTTGTCGCCACACCCTCGTTTGCCCGGAAGAAGAGCAAGTTGTCGTCAGCGAACAAAATATGGGACACTCCTGGAGCTCTTCTACACACCCGGATAGTCTCGATCTGCTGTTCCTGTATTTCTTTTTGTAACAGAACCGATAAACCATCAGCCTCAAAGAGGGAAAAAAAAGGGGATAGGGGATCACCTTGGCGAAGACCACGCGAAGGGGAAAACGAATCCAGTAGGGTTCCATTTAATTTCACTGAATATCTCACAGTGGACATACATGACATTATCCAATCGATCCACCTATGAGCGAAACCCAATCTTTCCATCACTTTCCTTAAGAATCCCCAATCCACCCTGTCATAGGCCTTTGATAAATCCAGTTTGTAGGCACAGAAGTTCTTGCTTGGGTTCTTGTTATGCTCGATGAAGTGTAAACATTCAAAAGCCACCATAGCATTATCTCTACCTTTAATGTGGCCCAGTTTCGTTGATAAAACCGCGCAGGAAATCCATCAATACCAGGCGCCTTTAGTGGTCCTATTTGAAACAGGGCATCTCCGATTTCCTCCTCTGAGAAGTCCTTACAGAGCTCATCATTCATGGCACCATTCACACGTGCCTGAAACAGATTAGCAAGATCATCATAGTTGATGTTAGGATCACGTGTAAATAGTTCTTTAAAGTATGATGTGGTCATCCTCTCCATTGTAGATGGCGTGTCCTGCCAAACACCCTCATCATCTTTGAGCCCCTTAATCTTATTTCTCCTCGCTCGCCATATTGCCTTTTGGTGGAAATACTTAGGGTTGCGGTCCCCATGTTGAAGCCAATTAATCCTTGACCTCTGCAACCAGAGCATCTCTTCTCTGTAAAGTAATTCGTTCATGTGATCTGTTACCTTGCGAATCTCCTCCCAATTAGTGTTGGCTTGGAGTAGTATTTTCAGGCGTGTTCTGCACTTCTCAAGCTCTTTCAGGATGTTCCCAAATTTTGTTCTACTCCACCATTGCAGGACTGTCATTACTCGATCCAGGCCAGCACGTACATCCCCCAGGTGCTCCTTCTGGCCTGCCTCTTTCCATGCTGCAGCGATTAGCTCCGGCAGCTCCGCTGCACGCTCCCACCAGATTTCGTAATGCCTTCGAGGTTGCCTTCTTTGTTTCCTGTTTTCCTGCAAGAGACGGACAAGGACAGGGCAATGGTCAGACACCGGCGATACAAGGTGCTCAACCTTTGTGTCACCAAATAGGATTCGCCAATCAGCCGAAGCCACCGCTCTATCCAGACTAACACGTACATTTTCCCTCCCTTTTCTTTTATTATCATAGGTGTAAGGCAGGCCTGTAAACCCCAGGTCAGAGAGTTGACACACTGCCAATGTTTTGCGGAACGCCTCCATCTGAATTTCTGCCCGAGGGGTACACGACAGGTGTTCCTCCTGCCACAACGCCTCATTAAAGTCACCTATAACTAGCCATGGGAGATTTGAGGAAGCTTTAAGAGATTTTAGGGTGTCCCACATACGGTGACGGTTTTCAGTGCGTGGTTCTCCATAGACACAAGTGAGACGCCATTTTGGAGAACTAGGTGAATCACGGCTATAAGCATCAATAAACCTTTCATTAATCGATTGTATCTCAACAAGCAAACTTTCATGCCAAAATAAAGCTAGACCTCCACTAAGACCATCACTACTAAACCCTTCAAAACCTTTAAGACCCAGACGAAAACAAAGACGCTCATCCTAACCTTACTCTGCCTAGTTTCACACAAAAAGACTAAACGAAGATCAAACGACTTGGAAATCTGCTCAATCTCTCGAACTGTCGAGGCGTTTCTAGCTCCTCGACAGTTGAAGCTTAGGAAATTCATTGCTGCTGACGGGGCGCCACACTCGGCCCCGTCAGCTTGCTAGTAGCCCCTGGACCAGTCGCTTCCTCGGTGTCTCCATTGCCTCGCCTTGCAGCTACGTGAGTCATCACTGCTTCCGCCTTAATACGTCCCCTCTTCTGCTCGCCACCCTTGGCCTTTGCTTCAAAGGGCACGATAGACAGATCATTCCCGAAGAGCCGGTATTTGTTCTCCGCCTCTGTCGCCGTACACTTCCGTGGGAGCTGATCTACCACTCCCATCATCACATCCGAGTCCCCATGGGATGCTGCCATCGAGCTCAGTCCGAGCAGGGCTGGGATCATATCAGATGATCGAGGCGCAGTCTGATACCTGTCCTGTGCCACTCCTTTTTGCCATGGTCTCTTCTGCGTTCTCTTTATTTTCCTGCCACTAGTTTGCTTCGTCACTGCATGCTTGCCGGCCAGCTGCGTCTCCACTACCACATTCAGATCATCGGCTGGGAGCTGGACTATAGGCTGGCCAGTAGGCTGTGTTTCTTGGCCATCGTATGGGGCTTTCTGGTCATTTGTACCCACCAGCATAGCACCAATCTGGTTGGACAACTCTTGCTCAACATCATCCCGCACTTGCCCTTCCTCTTCCTCAAAGCCGTCATGTACTCCAACAGGTACTGGTGCGTACTCATGCGGTGGCGTGGCATCCACTAAGGGTGGCATCTCATTCTCTCCTGCATCCTCGTGTGAGCCAACCTGCTCTGACGCCCCCGCGCGCTGCTGAGCTACGTCTGCGTGCTGGGCAGTTTGCTTCCAAGAGGACTGCCGTGATGCCACGGATCCAAAGCTTGCAAAACTCAGGCCTTTTTTTGCCAAAACATGGCCTCGTGGGGGCACGAAGTGTGTCCTGTGCTCATACTTTTTATATGGGTTGCACCTGAGTTCATATGCATCATAGCCCAGCGACGGCATACCACGCCTTCGTTTTTTGCATTCATCCTCGCGGTGGCCCATAAATCCGCAGTGTAGGCAGAAGCGAGGCACGCGTTCATATTTCAGTTTATAGACCTTCCCCACTCCTTGCTTCCCCTTGATCCCGGTAGAAATCTGTGTTTGGAGGCGCCTATTATAGGGTAGATCAACACGGACCCTCAGGAATTCGTGTCTATGTTGCTCTGCTGTTGGAACATCAACCATCAGGGCTCGTCCACGTCCGTTGCCACACCGCATGCCGAAAATGTCGTCCTTCTGTTTCCCACATGGCACATCATAGATACGTACCCAAACAGGAACCAAGTCCAGCACCATCTCAGACGGGCGTGCCTTCTCATCAATAGCTTTAACCAGCAGTGCATTCCTGTTGAAGATCCACGGACCGCCTCCCATCACAAAGTCATAGTCTCCTCAAACAAAGCAGTGATCATATAGTAGTTCTTCCCTCGCTCCGAGTACCTGATGCCTGTCCGTAGATGCCACACCTCCTCATCAAAGTGGGTGAACATGGTTACCATGTTTGGCTTGAAATTAGCCATATAGCGAGCCAAAATCTGCCATGTACTTGGATCGCTTGGAACAGTTTCGCCTTCCTCCTCCTCATCAAATTCCACGAACACATCGTCTTCCATGTCCACCATGCCACTCAGCTTTGATTCTGGCCCCTGCCTGAACCCATCCTCATCCATACCATCACCCTCATCCCAGTTACTCGCATCCTCGTCTGCCTCTTCCCTGCCATGGCGTGCACATAGGTGGTTCATCGGCGCCATTGGGGCACCACCACCAGCCGGCTTCGGGCGGGCAGGTCTCTCAGCAAGACCCCCATAATCGCCCCCACCGACTGGCGGCGCCATCAATAGCCGCCCTGAATCCACCAGCGAACGGTGTCTAGCATGGCGTGCTTCCGACCCGATCTGCAGATGTGCGTCAGTGCCCGCCCTTGCAACAGCACTAGAGCGCCCATCGCGAGATCCCCTACCTGCCTCCTGCAAATTCCCACCCGGCGTCTCCATAGTCCCAGGAACTTGTCCGATCTCTCGATTCAGAACAGGAGCTTCCTCACGTTTTAGGGGATAACGCACCTGGTGAGCGGGGATCTCTCCCTCCGGGGGTCTAAAAGTCTGGCTATCCTCAGGGACCCCGACGCGTGGGCGATCCCGGACTCCAATTCCACCACGACTCAGCTTTCCTTGACGCGCAGGGCGTGCAGACTCCTTCCTCGCCCGACGGCGGGCATCTGAACCTCTAAACCTAGAGGGCAGACAATCTTCTTTGCTTCGTACGTACTGGCGGGCAATACGTTATCTTTTGGAAGCATATTCTTCATCATTTTCAGCAACTTTTCAAATGAGGAGTCAGGTATAGCACACTCAGCCTTCCATCGCAGCAATTCCAGTGTGCTGCCCAGCTTTTTCAGACCATTTTGGCATTTGGGTACAACAACTTTTTGTGATCCTCTAACATGTGATTGAACTTCTCCCTATCCTTTTCAGTTTCACAATCTCTTCGTGCATCGTAAATGGTCCGACCAAGATCATCAACGGGTTTATCATGTGTCTCTTCTTCATCCTCCCCTTCAGCATCCCTATGGAAGTATCTCCGTACTCAGGGAAACCATGATAGTTTTCATCCTCCTCCTCTTCTTTATTGTCTTCCATTATAACCCCTCTCTCTCCATGCTTGGTCCAACAATTATAACTGGGCATGAAGCCGGACTTCAGCAGGTGGCTGTGAAGGGTTTTTGAGTCAGAGTAATCCTTCTGAATCCTACATCCATTACATGGACAGAGTACAAAACCATTGCCCTTGTTTGCATCAGCAACACGGATGAATTCATGCACGCCATTAATGAACTCGCCAGAGCGTCGGTCAGTACCGTACATCCATTCCCGGACCATCTGCATTATAGTAAAAGTATATCAAAAACCATTACACAACATGATAAAATTATTACAAGTTATATTGGGAGCTTCTAGAACATTAATTTTGAATTTTGAAAAATTTACATGCACCAATTTGTGAATTGGAGAAAACAATCAACATGATAAATGTGGAGTTTTTTATTATTGTTCTATCAGTGAAAACCTCATTCCATTCTAAGCTCTGAAACTCTAAAATTACACATTTCAATTTTCAGTAACTATGTGCCTAATCAAAATTTGTTACATATATATATATCAAAATCCTTCTAGCTACTTCTAGAGCATGCATGCATTGATCCATATCTCTATACTTCTATAGCATTATAGAGCTAAAGTAGCAATGAGAGATGAAAGAATGAAGTTCTATCCTTTTAAAGCTTTGGATTTAGGTGATGCAAACTAAATCTTGACAAATGTTGAGAAAAATGGCATGAACTCTCTTGCTTCTTTGAGAAAAATGGCCACCATATGCTTTAGGGCAGCAGGACAGGAAGCGGAATATATAGTGGTGGACAACTAGTCCCGGGCCGTGATACGACCCGGGACTTATAGTCCACGAAAGGACCAGCTGGCCTGCTCCAGGTTATTAGTCTCGGGCCGTATTACGGACCGAGACTAATGACCTGGTCCGGCCCGGGACTAGTAACTACGGCCGTTTCTAGCCGTTAGAGGCCTCACGGCCCGGGACTAGTGCTCCCACTAGTCGCGGGCTGTGCCAGGCCGGGACTGCTGGCCTTGTTCACACGTCGAACCGAAGATGGTTTTTCCAGTAGTGAAAACATGGTAAACGGTTATGAGAAGTAAACATGTCACAATAAGATGAACTATTGAATAGATGAACACGACATGATCTCTAGGGAGGCAACACTGTCTTTTTCATTTTTTTCTTGTGTAGCAAAGAGCGAAGAAAAACGAGGAATTATGCGGGTCTATGAGACCTCGGTACTCACTTGATCCTACATTCAAAGGTAAATCACCCATGGATCTGACCGATAAAATTTAACATTGACCACGTTTTCATCCTTTTTTGGATAATGGTGAACCACAGAATTCTAGGAGGAGAATTAAATTGTTTCTTCAAGGGGCTGGCCCGTTCCCATCCGTCAGATCTCCATCCGTGCGAGCGACGGCCGCGCGCAAGTGGGTGTGGATAAACATCAGCGATTTTTTCTCCCACCGACCAGGTTGGCTGTTGCGTGATTAAACTTTGTTCTAGTCAACCGTAGCACCAATACATTAGTTTTGCTATAACGTATGCGCCTCAACAATCGACAATGGCTCTTTATCTAGCTACACATGTTTCCTCCACCGCATCAGCATGCAATATAGAAATGCTTACTCCCTTCGTCCGCAAATAAGTGTACTTCTAGCCTTGTCCTAAATTAAACTTTTCTATGTTTAAATAATTTTTTAAAACAACATACCAACATTTATGACACTAAATTGTTATCACTAGATTTATTTTTACACAACGTACAAACCGTCGGTAAACATGACTTTGCTGTGTATTTTAGCGCATGGATACTCGACAAGCTTTTACCAAGTATCTAACGACCCAAAACTCGGTAAAAAGAGTTGTTTAAGGCACGCCAGCCAAAGAAGGCGTCAAACGTTTCCCTAGTGTCTCCGTTAGACACACGACAAAGATACCCCCTCCGTCCTAAAATAGATGTCTTAAATTTATCAAATTTTGGATGAATCTAGACACTATTTAGTATATAGATTCATCCAAAATTTGAAAAAACCAAGACATCTATTCTTGGACGGAGGGAGTAAATGACTAGAATTTCGCCGCGTCACCCGGTTCACAATATTGAGACACGTCACCTTTTATTCTTTGGCGAGTATTTCCTATAAAACACACTGTAATTGAGTGCTTTTAGCCGAGTGTCCTTTATGGTGATACATGGCAACGAAAAGCTCTTTTCCATGTATTTCCATCAACATACACGGTAAAATAAACCTCTTTGCCGAGTGTCCTGTATAGTCATACACGGCAATTTACATGCTCTTTGACGTATATTACATGCTTTGCCGAGTGTATTTCCTGGGATACACGGCAAAAGTCCATGAAAAATTGACAGGTTCGTGCCGTTTTCTATTATACCCTGCATCTCAAAACAAATATGGACATGTATTAAAATGTAGACTCACAACAGGCATATATCACAACAAGCACTCACATAATAGTCACAAAATATGTTCACACAAGTGCACTAGTACATAAAAAATGCATACAAAGTTCACAAGTTCAACAAACACTTGAATTCTAGTTCAAGAAAATTCCTTATTTGACACTACTCCCCAATATGATTCCTTATTTGACACTAAAAACTTTTTACTTCCTTATTTGACCACTTGTGTAATTTTTTTGCCTTATATGACACTTCGGTGTATTTTAAGAGCTAACAGGGTTAATTAGGAATCTACAAAAACGTTTTTGCCCCTAATATATAATATGATTGTTTGATGAGAATTTGCATATAGTTAATACACCGAAGTGTATTAACTAGCAGACATGCGGGTGATGAGATAAGCGACTACACTTCCCTCGAAAAAGAAAATGCCTTGCCAACAACACATCGGTCGTGACCACACCAGCGGCTAGGACAAAACATGATTAGTACTTTACATACTGGTTAGTAAACGCGCACTTTACATACTGATTAGTAAACGCGCTGCTCCGTTTTTCAAAAAAGAAAACAATGCGCTGCTCCGCACGCACTGGCATGACCGTGCTGCGCGGTCATAAATACGGGGGAAAATTTCACAGTGTGTGTTAGACATGTATGAGTCAAAGTATTAAACCAGGGGTATTTAGGTCCTGTAGAAAAAAATTAACGGAAGCTTTTAACGAAACCGACGGTAGTGTCATAAAAGGCAAAGAAATTTCAAAAGTGGTCATATAAGGAAGTAAAAAGTTTTCAGTGTCAAATAAGAAATCATATTGGAGAGTAGTGTCAAATAAGGAATTTTCTGTTCACAATTCCATCAACACAACCGAGTGGCACACAAGTCCTCTAGCATGTGGTACATATAGCTCCATCAACGGCGAGCATGTTCCACCAGAACTTAGGATTCCTCGATGTAATTCTATTAAAGTTCAAAACACACAAGCATGAGTAAAAATGATGTAATCTTACAAAGTTCAAACTAGGTATATATGTAGCTATATGTTAAGATGATTCTAATAAACATATCTACATGATAGTAATAAGGTAAAATTTGGCACTAGTATAATTGTAATTTGTTATCAATGTAGCTATGTAGCACAGAAGATAATATATGAACTTGGTATATATATATATATAGCTATGTAGGACAAAAAAGGTAATATATGAACTTATTGGTATCTATGTAGCTATGTAGCATAAAAGGTAATATTTATAGGTACATGATCTGATGCTCCCTGTTAAAAAGGTAATATCCATCTATCCCTGCTGAAAAAGATAATTTCCTACCGAATCGGTATGAAGTGGGTCAGATATGAACTATAGGTACATGATCCGATGCTCATGATTTTTTTATAAAAATAAAGGTTCAAAATAATATGCTATTTTATCAGAGATCCACTTCAAATTTATCGAGGCTCAGCCCCGAGCTAAGAATTTTCATGGATCCTAAATTCAAAGATAAATCACCCATGGATCCGACGGATAAAATTTGCTGAACTTTGCCAAAATTAACGTGGAGCCTCGTATGCTGCCTTCAATTAGTAGATACAAGATTTAACATTGACTACGTTTTCAATTTTTTTTTTTTTGCAAAATGGTGAACCGCAGAATTCCAGGAGGAGAATTAAATTGTTTCTTCCAGGGGCTGGCCCATTCCCATTCGTCAGATCTCTTTCCATGCCAACGATGGTCGCGCGCAAGTGGGTGGATAAGCGTCAGCGGTTTTTTCTCCCACCGACGAGGTTGGCTGTTGCGTGATTAAACCTCATTCTAGTCAACCGTACCAACAATACATTAGCGCTTGCTATAACGTGTGCGCCTCAACAATCGATAGTGGCTCTTTATCTAGCTACACATGTTTCCTCCACCACATCAATATGCAATATAGAAATGCGTACGAGCTTATATGCACTTGTACACCGCTGCAACTGCTCCATTATTTTAGTCATTGGTTTGGCCAACCCGTGCCTTCTTCTATCTATATATTGCTGCTCATTCCCGTGCGTCCCAGCAGATCACCAAAGACGCACATTGACGAGCTCCATCGTTCCTCCCTACAGGCGTTATAATTATCAAGGTTAGCGCTTCCCACGTTGCTCTCTTTAGAGTCTATTGTTAACCTGGTTTATAATTGCCTATGTCTCTGTTGTTCATAAAATTATGTCCACTGTTAAATGTGACTGGTCGTTCAAATGTGTTTAAAGCGTGTGTGGCAGATAATTTCATTTTTTTTCGAAATGGCGACATAGCCCCGGCTTCTGTATTGTATATCGACTACTGCATGTGGCCTTTTTATTACTTTATTTATTATATGATTTCCTGATTTCATTATTACTTCTGTTATGAAATGTGAAATTATACTATCGACTACCTACCAATGCTAAACACATCATCAATTGATCAGAGCAATATTAGTTTGCCAATTCAAAAAATACCATTTCAATGGTCAATCAGGTATACAGTACTATAAAAGGTTTTGGCTGTGAGCTAGCCGGTAGTTTTGGCACAGCATTTGGTTACTTAAAATGGATATTGCCGGTAATTGATAGCAAACATACTGTTGTGGACAAGGTAATGTATGTTGGTCTATTAATATAATTTACATGTGCTAGGCTCACCATCCGGGCTTCTATGTAAAATTGCAATTCATATTTCACATGTAAAATGTTATTGTGGGTTTAGCTTCTTATCCATCTATGGCGAAGACGAAGGCAACGATGGGGAATCTCTTTGGTGAGGTAGTCAACGACAGCATGTTGGAAAAAATGGCGGAGTACGTAGGTAGAACCATTTCACAGAAGGATAGAGCAGAGGTAGCCCGACGCCTTGAGGATGCAGGCAACAAGAAGACCGATGCAATTAGTCATGTGGAATCCCTCAAGAGAAGTTATGGCAATGGAGCGTCCACACATTGCCTCGTGTATAACTCGACGGGTGAAAGCATCTCCTTGGTCGCTAGTCACGATTGGAATGGTCACATCGGCAGTGCTCCCTACCCTAACGAGATCGGTAACGGCCAATGGGCAGCCTTCCTTCATGTTCATAGCACTTCAGCACCATCAGGTTCGGTCGCCGGCGTCGTGTACCGTGGGAAGAACATAAATGATCAGAATAAGGACTATCTACTTTCATGGTGTACCCCAATTAGTCTGTTTCAAAGCAACTCGGTATGTACAAAATGTGTGTTCCTAGTTATCTCTTATTAGTCTAGCTTATTGGTTTCTTCCGGTTAAGCTTAGTGTGTCATAGATCTGGTAATGCCTGAAATGGTACTAATGCTGGGGATTTTTTATATTAATTATTATATGCAGGCATATTGCAAGATTGGCAATGTCAATGACTTCAACAATAGCTGGGATGATATAAAACCAAAACTAGAAGAAAATAGTTATCATACAGAATCCAAGGCCCATGGTTGCTCGATTGAAGCACATAGTGAAAGAGGTACTAGTCCAACATTTACCGCAAAAATCACAGCTCTCTAATTGGTCGTCTCGGTCAAGGCTTGTGATAATTCCATTTGTGAGTTTTACAAATTTACGTCGGTGTGTTAATAATGGGATTCATATGAATCACCGAGGAACTGTAATTCATGAAACTCCTTTACCATTAGGCTTGTGCCCTAAGTTGTCTCATTATTTGAGATACTCTGCATATTTGTATTAAACTGATTTATGATATTTGTATTTTCATGGACATTAATCTTACTCTTTTGTACACGAATATTGTATATTAATGGTTACAAACTTACCATGACACACAATAACCATCAAATTATGTGAGACATTGTGATGAAACCATTCCAAGCAATGGCAAAAGTAGCCCCCTCCGGTGTAGATGCTTCCATAAGTCCAAGCCTCCATCCGAAACTAGACGATCCGGGTTCGATGACAAGAGCACGGGCATCAGGTGACTCTATTCCTTGTTAAGTTTCTACTTGACTTTGCACTAAAATGGATATATGCTAGCTCTGAAGTTTCATATCTATGTATACTTAGGCATCAAGACTGGAATTGACAAATCAACAAGAAAAGAAGATCCAAACCAATCATGGAACTCCATAAACAATGCTGAGACATCCGAGAATGGCTGTGAACCCATCTGACGTACACTAAGCAACAACCAAAATTGGAGCCATAGTATGCAGCGTCAACAAAACGCAAAGCAATAAGAAGTTTCTCAATAAATTACATGCCATTTGTTTTACAAAATAGTACTTGTTGAATATTGACAAATGTGTTATATGAATTTAGAAGAGAAAGGAATGAAGACAAATAACCTTTTTCTTGTTTCTTCATGCTCTCTGATTCATACTATTTACATTGGAGTAGTATGTGTGCATATGTAGAGAGGCTGTAGCTTTGATGATATGGAGGTTATTGACATTTACACAAATATAGTCTTCGTAATACTTTGCTCAAACATTTTATGTACTTGTTCAGTATATCAAGGGAACGGAACATTAATTCAGCTTTACAATTTCTTGAGGAACTGTATGTTAATTTATTCTCTAAAGTAATGTTGTACTTTGTAGAATTGTACTAGAATATAAAGATTTTTGGTCTACTTGATTGCAGACCATCCATTTTAATTTGTGAAAAATTAATGATTATAACTAATAAAAATGTGAATGTGGTGATTTCCCTTCTCCTATAGTAAACCCCTAGCCACAGCCACCCCCACCCCTCCTCTCCTCCATCTCC
Organism: Avena insularis; assembly: GCA_023614405.1. NCBI lineage: Eukaryota > Viridiplantae > Streptophyta > Magnoliopsida > Poales > Poaceae > Avena > Avena insularis. Next base: position 410,704,176 of record CM042691.1, read on the forward strand.
TCGTTGTATGAGAATACGGCATCCAAAGCCCCACTATCAGAAGTAGGCTCAGCGCTGCAGCAACATCAACGCCAAAAAGCCCAAAAGAATCGACTGCTATTCGCGATGGGCCCACTGTTGGCTGCACGCAGGTGGGTGGATAAGCCTCCGCGTGCCTTTCTCCCACAAGGTGATGAGGCTTACCCTGCCTTGCCATGACTCTGGGTCGCTAACGTGTGAGTACAACACAAAGCGTTTAGACGCGTGTGAGAAGCACCGATCGACGTGCCTCCTTGTTGTATGCGATAAAATAATTCTGATGCGACGTATTCCTTCCATCCGCAAATAAGTGTACTTGTAGGTTTTGTCTAAATCAAACTTTGTCAAATTTGAGCAACCTTTTAGATAAATATATTAACATATATTACATAAATTTGTCATACTATGAAACTAATTTAAAAACTAATCTAATGGTACCAAGTTAGTCAAAGTTTATTAAGTTTGACTAAAGATAAACTTAGTCGTACACTTATTTGTGGACGGAGGGACTAACTACGCTGCAGCGCCGCTGCGTTGCTTGGCTGTGTCGACGTGATAGGCTGTGTCGATGCGCGCAAAATAGCTAGACTGCGACACGAGGCAGCTGCATGGCATGCATGCATGGTTCCGTCGCGTGCAGCGTGCCCCCCCCCCCCCCCCCCGCTCCCTCGTTAATGCATGCCATGCTCGTCCGAACGATCAATGGAGTGTGCCACGCTGTACCATATCTGTTGTGGAAAAAATAATGCGAGGCAATCAGGTTTCTAGAATCATTTCTCCCACGGATCTCCAAGAGTTAGCCGCGGAATCCTTCTAGGAGACACCAACCAATCAGGTTGCAGAACAAGCCCTCCCATAGATCGCCCAGAGGCACCAGCGGAATCCGTCCAGAAGACGCGATCTGACGGCTATAGTGTTGCGCTAGGGTTAGATCGTCGTTCCTTACTCGACCTTAGGGTTAGCTGGGTTTAAGAGGCAGTCAATGGGGTTTTCACAAGTTTGACAAACATTCAAATATGCATAACTAATTCAAAAAAAATACAAAACCTTTGCATGGTGTCATATTATGTGACATAGTTGTGAGGAAAAATATCAAACTTGGTATATTGATCATATCTCAAAAAAACCTTCACAAAATGACCTATCTCATCCGAGATTTTCTGGCTTCCGGGTCAAATGACCAATGATATGGATAGAATCAAGGCATAGTTTGTGATAATGTGCCCATATTGTGCATGCATGTGTATAATGGGATGACTAACAATGTTGTAGAAGGAAGTTTTCCTTTTTGACGCACAAAAATGCCATTTTCCATTTTCCGAGTGCCGAAAAAGGGGAGAATTTGTGAAGCAACCACCAAATTGAAGTTTCAAAATGGTAACATCCTATTTTTCAAAAATTCTAGACCACCTTGCATGTACAATATCCCAACTTGGGTATCTCAAACCTTTTATTCCTTCCCTTGTGAAAAAGTCAAATCCTGCCGAATCGGTTGGAAGTGGGTCAAATATGAAGTACAGGTACATGTTATCATGCCTGTGATTTTTCACAAAAATCATTTTTAGGTTTACAACATGCTATTTCATCAGAGATTCAATGCTAGTTTAGTGAGACTCAGCTCCAACCTAAGAATCTTTATGAAAATCCTTCACAAAGTTTGACCAAACATTCAAATATGCATAACTAATTCAAAAAAATCAAAAAAAATACAAAACCTTAGCATGGTGTCATATTATGTGACATAGTTGTGAGGAAAAATATCAAACTTGGTATATTGATCATATCTCAAAAAATCCTTCACAAAATGACCTATCTCATCCGAGGTTTTCTGGCACTTTCGGGTCAAATGACCAATGATATGGCTAGAATTAAGGCATAGTTTGTGATAATATGCCCATATTGTGCATGCATGTGTATAATGGGATGACTAACAATGTTGTAGAAGGAAGTTTTCCTTTTTGACGCACAAAAAAACCATTTTCCATTTTCTGAGTGCCGAAAACGGGGAGGGTTTGTGAAGCAACCACCAAATTAAAGTTTCAAAATGGTAACATCCTATTTTTCAAAAATACTAGACCACATTGCATGTACAATGTCCCAACTTGGGTATCTCAAACCTTTTATTCCATCCCTGGTGAAAAAGACAAATCCTGCCGAATCGGGTGGAAGTGGGTCAGATATGAACTATAGGTACATGTTCTGATGCTTGTGGTTTTTCACAAAAATCATTTTTAGGTTCACAACATGCTATTCATCAGAGATCCAATGCTAGTTTAGTGAGCCTCAGCCCCAACCTAAGAATCCTTATGAAAATTCTTCACAAAGTTTGACCAAACATTCAAATGTGCATAAATAATTCAAAAAAAATAGAAAAATACAAAACCTTCGCATGGTGTCATATTATGTGACATAGTTGTGAGAAAAAATATCAAACTTGTTTTTAATTTTTTTCTATTAAGAGAATGATTTTTTTTCAAAATTACGTAAATAGTATAAAAGTGTGAGACTTGGTAATCTAACTATATATGTAGAAAAGGTTCATTGTTGAATTTTTTGGGTGATTTGGAAATGGTCAAAAAAAACTTGGTTAGAAATGGGGTGGTTTACCCTAGCTTGGAGCCCATTTCTACCATATTTTAGGTGAGGGTGATTTGTACTTCTCAAAAGGGATCAGGGTGAGGATGAGTTATACTCTACATATGAGAAGACGTTTACAACAACAAGTGACAAACTATTACAATAACAAATATTTACAACAACAACAAGTGCCAAATTATTACAACAAGTGCCAAATTTATACAATAACAAATGTTCACACATCATTCAAATTCTATTTCTTTTGGCTCTTCTTACCCCTCGATTTCTTATCCTTCACAAGTTTCACACCACACAACAGGTTTATTCTCTTTGTTTTCTTACCATAACCATCTGGCCTCCCCACATCACGTCCAAGAGTCTGCTACACCTCTTGCACCTCCTCAACAGCACAATTTGGTTCAGAATGTGAAACAGCCTGCATCTCAAGAGCTAGCACCAGAGCCTCGTCAACATGCTCATTTTGCACCACAGCCTCATCAACATGCTCATTTTGCACCAGAGCTTCCAAATCAGAATCGGTGTACCCTAAAGCCTCATCAACTATTTCACTTTGCACCTCAACAGTTTGCACTTCATCCTCCAAAACAAGTTCAGATTGCACCTCAACAGCATTAACAGGTTCAATTTGCACCTCAGCAACACCAAACATGATTTGGTTAGTTCTCTTCTTTCTTGAGCCATTGATTCTTGCCTTTTTCACTGTCCAGCATTCTTCAACAACAAGATGTGGGGCTTTTTCTCCACACTTCCTCCTGAAAACAAGCAAGTTAGTTGGGGGAGAAAAATCATCAACAAGAAATACATAGATTTTGGATGAACATACTTTGTCTTTTCAGCAGTGTATCTGCACTTGGTAGAGCAAGCTCGGTGTCCAAGTTCTTCACAGAGTTTGCATATATTCTTGTTACCTTTTTGGGCCCTTTTTGGCTTGCCATATTTATTTTCATCTTTCTTCCCCTTCTTTCTGCTCCCACCTTTCTCAAACCAAGCCTTGAATCTACGACGCTTGGGACTGCCAGCCTTTCTTTTCATCAAAGGAGGACACAAGGAGAACTGAATGTCCACTTCAGGACACTAAGACTGGTCTGTAAGTGTTGGAATTGGTGTTGCATATGCAGGCTTGAATTTTGCTACAGAATAATACTCATGCAAATATGGGTGCATATTTAGCTTGTGTTTGGAAGTCAAGAAAAGTACGGCATGCTCATAAGGCTTCCCAGTGTGTTGCCACTCAAGGCATGTGCATTCATGCAATTGAGTGTCAACAACATGTCTCCTGCCAGTCTTTGTATCTCTAACTTCAACACCACAAAATGAGGATTTCTCAACACACAAATGTGCAAGATTTCTGCTCCTGTTGACCACCTATTGCACAACACCAGGAAGCTTATCTCCTTGAAGAACATCACCAAGCCTTGTTCTCAATTCCCACAACCTAATGATCATGATCCTGATCTGGTCAAGCATGTCATAGACAGGTAAGTCTTTTAACTCCTTCACTTTTTTGTTGAAACTTTCTACCAAATTATTGTCGATATGATCACATTTGATGGCAATGTTAAAACCTGACCTATATCATAAAAGAGAATGGTAGGTGTCCAACCATGTACAAAACATGACCCTATCCTCCTTAGAGCATGCCGCCTTAATCTTCTCAAGGTGATATGAATGTGTCTGTCTGGTGTAAGATCTTTCTACTAGCCACATGTGTCCAAAATCATCTCCTCTAATTTTTTTGATCAAATTGATACGTCGAAAACGTATCTATAATTTTTGATGTTCCATGCTTGTTTAGTATCTACTTTGCTTTGCTTTGTCTACACTTTGAGATGTTTTTATATCTTTTATAGAACTAACCTATTAACAAGTTGCCACAGTGCCAGTTGCCTGTTTTCTTCTGTTTTTGGTTCTAGAAAGGCACAAAATCAATATTCTCGGAATTGGATGGGACAAAAGCCAACGCAAATATTTTACCGTGGGCGACACGAATCCAGAAGACAAGACGGAGGGGCGCCACGGGGTGGCCACACCCCTCCAGGCGCGGCCAAGCCTAGCCCGCGCCTAGGCAGGGTGTGGGCCCCTCGGGCACCCCCTGCCTCGCCTCCTCGCCTATAAGAAGCCCCCGATGCAGAAACCCTAGGCACCCGATCAAAACTCCACGAAACCTTCTGTAGCCGCCGTCACCATCGTCCCTAGATCGGGGGAGATCTAAAGTTCTTCCTGGCACCCTGCCGGAGGGGAAATCATCCCAGAGGCCTTCTTCTCCGGTATGATGCGTGAGTAGTTCCACCTTGGACTATGGGTCCATGTAGTAGCTAGCTGGTTGTATCTCCTCCTTGTGCTTTCATGTATAGATCTTGTGAGCTCCATTCATGATCAAGATCTAATATATTTGTAATCATGCATGTTGTGTTTGTGGAGATCCGATGGATATTGAGATTATTATGTCAGATTGATTAATGGTTTTGTCTTTATGATTCTATCATGTCTGTGTTGTTTAGTAGCTATCTTGGCCAAGTAGTTGCTAGTGACTCCAAGAGGTGGTATTTATGCTCGATAGTGGGTTCATGCCTCTAGTTTCCAAGGGAAGTGACAGAAATCTCTTCGGTTGTAGATGTGTTGTTGCTACTAGGGAGAAAACAACAGTCTCTTGTTCATAGAAAAAGTGGATTGTTTACCTTACACACTTTTCTTAATGAAGTTGTCTGTTGCTTGCAACTTAATACTGGAGGGGGTTCGGTTGATAACCCAAAGGTGGACTACTGGTCATAGATGCAGTTGGATGGCGGTCTATGTATCTTGTTGTATTGCCCAATCGAATCTCATAGAATCTTTTTGTCTGGTATTGCATTGTTATGCCTTGCTCAGTTCCTGTCAACTGCCCTGCTGTAATTTGTTTACCCTTCATGCCATGTTGTCTATCTAAGGAGAGCACCTCTAGTGAACTGTGGACCCCGGTCCAATCTTTACCATTGATACATCTTCCACTGTTACTGTTTACTTGCTTCAAACCATCATCACCTTCCACACATAACGTTTAATCCTTTGTTACAGCAAACCGGTGAGCTTGACAACCTCACTGATTCGTTGGGGCAAAGTCTTGAGTTTGTGTTGTGCAGGTTTCCGCGTTGCTTGCAACACATGTCATGTTTCTTTGCTCCTACTGGTTCGATAACCTCGGTTTCTTACTGAGGGAAGGTTTGCTGCTGTGCTGCTTCACACCTTGCTCTTGGGGTTCCCAACAGTCTGTACACGTAGTCATCAAAGCTTTCTGGTGTCGTTGCCGGGGAGGCTAAGGACGTCTTTACAAGGGGAGTCCTCCACTTCCTTTCTCTTTAATTTGTTTTTAGTTTGCTTAGTTTCTTTTGAATTGTTTTGTTTGCCTCTTTTTGAAAACTCCAAAAAAATAGTTTAGTTTGGTTTGATTTCTCTATTAAAAAACACACAAAAATTAGTTCCTACTCTAGTTGCTGGTCTGTTATTGCCTTGCTTGGTCATGCTTTCTATCAATGGATGGTTTCTTTGAAACTAGTTCTTATTGGCAAGGTGGGTTCACGGAAGAACAAAAGTATTATTATAAGGAACACCGTTTGTCACAAAAAGGGAAACACTTATGGGAACAAATTGATAAGTTGAATACTATTGCTAGAGAGGTGTGCTCCACTTATAATGTTACTTATTGCTTTGATAAATCGTGTTGCTATAGGAGGTATAAACACCCGCCTTTTCAATGTGAGTATAATGATAATGTTACCATATCCTCTTATGTTAAAGGAAATTATGACTTTGATGATGTGGAACAAATTGAAGAATTTATTGCCTTCAAGGGTGCATTTGAACTTGCCAGTTTCCTTGAAAATACTGATGATGCACCTTATGAATGCGAGGTTTATGAGATACTTAAATTCTGCTTTGATAAATTACAGGGAAGAAAATAGCTATATTCTTGAATATTTTAATAGGTGCTTTCCACAAATGGAAGAAACTAATGCCTTGCAGGAGCCTATGGAAGAAGAAATTGCTGAAACTAGAAGCTCTTTAGATGAAAAAGAGGAGGAGAGTGATGAGCAAAAGGAGGAAGAATGGATTATCTACCCATGCCTACCTTCTAATGAGAGTAACTCTTTATCTCTTACATTATTTGATTATCCCCCATTCTTACCAAAGGAGGATGAATGTTATGTTTCTTTGGATCCTTTTGAAATATCTACTTTGGGTAAAACCTGTGAAGGTTTTAGTCCCACTATTTTTGAGCTTGATAGAAATTATGTGTTTGTAGATCACGAAAAGCCTGCTTTATGTGATAGTTATATTGTTGAGTTTATTCATGATGCTACTGAAAGTTATTATGAGAGAGGGAACATGGTCTTATGTTTCTGAACAATATTAAGTTTCCCCTCTTTATGTTGAAAATCTTGAAGTTGCACTTGTTTTGCTTTCCTATGATTGTTGCTTTATTCTTTCATGACTTGTTTCTTTACAAGATTTCTATGCATAGGAAGTGGGTTAGACTTAAATGTGTTTTGAATTTGCTTCTTGATGCTCTCTTTTACTTCAATTCACATTCCTTATGTGAGCATCTTCTGAAGCTTTAGTGCCTAACTTAAAGGCGTTAAAGAAAAGTACTTGTTGGGAGATAACCCAAGAGTTTCCTTGATTCTTCGAAGTTATTACTTCAGTAATGACCTCTCCTTATCATTTTTGTTTGCTTTTTGTGCCAAGAATGACCTCTAATGAGAGGGAAGTAAGATTTGGGGAGTTGCTGTCCCGAAATAGATTTTTGTCCTCCACCATAAAAATTCGTGAGGAGTCCTTGTAAGTAGGATTGAGCTGAAAATTTACAAATAAATCCCCCAGTATGTTAGCTAACTTTCGTTAGTTCAATACTTTTTGATTTGAGCAACAGAAGATTTTCGAAAAAATCGGTTTCTATCTACTAGTCTATTTTGACAGATTTCTGCCATTATTTGCTTTGCTTCTTATTGATTCCTTTTTGAGTTCTCTTTTAGGGAATTGAGATTTTTGAAGGAGTTTCTACAGTAGCTTGTGTTTTTAGTGAAAGTTTTGCTGTTCCAAAGCTTTGCCTAAGGGTCTATTATCTTTTAAATACACTAATATTGCTAATGAAGATTGTGTGGAGTTTTGTATGAAGGAAAAATTTCAGATGTAGACAGAAAATGATGTAATGAGATGAAGAATGGACAAAAGCTCAAGCTTGGGATGCCACCATGGTGTCAACCCAAGAAATATACAAGATTTACAAGCGTCAAAGCTTGGGGATGCCCAAGACATCCCCTTCTCATCAATAAAAAGCTCAGGTCTATATAGACACTTCGTTTTTTTATGTCATGTACAGTTGTGTTGTTCTTGGAGCGTCTTAGTTTTCGTTTGCTTTGCTTAGTTTGTTTAGTTTGCTTGAATAAAGTAGTTTGGCCCCCGTTCTCGATGTGTTGTTTCAAATAATTCAATTGGTGTTGGAAAGGAGTAGGAAGTTCTTGCTTGAAAGTGTAAGAGGGGCTTGCATTGACTGTGACTTAGACTTTAGCATGACATGCTAGTGTTATCCAGTTTAGTAAATTAAATAACAAGGTCTAAAAAGGGAGCAACTAATATGTTTTCCGTTGCAAACCATGATTCAGATGAACTCAAGTATATGTATAGTAAGAAGTTCAAATTGTATATCAAAGAAAGTTGTATCCTTGACTTTATTGTTACATTGTTATAATTAATTAAATGTAACAAAATGTATGATACTTAAAACTGTATATTGAGAAATGAGTGATAAATAAGTAAGTATGTTTAGTATAAATAAATAATTGTAGAAGGATGGAGAATCGACCAAAGAATCTATTGGGGCTGCTCTCGCAGCCTCTCTTCTTCTACCTCTAGCAACCTATGAACTCGAACTAAAAATAATGGAGATTTTGGCCTTGCGGTGCCAAACAGCTGAGTTTCTGTCTGTATTTCTCACTTTGAAACAACCAGCTTACAAGTCCTTGCTTACAAGTCCTTAAATATACTCACGCACGCATGCATGCCCGTCCACTACGCTGGCCACTACCAGCATGAGCTGCACTACCTACATGCACGCCACCTAGCTGCTCGATCCGCACACCCTGACCCGCGCGCACGACGCGTTCCAACGCGAATGCAACTGGCCTACAACAGATCGCCAACGACCTCTGACTCGGCCTGAACCTATGTAATGGACACACTCTGGGCACACCCGCCATGGCCACGTACAACCAATGCGCGCACAAACACGCTGGTGGTTGACACTCACCGCACGGCGTGGCTTATTGCTAACAATCTGCCCCTAAGCCACGATCTCGCCGCCCATCCCAATGTATAGGACACCGGCTCCTCGTTGACTTCCATGGGAAACGCCTTTCATTCTTCCTCGGCGACACACGCCGAGCTCTTCCACCGGCGACACATGCCTGACGTTCCGGTGCACATACGTCGCTAATGCCGTCACGCTCAAACACGACCTCTGCGCCACCACGCAGCACCTCGGCAGCCACCGTGCTCGCCATCGTGCCGCCTCCGCATCCGCCCGACGCCACCGTGCGCCTCCATAGTCGTCGCACCATGGCTGTCCTGCCACGCCTCTTCGGCCGTTGTGATCGCCGCACGCACGGCTTCACAGGATGCCACGGCCGCGTCCTTCGCGCACGCCACGGTGAGGGCCGCGTCCGCCGCGCTCGCCGTGGACTCACCGCGTGCTCGGCCGCCTTGAGGCTCCGATACCACTTGTTGGGGCTGCTCTCGCAGCCCCTCTTCTTCTACCTCTAGCTACCTCTGAACTCGAACTAGAAACAATGGAGATTTTGGACTCGCGCTGCCAAACAGCCGAGTTTCTCTCTATATTTCTCACTTTGAAACAACCAGCTTACAAGTCACGCATGCATGTCCGTCCACTACGCTGGCCACTACCAGCATAAGATGGACTACCTACATGCACACCACACCCAGCTGCTCGATCCGCACACCCAGACCTCTGACTCGTCCTGAACCTATGTAATAGACACACTCTAGGCACACCCGCCATGGCCACGTACAACCAAGGCGCGCACAAACATGCTGGTCGTCGACACTCACCGCACCAGCGTGGCTTATTGCTAACAGAATCAACTTATCTATGAAGACAACGCGCGGTGAACCTATCGATTTTTCTCTCTCCCAGATGTAATGTGTAGCATCCCAATTGTCTAACAATTGCAATGCTACTAGCCTAGTCTATATAAATGCTACTTCCTACATATAATTGTTGCATCATAATTATATCATGCTCATGTCATCATGCCACCTTGCATTTGAGCATCATATAAATAACCCTTCTTCTTTTGGTTCTTATCTCATATGCATTATTAATTGTATTTGCCTCTTGATATATTGTATTTGTTTCTTGATAAATGATTGATGCCCAAGTTGAGTTGGGGGCATATCTTTTATTAACTCCACCACCTTTCTTGTCATCACCCCATCATTCCACCATTCCACCATATATGAGCATTGCAACTTATTTGGTTTTACCTCTAGCTCATGTGGGTTGGGATGGATCCAATTCTATTTCCACATGCTCTCATATTAGCATCATGTTGTTTTCACATTAGTGACATGTGGAGCCACCTTTGCATGCCTTGTGAGTGGAACCTTTTTCTAGCTCCCATATGGGTTGTTTTGGGGTTATTCTCATGTTGGGATATTTTTGGGCTTACTAAATACCTAGTGGCACATACACACTAGCATGTCCCATTTTTATTCAAATATGGTCATCTCCATCTACTCCACATGGGGCATCCTTTTAATTCTTTTAGCTTGGCTTTATTCCATATTTTGGAATGCATATGCACAAATGCCATGATTATTTATTCTGTTTTCACAAGATTAAAACATGGCATTTAATGTTTTTGCATGGGCCATGCAACCATCACCACCATTTGATCTCCTTTGGTTTTTCTTTGGTTTTTGAGTGGATCATGTTCAAACCCTAAACCCTCACATCTTGACCTCCTCTCTTTGTCATGGGCACCAAAACCCTAGGCATTTTCATCTCTATATCTCTCCACCAACACCATGTGTCCAACCAAAGTCCCTCAAAACCCTAGCTCATTCTTTGTTCTCCTCCTAACCTTGTTCATCTTTTCTATTGCATGTGATCATATATATGTGACCTAAATCTCCCTTCCCTCTTTCTTTTCTAGCTACATCTAGTCCTCCCTCCTTGACCCTAATCTACCACCCTAGCTCAACTAACCTCTCTTCTTCACCATCCCATGCCGAGGCACCCCTCTCTCTAACCCTAACCCCACCACCCTACTCTCACGATGCCCTCTTTTCCTACCCCTTGTCGTGGTTTTCCCTCGTTTGCTTGAACACCAAGAAGGTCACCACCAGCCCCATCGCATGCCCTCTCCCCTGGTCCCCTCCCTTCCTCTCTTAGCAAAGCAACAAGAGAGAGAGGAGAGAAATCACCCGAGGCCCTTCCTCTACTTTGCCAAAAAGGTGAAGCTACCCCATGTACCTCTCCCCTCTCTCCCTTATCACCTCAACCACCCCAGGAAAACCTCAGGGCGAGATCTGGAAGCCAGGCACCCCATCTTCCTCCCACCTTCCTCCCTAGAAAGCCATGGCCATCCTCTCCTCCTAAAACCCTAGCTATGTCTACCCCCGTGTCCTTGTCGGTATGGTGAGCTCCAGGCCGAGCCAATCGCACCATCCTATTCTCCTGCGTCCTCTCCGACCTCCGGAACCCCTCCACCCACTGGATCTCGCCGGAGAAGCCCCACCGCCGCCGTGTCCGTGAGCACCAGGATTACTCTGGCCCCGCTACTTCCTCGTCGAACTACGCTTCCCCGAGTCCGCTAGCTGCACCTGAGGGTCGTAGGTGAGCCTACCGACCTCCTGGACATCATCTTCCTCCCCCTCTCACCTTGCATCGCCGCCGACCTGCACCGTCGCAGTCGTGTCAGCCCTCTTGTTGCTGCCTGTGTTCATCGCGATCTAGCTCTCCCTGTGGTGCTCTTATACTCTTGTTTTCTGAACGAAAGTTGTAGCCCACACCACCCTCTCCATCTTTCCTTTTTGCGGCTTGGCGAGATTCGCCGCCGTTTGGTCGCCATCGTCGTCCGAACTCCGGCCGATCCCCTGTTCTCTGCAGACGGCGCGCAACAGCCAGTCCGGCGACGGCGACGCTTTTTCAGAAAAAACCCCGCTGCTTTTTCCCGCTGAACTCAGAGCCCCACGGCCCCACCTGTCATTCGCCGTTTTCTTTTGAAGAGGCCCTAGGTTTATGAGAAAACACCCCCGCGCTCGCCGGATAGCACACGTGTCAGCGCCCGATAGCCAGCAGCGTCTTTGTAGCCACGGAGGCCCATACCATCATCCTCTGTGGCTGCAACTCCCCGCGGTAAGAAAAGCCGTACCAGTTCCCGCCACGTCGGCCGCGCTGAGTCAGCATCTCAGCCCCACTCGTCAGCGTCTGTGGCTAGATCTCTCTCAGTACAAAAGGTCTGCGTCCTTTTCTGCTTAATAAAAATGAATTTTCAGAAATGTTTAACATGTTTTTAAATCAAGTTTTTAATAACTTTTAATTGGTAATTCCAAATTTGACAAATAATATATGTTTTTAAATCAGAAAAATGTGAGGAATTCAAATATGCTATTCAAAATATTATTTGAGCACTTAAAATTTCGAGATGATTAAAATTACAATAAAATGCCCTTTTCTTAATAAATTAATAACTTTAGTTTTATAACTCCAAATTTGACAAATAATATGTCTAAATCGATCAGCGCGACGAGCCCATTCTATCTATGCATTCCATGTTCTGAATTGCAGCATGCATCATATAAATATAAAGGTTACAGCAACTTATTTGAGGATAAAAGGTGACTAAAACTCCATAAAATGCTTTATTCTTGTATTCCACACCTCACCCATGCCATGCTACATTATTGCCATGCAAATTGTGCATCATTCATCATGGCATGATTGTTTGCTTGTCGCATTTTAATTCATATGCTTGTGCACTCTTTTTATGTTGGCCCTTGTTTGTTTGGTTCTTCTTCGAATAGACGCTGAGCAGGGGATATATCAAGAAAACCAGGAGCACTACCCAGATCCATCCCTCGCTTCAACCGAGCTGCCAGGCAAGCACTACCACATGCTTGGCTACATATAGTACCTATTGCCTCTCTCTTGTTCTTGCATCATTGAGTCGCGATTGCATTAAAATGAATCCCAAGTACTGCATAGCCTTTACTTTTAAACCCCACCGAAGTTTGTCCTCCATCCCATGAGCCATTACTACAGGAGTTGTTTGAGCCATGCGGGTCGTAGAACAGCATGTGTAGGGTATGTGAGTGTCTGATGGATAACGAGGTACCTAAACAACTTAACCTGAGTAGTAATGGGATAACTAATGAAAGTGGCACCGGTGAGCTATATCTGCTATTTGGTTTTTCATGCTCACTTGTGTCCCGCAGGACCCCGAGTACTTGATTCCTGTTCCTTGACTATTCGCACTATCCACATCCGGGAGGCCTTATGAACCCCCCTGGGCCAGAGCTTGATTCATTCTTATTTCTTGGGGCCAAAAAGTAGTTTGGGGCTTTATTACTATCCTGTACTTATGCCATGCTTTATTGCTTTATTTAAGATTGTGCGTGGAGCACCTGTACTGTTTAGGACCGTGACACGTTTTCGCTGTATCGACAAGCCCAGTCACATTTTTGGGTTCCCATCGCCATCATGGCCCACACAAACCCCAGGTCCGTTTGAGCCGCCAACTTCTATGGTAGCTTAGTGGGGTGGCCCCCTGAAATATTTCTGAATCCTGTGATCGCTTTGTCGTGAATGCCTCGTTGGGTTTTGATTTGGTTTTTCCGAGGTTGATCGAGTGTGTGTTGCTATTCGTGCACCCCTGCAGGGTAAATCTTTCTGAAAGCCGTGTCCGCGGTTATGGACGACTTGGAGCACAGTTTCTCGATCATAGACAAGTATAACTAAAGTACCGCTTTTAATTTGACTAAGTACCTGACTAGTAAATAGTGCAACACTCATGGAATGGATAATAAAACTGCCAACGGATGGGGGGCTGTTCGTCCGCTTCCTCGTTGGTAAGCGGAGAGGAGGATGGATCTGTTAATATTACTGTTATAACTGTTGTTATTAATTCACGGACATCCGTCTATCTTTGGTTAGGCGGATGGTTAGCGAGTATCCCTAGAATCGTTAGGTATTATCTTTTGCTGCAATTGCGTCACCCTGTGTTGTGTCCCTTTAGAGGCATAAAGACTTGCTGAGTACCCTAGGGTCTCACACGATAAATTGTTTGATTCAGATGAATAGGTATACTCGCAAGATGGATACTGGGTGGAGGAGACGAACGATGTGGGCAACGATCACTCGGTGTAGAGATTCCGGGAACGGGGATCCGTGAGATCTGTGGGCGGGATGTGTTTATTTATGGGGCATCTTATGCCGATTTTCTTCTTATCCGTACTCGGATCTTGTTTTCCGTTTCCGCCTGATACTCTGATGTTTGATGTATGAGGAGATATCCTAAACTATTATATCTATCTAGGATATTTGGATCTTGCCGTATGGCGTTGCAATATTTCTATTTCTTTTAGATGGAATGGCTCTGAGGACTGTTGTATGGTGGCTTGCATACATACTCATTTGTGTATGTAGTTGATCCCTTCGCCTGCCGATTACGCTGCTCGTTCTTGTCCCGATGTTTTGGAAATGGTTAGGACGGCCGAAAGGTCTACCTGTGAGTGGCATTTGGCCCCACCGTACTATTTTAACCATTTCCGCTCATCCAGGCTGGTAACTAAGAGCGTAATTCACCGAGGTAGTTACAATTGGTATCAGAGCCATCCCGCCCTTCAGGGTCTCAGCCAAATGGTCGTTGTCAGTCTAGCAAATATTTTTGGTAGCTATGTATACTAGGGAAAAACAAAACAAAACGCGAGAGTAGGACTGCTTCCACTTTTCTTCTTACCCACCCACCCACCCTTTTCTGGTAAGGAAGTGTAACGTTTTCAATCCTCTTCTTAAAATTCAAACTAGGATTCACGTGTTCTGGGTTTCCGTAGTACCATAGAAAGTGTGTGTGTGTGTAATTCCTTGTCTATCTGTTGCATCCAATTTGTTATCACAATCTGCCTTTGGTTATCAACTGTTGGTACATTCCATACTGACAGGCTTTTGAAAACCGGCGCGATCTATCTGACTCCTTGTTAACCGGTGCCATCTTCTTAAGGGTGTTCTTCCTTCCAGCATGCTTTCACAGAATGTGGAGTTGCTAATCGCTACCTGATAAGTGATCTTGCGCATCTATTGGTATTTTAATGCCGAAAAATGCGGAAAAAATTTCTTTGATACATCTGTGTTTCCACACTCCTTTCCAGTCGTGTGTGAAACATTATCTATCTCCCTTTTATCAGCATGTCCATGCTAACTCATTCTTTTGTCACCGACGCTTAATCCTGGAGTTTTATTTCATCTCCAATTCTCTTGGTACTTCAGACATGACGACAACATCATCATCTTTATCTATCTATGAATCCGGCAAATCGTTTGCATCTATCCTTGTTTTCTAACGAAGTTCCATGAGTTATTGTCAATACCTTCATTGTTTGGTAGTTGGGTTGCATGGTTTTCTTATTCATGTGCGGAGTAATGCTTTGAGTGCGGGATGGAGTAGCTACCATACCACTACTCTTATCATTCGCTCTTGTACATTGAATTGGTGAACTAATGTGATTTCACTCATTCCACGGAAGTTAGAAGTGGCCTTTATCCCTCGATACTTTTACTCCGTCTTTGTTTTTCCGGAGTGCTCTCTCGAAGAAAGTAATCAATAATCTCTTGTTGGTGGTCTGTCTATTCTAGATGGAGCAAAATCTTCAATTATCTGGTGGAAACAAACGCAAACTCTTTTCTGTCCTCGTCATTCTACCGATGCTCGGCATCCCCAAACAAGATGAAAGGAAACTATCTCTCTTTGTTTCATCAATTCTTTTTCTGTGGTAAAGCCAATTATGGTTGATGCCATCAGCCACAAATCTATTGCGTTAGCCTCAAGGCTAAAGAAAGCAATAAGTATATCTACAATAAACTCCAGATCCTCCATATTCTTTGCTTCTCGGGATTCCACCATGATCTGGCTTCACATCCGTCTCTGGAAGTTATATCCGCGCACCTCAATTGCGTGATCCGTTGGGTCTTACAAGCGCAAGAAGAATCTAATCCGACGATGTCTAACTAAATCTTTCTGTTGATATCAAGGGACTCTATTGTTTGAAGGCAATATTGTTTCCGAACTTCATTTCTCAATCCGAGAGAAGATACGATGCTATTGTCATAGTGGTTCAAAACCTCTCCAATCTAGCTCTTTTTCTTCCGGCGAGATAAAGATTCATCCTCTCTCGTATTAATAAATCTTTAATCTTAACGGTGTGTCTTTCTTTATCCATGATACATCATCTTTTCCTTTTCTTTCACAAGTGGTTCTAGTCTTTTATCTTGTTTCTCGAAAAACCGGAGCTATGTTCATCCTACCTTCTTGCCTCACGACAATCCTTCAACTCTTCTAACCCGTTGTTTCTCAAGCAAAACGCAAGACTCGCAACAAGTCCAGCAAGTTTTGCAAGGTGTAGTAGTCGCACCATTCCGTTGTTCATCAACTTGGGAACATGAGGGTCACCTTCGTTCCGAACAACCGCCTCTCCTTGTGTTGTTTTCCTTTTCCTAGGAATCTCGGGGCGAGATTCTTGTTTAGTGGGGGAGAGTTGTAGCATCCCAATTGTCTAACAATTGCAATGCTACTAGCCTAGTCTATATAAATGCTACTTCCTACATATAATTGTTGCATCATAATTATATCATGCTCATGTCATCATGCCACCTTGCATTTGAGCATCATATAAATAACCCTTCTTCTTTTGGTTCTTATCTCATATGCATTATTAATTATATTTGCGTCTTGATATATTGTATTTGTTTCTTGATAAATGATTGATGCCCAAGTTGAGTTGGGGGCATATCTTTTATTAACTCCACCACCTTTCTTGTCATCACCCCATCATTCCACCATTCCACCATATATGAGCATTGCAACTTATTTGGTTTTACCTCTAGCTCATGTGGGTTGGGATGGATCCAATTCTATTTCCACATGCTCTCATATTAGCATCATGTTGTTTTCACATTAGTGATATGTGGAGCCACCTTTGAATGCCTTGTGAGTGGAACCTTTTTCTAGCTCCCATATGGGTTGTTTTGAGGTTATTCTCATGTTGGGATATTTTTGGGCTTACTAAATACCTAGTGGCACATACACACTAGCATGTCCCATTTTTATCCAAATATGGTCATCTCCATCTACTCCACATGGGGCATCCTTTTAATTCTTTTAGCTTGGATTTATTCCATATTTTGGAATGCATATGCACAAATGCCATGATTATTTATTCTGTTTTCACAAGATTAAAACATGACATTTAATGTTTTTGCATGGGCCATGCAACCATCACCACCATTTGATCTCCTTTGGTTTTTCTTTGGTTTTTGAGTGGATCATGTTCAAACCCTAAACACTCACATCTTGACCTCCTCTCTTTGTCATGGGCACCAAAACCCTAGGCATTTTCATCTCTCTATCTCTCCACCAACACCATGTGTCCAACCAAAGTCCCTCAAAACCCTAGCTCATTCTTTGTTCTCCTCCTAACCTTGTTCATCTTTTCTATTGCATGTGATCATATATATGTGACCTAAATCTCCCTTCCCTCTTTCTTTTCTAGCTACATCTAGTCCTCCCTCCTTGACCCTAATCTACCACCCTAGCTCAACTAACCTCTCTTCTTCACCATCCCATGCCGAGGCACCCCTCTCTCTAACCCTAACCCCACCACCCTACTCTCACGATGCCCTCTTTTCCTACCCCTTGCCGTGGTTTTCCCTCGTTTGCTTGAACACCAAGAAGGTCACCACCAGCCCCATCGCATGCCCTCTCCCCTGGTCCCCTCCCTTCCTCTCTTAGCAAAGCAACAAGAGAGAGAGGAGAGAAATCACCCGAGGCCCTTCCTCTACTTTGCCAAAAAGGTGAAGCTACCCCATGTACCTCTCCCCTCTCTCCCTTATCACCTCAACCACCCCAGGAAAACCTCAGGGCGAGATCTGGAAGCCAGGCACCCCATCTTCCTCCCACCTTCCTCCCTAGAAAGCCATGGCCATCCTCTCCTCCTAAAACCCTAGCTATGTCTACCCCCGTGTCCTTGTTGGTATGGTGAGCTCCAGGCCGAGCCAATCGCACCATCCTCTCCGACCTCCGGAACCCCTCCACCCGGATCTCACGGAGAAGCCCCGCCCGTGTCCGTGAGCACCAGGATTACTCCGGCCCCGCTACTTCCTCGTCGAACTACGCTTCCCCGAGTCCGCTAGCTGCACCTGAGGGTCGTAGGTGAGCCTACCGACCTCCTGGACATCATCTTCCTCCCCCTCTCACCTTGCATCGCTGCCGACCTCGCCGCGGTGCGCGCGCACCGTCGCAGTCGTGTCAGCCCTCTTGTTGCTGCCTGTGTTCATCGCGATCTAGCTCTCCCTGTGGTGCTCTTCTTCTCTTGTTTTCTGAACGAAAGTTGTAGCCCGCACCACCCTCTCCATCTTTCCTTTTTGCGGCTTGGCGAGATTCGCCGCCGTTTGGTCGCCATCATCGTCCGAACTCCGCCGATCCTCGTTTCTCGCAGACGGCGCCAGTCAACCGACGACGGCGACGCTTTTTCAGAAAAAAAACCTGCCGTTTTTCCCGCCTGAACCCGCAGCCCCCACGGCCCCACCTGTCATTCGCAGCCGTTTTCTTTTGAAGAGGCCCTCGGTTTCTGAGAAAACACCCCCGCGCTCGCCGGATAGCACACGTGTCATGCGATAGCACAGCGTCGTGGTCCGCCAGGAGGCCCACGACCATCCTCTCGTGGCGAACTCCCATGTAAGAAAAGCCGTACCAGTTCCCGCCACGTCGGCCGCGCTGACTCAGCATCTCAGCCCCACCCGTCAGCGTCTGTGGCTAGATCTCTCAGTACAAAAGGTCTCAAGGTCCTTTTCTGCTTAATAAAAATGAATTTTCAGAAATGTTTAACATGTTTTTAAATCAAGTTTTTAATAACTTTTAATTGGTAATTCCAAATTTGACAAATAATATATGTTTTTAAATCAGAAAAATGTGAGGAATTCAAATATGCTATTCAAAATATTATTTGAGCACTTAAAATTTCGAGATGATTAAAATTACAATAAAATGCCCTTTTCTTAATAAATTAATAACTTTAGTTTTATAACTCCAAATTTGACAAATAATATGTCTAAATCGATCAGCGCGACGAGCCCATTCTATCTATGCATTACATCTTCTGAATTGCAGCATGCATCATATAAATATAAAGGTTACAGCAACTTATTTGAGGATAAAAGGTGACTAAAACTCCATAAAATGCTTTATTCTTGTATTCCACACCTCACCCATGCCATGCTACATTATTGCCATGCAAATTGTGCATCATTCATCATGGCATGATTGTTTGCTTGTCGCATTTTAATTCATATGCTTGTGCACTCTATTTATGTTGGCCCTTGTTTGTTTGGTTCTTCTTCGAATAGACGAAAGGTGGGATATATCAAGAAAACCAGGAGCACTACCCAGATCCATCCCTCGCTTCAACCGAGCTGCCAGGCAAGCACTACCACATGCTTGCCTACATATAGTACCTATTGCCTCTCTCTTGTTCTTGCATCATTGAGTCGCGATTGCATTAAAATGAATCCCATGTACTGCATAGCCTTTACTTTTAAACCCCACCGAAGCTTGTCCTCCATCCCATGAGCCATTACTACAGGAGTTGTTTGAGCCATGCGGGTCGTAGAACAGCATGTGTAGGGTATGTGAGTGTCTGATGGATAACGAGGTACCTAAACAACTTAACCTGAGTAGTAATGGGATAACTAATGAAAGTGGCACCGGTGAGCTATATCTGCTATTTGGTTTTTCATGCTCACTTGTGTCCCGCAGGACCCCGAGTACTTGATTCCTGTTCCTTGACTATTCGCACTATCCACATCCGGGAGGCCTTATGAACCCCCCTGGGCCAGAGCTTGATTCATTCTTATTTCTTGGGGCCACAAAGTAGTTTGGGGCTTTATTACTATCCTGTACTTATGCCATGCTTTACTGCTTTATTTAAGATTGTGCGTGGAGCACTGTATCGCTTAGGACCGTGACACGCTTTTTGCTGTATCGACAAGCCCACCACATTTTCGGGTTCCTGATCGTGCCATCACGGCCCACACAAACCACAGGTCCGTTGAGCCGCCAACTTCGCTATGGGTAGCTTAGTGGGGTGGCCTCCTGAAATATTTCTGAATCGTGATCGCTTTGTCGTGAATGCCTCGTTGGGTTTTGATTTGGTTTTTCCGAGGTTGATCGAGTGTTGTTATTCGTGCACCCCCGCAGGTAAATCTTTCTCGAAAGTCGTGTCCGGTTATGGACGACTTAGAGCACAGCTTCGATCATAGACAAGTATAACTAAAGTACCGCTTTTAATTTGACTAAGTACCGACTAGTAAATAGTGCAACACTCATGGAATGGATAATAAACCGCCAACGGATGGGGTTGTTCGTCCGCTTCCTTGTTGGTAAGCGAGGAGGATGGATCTGTTAATATTACTGTTATAACTGTTGTTATTAATTCACGGACATCCGTCTATCTTTGGTTAGGCGGATGGTTAGCGAGTATCCCTAGAATTGTTAGGTATTATCTTTGCTGCAATTGCGTCACCCCAGGTTGTGTCCCCTTTAGAGGCATAAAGACTTGCTGAGTACCCCTAGGGTCTCACACGATAAATTGTTTGATTCAGATGAACAGGTATACTCGCAAGATGGATACTGGGTGGAGGAGACGAACGATGTGGGCAACGATCACTCGGTGTAGAGATTCCAGAACGGGATCCGTGAGATCTGTGGGCGGATGTGTTTATTTATGGGGCATCTTATGCCGATTTGCTTCTTATCCGCATCGGATCTTGTTTTCCGCTTCCGCCTGATACTCTGATGTTTGATGTATGAGGAGATATCCTAAACTATTATATCTATCTAGGATATTTGGATCTTGCCGTATGGCGTTGCAATATTTCTATTTCTTTTAGATGGAATGGCTCTGAGGACTGTTGTATGGTGGCTTGCATACATACTCATTTGTGTATGTAGTTGATCCCTTTGCCTGCCGACACGCTTCGTTCTTGTCCCGATGTTTTGGAAATGGTTAGACGGCGAAAGGTCTACCTGTGAGTGGCATTTGGCCCCACCGTACTATTTTAACCATTTCCGCTCATCCAGGCTTGTAACTAAGAGCGTAATTCACCGAGGTAGTTACATAATGGTAACAAGAAACTGCCAGAGCGGAATTTGGATGGAAGACACGATGGGAAGATAAGGGAAGGAGCGTTTCCCCATAGACGTGCTTGTCACGTGAGAGGCCCACATACGAAGGGTGTAGACCTTCTCTAGACAAGGAGGATGTCCATGGCCAACCATTTTTATTCAAATCTACACCGAAGGTCTCCCTGATCTTCTTCGGCGATCATCGTAAAAGAGCACGAGGACCCAAATTCCATGGCGGTCTCGAAGAAGACACATCCGATGAAGTTGGATCATGTACAAATTTTATCCTCGCTTTCGGAACTGCACGTGACAAGGAAAAATAGGGCTAGAATCTCAATGAACCTCTTCCCCATTCCAAAGTTGACAAACATCCATGGCAATCCCTTCCTCATCAAGGATAACCAAACGCTTCTCAACACATCAAAGGATTACCGTACCAACAAAGTAGAAGACAACTTAATGGTGTAGGTCGCTAACCACCGAATCGGTTCCAGCGAATCAGGCCATGAAGAACCAAGCAGATTAGAATCTCTAACCATTGTAATCGAAGTAGAAGTAGTTCTATCCGAAATTTGAACTAGAAAATTAGGAAAAAACAACACATCACCTGGCCTAATCACACTCTCTTTCCCCACGGACGAGCATCCAACACTTGTCCACCAAGATCCCTGCGAACAAAGCAGTAGACCAGGACATGGAGCGAAGGTTACCTCCCATCTCGAAGTTGTGCACAGAACTAACATATCTGATCCAGCGCCATCTATTGGAATTTGATGTATATTGGGTTGTTGGCCCATTAGACAAATTCTGAAATTCTCTTTGGTCCACTTGTGTATGGCAGCATATGGCTGTGCTAGTGGTGCTAAAGTTTAGTCCCACATCGCTAGTTGAAGGGGAGTTGGACCACCTTATATAGTAGAGTGTTGCACCACTCACTAAGGTGTGACAAGAAGAGTAACCCTCGCGCACTCCTCCTCCGACGCCGCCCGCCTCGCCTCGTCACGACGCGACGCGACGCGACGCGGGTTGCGGGAATCTTGCCGAGCCGAGCTTTATTTTGCTGGTTGGGAAAACTGATTATGAGTCATTAACGGACACGTTAATTACAGCCATTTCAATCCACACACGCGCCTAACCTCCAGAACCTTGTGCCGCCGCTTTCGTCTTCTCCATCCCGGCTTGCGGCGTGCACCGTAGATCGGGACAGTAGGCCTCCGGAACCCCGCCTCTCGTGAACCTGTATGGGTGAGGGGCGATCAGGTCTTTGGGGAGCACTCAAGCGCGACTACTGGCAACCACAACGTCGTCCGACGACGAGTTCCCGAACGACGACTTCTTCCGGGACATCAGTGACCTCTTCGACAACCTCAACATGAGCGACGCTGCTGCGACCGCTGGGGCTGCTATTCAGCATACACTGTATGTGATCCTCAATTGTCTTTTTCTGATTATGCTAGAGTTCTTTGTTCTAGCGTTTGGTGTAGATGTGATAGGTTTATCTCCTATAGATTTAATCTGTTCATCTACTTTGTTGATCTGCATAATTGGTTTTAGTACCGTTTGTATGATCATGCTTTATCAATTTATTATTCGGATTAAATCATATGGATTATTGCTTATATTTCCAACAATCCAAAAAACCTGACTACTGCAACTGAATTCCACTGGTGTAGTCGCGGCTACTAGGCCGCCTCCTTTTGATGGCATGCACTATAAGAGATGGCGCAAGAGAGCAGTTCTCTGGTTTGAAAACCTAAACTGCTATAGCGCCACTCTTGGCAAGCCTGAAGGAGATATTTCTGCTGAGCAGGAAGCGAACTTTAAGAAAGCCGATACCATGTTTATGGCGTCTTTGTTCAGTGTTCTTGGGGACAACATTGTTGACCCTTATATGTCATTTGACAATGGCAAGGACGCGTGGGAAGCGCTCGAGGCCAAGTTTGGGGTCTCGGACGCTGGCACTGAGTTGTATGTCATGGAGCAATTCGATGACTACAGGATGGTTGATGAGCGCTCTGTCGTTGAGCAAGCTCATGAGATACAATCACTTGCCAAAGAACTTGAGCAGTTCAAGTGTTCCTTACCGGACAAATTTGTGGCTGGTGGCATTATTGCCAAGCTTCCTCCTTCGTGGAGGAACTTTGCTACTTCTCTGAAACATAAGAGACAAGAGTTTTCCATTACGGATCTCATTGGGTCTCTTCATGTGGAAGAGAAGGCGAGAGCAAAGGACAAAACTGCTCGAAGACTTGAGGGAGGTTCTACTGCCAATTTGGTGCAGAGGAAAAACTTCCAATCCCACAAGTTCAAGAATAAGAACAAAACTGAAGCAAAGGGGAAGTTCGATGGCAAGAACAAGGCCACGCACTCAACCAACTTCAAGAAGAAAAATGATAAGAGGAAAGGCTCTTGCCACGTCTGTGGTGATCCTGGTCATTGGGCTCCTAGCTGCCCTAATCTCTTTGACAAGCGTCAACATGGAAACAGCGGCAATGCCGCTAATGTTGTTATTAGCGATACTGAGATGAAGGATCCTGGGTCTCAAGGACCTCTACCGTGCTGATGGGAAATGGCTCACGTGCTTCTGTTCATGGTGTTGGTACGGTAAATCTAAAGTTTACTTCGGGGAAGACCGTACAGCTGAAGAATGTGCAGCACGTTCCCTCCATCAATAAGAATCTCGTCAGCGGATCGCTTTTATGTCGAGATGGCTTTAAGTTAGTTTCTGAGTCCAATAAAGTTGTAATTTCTAAATATGTACAATTTGTTGAAAAGGGTTATGAGTGCAGAGGTCTGTTCCGCTTGTCTTTGTCAGACTCATGTACTAAAGTTATTAATCATGTTTGCAATGATAATGAGTCCAATGTTTGGCATTCACGACTCTGTCATATTAACTTTGGTTGCATGACGCGGCTATCCAATATGAGTTTAATTCCGAAATTTACCACTGTCAAAGGTTCTAAGTGCCAAGTTTGTGTGCAAGCAAAGCAACCCCACAAGTCTCATACGGTTGCGAAACCGAGAAACTTAGCACCACTAGAACTTATACATTCAGATCTTTCTGAGATGAATGGTGTGTTGACAAAAGGTGGAAAAAGATACTTTATGACGTTGATTGATGAATCCACTAGATACTGCTATGTTTATCTCCTGAAATCTAAAGATGAAGCTTTGAACTACTTCAAAATCTATAAAGCTGAGGCAGAAAACCAACTTGATCTTAAAATCAAGCGGCTAAGATCGGATCGTGGTGGGGAGTACTTTTCAAACGAATTTGATTTATTTTGTATGGAACACGGTACTATACATGAGAGGACGCCTCCCTACTCACCTCAGTCAAATGGGGTGGCCGAAAGAAAGAACCGCACTCTAACTGATTTGGTTAACGCCATGTTAGATACATCGGGTCTTTCCAAGGAATGGTGGGGGGAGGCGCTAATGATTGCGTGTCATGTCCTAAACCGTGTTCCCGTAAGGGATAAAACCATGACTCCATTTGAGTAATGGGAAAATAAAAGGCTTAAACTCTCTTACTTACGAACTTGGGGTTATTTGGCGAAAGTCAATAGTCCAATACCCAAGAAGCGAAAGCTTGGACCAAAAACCGTTGATTCTGTTTTTCTGGGATATGCTTTTCATATCATTGGCTATAGATTTTTGATAGTAAAATCTAAGGTATCCGACATGCATGTTGGTACAATTATGGAGTCGAATGATGCGACTTTCTTTGAGGACATCTTTCCTATGAAAGGCATGTCTAGCTCATCAAATCAGGAGATGACTAGTTCATCTAGTCGGGAATTTTCTATAATTCCTGAACCCACTATGCCGATAGAACACTCTGATGATCCTGTGGAGGATGACAATGAAGATCCCAAAAGGAGCAAGATACAAAGGACTTCAAAGTCATTTGGTGATGATTTCATTGTGTACCTTGTGGATGATACTCCCACTTCTATTTCAGAAGCCTATGCATCTCAAGATGCTGACTACTGGAAGGAAGTTGTCCGAAGCGAGATGGACTCCATCTTAGCTAATGGTACTTGGTAAATCACTGATCGTCCTTATGGGTGTAAACCTATAGGATGTAAATGGATGTTCAAGAAAAAGCTTAGACCTGATGGTACTATTGAAAAGTACAAGGCACGTCTTGTGGCTAAGGGTTATACCCAAAAGGAACGTGAAGACTTCTTCGATACCTACTCACCTGTAGCCAGATTGACCACTATTTGAGTACTACTTTCCTTGGCCGCCTCACACGGTCTTCTTGTTCATCAAATGGACGTAAAGACAGCTTTTCTAAATGGAGAGCTAGATGAGGAAATTTATATGGAGCAGCCTGATGGATTTGTAGTAGATGGTCATGAAGGAAAGGTGTGTAAGTTAGTGAAGTCTTTATATGGTCTTAAGCAAGCTCCTAAACAGTGGCACGAGAAGTTTGAAAGAAGTTTAACCGCTGAAGGTTTTGTTGTAAACGAAGCTGACAAATGTGTGTACTATCGCCATGGTGGGGGCGAGGGAGTTATTATGTGTCTCTATGTTGATGACATATTGATATTCGGGACCAACCTCACTGTTATCGAGGAGGTCAAAGAGTTCCTATCTCGCTGCTTTGAGATGAAGGACTTGGGAGTGGCTGACGTAATTTTAAACATCAAGCTACTAAAGGATGACAATGGTGGGATTACACTGCTTCAGTCTCACTATGTGGAAAAGATATTGAGTCGCTTCGGGTATAGCGACTGCAATTCTTCTCCAACGCCTTATGATCCGAATGTGCTACTTCGAAAGAATCGAAGGAATGCTAAAGATCAATTGAGATATTCTCAAATCATTGGCTCGCTCATGTATTTAGCCAGCACTACTAGACCTGACATCTCCTTTGTTGTAAGCAAACTGAGTCGATTTGTGTCAAATCCTGGAGATGATCAATGGCATGCTCTTGAAAGAGTTTTGCGCTATTTGAAAGGTACTACGAGTTACGGTATTCACTATACTGGGTATCCATGGGTACTTGAGGGTTATAGTGATTCAAACTGGATATCTGATGCTGATGAGATTAAGGCCACAAGTGGTTATTTGTTTACACTTGGTGGTGGCGCTGTTTCCTGGAAGTCTTGCAAGCAGACCATCTTAACGAGGTCAACAATGGAAGCAGAACTCACAACATTAGACACAGCCACTGTTGAAGCAGAGTGGCTTCGTGAGCTCTTGATGGACTTACCTGTGGTTGAAAAACCAATACCCGCTATACCGATGAACTGTGATAATCAAATTGTGATCGTCAAAGTAAACAGTTCTAAGTATAATATGAAGTCATCAAGGCATGTGAAGAGGAGATTGAAATCTATCAGGAAACTGAGAAACTCCGGCGTTATTGCGTTGGATTATATCCAAACATCTAAAAACCTGGCAGATCCCTTCACAAAGGGTCTATCACGCAATGTGATAGATAATGCATCAAGGGAGATGGGTTTGAGACCCACATTATGAGTTGATCCCAGTGGCAACTCACTCTATGTGATCGGAGATCCCGTGAATTAGAGCTGGGAGACAAGCTGTTGGTCAGCTGAGAGGAGAGTATCTGTCGTGGTATTGCACGGCAGATGCTACTGGGGGTAGCTTACGTAGAGGGAGCAAGGCGACGTAGGAGAATCCGGGAGCGAGATTGGCACACGATGTACCCAGGTTCACGTCCCATCGGTGGAGGATCGCTACGTCCTGCTATCAATCCAGTATATAATCATAGATTGGTTTACAAGGGAGCCGATGTAGGCGGAGGGAGAGACTAGATCTGATCTAATGTGGGAGAACATGCCCCGTGGGGGTTCCCCTGGTGGCTTTATATATGCAGCTAGTTAGGTTTTACAAGTGCTAGTGGGCTTTGTATTGTAGTCGCCGTCTTGGGCCTCCAGTCGGCGCCAGTCGTATGGGCTGTACTTGGCGAGTCGACCCACTCTGGGATTTGGCGATCTAGCTAGCGACTCCGCCTCATGGGTATACCCCGATTGGTATTCCCCCATCAGTAGTCCCCGAGCGCGTTGTCGATTCGATGCAGGCTTGAGGCAGGACGCGGAGAGTCTTGACGATGGGTCGTGGCGAATTGGCGACGAGCTCCTGAACATAGAAAAGAACCATGAAGCGGGAGGCGATCGGCATGAGCCAGTTGGCGAAAGACGCAGGGTGTCGGTGAAACCGCCAGTTGCGGCGAGTCCCCAAACGTGGAGTGTGCCGAGTCCCCGAGCGCGGCGAGTGGCGAGGCCGAGCGACCGGCGAGTGCCGAGTCCCCGAGTGCGCCGAGTGGCGAGGTTGGGCGATCGGCGAGTGGCGCTGTCTGTAGTGCGCGAAGTCCCCGAGCGCGTTGAGTACGCGAGGGCGAGTCCGCGGTGGCGAGTCCCCGAGTGCGTTGAGTACGCGAGGGCGGGTCCGCGGTGGCGAGTCCCGAAGCGTGTTGAGTACACGAGGGCGAGTCCGCGGTGACGAGTCGACGAGGACGGTCGTGGAACCACACGTACACGCAGCATGCCTAGGAGTAGTCCCCGAGGCTCGAGTTGGCTTGTAGAGGCGACTTGAGCCTCTTTAGAGATGCTTATTCTGAAAGTAGTGGTGGTTGCTACCAAGCATGGCGAGTGGCGAGGTCGAGCGACCGGAGAGCACCGAGCCCCCGAGCGCGGCGAGTCCGCGATGATTGCGAGTCCGCGATGATTGTGAGTTCGCGAGGGAGAGTCCCCGAGTGTGGCGAGTCCGCGATGATTGCGAGTCCGCGAGGGGAGAGTCCCCGAGTGTGGCGAGTCCGCGATGATTGCGAGTTCGCGAGGGGAGAGTCCCCGAGCGTGGTGAGTCCGCGATGATTGTGAGTCCGCAAGTGGAGAGTCCCCGAGCGTGGCGAGTCCGCGATGATGTTGATTGCGCCGTTTTGTTAGCGACTCTCTCGTCTTGGCCCGGGGGGCCAGTCGCATGGCGACTCCAAAGATGGCTCTCGACTTGGCATTCTTCCTGGACGATCTGAGGCTCGGTTTGCGAGTCCTCGTCCGCAGTACTTGGCCGTGCGAGTCGTACTGTCTAAGGTTGAGGAGGACATGGTGCTGTTTGTGTAGCACTACCATTTTTCTTGGCCCGGAAGGCTAGTCGAGCAAGGCGACTCCAATGATGGCTCTCGGTTAGCGTTTTTCGTGGACGATCCGAGGCTCGGTTTGCGAGTCCTCGTCCGCACTACTTGGCCATTGCGAGTCGCTCTTTCAAAGGTTGACAAAGGCGAATAGATTTTTCCCGGGGGGAAGAGACACCCAGTGGTGAGTCCATGCAGCGTGGCATGCGACCCTCTCTGGCGACTCGGACGATGAAGGTCACTTAGTAGTCGCGGCGTAAGCATTTGACGTAGCGGACAGGGTCGCACGGCGTTTAGCCGAAGAAGTCCACGCGGCGGACAAGGAGTCGACGCGGCGGACGGAGGTCGCGCTATGGCGATGTCGACGCGGCGGACACGGGGTCGACACGGCGGACGGAGGTCGTGCTATGGCGATGTCGACGCGGCGGACACGGGGTCGACGCGGTAGACGGAGGTCGCGCTATGGCGAAGTCGTGTGGCGTTTAGCCGGAAGAATGACGAGTGTGAGATGGGCGAGTAGCCGAACATGGCGAGTCCATGACCGTCGCGAATCCACGATGGACGAGTCCGGGACTGGCGAGTCCCCGAGCGCGGTTAGTCCGCGGCGGGCGAGTCCTCGAGCGCGGCGAACTCGTGAGGACGAGTCCCTGAGTGTGGAGAGTCCGCGGAGGACGAGGCGAGTCGCGAGGGGCGATTCCATGGCAGACGTAAACCACCAGGTCCCCTCGTCCCATGGATTAATTCTCCATGGTATCCACATGAAACACCACGTAGAAAAGATTAGTCTAGTCTTAATTAGATAATAAATCAAAGGAATAATGAGTGATATATATTTAGATCGAAATATAAAAAATCCATGGAAGCATGACGAGTAGTAGGTATGCGACACGAGCGCGGAGTTTTCGGATGTCCACTATGTCGGGGTTAATACGGAAGACACGGCGGACCCAGAGTCGCATGGTGCATGTAGTAGAAGTAGCGGACACGGCGGACTGGTTGATTCAGGGAATTTCATCGGCCTTCCGTGCAGCTGATCACATCGTGACTTTTTGTACTTATATGCACAAAGGATTAGCCGATAGATACAATATAATAATCAGAGCAGGCTTGAATAAAGAGAGACTAATCTGATGCATGCGAATTCGCATGGCAATGTGCCTTTTTCCTTTGATCCAAATTAATAGGAGTGCCTTGGGACTTGATCTTTGAAAATTGTTCCAGTCCCTGAAGGATCCGACCGTGTTGGTCAAAATCTTGCAGGACATGTCAATACGCATGGAGGGATCAAATAAAATAATCAAGTAACAAAAGTAATCAAACGAGAGACATGATTGAATTAAAAACTTAGCTGATTGATCCTGTATGTTCGGCGATCGCCACTAGCAGTGCGCCGATCTGGCGCAGACGCCTTCTCCGCGAACGGGCGTGGCGGCCGCAATCTAGTGATGTACGCGCAGCCGACCATCCGTCCGCGGGTGTTTTGTTGGGCAGCGATTGGAAGGAATCGGCTCGCTGCGATCCGGTCGGCGTTGATGACGAGGGATCTCGCCCGGATTATCACCCTTCAAGCACCGCTTGCCCCACGGTGGGCGCCAACTGTCGTGGTATTGCACTGCAGATGCTACTGGGGGTAGCTTACGTAGAGGGAGCAAGGCGACGTAGGAGAATCCGGAAGCGAGATTGGCACACGATGTACCCAGGTTCACGTCCCCTCGGTGGAGGATTGCTACGTCCTTCTATCAATCCAGTATATGATCATAGATTAGTTTACAAGGGAGCAGCTGTAGGCGGAGGGAGAGACTAGATCTGATCTAATGTGGGAGAACATGCCCCGTGGGGGTGTCCCTGATGGCTTTATATATGCAGCCAGTT